>OY754331.1:98459871-99138102 GCA_963573305.1 Pyrrhosoma nymphula
TCACCGTTCGTGCATACTTGTCTCGAATCTCGCCTCCCGTCACTCCCCTGCGCGTTGCACTTTCGGAAACTCGGGACAATCACCCCTCAAATGTCCGTCAAGAGCGTAGAGCCCTTCGATGGCCGTGGCGAGGATATGCAGTCGATGCCCTTTCGTTTGGATTCCATCATCGATGAATAGCCCTGCAGCACTTTTCCGGAGGTCGTGCTTGAGTGACTGCCCAATTCGAGAAAATTATCATGGCTCGACAGTAGAATTATTTTATTTCATGACACCCTTTGAGTTCCAACACTACTGAACTGGAATTAACACTTAAACTGGGATGAGAGTTCCTTAGACAAGAACAACGAGCGAGATGGGGCATCTGGTCCAAATAAACATCTGCCAATGACGAAATACCTTATTAAAACCCCGCTTTATATCGGTATACTCGACCGCTAAGATAAAATAATGGGAATAAGACAATAGGTTTCTTGGGTTCAAGTGTTTAGGTTTCTTGGGTTCAAGTGTTTCTGAGTCCTTAGAACAATTTATGTCCATAAATGGGCACGAAAATTCACCCAAATAAAATGCAAAATGGCACAATACATATACGTAACAATAACAACGTACATGTAACATTTTTAACTTCCCCATCACGCCTAGCTCCTCTTCGTTTTTTTCTTCATACCCATTTATCCTCACCATTCTTCTCCTTTCCCACCCCTCAAAGACCTCCGATTTAGTCAGGTTATTCCAGGTTTTGGAATCACTTTGTGTGCAGTATTGCCAAGGGTAATGCCTTTCTTACAAAAGCCAACATCTGGTTACCTTGATTATAGCTATATCATTTCGTATTGAAAAATATCCATGCGCTCCATGATTTTAATTTTTTCTTCGAAGGGCCTAAGTAGAAATAAAAACAGCAGTTATACTAATCATTCATTCAAGTATTCTACCAGCTGATTGGTATGTTCTTGGAAAGTCCCCATTCTGCATCGCAACCTCATAGACATTGTCTCGCTTTCCCTCCCTCGCTTTTAGATCCCTCTTCAATTCTTCATATCTTCTACCTCCTCTTATTTCATCAAGACTTCCTATCCTCTTCCTTCCTCTTCTACGCTTCCCCAGTGTTCTCCCCTCTATCACTCTCTTCAGCATGCCCTCTCTTGTCAATATCTCCTCCATCCATCTCTTCTGCCTGCTCCGAACCTCTGCCACATGCTTCTTCTCCTCTCCAACCATTTCCAATACCTCCTCGATCGTCTTCCTCGCCATCCAGCTCACCTTCTCCATCCTTCTCCAAACCCACATCTGAAACGCCTCAAGTCTACGCGCATACTTCGCAATGACCAAGTTTCCGACCCATATAGCGCCACGCTCCATATTCAAGTTTTCACCTGCCTCTTCTTTACGTCTCTTCTCAGACCCCCCCTAATCAATTCCCTTCTCTTCGAAAATGCTTCTTTAGCGAGCACAATTCTGCATCTGATGTCCTTACCACTAAACCCCATTCTCCTCCAAAATACTACCAAGATACGTAAACAGCTCGACCTGCTCTATCTTTTGCCCTCCCACCCTTATATTCAGCCCCGCCTTCTTACTTCTAGAAAATTTCATTACTTTCGTTTTCTTGTGATTGATCTTCATCCCATACTTTCCGCACTGCGCCTCTAATGCGTTCACCATTGACTGTAACCCCTTGGCAGACTGACTAACCAATGCTTGATCATCTGGGAATCTCACTGATTTTGTCAGATCCCCTCCTACCTTAATTCCTATCTCCTCCACCCCCCATGCCTCCCTTACTATTTCTTCTGAATACACGTTAAAAAGCAAAGGCGATATTGGGCACCCCTGCCGCACTCCCCGTCCTATCGTGGCCCATCCCGATTCTCCATTGGCTACCCTAAATTGCACCGTCTGGTTCATATACAAATTTCGAATCAGACGCCTGTCCCTCCAATCGACCCCTAATTTCTTCAACACTCCCATTAATTTCGTCCATTCCACCCGATCAAACGCCTTCTCGAAATCTAGGTTTCTTTCTACTACCGTCCTCATCACCGCTATAGCGTCTCGCGTTCCCGTCCCTCTCCTAAACCCGAACTGGTCGTCACCCAGGTATTCATTTGCCTTCTTCTCTAGCCTTCTGTTTGAAATTTTCAGAACTACTTTGGCCGCGTGGGATATTAAACTTATTTTCCTATAGTCTTTGCACGTTTTTGCCTTACTCTTCTTTGGTATAGGTATACTAATAGGGAGTACAAAAGCTAAGGCATTTTTAATCCATGATGCTTACTCAAACCTGCACACAACGGAACTGGTTAAAGAACAAGTTACCTTCTTAGCTATTGTAGTAATATATTTACTTATTACCTGCAATCTTTAATTTTGCTACAGTGAGTGGCACCAATGAAGTGTTAGCTGAACTTACCGATACTTATTTCGGTGGTGTAATGGTGATACCCTCCTACCGTCACGTCAGAGGCCATGAAAGAGAATGGTGTTCGGCTAATTGGCCACATTTTTCGAAGACAAGTTTCATATCTTTCACAGTGATTATATCTACGCATTAATAAAATGGAAAATTTAACAACTGCACTAGAAGAATATTCAATGATACAAGGAAGTAAAAACAGAATCAAGAAAATTGAAGGGAAAAAATCATTTTCCGCGTGAAAGCTCTGATAATTTTAATTGAGAAGACATTTTTTAATAAAACCGATAATAATCCGGTCCTGTAAGTATCATGAAAATTATTCAATAAGTATTTTTTGGTTGGAATAGTTAAGGTAACCAAAGCTAAGAAAATGTCTACCACCTTCGTTTATCATTAACTAGCTGGGGAGCCATAATGCGCGCACATAGGAAAAATAATATTTATTTCCTGTTTTTTTAATTTTTACCACGTACTCCTTAGCGTAAATGTAGCATCCCACAAAAGCTGAAATGAAGTTTTGGAGGAGTTTCTTGCGGTATTAACTCCTGATTATTTTTTATCCACGTTATCTAAATTTTGGGCACTCTGTCGATTATGCGCCTCACAGAAAAATCAACCCTTAGACGAATTATAAGATGGTCACTGACCTGAGTAATTTTGCCAGAAAGCTGCTCCACCGCTCATCAGGTCAAGGCCGGAATAGTTCCACTGCTTCTCGCCTGCGTCCACATGGCTCTGCCGCGGGTAGGTGGACTCCGATTGGTCGCTCGAAGACAGTCTGTGCTCGCTCCCGCCTTCTGCGGCGCCCGACAAGAGAGGAGGGAATACATATCCCACTTAGGAATAGGCTTTTCCTTCTTTTGCTTATCTTATAACCCATTCCGCTTATGGGCTGTTACGGAAAAGGACTTCGGTTATCATTAACCACTGAGCATGGACTAAACAGACCTTTAAAGAACGACCGTTTGCATCATGAATATTACTGCTGTATTTATATGCTTTAAGTTAACGTTATAAATCATCATTGCATTTGAGGCTGTAAAGAACGATCTTGTAGCTCCTGTCAACAAAGTGGTTTCTGATAAAAGTCTTACCGAATGTATAGATTTATAAATCATTGACGTTATGTAAATTATCACTTCAGCATATTTGTTCCATAGTTATCAATTTTCATCAAGTATGCACCGTATGTCCTAGAATAACTGAAAATTTCACCAAGAATCATCATTAGTTAGAAATTCAGAATAAACATAGCAACAAGATTATGAATGATATCTCGCCTCCCTATTGTTTAAGATTTGATAGATGCAATTATATTATACACAGTATCATTTACTGAAGTGAATGTGCACTAATATATTCAAGGTACTTTCATTGGATAGTTTTTACTTTAAATACACTTATTATATTGTCTTATCGAATAGTTAAACTGAAAATCAAACCAGCTATTATAGAATAAATCAAAAGCGTAGTTAGTTAATGTGGTCCTGAGTCTATTAGCAAGTCTCTTCACCTCAGATAGCTCTTCATCAGAAACGAATGAAAGCTTTCATCTCGTCTTTGGTCCTTCAGTGCCGCCAATGGTATAACAAAATTGTTTCTGTCTCAGAAGTAGCAGCAAGCTATGAAAGCGGGAATGGAAGTTATCTGCTGAGCAGCGGTGAAGCCAAAAAATTTTCATTTCAACTTCTCCACGGAATGAATATCCGTTGCGGTGTAAGTTCAAAGTTTTCAGAGTTGGCGCGTTAAAAAGGGCGAAGGTTCGAGATCTTATGGTCCTCGAGACATTTCGCCGAAAACTTCATTCAAACACCAGAACACCCCTCTCTCGTTTTCCACTTTTTCTTACTTTCTTCGCTTCCGGAAAAAAATAACGACCACATTCCACTCGTGTAACCCCTTCTCTCTCTATCTCTCTCTTTGGCCCACCAACTTCCACTTCCTCGAATCCACTTCTCCGCTGCTTGCTTGTCCTTATTCCCCGCGTGTCCTTTCTCTCCCTTGCCCCCCGAATCCCTCCCCTGTAACCTCTTGGAGTAGCAACAGTGTCCCTACCAAAACCGACTTCCCTCCTCTCTCTCTCCCCTCTTCACCCTCCACCTTTCCCACCTCCCCCTCAATGCCCTCCCCCAAAAACTCTTCCTTTAATTACCACGGCCCTCGCAACTAATGAAGTTCCTCAGAAGTTAAAAATTAATCCTTTCCGCGAGGTTTTGCTAATTTGTTTTCTCCTTGGCCCTTTCCTTCTCCCCTCCCGCCATTTCTTCCCCGCTCCTTCCCCTTCTTTTTGTGCTACCTCCTCTCAACCCTGAGTGTGTCTCCCTTTCTGCCCAACCGTTTCCCCCCTCTCATTTTTTTTGTATTTCTTGAAGAAGACGCAATTGGATTTGGTAGCGTTGAGGGACCGGCTACAAAACGGGAGTGATTTAGGGGAAAATGAGCATTATTGAGACATGAGTGAATTTGCAAAGAGGGTATTAGTACGGTAAGGATGGGAATGTGTCAGCTAGATCTTATCTCTCTTTGGACACTCAATGTACGCCTCCATTCATTGCCCAGGATTGAAATACTGCCTTCCGCTGTATAAATGAGTATGAGAGGATGACTACTATAATGTCTTTTCGCCGTAAATTGAGTCTTTTTTTTTAACATCCCTAATGCCAGAAAATGAAAGATTGAATTTACAATAATTTAAAATTTCCTCGTGATGCTCATAGGGAATGCAAGGCTATTTTCTGAATTCCAATGAATTGAAAACAGCTCTTACCCTCTTGTTTTGAAATGCTCTACCTTTAAGTAAATGTGGAAAGTAATACATATGTATAATGAAGGGAAACCCGCATGCCATCCATTGCTAACTTTCTTTATGCTTTAATTGGCACCGAACTAAAAGCAGCCGTTGTGATTCATCTTGAACCTTGTTTCTTTCAATAATGTAGATGCACTTAAAGGTGTTACATGGACTAATTTCTCGTATCTGAACGATTGGCGTCCATCAATGTGTCACCGCAAATGAAATAGGTAATCATATTCTCAAGCTGTATTTGGTATTTTACGGCCTACTGGAAATGTGGTCCACCAGGAGTGTAAGTAAGGGTTAGCACCGAAATAACTATTGTCCACAATGAGCCTAGATACAAAATTTCCTTTTTTTCTCTGTAAGTGGATGAAAAATCGTTATTCTTGGCTCCTTTGACCTTGCTAAGGTGACCGATGTATTTGGATAACTTAGGCATCGAATGATCGTTTCCTTTGAGGAGAGCTACTCTTAATAGGAGCGCAAGATATTGGTGGGTGAGATATTCCCATTGCTAGAGGTGAACTCGGGTCAAGTGGTGGTGAGTTAGGCGATGAGTTACGGTGGTGCATTGATCAATGAGGAAAGGGTATAGGGTTAAAGGAGAGAGAGGGGGACGAGGAAAAGATATCAGGTCGGGATTAGTAATGAGTTTTCGACGGCATTAAGAATTAATTTCTCTCTCTCTCTCTCTTGTTGCCCTTGAGCATGGAGGGTTAGAAAAAGGGGTTTGAACTTCTGGCTACGGCTGCAGATTGTGTGGGGGGAGATGGATCAGGGGGGTTGTGTTAGGGTGAGGGTTGAGTAGTTAACGCGGGGGTGAGGGGGGTGTGGGGAGATTGGAAGGAGGAAGTAAGTTGGCTTGTTGGAAATGGAATGGGAAATGACTGCAGCAAAGCCAAGAGATGATTTTTGATGAACGGGGGAAGGAAGTTGGGGGGGGGGGGATGGGGTTAAAGGGTGGGCGTTTCGTGGAGTGAGAGAGCAGGAGATTCTGGGAAGGAATGAGTATTGGGGGAGAGGCGGGCGGATATGTTTTTGAAAGACGAGGAATGCTCCGCGAAAAAGGGATTCGATAAATTATTACGCGTCCTTTCCAGGGTATCGGGGGAGGTGCACTGGTACCCTTTGACGTCTGCGAGAGAAAAGAGTTTTGGGAAATCTCTCATTTAGTGCCGAATACGCTCGCGGGAGATTTGAGAGTCGGTAACAGGAAGCAGTGAAGAAAAGCTGAAGAGAAGGAGAGACGAAGACTTATTTTGAAGGAGAGCTGATCAAACAAGTCGATGCTCACTTTAATCTCAGGTTGGTCTATTGGTTGCGGACACGTTCCAGTTAGAAATGCTTCGGCAGTTATGGCTTTGATATGTCTAATTCTTATTTTGGAAAGTTGAAGTCAGTGACTACCACGATCTTTGAATAGTATTCTAAGAGCCTGATGTCTACTAAATATTTTAGAATCATATTACAAATGACGTAAAAAAATTTCCATTTTCAGGGATCGTATCCAGCACTTAGAAGTGAGATGAGTTTGTTTTTTCTGCGGTTACTCAGTCTTGAATTTCACTAAGCCCTGTAGTTTCATACATTTTTTAATTACAGATCCGCTGCTATTTTCCGATATATTTGTCTTTTCAGTGAGAACTGATATTTGCGACCTAATTCCCCATCAAGTCCCAAATCGCCTGATTGATCAATGAGTTTCCTAAAAAGTAACTTGTCCAAAGTAACTTGGATGTGTCAGGCAATTAAATACGAATCTATTAAGCAGAATTTAAGGCTCTACCAATGCTGAGAGTGTATATTTTGTTTTTTCCGACCACTACATGTATATATTTATCTACCTTTGAAAAACGTGCTATAGCAGCGCAGAGTACCCATATTTGGGTATTTAAAAATGTAGACATCTTTCAGAACAACGGTAAATACTTTCAAGCCGTATTTCTCCTTTCTTTTAGTGTTCATTCCCTTCCTCTCAATCTCAGCCATTAGAAATGAAGTCGATGACCTTAGTCACGCTTTAAATATGTGCAAACAGGATTCATTTTCTTTCTGCTGGTTTAGCACAATTTTTTTCCTCCCAGAGAAATATTTTCATTGAATTGCTAGTCTAAATTTCCCTGTTACTCTTCCTGAGACTTCGTGTATCCGCTGAACGTAGTTAGTGATGTAGTTAGTTCAGGAAGTTATAAAGGTACATAGATATAAAAATCAGAATGTAAGATGAATTGATGGAAAACCATGCAGCTGAGGCTCTAACCGATCGGAAAGTTAAACTTAGGTTGATTATTTAAAGGTTTCAGTGAAGTTTTTATGTGACATGTGAGTGAGTAGGGTGGATGCTAGTAATATGGATCGTAATTTTCTCGACTGCTTTGCCCATATTAATACCGTGTCAACTTTGAAGAAAATACAAACGCTGTAGGTTGTAACTGTGTGGAAGGCTTTGCGCCCGACTCACGACTCACAGTGACCTGGAGTGAATTCCCGTGAGGAGGCTTGACAGTGGATTAAATTCCTTTGCCAGGCTTCCTTTGAACGCTTCAGCGGATTTTTCGGAATCGAGAAAGACAGGGTAAACATGAGCATGCTCTCCGGAGAAGGAAACCTGGCAAGTGTTTCGCACAAGGCGATTTTCTTAATCTCACAGTGCCTAATCAGCGTCTCGCCCGTTTAACTCTCTTTTTCCGATTGGAAAATTCCTTGGGCTATAACCCTAATTATTAATACAAGCGGGGTAACAAACTAATTGGATTTAAAATGAATTTTGCATGAATTTTTTCCATAATGCTTTGAGGCAGTGTCAAGAAGTGGTGGTATTTGGGGCTTTTTTAACGCCCAGATGAGTGATTATTGTAGACTACAGTATTCTCTGGAGATAATTATTCTATTCAGAAACCTTTGACTAGTTTTGTGCTGACATAAAACCGTCAAACCATCAACATGACAAGGAGAAGGCGGTTTAGTTACTAAAAGTGGAGTAATAAAGTAATAAATTTTACTATATACTTATCCTCGAATTTAGTTTATATTTTTTGGCGGTGAAGTCGTACAAAAAGGATTCTTTGATTTTCAGGCACGTTATTACTGTTTGCCACAATTCTTTCAGGGTAATATGATATTCAACAAAATGACTTTTTTACACGTTTCATGCTGGATAGGGTAACATATGGACCTTTTATCTTAAACCAGCCGGAAAAAATATGATAAGATAACATCATTGCTTTCAGGTTGTACGATACATTCGTCGTGTCATATAGTTCATTGCTTATTCTATCTATGTATTTAAAGATAATATCCTTCTCCTAAAATTCTCCACAGGTACTAACTATTATTGACCTTGGAGTTGTGTGTGGTTAGAAAATGCGATTTTACGAAATTTGGCAACAGCCCACGCCTAAAGAAAGAAAACTTAAAAATTACACTCGGAGTTAATGAGTAAGATTTATAATCAATTCAATTTTAATTCATAAAGTAGAAAAAATGTATTTACCTATCCTGGATATTGTGTCTGACGATGAATCAAATCCATCAATATTATTTTTAATAGTTTTATAGCTCAGAGTTATTAATTCCAGGTGTTTTTCTCTTTGCAACATTTTCTATCGTCTCGCGCATTTTCTTCTCTATTGTTCACATATAATTCACTACTAATAGTGAAAACCAGCTCTCCAGTGTTTTTAGTACTTTGTACAGTACTGGAATCTTGATGGCTTATCGAGCATTACTGTGTTAGGTTTTTCACTCAATTTAAAGCTGATAATTAACACTTTTCAATCCACTCAGAGTGAATAAAACTTTTTAGCAATACTTTTTTTAAAGGGATCTAAAGTTGCTTTTCTTTTAACTACAGGGTCACCGTCAAATGCTTTTTTACATTTCCTTCATTCATTTTTGAAAGCCATTCGCAATGGTTATTCCCAATTGCTGAAAGTTCCCTTTCGTGCATTCTGAAATCCTGGTTATTTCAGTGGCACTAATTAGAATTATTTAGTTTGTGTTTAGGAAAATGAAAATAAAAACACGATGGGCTTTAGTTTTTAACAAAGACCGTTCAGGACTTTGCTAAAAGTTCTTTATTTTGGATAATGGCGCACTCCAATGGCCGTACAATATCATTATGATCTTTAAAAACTACTCACTAAGTGAAAACAATTTGACACACTTTAGAGAATTCTATGTAAACACTGAACTCCCAAATTTACGACAAACTTTGATGTAAATAACATTTGTTAAATTTTTGCCCGCATAATCTTGGGCATTAAGACTTGAGGTCATGGTTACTCTCATTCAGGTGTTCATCAGCTGGAGCCTCGTGTGAATCTAGGAATTTTATCACTTCTATACACAAAATGTTACTTATATAACTTACAGAAATCAACATCTGATAAAAGGTCACCTTGATAACTCTACTTAATTCAGGCGCCTTTCATGACAAAACAATGCAACCTACTACTTTGTAGCTATACACATTTCTACGAACATTTAGATAAACTTATGTTTTTAAACTAGAGCAACAAATGACGTAAAACAGGCGATTGATTCCTATGTGAAAGGCAACTTGTTAACGATTTCACATTTCTACATGTATTACAGTTTAAAAATGATTGGAATACCATATGGATGGTTGCCTTAGGAATTCCATTACTGCCTGATTACCTGATAAAACTATTAAAAAGTTAAGTCACAGGGTTGATAAAATTTTTACTGATTAATATAGATATATATTATTTATAGTGTTCACTTTTAAATTATATATTAAACCTCTCAATCAAAAATTCACCAGTGTTTCAACTCGTTATTAGAGAATACACGTTGGCAACCACCGTTAAAATTGTTCAGGTCGTCGTCATCTGCCTAAACTAACGAGTTATTCACACAAAATACACATCCCTCCGAAAGGAAAATGTTCAATGTAGATGATCGGAGCAGAAGAGCATATATAACTTAAATGAAAGCACTCGAATATATATAATGGTATATATATATGTGTTTTAAATAGGCATAAGAAGAAAAAACTCTCGTTAAGAGACTACACTCCGACAATAGTCCAATATCGATACCTATGGCACTCAAACTAAAAACAAAAAAGTACAATACTTTTAAAAACATGCCGGTATTCTTTCCCAATACCGAGGTCTAGAAACTAAAATCACTTTCATGTTCAATGCACGAACTCACTCAACCTGGTGGACACGAATGATAAATAAATATGATACATGGATGGCCTTCTAGTTCAGTGGAAATGGTACGAAAGTAATGCGTTGGGCAAGTCTCTTCTTAACGCTTCCAAAGCTCCGCTAAAATTTCCACCATTTTAATTTAGCACCTCCCTCCTCCTCTGTACACCCGTCATGACGTCATCCTTCACGTCCGTCACGTCACACATTTTTTTCCAGCGAAAAAAAATATGGGAGGGGAAGAAGGGTGGAGCGGGGGGAGGACACACAATTTCGTCAGTCATTTGTTGTCACGCTGCATGATACAAAGAGGGGGGGGTCTGATTGCAGTGGTGGAAGCGGAGGCGGAGAATAAAGCAGGGAGGGAATATAAGGATGGTGCGGTGCGTTGATTGTGAAGGAGAATGGTGCTTTCTCGAGGATCCGTGATAACATCTCATTCTCCTCCACGCCCGTGCCGCCTCTTGCTCTTCTCATTCTCCTCCTCTGGAGCCTGAGAGTCTTTTTCCACAGCGGCCGGAACAAGGAAGGTTGAAAGTAGTCCACAAGCGGAAGAAGGGGTTTAGGAGTTAAAAAAGGAGGGGATGCTGCTGTGTTGGCCCGGGCCTCCTCTGTCATCCGTCCCCACACCATCCTTTTAATTGCAGAGCGGGGCCCTCATCCATCCGGGCGGGGGCTGCAGGCCGGGTGTGGGGGCGGCCGTCGCCATCTGGGGCGAGTGGTGGGGCAGTTGCAGGGATGGGGGTGGAGCGGAGGATGAGGGGGGCGGCGGGGGCGTGGGGCAAGTGGTCGAGGAGGCTGAGGAGGTGCAGGCCACCGGCGAGGACGACTCACCGTTGATCATGCGAAGGGTGTCGGCCGACGTCGTCTTCAGCGCCTCCTCGCACTGCGACCTCCTCTTCATCTCCAGCTCCAACTGGTCCTGGAGCCTCCTGCGAGCCTTCCTCTCCTTCTTGAGTCGCTTCTGGTAGAGCACTGGAAAGAGGAAGCGAGGAAATCAGAGATTAGGCTTTTTCATTCCGCGGGTTGTGTACAGGTGAAGTTAAAACATAATTCCAACCAAGTTTTCAAACAAATCAAGAGATAGAAAAAGAAATAAAAGTTTTCAAAGAATATTTCCACCACTAAACTTACGGTAAGGTAGTTTGAGCGGGATATCGCTACTCTTAAAATTCAATGAATTTGGCTCAATGACAAGGAAAAATATTTTTCTTATGAAACCTAATTAAATAACATCCACTTACACTGCTTTTATAATAAATATTTTTTACTACACAAAGCTATTTGCCAAAAACAAGAAGCTGTTTAACCATTATTATAACTTCTTTTAGGTTGAATTGGGTCGCAAATTGTGTACGGGGAGAACTTAGGCATGCACTGACCCATCCAAAGTTACGCTTCAGGCTTTTCGTATAAAGATAAATCTTAAGAAAACAAAAGTGATGAGTTTCCAGAAAAGTTGGTTAAATCTTTATTTCTTTGAAAAGGACTTCATCATTAACAAAATATTCAAGGTCTTCAGAAAACTATTAGTGGGATTTAGTTACAGATACATCAGACTCAGCATCCGTCATCTAAGTTATGTACAAATATATTATCACAGTAAACAAATAATTCAATGTTAACACTGTTCATAATGAGCGTAGGACGACCTTTAAAACCCACATCACACTTTATATTTTCATAGCACGAAAGGCGCGGAAAAATCAGATAAGAGGGTCAACGCTATGAGTTCCCATATTAGCGTCAAGAAGAATGAAACGATTAAAAAAACAACTTAGAAGGTTGCTCAAATCTGATTAAACCCTAAGCATCAGTAATTTTTGTAGCTAGCCTATTGGTGAGGTCTTATTTAATCGAATGAATTTCGTGGAACCATAAAAAGACTCACCGTCACTTCATACTGAAGTGTCGCATGGCTCCTTACAAGATATGAATGATCACATTTATCGAGAAAATTATAGTTATATGCACAAAATTACCCTTATAAAGTCCAGTCAATCTCATAAGATGTGCTAGGTTGCTTGGTCTCTTCTAGGTTACGGAAGAAATACAGAGGTCTCTGGCTAAGAATAAGATGAGGAAAGAGACCCCAAGAGGACCAAGCGAGCTCTCTCAACTTCCGAGGAAGGTGCAGGTGTGTCTAATTTCCCCTCCCACGCCTCGTCACGTCCCACGAAACATTACGAAAAAAACTCGGGCCGAAATACTCGAGCCTCAGCCGTTTTCAGAAGGTTGGGTGATAGCACTTGACCTCGATAAGACCATTTACTTCATCAGCCTCAAACCCGCCACCAATTCTCTCGGCCATTCCCAGCAACCGACCTTTCAGACTCAACAATACTCCTCAATTTAAATCCCTCAGCTAATCATGTTTTTCATATGTTTCCGCAGAACCGATAATTTTGGAGTCCCTCCCTCCCCTTTGTCGGCCCCACTCGACTCCAACCGAATTTCATAAAAATTATCTTTTTTTCCCTCCTGAATATTCGTCCCCTTCCCACCAATGAACCCCTACTCTCCCTTCCCTACATTTCCTACCTCTCCTCATTATTTCCCTTGAAGGAATCGTCCCTCAAACCTCTTTCGCCCATCCAAAGGTAAAAAAGTCGCGACAAAGCAAGATGGGAGGAGGGTAGATATGAAAGAAATTATCTTTATTTATAGTCTTTCTTTCAGTATCAATGCATCACTAAGGCTGTAGTAGATACATGCAGAATTCATAGATGCCAGTAAATTATTTACTGGCATGCTCGGGTTCCAATAAGTATTTACGTATTTAGAGATTCAATGCCTAGCAATTACGTTCTTAAACGCTCTTCATTTGACATGATGCTTAGGTATGTCATTATGCCCAAAAATAAAATGTTCATATTGAACAAAACCAAATAAATATGGCTTGACCAAGAATAAATTGAAGCAACGCAAGTGATAAATAAAAAAAGGAATGTTACCCTATTCCAAGACTCATGTAAACCAGTTACCTGGAGTACTGGACGCGTTCATGTCTTCTAAAGACCTCATACTCTTCCAGTAATGGTACAAATCATTTATAGTATTTTGATTTGAATGTATACTTTCACGATTACGTTTGCAATTTTCGATTACATTCACCTAGCCCACAATCGCCTTAATAGATATGTTTTGTTTTCTTATATCAATGTCTACATCTATCCACTTTCCTATTACTGCTACTTCGTATTTCGTCCACCGCAGCTTTTTTTCTACGCTGATGGAAAAGCGCTCCTTTCTTTTTTTCTCTCTCTTCCTCCCCTTTCCATCATGTCCTTACTCGCAATCTCCCTTCCATTTTCCTTCCTTCCTTCCATTCGCCTCGCCGCGCCGAAGAAGCGCAGTAAATATTTGCTCCGGGAATAAAGAAACAAAAAGCGGCCGACGAGATGAGAAAAAGGGAATTATGGGGGTTGGCGCGCGGAGAGAGAGCAGCGTTCGTTGTCTGCGCTCTCCACTCGCTGGGTGGATGGAATGAGCTCTGCCTCGGCCCGTTTTTAGTCGGATCTCTCAAGCCATAGTAGTGTCTGCTCGAATGATCGCTAATATTGCCTAACGCCAGGTTAGGCACGAAGATGCGCGTCGAATTTTCGGATGAATTAAGGTCGGAAACAAGGGGCTTAGGTAATTTTACTGGCATGAAAAATGGCGAATTTAAGGAAAGACTATATAATCCGAATACTTAGAAGCGTGGTTGAGAAAAATTCGAGCTCAGTTACACAAAAACTTTGGGAGCCTAACTAATTGGTATTTCACGCTTGCAATTTTAAGGAAATGCGACACAATACTGTATGCCTAAACCGCGTTAGACGCAATTTACACAGGTTAAAGTTTAAATTCGGCACCTTATGAAATGAATGAATATAAAAAAGTGAAATAAATGCAGCTCATCGCAGGTCTCGCTTCAGTGTTGTTACAATGTGGCGTCTCAAGGGTGCCAAAACAAAAACCAAACTCCATGGTGGATACTACTAAAAATACGTGCATGTATTAATTCTTTATTCTCCATGTTCCGCCGATGTGTGGCGCACCTGGGCTTTCTTCCAATAAACCTCCTTTCGAGACGAGAGCTGCAATAACTCTTTCTCGGTTGGAGCAGAAAAGGGAGCCCGGAATGGAATAAAATTGTTCGGCTGTTTCGTGAAACGACGATGTTGTTTTTGCGGATATGAAAAAAGCCTCGGCGAGAGAGAGAAAGAGACTCATGGTCGCAACTTCTTCTCTCAGGTAAAATGGCAGAGAGCGCCACCTGAGTTTATGGCTCCTGAAAAATCCTTTTTCTCGCCTGGGAAAGAGGGGGAAGACGAATGAAGAAGAGGAGACAAGGCGGGAATGGAGCCAAGGGGGGAGCGCCAGGAGATGGGTTAGAAGCGGGGCCGGCCGTTATTCCACCAACAAAGAGTAAAAACTATGGCAACGCTCCTCGTACATCACGGCTGGCGGGGAGAGAGGAACGGGAAGAAAAAAATAGGGCGAAAATGCTCGGTTTCCTTGGGAACGCAGAATCCGATCCAGGCCGCCATCATGAATTGCTCACTCGCGGAGCCGTGCGTTTGTGAGTGTGTGTGCACCAGGGTACCATCTGAGGACCGGTCCCCTTGTGCGTGACGCCGGGCTGTAATCCCCCGACGTGGAACACCCATTGCGTCTTTCAGCGGTGATTTACAGTGGCGGTTTTGAGCTCGCTACCGAAATGCGGCGCCGCTTTCGTCCTTTTCTCCTCCCGATAACCACCGTGGGCTCTCTCTCCAGCCATCACGGCAAACGATAGACTGCCCGTACGAGCATGCCCGGGACATAATTCCAGCGATCGCTTTGTTGTCCGTAATGAGAAATGTATATGTATTGTTCGATTTCCGATTTGCGCCGTCTACAGCAAGCCGCTAGACAAATACATTGTCCCTCATCTCTCATTCCTGGTCAGGATAGCGTTGCTAAGCAATGGCGTATCATGCGATCGGCCTCTGTTGTTTGAAAAAGAATATGAAGTGCATGGTATATTATCTGGCTGACTATTTCTGTTTTCTTCCTCTATTTTCTGAAGTAGAGGAGCCTACAACTTGCTACAAAAATAGAGGTAAAATTCTTTAATGTCATAGTTTTTGAGTACTTGAAAAAATCTGGATCTTGGGAGACATTTGCTATCCTCGAAAACAATGCGTAGAGAGAACGATAGTGATTAGACTGCTTATCACTCAACGTACCTTTTCATCGGCCACATAACTGGATGGAGCGAATTAGAATAGTTTCCATATTTACCATTCCACATTTCTAAGAGCGTTAAGTGAAATGTACACAGGTCGCCATACATTACGTACATAGCCATCACGGGGCTAACGTATATATTGCTGTGAGCCGTAGAAACCCGACTCTTTTATTAATTTCTTCCATAACCTCCTACCCTTGCATACCTCTTTCACTTCTCTAACCCTGTTTCCCAATTGATGAAAAGGCCTTTACTACAAAAATATCGATGCTTTAAACTATAGACTTCTGAAAAATGTTGATCAATTGAAACGGGGACGAAAGAATCCAATTTTTAATCCGAAATAACAGCAGCGACTCGCTCACACGTCTTTTTTCCACAACTGCGTTTGCCCAAGAACACGCTCACGTATGTATATATATATATATTCATAACTCTCGCCATAAAGCCTTTGGCATCGGGATCGGAATAGGGGGAGGTGTGTGGGAAGTAGCGGCGATACACGGTGATTTCAGAACGGAAGGGGACGGGGCTTTGGGAGGGAGGAGGAGGCTGGGTGGGGTTGGGTGGCAGCGTTTTTCGTGGAGCAGTGGTGGGGAATGGGGGGGGGAGGTTGAAGGTTCGGAACGTCATCGGGAGCAGAGCAGCAGCAATCGACATTTTTCATCGCCCGAGTTCCTTTCATCTTCGGAAAGCCCAATTCCAAACAGAATGTTCGCTCATTTCGACGCCCGACTCGGAGAGAATCCTCCCGACTCTCCACAGCGGCCTTGGCGAATTATTTCCGTAGGGAAGATGAGCGTGGGGAGTTAGGGATGTATTTGGGGGGGGTTGTAAGGGGGGAATAGACAATGGAGTGGGAGGAGATGCGATCGCCAAAAGCGGCGAGGAACAAAGGGGGCGGCAGCGCCCGAGCGGCGAGGCCGGGAACAATCGTAGTCTCTCTCTCCCCAAAGGTCCGATGCAGGTATGGCGCGACGAGATGAGTTTGGGGGGGCTGGGGGTAAGGGGGTGGAGAGGCTTGGCCGGTGAGCGGTTGTTGTCGGTTGTATCGAATGAGTGGATGAGGAACCCCCATCCGCTCTCCCAAGCGCTGCTGTTTTCGGGGGATTTGTGAAGAGAGCGCTGAATTAATCATCGGCGATATTCGCGGCCTTCAGCGGAGCGAGCGTTGTCGCCCGGAACATTTCTGAAAAACAATGTTCCCTCCCTCGCAAAAAATTCGGCCATTTTAGAGGGAGAGAAATGGGTGGAAAAGTGTCTCACGGCATTTCCTTTTCTTCCCACCTACCCATCGAATAACAGGATTTGAGTGATAGCAGTCGATGGCGAATTTCAGACCCTCGTGCCTCTTAGTTACGATATATTCCCCAATATTTTAAGCAGCCATTTGGCTTAATTGTATTTTTTTCTTGAAGAGATCGTAGAACAAAATTTAAATAATATTTTGACAACAATGAACACCTGCCTAAGATTTATTACTACTCTACGGCTTACTGCAGTTATACTGGTTCTGATGTCTCCTACGAACACGCATTTTTATTGATGCAGGTTATCTACTATGGTAGAGACTTGATAATACATTATTACTTATGAATTACATTTATTATATATTTGCCGCAGATTTTTTAAATAAAGTACTCTAATAATGTTACACATACGTTCCAATCACCCGTCTGTAATATTTTTTTTAATGGCCCAATTATTTCAGTTACAGCGAGTGCATAAATGCGTAGAACTGTCACCCGTGAGAGAGGGAGCCAGGGGGTCTGAGATTCGTTAAAGTACCAACGGAAGCATTTAGAAATTAAATGCCGTTTTTTGTGCAACATGCTAAAAATTTACTCCATACTTTCAAATATGTGCCGTTCATAAAAGGCAGAGATCGCAGAAGATATTTCTTTTATCGCTTGAGTAGTGATGAGTTTTTGTTGAAGCTTCCATTTATCATATCGTTTTTTATTCATTTCATTAAAATGTCATAGATATAAACATTCCCTGAAGGGGGTTAACATTTTTTCAATGACCAAGTATGCTCCTAGATCACGGTTTCGACATATATCAAGTTTGCGACCCTCTACTACATCAAGCAGGCTTTAGAATGGTGCCTAATTCCCTCCTGCAAAACTCTTTTTCAAATCCTGACTTGCATGGGAAACTGGATGAAAAACGACCAACCCCACCCAGCAAATTCTATGAGAACATGCCGCCTCTCTTGTCTCCGTCACTACCGATCCACGCCAGGAAGAGTTTACTTTTTACCTGTTGAGTAATAGAAATGGTGGACAAAAGAATTAAGGTCCGACAAAAAGAATCCCTTGTTTGAACACCGCCTTTTCTTGTTTGCTGACTTGGTGAGGTCCGGGCGCCGCGGGGGGCGTCCCTTGGGCGGCTTCGGCAGAGCGAGGGAGTGCCGAGAGAGGACGCAGACCGGAGATGCCGGTGGTTTGGACTGAGAGGGCATTGCAGTAAAGGGGGATGAGATGGCGTGCCGGGGCGGACTGGCCTTCCGTGCGGCCGGGTTCGAGGCCCCGTGAGAAGAACACGAGAGTCTTCGCAATGAGTCGGCACACTGGTCACCGCTGCCACCACCGCTGCCTCTCCCCAGACTGCTGCCCCCCCCCCTCTCTTCCCCACAGAACACCGAAGACAGTTTGCCACCCACGTCGAGTTCCCTTTTGCGGAGGCTTGAAGGGGTCCGGTCCGCGGTGGCAGGTGTATTTGCCGCCTCACCGTTCTCTGGACAATGAGAAAAACCGTGGAGTGGAAAATTTGTTTCACTAAATGATCTCGGAGAGACGTCAGACAGAGTCAAGTGTCTATGCCTTCCTTTCGGCTGCTACTTGTTTTCCTTCCGTCCCTGGGATATTGCATTCGCGACGGCGAATAATGCGCTGCAACTAGCTCCACCATAGCCTCGATCATCCCCTTCTGCTTGAAGTGCAGCATAAAACGTTTGCTAGTCCAGCAAAGTAGAAATTTTAAGTTAAATCAGTGCACTTCGAATAAAAAGGCGTATCGCATAATTCCGAGTTCCTAATAAGAATGCAACAAGAATGAAAGAGGTTCTTTCATCCGCAGCGTTTAGTTAATTTTATATTTTCTCTAATTCATTTAATTTAATAAGTATGATGTCTGCAGCTTCGGGAGTAGGTAGTTGTAACCGTAAACGAAGAAAGAGAAATGGAGAATGAGATCAGATGGAGAATTTTATTTTGTAGAAAACTAAATTAAATTTGTGAATTTTTTTACCTAAACTTTCGCTTTGACTTGATGAAAAATCTAGTTTCTCGCATGAACTTTTTTTCTTCTCATTTCATCCAGGTCTAAATTTGCTTCTTGTGTGGTCTCGGGATTGTTCTCGCAACTTTTCTGTTGCTAATACGCCTACCGGCATTCGAATACCTATCGTTCTCCTGGGTAAGAGGAATTTACCACCCACATTTCCGAACACAATAATAACCCAGTATTCGAATGAACGAAGCGAGAAATGAGAGAAGAGGAACGCAGCCGAGCGGGGAAGAGGGGTGGAGGAGAAAATAAAGCGGATAATAACAGTGAAGTGTCTGAGCTCATTCGGCTTGACGTGCTGAGGGCTGATTCATAAAGCCTTAGTTTGATTAGACAAACGTGACACGCTTGTGAATCTAGGCCGATCACCTCAACCTGGCCATTCACTCAACTTTTTCAAATTCTTTCAACGATAAATGTATGTGATAATGATGGAAAAAGGCTTTAAATTGTTTATGACAATACATTAAGTCCTGTTTAAACTTTCAGCATACTAATTTTGATGTTTTGTATCAGTTTTTTGTGACACATGTAGTCCTTTATAAAAATACATCAATTTTATTAATTCAGTTTTTTTAACAGTAATTCATAAAGCGTTTTTTGCCTTAGTTTTGCGTTCTCAGATCTTTAACTTTTGTGACATATCGTTATAAACATCGTTAGAAAGCTAGCCCCAAGTACACAGATATGAATAAATATGTAATGGACTCGTGGAAAATATGGCGGAGAGAATGTGGTTTGACCAATCTGTGAGGTCTGCTCTGTTGTGGGAAATGATTCTGTTTATAACGTCGAAGTGAAGTAAAACTTATTCACGGCATCATAGGACACGGATTGTTACAAAATTGGTCTTCTTTTGTGCTAGCTTTGGTATTTAATTTAACTATCACAATTTCAACGCGCAAATGAACTCACTCTTCGTTTATTCGAGTACAAGTGAATTGCTGTACCTAGTAAGTTTATTTTTCCCACAATCTGTGTGGTCACGACGTGTGACGCTGTTTTTTTAACTGCCTGTTACAACAATAAGTGTCTTTTTAAGAATTCCAGTGGGGGGAATAGAATTTCACAAAGATATTGGGGTAGATGTTTTGACAGCAAATATGGCCACAGCAACGAACATCTTCTATAGGTCAAAGCATGAAGTTAATTTTGTCATAAAATATTGAAACATAGTTCGCATATCTAACATTTTCCCGGCGAATAATATGAGTAAACTCTTCTCGGGCTCTCCACCGGTTTAAACTGTTCATAATTGCAATAATTGGGCAATTATTAACAGTTCAAACCGGTGGAGAGCCCGAGAAGAGTTAACTCATAGTTCGCATATGTATATCAATGAAAACAAAATCGTGAATTTCGGAAGTGGCCACGGATTCTCACAGGATGTTACCTAAATACTACATTATTCACTTTCCCTTCGCTGAAATAAGCGTGCTCCTAATGATTTGCGTTCGATGTTCAATTCCTTTCGACCATTTGATTCATGGCCTCCAAAGCCGCTTGGAGACTTAGAAAGGGAGGCGCTTGCTTTACTGTGAGGGAGAAGAATGATAGCGGTAAGTCGATGTATCGATAGATTCTCGACAGGGAACCACACCGAAGTGCTAAGGAAGGTCTGGAGAGAGTGATGAAGGAAGAAATGGGGTGAGAGACAAGGGGGACGGTTTGGGGGAGGAAGGGAGGGGGTAAAAAGAGAGGGGGAGAGGAGAGAAGGTTTGTGGGCGCCCGAAATATAAAAAAACCGGGCTTTGGGGGGAAATAGTTTTAGAAGCCGTCCGTCCTTGGAGGACCTCAGCCGGGTGCCGGCGGCCAATTATTCGTGCCGAAGTCCCCAACTCAGACGGAAGGCTATCATTACGCCCTCGCATATCTCATGGATATGAGTGTGGAAGGAGAGGAGGGATAGAGAGAGAGGGGGGAAGGAATCAAACGGCCGTGAATAATTACTCCGGGAGAATTCTCTCCCTTTCGGACGAATGAGAAGTGGCGTGGAATATATATATATAAGTGGGGAAGGTTTCGGGTAAAAGTGTAGGAAGGTGGGCGAAGATGGAAGAGGCGACTTCGGAGAAATGATGGGCAAGGGGGGGGGGGGAAGAGGGGATCAGGGTGAGTGGTGAAATGTTTTAGAAGAGGAACCCACCTCATTCGATGCGGGGACGACGGTAAACAAAAATATTACGTCTTATGGTCTCCCAAATTAAGGACCAGTAGATACATAGAAACCCATCACTAAATGAAGAAGGAGATTGCGTTGGTGTGGTAATGTCTGAGTACTGGCTCCAACTTCCGAGGGCCCGGGTTCAAATCCTGGAATTGACGGAGATTTTTCTGAGGAATTTGGACGCTATGTGGAGAGCACTTTAAATGCAATAATCCGTTCTTTGGATGATACGTTCGACTGTAGACAAATAAGTGTGTTTCGTTTGGAGTAGGCTAATGCTGATGCTGGATTTTTTCTCCAATCTTTCTCAATTCCTGATTTCCTTATCAACCTACAACGCACTACCCTTATTTCCTTGATTGCGCGAATGAACCATCCAAAAAAAACAACCAAAACAGACAAAATTGCGAGGAATAGAACCTTAAAGCGATAAAATGGAGGACGTTCTCACTTTGCTTCTTTATACTGTGCCTAGCAATATTTTATGGGTCATTAATTCCTGATTCTTACGAAATGTTTTATTATTGAATAGTACCCGCTCGAAGCTTAGGCAAAATGTCCTCATACATTTCGTATTTTAAGCATCGATTTCTGATGGAAAAAGACTTATCACCTTGTTCATCAAGGCTCGCAAATCTGCGTTTTAAAGTCATGACATGAATTTTAAAACGACAGCACTTAAAATCAGAATTCTACGTCATTGCTCTTATTTCTGAGTTAAATAAAACAATGTAAATGCTTAGATGCTAACAAAGTCACAGTAAATATTATAAAGCTACATTTACCACAAAATTCCTAGAGGTAAAACCGCACCTAAAGAAACCCAGGAAGCATAAATTAGTAAACAACTGAACGAAAAAGACAGGAACTTCCATGTAAGGAAGAGACTCAAAGAATATTTATATAATTCTTCACTTCCGCTTAAAAGTACGTAATATACTGGTGAATTACTTCCAGGCGAAGTAAAAAAGATAAAAACATCGTAGTAATGAAGTTGGAAGAAGGATAAGAATTTAGAGAACTGGTAGGCCAAGTGCTATTGGAAGCTCAAAAAAATGATGGCACGTAGGTAACGGCAAGAAATCGCCGGAATTAATTCTGAAAAAAGGCCAGTTGGGATTTAAATCGCTCCGGAAAGGGAATCGAATGAGTTGCGACGGCGTGAAATGAGGAATGCGTGCTGTTATAGGCAGTAGAAGGATTGGGTGAATGGCAATGTAAACGACGGATGTAGGAAAGTTTACGAGAAGGATGAAAGGAGAGAGAAGAATGAAGGACGGAAACCGTGAAATGAGAAGGATATAAAGGGAGAGATATAGTGAGCTCGTATGGATCAAATTGGCTAAGCGAAATGTTCATGAAAGATTAAAGGCCGTGATACAATTTGATACATGGTTCTATAAGTCATGCTCTTAGTCCAGAATTTCATTCGATAGACTTCAAACAGACAAAAAAAACTTATATGCACAAGCAAAGTAAAACACCGAAACATTTTCTAGGACAATGGTCTTACTGACACCTGAAATTCATCGTTATTTTACCAGCATAAATTTTATATCCAACATTTTTATCGGACAACGCTAGCTTATTATTCTTAGAACAAAATGCTCTCAGTAGGAAAGAATGCTTGTTATGAAAACATGAAAATATATTCAGAATTCGGGAGACAGATATTTTTTCTTCATTACAGAGCGCGAGCGCGGTAAGCGTCAAGAGGGAGATAAAGATAAGAGATCAAATAAGGGAAGCAGGAAAGTGGAGTTAAAAGGGAAATAATCAGAAAGTAGGGCTGTGAAGGGACTACACAAGAATTAAAAGGGTGGCGAGGATTGACAGTAAATTTAGATGGACTTATTCCTAGTAGGGATACCAAGTGTGGAACGCCATTAAGGCCATAATCGTGAAATTTCATTACCTCGGCAACGAGTTATAATTTATCCAATGGCCATTCAAATAACTTTTTAAATTATTAATTACTACTCTCAAACATGCTTTAATGGCAACCCGAAACGTGATAAGAGCACATCTAAATGATTTCAAGCTTTGACCAGATTTTTAATTAAAATATGCCGCCCGAGGCGTCTTCTCCTAAAGCCCTGCTTCAAATGGAATTAAAAATGGTATGCTCATAATGTATTACGGAACTAAATGGTCTTTCTTGACAAAAAAATCAGGTAGCATACAGGCACAGGAGAAATGAGATCCAGAGAGGGGAATGTAATCAAGAAAAAAGACTGGAAGTTGACTACGTGTTAAAATGTGTGCGTTTAAATGTGTTTGATAAAAAAACTAGATTCTATTTACACATAGAGTCGTGGAGTATCCTGAAATCAACGCCTTTGACATATGGTACGGGAGATCCCAAACTTGATCAAATCGGTTCTAGGAAATCTACGCCATAGCTTGTCTAAAAAATTGGAATTCTATCTTTTGAAAAGTTAATCAATTTATTATGTTTCGTGCAAATTCATCTCCGTTATTAATAATGCAGTTCTGTCCGTCATTTTAATAGCATGTCAAATTGCAAGAACGTAAAACCACCAAAATCACAATTCCAAAAAAAGAAAGGAAGGCCAATGAGGTCAATCATTCATACATCCCCACAGGAAACACAACATCTCGCTTCTCTCAATGCTTCACCGAAAAAAATTGGTTCCTTCTCATATGCTACCGAATTTTTACAGCTGAAATAACAACCCTTTCGAGGACCTAAAATTTATTCATTTCACGTAGTTTAAATGATTTTTGGAGTAGGTCACGCCCAATAACATAGATTTTTCAACCCATTAGGTGCCATTTCTTACACTTGTGTTCACGTGCGCGCGCCCTTTTCGCCTGAGGGGTGGGACGGACCCTTTTTATACGTACGCCCTTCATCCGACCGGGAGAGAAAACATCAGAATGGAGAGGGAGCAAAAGATGAAGACGGGAGAAGAAGAAAACGAAAGCCGTTCAACCGATGGTGTTGTGATGGGAGGATGAAGGGTGTAGGTTCATAGGTGGGGGGGATAGGGGAGGGGCGGAGTATGGGTGGTCAGAAGAGAGGGGTTGCTGGAAAATATTCGGAGGCACCGGTGAAGCCATCAATTCAGCCATCCCATCGACATCAACTCAAAACTCGGAGGAGAGAGAGACCGCACCCCGACTCTGTAATCAAGTGTGCGACGCAATCAACTATCTTTGAGACGGCAATCTCCAAAAAATCCCTCCTTGCCCACCACTGCCTGCCCCCAAAACCCCCTCTCCCCAGCCTCACACCCTACACTTCCTTCTCCATCGCCACCCATTTCCTTCGGGACTCGATCTCCACATAAACCCACCCTTTTCCCCCGACCGACCAACCAATCCACCCTTCCTATCAAAGAGAGAGGACTGACTCCTCCGACACCACCCAAGGAAAAACCACGTCCTTTATAGAAAAAAAACATACCGCATCGGCCGAATAAAAGCGTCAAGGTGTACCTTGGAAAGAGATGGAGAAGTTAAGTTAGGGGAGAAGGGACTTCGGGAGGGAGGTGGGGGTGGTCTGTTGAGGTTACGGAAAAGGATGGGAGGTTTGGAGGACAATGGTTTCTCATGAGACGCGGTAAAGGGGGGTGAGTTTTTGGGAGTGATCCAAACCGAAAATGAGCGGGGAAGGCGGGAGTTTAAGGGGAGAGGGGAGAAGGAGGAGCGCCGGATGTTGAGAGGAGAGGTTGGGGAAACGAATAAAGGAGAAGGGAGAGAGAGGCATGGAAGAATCATTTATCTCTCGCATTTAGGGGGAAGGAAAGGTAGGTAGGCATCAAACCTCTCCCGAGGTAGTCGCCCGGTGGAAGAGGATTGGACCTCGCATTCTGCCTTGGGGTATTTTTAATTCGTGATGCCTATGGCCGTTTATAAGAGCCCGCGCGTTCATTAATATGCCGCTCCTTTTCAAGAGCGTTAAGGCGTGGAGAAATGGCGGAGGAGATGAAGGAGAGAGAGAAAGGAGGAACATGGAACTAGCTCCACCTTTCGTGACAAAAGATAATAGTGCGAGATGAAAAATCCATTCCAACCGTTCCGACTCCAATCGAAGCCTCCCCCATTCTTCTCACGCCTTGTGCTGCCATTGTATTTGTCAGCCAAGATTTTCTTCATTCTCTCCCGTTGCCACACATTACCAGAAAAAAGTGCTTCGCCGAGTGGACAAACATATGCACATAGTCTCTGAATTATTCGCCTCCGAACAATAACCGGTGGTTTCTCTCCAAAGCCACCAAAATGGCCGGCGTCATTAAACCCCAGACGTGGAGAGTCCGTCTTGGCAACAGTGTCGACGGAGAAAACTTAGGGAACCCAAGGAGAAGAAAATGGAGTCACGGTTTGTGTGTCCCGGTAAAAATCTTCCTCTCCACGCGGTCCTAAAAGGAAGACAATGAACGAGGCCTATAATTAACATCTCCCGGAAACCGGGTGGGTCGTCTTCGAGAAGGAAGGAGGTGTGGGAAGGACTTGGAAGGAGTTGGGGGGGAAGATGATCGTGGAATCTTGATGGACGTGGATTGAATTTGTTATCCAGAACGAGGAATTTTTATTCCAGAAATGACTCCGACTCGAGACCTAATTATATTCGTGACGAAATTATTTATAATTTCGGGGGACGGAGCGACCGTCTAAAGAGAGCATTCGTCTTCCAGCGCCAGACGTCTTGATGGTTAGATATCCTCTCTGAATATATGTGTGTGTTCCACCTCTTCCCCTCCCTCCCGTATGACTCTCAACCCTTCTGACGCCAGAACCAATTACCGGCGGCAAAATGAGACTTGATCCAAAGAATTTCACGGCACTTATAAAAGCCGATCGGGGAAACTCAATTTAATGTGAGTCCGGGGAATTGAGAGGATCCGACAACGGGTTGGGAGAATGTTCGACCGATGAGTTTGGGAAATGAGATTGCATTCGAACGTCGTGAGTAAATGCATAATTTAAGTGCCCCCCCTCTCAGCTCTCCCACCTCCACCCTAAAAAATAAACACCAACAATAATTTTTCTGGGTCCTGAGATTTATAAACGCCGAGGAGTGATTTCGGACCTGACGGTTATGTTATTTCAGTGTCGTGGAAATATTTTGATGAACGCCAAAGCCACATAAAAAAGTCTGTTATATCTGAAATTAAATTTTTAGTCTCTCCATTTTCATTGCCATTTGACACGTAAGATGATAGGCAGATAAAAGATCTCTCGGCTGAGAAAAATCCTTTTCTCTACATCGGCGACCATTCGAGGAGGAACTCGAAAGTCTTTTTCATTCAAGTTTTTCGGGATATCGTCGCACAATCCAGCTCCCAAAATTGCTTTTTCAAGCTGAAAGTGAGCGAAGCATTAGGGATCGACCGAGTGAGATTTGATATCGTGTTTTCTACACGCGAGAAAACCCACTCAATGAGCAAACGAATTGCTGGAAACACATGGTAGGAGAGTAACACTGATCTCTTCCCCTCCTAAAATTTTCGGAGAACGGATGTGAGAGGGGGACACACATGATAACACAGTGAGACAAGTAAGATGGGATTGAAGGGCATTACTCGAAGAGGAAGTAATTACAGATGATGGCGTATGTTCAAGTGAGATACAAAATGAGTACATGTGGAGAAAAAAGGATGAATGTTGAGCCAGCGCCATTTGATTCGAGGGGGAGTAAAACAGTGAGATGAATTGTGACAGCAACAGTTATAGAGAGCTAACATCACCATTTTATATTATTTGTTTCATTACTAAGTATAAATAAAAAACCTCTTAGATGATGACAATATAGCAAACGCTCTCTAACTTCGGAATTAATACTAAAAACCGTGGAAACAAAATTTCGACTTCCTTTTCCATATCTCCTTCAATACCTTTTTGCAAAATAGATTCCGAATATATAAATCTTTTGAGAGTATTGCTGTCGTGAATAAAGGAAACTTCTCAAAAAATTAAATCACAACGCCCCCATTATTGTGTTATTATATTGAAATACTAAACTTCGATCCAAAGAAAGCGGTGCGAGTTTTGAACCTACAAACCCGACAAAAGTGGTGAGGCGGAGAAATGAAAGGGGTTTGCGGGTAGAGCGGTATGAGTCGGAGGGAGGGTAGGGCATAGGTGAAGAGGGCGTGGACAAAATGCAACAAGGCCGCATGAGGGAGAAAAAAGAGAGAGATGGGAACAGAAAAATAAAGGGAAAAATAGAGTTAAGGGGAGGGAAGAGAAAATCGACTGTCTGAGGGCGTCGTATAAAGGGGTGGGGTTGTAAGCAAGGGGTGGTATAGGGGAGGAAAACGAGGGTGGAGGGAGGTGGCAGCGTGGGAGGGGGATTGTATGCGGGAGAAAAAAGAAAAGGAGAAAGAGAGAGAGAGGAGGGGGAAATATCTCAAAGAGTGTTCGTAAGCCAACCCGGTGTGAGATTCTAACGCACACACCCGCAGATACTGAGACAAACGCCATTCTACCATTCCTTCTTCCTCCAAAGAGACTGGGAGGGAAGCCATTAAAAAAAACCTTCCCACCCCCTCTCTCCCCCTTCTCTCTCCTCGCTACAGTCCTGCCCTTTCTTCTTCAGCCATCATTATTCCTCGCAGCGAACCACCCGACTCCACGACGGGAAGTCCACCCCCTCCCTCCCTTTAATCTCCTCCCACACACCCATTCCTTTTCTCACGCACATGCCATTTCTCTCTCTCTCACTCTTCCCACCCTTCCCGTAATGATCGCCTATTTTCTCTCCCTCGCCTTTCTCTCTACCCTCTTCTTTTCACCACCTCCCCGTTCACTTTCAACTTACCATTTCCTTCTTTCATCAAATTTGTACATGCAAACATTTATTTTTCTTTCTTTCCGCCGGCAAAATCAATGCTACTTGCGGTTTTCAGGGTTCCTCTAGACTTCAAAAACCTTCATTTCGTATGAAAGGTGTTGGCACCTTTATATTGCTTCATTGAATTCCAATCACTTGAATCAAAATTGAGAGTTGTGATTGAAAAACAGGAAGGTTTTTCCTTGTTATTTCAGAATTTGAACTATACATTTGGCTTCATTGGTACTCGATCAGAGGAATAGAATAGATAAACACTAACGTTGAAAATTCTCGTAAATTATGGTTAATCGATTAAAAATAAGACAGGTGAAACTTTTGACGAATACAGGAAGCTAGACATATGTACAGGACAAATAACTTGACTTCATGACAATTACGAATGTTTGAGTGGACAGAATCCTTAGAAATACGAGTGTGAAACGGAAGAGACCAAAATGGGAAACACAGAACAACTGCATACGGACTGCTGATAATTATGCGATGCATGTCTGCCATACAATATATGTTATTCGTAGACATTTTTCCATTTTTGTGTTTGTTTCCTTTGGAAACTGTAGTTAAGTAAATAGCTGATGTAATAAAACCCCATAAAAACCGAATTCCTTACAAGAGTTATAGAATGCTTGTTTTTCACTTGCTCTTGCTTTTATTAAATGAACTTCCGGCTATGAAAATTGAAAGGAATCTTTGGGTACTCATCATAGCTGAAATTACTCACTGCCATTGAATTTTGATCTAATGCTTGTCATATATCATTCATCAATTTTTAGCCCTGCGCACTTATGTTCTAGGTCAGCTGATAATTTCCCGTGGGTTGTTTTTAACGTGAGTTCTTGTTAATGTTCCACTCTTACTCCTCACTAATTGATTTACTTTTACAATTTAACTACTCAATTACAGTGCGAGGAACTCTTGTATATTTTTATCAGACAGTATTTAATGTTTTCCCAATGTAACTTTCTATCGTTGCGCTCGTAAGCATTTATGATTGCTAAACAGAGATGTTAACTGAGGAGTCAACGCACGCTTAGAGACATATAAATCACCTTAAAAAGTGAAACATCATAGGATTATAGCCACATGTATAAGCTGCTGACATTGCTTTAGAAATTTCAAAACTGTAGTTAGTGTTAGCTATTAATTTTATTCCACAGGGATGAATTCTCAATTTCAGTACTCGCGGCCATATTCCAAGTACAGCATATAACTATTGTTAAAATAGCATTGATATGTTATGAGCGGTGCATTTTTGATGATCTTCTAGTGTTGAGTTAGCTAATTTAGCTTTGTACACATTGGTGCAAATATTTAGGATAATTTTTATTCTCTTCTTTGTTCAAGGAGAACGTCCGTTTTCCGCATGGGAGATTAAAAAAAAAGCTTTGGCGCTAAACTTGGAAGATGAACTTTAACTCTTCGGTAAGTACTGGTGTTATAAAATGCAGAAATACATGATTGAAAATACCTGTTCGGGAATGTGCATCAGCAAGAAAAATGAAGGACAAACATTAAAATTGTTTTGGTGATTATTCAAGCAAAAGTTTAATAAAGTGTCACCCACATGAACATTGACATTAGGGCGCATAAGAACGCATCAGTCATGCATTCTGAGTCGACGGATAAATACGAGTGCAATGACACATGCCGGGGTAATGAGTCCTTTAACCCTCCACCGCCGCTTTGTCGAATCCTTTGCAGCCAACATGAAGCGTTTATAATTGCGACTGCTTCTCTTGTCTCCGTGTGTATCCTACTCGTCCAGCGGCAGAGTGAGAGAGAAATACATTCGCACACAAGAGCGTAAAAACACAATTTACCCCGTCAACCTTTTTCTCTCCCTTCGTGGATTACTTTTTTCTCCAACTTCCCCTCGCAGTCGGCGAGATACAAAACTTCCCCGACCAGCAGACTCACAACCCCCCACCCAACGCTCTTTCTCTTGCTGTACTCCGCCCACCTCCTCTACACTCACTTCTCCCCTCGTCCCCCACCTTTCCTTTCCTTCCTTCCTTCCTGCAACCCCACCCTCCTCTCTCTCCCCCCCTGCCCCCCCTCTTCATCCTCCCCCTCCCTCCGCCTTCCTTCCTTACTTCCCCCCTTTCTTCTTTCATTCCTCTCTCTCTCTCCCTCTTGCTCCTTGCCGACCCGCCATTACACGGGCTGTCTCGAGTTGTGGGATTGGTGCGATGGTCTGCCGATTGGCTGACTCGCCTGGCCACTCCCCCTTGCCCTCCCTCCCTCCCTCTTCTCCTCCTCCTCCCTCCCCTCCGCCCTCACAGCTTCCCCTCCGCCCCTTCTCCCACACTACAACAACCCTTCCCTCCGACTCAAGCCGCCCCTCCTCATCCGACCTCCCCTCAAACCCCTCCTCGTGCTCCCTCCCCTCACCTCACGCTTTCCCCGTTCTATCGAGCAACACTCTTGCCAGCCGACCCTCCCTCCATCGCTTACCCTTCTCAGACTACTCCGCTCACACCACGACCCATTCTCACACAATCCCACTCCACCTTTTAACAACTCTCCTTCCTTTACTCCCTTTTCTCCTATATTCTCGCTCTCTTCATTCTCCGCTCAAAGACTCGATGTGTTTCCATAACTGCGTACAGAGGGATCGCCTTTTCATTATATGAAACTGGCCTGAGTGACCGGCTTCGTACGAAAAGCTTCGAATTATTAGTAACTACATATGCGGAAAGGAATCTTCCTTGATTAAACATTTTACGATTTCATTGCTAAGTTAAGACTCGGAAAGCGTGGGTTATAGAAAATGGTGACAATGACAATGTTTAATTCGAATTTATAAATGGGTCTCAAAGTCGAACTAGGCCGCACCTTTGTATCTCCCAATGCAAATGCACAAAACTCGAAATGTGTCCGAAATCGTCGTCCAGTTATATATCTTACAACCACCTAAGGCTTTACTTTGGGCTTTTGGGGCCTTGGTACCTTATATATAGCCTATCCTTCCCAGAGCTTTCAAGCAGAATTTCAAGTCAATCTGACGTATCAAACCAACACGCATACCTACTTTCTAACGGAGTATGATTCGTCTTGATTATATTTTTGGTAATTTTTTTTCTTTTTGGTCGGTGCTTTCCATTGGGGTCATTTCCATACTGTCTTGAATTTTCTTTTACGAAAGTGACTTCATACATGCGATGTATGCTCTGTCAATAAAGTAAATAGGGTGACTTTATATTATTTTGTTTATATTTTCGGGGAACTGCATCGTTCGTCCACAAACTCCCCGTAAAGGTTTCCGTGGAGTCTTGTAGTTGAAGAGATCAAACTTGCTCTCCTTTTCACTCATTTGTGAACACGAACTTGTATTATTAACAGGTGGCATCGTTTCTTTGGTTTATATCGTTACTTATACAACAAAAGCGAATTTTTCATCACGAATTTCGCGTCTCATAATTAATTCTAAAGCTAAAATTCTGCTAAAATCTTGCTGTGCGACTGAAACTCTCGTCACTGTCATTTTATGAATAACTCACAAAAGAGTGTGAATGAAATACTATTTCTTTCCGGCACAATGAAGCTCCCTTCTTTCTGTCAGCTCATAGAAGCTCTGTAATGCAGGAATACATTCTACGTTAAAATGACGCAAAGCTTCTGCAACTGAGAAAAGATTACTGCTTCACATAACAAAAATACCAATGAACCTAGGCGATGAAATATCATACCAATTTCTTAGAGCAAATAACCCTTTTGTATTACTTAAATGTTGAGCCATTCAATGTTGCTCAAGCCGTGGTTGGTTCATTAGTGTACCACTTTTCTAATAGTAGAACGTTTTACATCTATCCTCAACGCTTATTTATCGTTTTTGAAAAGAGGGAAAGCAGCTGCTCATAATGGCGAATGGGTATAACGTAGGCATATCTTATTTCGGATATAATTCTTCAACTTTATGGCAGCCATTTCTCTTTAAAATAAACCTTTTGTCTTCCTTGGTGAAAGCAGTGCCCTTGAATATTATCAACATGCAGCAAAAGCTTCGTATATTGAAAGAAAAAATTAGGCTGCTCAGTCAATATTATATCAGCGTACTAAAATACGAAATGGTACACTGTTTTTGCCATGCCTATCATTCCTAATATTTTCAGGCAATAAACTTAAAAAATAGTGTCTATTTCACCTACCGCACGGATTTTAAGCCACTCGATGTTAGATCTTTCCTTAGTCACTTTTTATTTTAATTTCGCATTTTAACTGTCATCCCACGATCTTTAACTATCTTGAAATCTAATTAAAGATGAATCGACAAATACAAATGAACGTGTAGTAAGATAAACGAGAAAGAATCTGCAGGACAAGAGCAAAGGTAGTTGGAGGATGAGATTTGCAACGGAAGAAAATGGAAGAGAAATGAAATGAGTGAGAGAGCAGTGTGAGTGGGGAAAGGCATGGCCGAACAATGGAGAGACCACCCACTCTTTGGAACTCATCAAACCGTTTAAGTCTCTCCGTGCCGTTTTCATTCGCCAGCAGCTCCCCTTTTTGTGCCCGGAATGTGAATTTCCATCCGCGGCGTATCTAAAGGAAGTGTGCCTTCGGAAACGGTGGTAATTGAACGGCGGTGGCACGGAGTCGATGAGCGAAAAGGCAAGGACGATAGTAGGACGGTGGAACGAAGTTGGAAATGCAAGAGAGAGCACGAGAGAAAACGAAGGCTGGAATGGAAGAGAGGGGGAGAGAGAGCAGAGAGGAAGGTGTGGAAGGCATAAGGAGACGGAGGATATAATAGAGAGTCGGGTGGAGTTGGAATGTTCGCTGGTCCCCACCCATTCTACCATTATCATCTCCCGCTCTTCATTGAGAGAGAGAGAGGTCAACACACGCACACATTGTCGAAGCAATTTCGTAATTACGATTCTCCTCGAAGGGATACATAAAACATAACGCGCGTCGAATTGAAAAGAATTTAAAAACGTAAGCGCGTGGTAATTTTCGCTCGGTTGTTTGGTTTTCCGGATGGGGAATAAGAGAAGAGAGACACAGACGATACGAAAGGGATAAAAGCATCAGTCACGCCTAAACACCCCATTACCTGCCGTTAAAGAAAATAAAAGATGGAACCAAGACAAAAGTCGTCGCGATCCAAAGGTCTAGTAACAACCGAAAGAGTTTCACTGTTCGGGAAAATTACTGTAATTGTTCACGAGGCTGTAATGCGGGAAATGGTACTGGCCCCGGCATCAAGAAAAGGCTGAATGAGGCAAAGATAGAAAATGAATACGAAGCTCACTCCTCTGCAAAAGTCAAACGATTGCAGTGACAGAAAATTAGATCAAAAAACAAACATGTGGTGCCCAGGAGAACAAGAAAGAGTGACGGATAAATGAACAAATACATAGATATCTGTACCCTGATCATTGTACCCTGCGAGCCGCCGCAGGCACATTTATGGCATACGGAGATTTTATAACAGAGTAATGCTCATTCGTAGGCTTACTGATAGTCAATGTTCGGATTGCTACGTCTTGATTTAATATTGGAACTACTTGTAATACATAAGACTATGTATACGGGACTGTATTTTAAGAACATTGAGAAGAAAGTTATGCTAATTTATGATTGAGATCTAACACATACTCTGCATTTTTGTATTATGAATTTTAGGTATTGGTGATTAATTTATTTCTGAAAAAGTAACCCTGGAATAGATTTGATATGACAAAGCATATAGTCGGATAATGCTGCCTTAAGTTTGTTCCATTACTGACGGCAATAATTTCTCGGCAGTGAAAGAATATCGAAGTTATTACGTGAATAGAACTTAAGTGCGAATTTTGAGATGCGCATTTTAATGATTTAGGAGTCACCTGTAGTACTGCGAGCAATTCAATCAATATAATTTAGTATAAAGTGATGTACGTAAGTATATGCTGGCCCGACAAGATAGAGAGCTTTCTCGCCATGTTTACTTGAGGCCGTCGAAGAGCTCCGAAGCAAACATTGTCCGTTGAATGTATCTCAACCTTCCCCCCTCCCACAAACACGGAGAAAAAAGTGCGGAGAGGAAAAAAACGACATTTCCACGCAACTCCAACATCACGGCGTCGGTAGCGCCGCGGCGGCGAACGAGACGAATAAAGAAGGATAAAAGAAGGGAAAAAACCGCCTCTCCTGACGAACGCACGTATATCTTTTGAGACTCGGAGACGAAAACTCAATTTGCATTCCTTGAATTATTAAGGTGGGAGGGGGAGCGACGGTGGGTGGGGAAGAGGGGGAAGGGAGGATTGGGTGTGCTTGGGAATTGTGGGAAGGGCGTAGGAGGTCGAACCATTGTCCTCCAAGGTGGGCGCAGCGCCCTCGCCTCCTCGCAAGCGGCAGTGTCTTGCCCTCGTCACAGAATTGAATTCCCAGATCATATTCGTGCTGGGGCATTTCATTCTCTCTCCACATCTCTCTCTCTCTCCCCCTCCCCCTGATATCATTTCGCCGCTCCTCAATATTTTATGAGGCCTTCTCTTCTCGTTCTTCCGCGGTGATGGAAGAGAGAACGCAGCCGTTTGGAAAGAGGAGGAATGGGAAGAAGCAGGCGGGAGCCACAGGCAGCTAGCTATATAACACAAGGCGGGGAAATCTCGGCTCCGAACACACGTTTTTCTTCACGCCGATGCGGGGAAATTTTGAATGTCACGTCCAGGTGGCGGGTCGATGCGGTGGAGAATTTGTCAGACTTGGAGCCGTGACGAAACGAGGCTTCATTCAATTCCCACGAAGGATTGGAATAGAGAACTTAATATTTCTCCACTTCTATGTGGTCTAGAGGATCTAGGGGCATTGAATTATTATTTTCTATTAAGACACTGACACCTCTTCAGTTATCCTTTACTACCAACGGCGACCAGTTCCAGGCCCATTTTTTGATGTTCCGTCACTTAAATCTCACCGAGTTGACAGAAAATAATTGTTAAACTCCTTCCTCAATTAAGTTATTTAAGTTGGCTGGCTTTAAATTAAGTATTTTTGCCATCCCTTGTGGTGACCCAACATTTCAATGACTACTTAAACACTCCGTAGTCCGAATGTTTGCACATAAATAATTCCAAGGAGGCTAATTTATGAATAATGAATGCCAAAGCAGCACATGATCATTTCATGCACAGCAGAAAATATTCCACGTATGAACTGCAGGGTGATGATTTTAGAGTTGTAATTCCCAACTTGCCTTAAAAAGATGCTGATTTCTGGATGAAGAGGGTCTGATTTTCATGAAGAATAAACTCGGTGGTTCAGAAATAATTCGCCAGACTAACAGCTAGTTGTGGTATAACTATTGCAGTCGAGACATTCAATACCATAAAGTGTGATTCAAGTTGTAAATGTCCGAATTCCTAGGATGGATTTCGTGATAAAAATTAATCTCTCAAGTCACTTAGAAATATTTTGCTAGATAATCGAATTTTCCAGCTTGCTGCAGGGCAGGATGAGAAACTATCTACCTTATCCAAAAAGGATGATGTCGATGCCATCATTGGGAGCTTCCTTTCAAGGTGTTAAAGATAGAACAGATCGGAACTCATCAGCGCGCTTCGACGTAAACGTAAGTCAAATCAACGATGTACGATGCGCGCAGGCGACACGCTCTTTAACTTGCTGGTGGCTCTTTTGCCTTTTAACTTGCTGGTGGCTCTCTAAGCATTCTGTAGGCTCACACTAGTCACGGCCGAATGTTTTGTTTATAGTAGACAACTTCGTCCTAACTATGCACATCAAAAATAAGCTTTTCACCAAACAGTCAAGGATAATATTTTGTATTATCCATGTCAGACGGGTTTACTGAAAATCCACTCACAAAAGTGTAAGTTTACACCGGGAATTTACTTCCTCAAGTTTCTTTTGCAAATGTTTGCTGGGAGTATTACTCTGACGAAACATTTTTTACGAGTTAGTGCAGAGCCATGAGATTGGTTGCTGTACGATTCTGCAAGCGCCTTGCCAAAACTTTTAAAAGTTCTGCAAGCTGACGTGGAGAGCCGCTTACACTTGTAATTTACGTCGAAAGTCGCTTGCAGCAAGGAACTTGTGCAGTAAACTTGCAAGCCCACCTTAAAATAACAATTGCGGAAGCGATTACCGAAGTTATTTGGTTGTTTTAGCGCAAACCACTCTACTTCCGATCTGTTTTGAAGAGCGCTGCCTAGTCCGCAGTATTTGAAACGAATGGAGAGCAATTGCGCCGTTGAGTTGCAAAGTGATTAGTGCACTGAAGGGAATGGAAAGCACCCATTGGTTCAAGTTTGACACCACCCCCAACATGTCATCACCTCGCGGAGACATCATTTCGTCCTCCCTCATTCTTCCTACCTCTTCCTGCCCCTCCCCCATTTCAGTCTCCCCCCCCTCTCCCCCAGCCCATTCTCTCCCATATCTCTCCTCTTATTTTCATCCGCCCTCATCCCCACCACTACAACGCTTCCCGCGGCATGGTGCCATCACCATCTTCCCTCTGTGATAGTCACCAGCCCGGACGTCCTCGCCCCATCGATGATTGGCTTAACTAACTGGCATGCGAAGTGTGAGATGCGTTGTTGCCTTTAAGCATGATGAGACGCAAATTTAATACTAGTCTCCTCTCTCTCCGGCCAAACCGCTCTGGCGTCATATCCTTCCACTCCCACCCCTCCACTTCCGTCATCCGCCTTCCCGGCATGCTCTAGTTGCTCTAACGAGATTACCGGTGTATTAGAGAAAGCGACGGAATATGGAGGCGGAGTTCGGTGCAATAGGTTGGGAGTAAGGAAGAGACACCGAGGAACGTGGTGGTGTTGCGAGCCAATGCGGCTCGCGGCCATATTCGCGTCGGTGAATTTTTCGAGCCCTTTCCGAGAGCGAGTAAAAAAACGAAGGAATTTTTGGAATCTTATCAAGTGAAGTGGAAGCTCTGTAGGGGGGGAGTGGTGGTGGGGGACGAAACGAGATGGCGTTGATGTACCTATTACGTGGACATCTTCGCAGTGACCGGTCCCGCCGCCCCTGGGCGCGGCTCGGAACCAACCCTCCTCGCCTCGCTTCAACACTTCCCCGATCGCTCGCTGTCCGTCCGCTGACTGCCCCCGCTTGACTCCTCGCGGGCAAATACACTTTTTTTCGAGTTAGCGTGCGTCCGGCATCCTTACAAGGTCTCCCCCGTGGGCGATGGGGGAGAAAAATGGGCGCCCGACGAGGAGTCATGAAATTTGGGGTCACGTTCCCGAGCACCTCGGGGATTTCGTCGGCCCATATCGTGTAGGCGTAAGTTGTGTGTGCCGATCAGTGGCGTATCTAGAATTTGGCTCTGGTGGGTATCTGGAATATTTTTGATAGGCGAGTACCGGGGATCTGAGACCAGCCAAATTGAGGGCCCTACCCCGGAATGTTTTTGAAAATGATAATAACAAAACTGCATTTTATAATAACAAAACTGCATTTTATAATAACAAAACTGCATTTATAGCCGTTTTTTATGTACTTCAATGTTTTAAGGTATTTAGTTAATTTTTTATATATTAATGTTGATACCCTGAACAAAGTTGCTTCTGGGGAGGGTCCGGTCCCGTTCGTCCCCCCGCCGTAAATACGCCCATGGTACCGATACATTGATATTAGGGGGAATCTATTTTATTCAGTTCATACCAACTCAAAATCTTTATTCCGAACTTGAACACTTTTGAAGTGTATGCAAAGTATTATACTTAATTTAAAAATTTAAATATTCTCGTAACGATGAAAAACCATTCACTCTTGTACTAGTAATAAAATATGTTCAACGTCGTAGCAGAAATTTCAATCTATGTACGCTAAGAAAATTACATGAGTGTAAGTTCCAATTTCTGTCTTTTACGAATGATTTACGAACACTTTTCATTTTAAAATTGCCATCCAGATAGATAGATAAACGTCTTTATTGAGGCAAGTCCCTTCTTCCACCTAACCCATGAATATTCAGAGCGGTATAACCAGTGGCTATCTGCTGCTACCAGTGGCTATCTGCTGCTTAATATCAAAGACGGACTTTCAAATTGCTTTAAAACTTAATAGAAATGTATTAATTACTAAACGATTGTATTGTTTGTAAGGAGCATAGAAACTTTTAATTATGCGCTTATTTTCTCTAATAAACCCGTGCATTTTTCAAAAGACCTATCAAATATCTGCCTCATCGAAAAATTGATAATCATTAGATATTCGATTTATAAAATGGCTTGAAAACTGTCATTTTCCCTTCAGGTAAATTCTAAGCGTTCAGAAAAAGTTAGATCACGATACAAATTACCGTTACTCCAACCGTTAAAATCTCTTGCAATGATCGCAAAATTCAACACAAGGTAGCCCTTACCAATCTGCTTGAAATGCCTTAGCAGTTTAAGCGTTCTTCTGGCTGTTGATCCATGTATAAGACATCTTTTAACTGAACACGACCCAGAGCTTTGGAAGCCATATAATTCAAAGTTTTCAAAACTTCGTTGCTCGGGAACTCTGGCTTATTTTTTGTAAAAAAATCAATACTAGCCCACTCTTAACGGCACATCCTCGTATTTTTTACTCCCATAAGTGCGATATTTGCTAGAAGAGAGGAAGTCGTAAAAATTGAACTAAACGAAAACAGTATGAAAGCGTTTCACACTACATATAAACTTCACTCATGTAGTTCCTCATCCTGGTTGACCCTGGGGTCAAGTGCCACTCGTGCTGTAATAATTTCAAACAGAGTTAAAATGGATATCATAATAAACCAAAAACGGTAGACTTCACAAAACTAAGTTAAATGAAGGGACTTTGGGAAGGGGATTTGAATGAACTCATTTCTTGAGATTTCCCGGAGTTGTAAATGTCTATTGAAATTCATTGAATTAGAATTTCTGTGGATTAACGCTTTGGTTGAAATATAGTGCGGGGAAGTATCTGATATTTCGAAAGTAGAAAGAAGATATCCATTGTCACTGGATTAAGTTTTCCGGGATTTACGACAATTGAAACGTTTACTTCGGCACCATGCAACGACAGTGACGTAGGAATCAGAGGCAAATATAAGGAGTCAAAAGTGCCTTCTAAATAGCTTTCCTCTTGTTTGGTCATTTCTGAGTGCGAACGGCAACTCAGGCAATTTTCGCCGTTCAAAATTTATTTGGTAGGTTGGTAAGTAAGCGATTATATGTGGAATAGAGGAAAGATAGGAGAGAAACCCGGTGTCAGAATTAGCCGACTTTTAACAAGATGCGCCCAGAGTTAGATAAACGTCCCATCCGGCCAACGGAGTACCTGCTACGTTTCTAAGTTCTCTCAATGTAGCACCCCATTTAGGGATTTTGAGACCCCATTTAGGGATCGGGATTCCACGGAAAAATCTGCGACACTGCCAGGAATTGAACCCGGGCCAATGTGGAGGGAATCCATCAATGCTACAGCCAACACACTACCCCCGATGCATACCTCCCTCTCTTGTCACCCCTAAAACGATATCGGCCTTTCTCTGCACCCTCCCCCAAACAGCACCACTAATGCCTCTCACGCCCCTCTTCAGAACTTCCCAATATCTTCCCCGTCCCACCACCGCGCGCGGCTATCTGGGCTGTTAGACTCGCCGGAGGGTTGGAGGGTTTCTTGGGAGACGAAGGCCGTTCGATAAGGCAAGACCCCCTCTTCTACTCCCTCCTCTCTCTTACTCTTTCTCTTTAATCATCACCTCTTTCCCCTCGCACTCTCTCCTCCTCTTCCTCCTCGCTGAGGAAAAATCTTGGTGGCCGCCAAAAAGGACGAATCACCGGAGGATACATAAAAAAAGACCCACGGAGAGTGGGGAAGAGGATGAAGAGGCGAGGAGGAAATCCACCGGCGGAAGAGTCTCCATTCATTTCGCCGCGATGGTTTTTTTTCCTTTTTGTTTCTTTTCGATCTTCCGCCGCGGTGGTGGAGGGCAGCAGGAAGGAGGAAGTTGAAGACTTATGGCCTTATTCTCACGACAAGGGCTTTTTAATTGTCGAACCTCAACAATGACGAAATTTTGACGTCACAGACTCGATATATCTCGATTTTTGCGTTATTAAAGTTGAGTTTAGTCGAGGATGTGATGTTGGGGTTGAATCCTGAATAATAACGTTGCTGCCTCTGCTTTGGTGCTGGTGAGACCATGGGGATTCCTCTCCAGCCCCATTGGCCTTAGTTTTTTGTAACTGCATGTACGTCTATGATGGCATTGCGGTAATCCGTTGGAAATTACATCCTGGCTTTCCGCGTACAAGCGTACACTAGCATACAAACACTAACTTTTATGCCCGACTGTATAACCGCTGGCTAAATATTTTCTCGGTATGAAAACCGACGCTAATACCCTTTCCCATCGATATAGCCACGTCAACTGACCGATAGTCTGGTCTGATATACAAAACCAGAACTCTCCGTTAACATCAGTTTAATGATAAGGCTACGTCATCTTTCGGTTAACGATACCAGGCATTATAAAACCGGGGTTAATTGTAATAAAATAATTTCTGTCGTTGTCACCTGGAGTATTGCCAAACTGCAATTTATTCTATATTATTTGTGTAATTCTATTATGGTAAAACTTCTTCCTGGATCAAGTATCATTATTATTCTGTCTATGACATAACGTAAATCGGTAGGAGGGTACTTCCTGGCCCTGCGCATAAACATCTGCCGTAAGTTGCACAAAATATATGACGACAAAACGTCTTTCTTGGTCCTCTTTATCGCGATTTTATCTTAATTTGACATAAAACCAGCTTCCCCTACGATTTACAGTTCCGAGTTACAGAATTCATAATCAATTCTGCTCCATAAAAATTTGTACGGACGTCGTTGCTTGGAGGGAAAGGGAAAAAGTAAATCTATGGTAAAGGTTTGCATCGCTGAGGGGATGGTCAGGAGAAGGTTAAAAGCGAGGAAGTTAAAACGAAATGAGGGAGGCATGACCGTGAACGCTCTTGGGTGAAGGTGAAGCAAGGATCCTCTGCATAGGAAGGATTTTGTGCCGAGTTGCCGTGGTATACCAGTCACAAAACATTCATGGACCTATTGATTTTAACTTAAATTTATCGAAAATTAAACGCGACCACCATAGACAACCCAGAGTAAGGCCTAAAATGCGGCGACATATATCGGCTTAATGGACCTGAAAAGTGAAGCCAAACATTGCTTCTTCGTTTTTTTTTACCTCCTAGGTTTAAAGAGAGATAAGGAGAGGAATGTGGCAGGAGGAATATGCTAGGGTGTGGAGGTCAACAAGGAAAAATGTAAGAAGGAAGAGCCATCATAACCGCGCCATATAGTCTGCGTTTCTGCATGTGCCTCAAAAACCCATTCCATTCACCCCTCGCTCCGCAATGTTCCTTTCCCCCACCGTACGTATATCCCACACTTTTTCCGACGTTACATTCACCGTTCCCTTCTCTCCCCCTCTCTCCATCCCACCCGCCTTGAACTCGTTCAGTCGAACCGAAATCGGAATCGCCTCCATCACGGCGATTTCGCTTCCATTCTATTTCTAGTGATGAGTCATCCCCGGAAGATTTGGACCTTAAAATGTTTCGATGCGGATCTTGATTGAAGGAGGAGATCAAAACGGAGGCCCGCGAAGTTTTTTCCCCTCCCCAACTCGAAAATAGCTTTTTTCTTTTCGTTCAACTCCCCCGCTTTCCTACGCTGTCACCTCCAATGGAAGCAGTGTCGAAACAAGCTGGTCGCTGGTCAAAACTCCTTCCCAATGGTGAAGACCGAAGCTGTGGGCATTCCGGCACTTGGAACAATACATTAGTTTAAATGAGGGCCAACGCATTTGATTGTTACACCATACTCCACGGCGTCTTGTATGCTAAAGCATAGGTAAATGCCAATATTCTTTCCCAATAGTAAAGAACGAAGCTGGGGGCATTCTGACGCTTAAGCTGTAGTTACAACCGTCCCGATGGTAGCCAACATAGTTAATCGCAACACTATACACTCCGCGGCATCCCATATGCTAAAAACATGGTTAAATATCGCATGTAGTTGGAGTATGGCGAGTTTCTAAGAGCACTGCATTTAGGTTATCGATAAGCGCACGTGTTTATTTACTTTTCTCCTGACATGGAGGACGTAAATGCGAACGTTCACACTTGCTATGATTTATTTATACTTATCTGATTTCTTTGATGATGCCTACAGTGGTGCACTCGATGAAATTGAATCTCAGTGCACGAGGTACCAGTGCAGGTACCCGTCTATGATTAGCGAAATATCCACCTGCAGTACAGCAACTGAGTAAATAAATGAAAGGCTCTTTCGTAGACTATATCGATATTGGAACAAGAAGCGATAAGGTGGGGTTTATCATAGTTCCGTGACTGGATTAGGTGGAAGATAACCCGATATCGATATGATCCACCGTGTATACCAGCCAACTGTATTTATTCTCTCTCTCTCCTCGATGTCTCTTTCCCGGAATTGCAATCTGGTCGCCGGACAGTGATATCCCTTCTATTGCCACACACGCATACACTTCACATCAGGGTGGCGGCATTCAAGTCGGGTCTTCCTTGCGTCGCTTATTCAAGCATTCACGGAGATAAGGAGCCCTAGTGGACAAAAACCAATGCTTTACGATTCCACGTTGGCTGAGGCGCTTTGCCTGGTAGGATTGGGTGTTGGAGGAATGGTGGAGAGGCGGGTGAAACAGAGGAAACCGAAGAGGGGACGAAGTGTGTGTGGGGGGGGGGATGGCAAACAGGCGAGATTTGGGAAGAAATAGGGAGTGGGGTCCGACATCCAGCCACGCGTCTCTTATCAAGTTTACAACTCCTCGCCGGATATAAAGAACGCAGTGCCGGAGTGGGATGAGAAAAGAGAGATGGGACTTAAGAAGAGGTGCGGACCATAGGATGGCAGAGAGAAATGGATGGAGGTAATGATCGTCGGCGTGACGTACCCTGAAATACGCTAGGTCGTACTCTGCTGTCACAGAAAGGCTGAAGAAACTTTGGCAGTATGTCTAGACAGCGTGATTGTATCCATGATGTTAAGAGGTTACAGAAAATACTAAATGCTCAGCAGTACTATGGAATACCTATGGAATGTAACTTGGGAGAAAATGGCTAAGAAATCTATCTCGTGAAATACCTTAACAGTGATTATATTTTTAAACAAATCTGGAAGAATCGCAAGCATTTTGTTTCCTAAAATACTGGCATTTTTTATCATGGTAGTCCTGAAAAATCAATTCAATCAGCATAAAAGGCTTGTGAAACTACAAGAAATACTAGCAGAACCATTCTGTTGAGATATAAATTCAATAGAAATCAGTTATGCAAAATTGGTGAAAAGTGTGCAATAGCATCAGGCAGTAAATTACAATGATTCGCCAATTAATTATCTATATTGCCTCCAATATCCTTCACACGCCTTTGATAGAACTAAAAAGTGAAATACCTTAACGGTAGTGAAAAAGCACAAAATTGCGAAAAAAATGTGAGGCAGAGAGCAGTTTTAAGGATTAGAAGTTACCTGTTATCCGGTTGAAGTAAAGATGAAATGCTTGTAAAGGATAGAAGATAGGGATGAAAGAACTGACAGACAAAAAAAATACTTTAACCAGACAGAGACGGCAGAGGGACTATGGCGTCCGTGCGCAACGAAGTGTGATAGGCTTGCCTTCTCCCCCACTCGCAGGTTTTATAGGGAATGAGATAGGAGTTTTCGACTCAGCCGAAAACTAGGGGAGGAAGAAGAGGGAGATTTGGAGAGAAGTCCACTGTTTGTTCCGATTGGCTGGGTACCTTGATAACTGCGACATTATTTCTACGTTTTCCTCGGAAGGTTATGGGTTTCATCTCGCCTTGGATGTCGTTTCATTCTTTTGATGGGAATTGGGGGATTTGGGGTTCACTGACTCAAGGAAAATTCTTCGGGAGTCCCACTTGCTCGCATACTTCCCGAGTTCGTGTTCCTCCTTACTTCACAAGGCCCTGTTGGAAGTAAAAACCTCTTGACATAGAAAGCACGCATATTTTTTCGTCTAAAAAACATTTTGGAGGGGCCAATGTAATTTGGGATGGTCAGAATTCAGACATGTTTACCCAGAACATCACTAACACGACACTTGCCCCAGAGATCGGGGAGAGCAATCGTACTTAATAATCGAAACTTTAATTTACCCACATATCGCTCTGGTTTATGCTTAAATTTATTAGGATATAGTATATAAGCTGTGGAATTTTACATGCTCTCTGTCTATTCTTATGCATGAAAACGATTATTTCCATGCATTTATTTTCACTCAAACTCACAAAAATTCTTAAAAATATTTACAAAGTTTTTCATATATTCATAATTAAATTAACAGTGCCATCTAAAAGCTGTGAGTTAGCAAAAAGGGGCAACAACATGGAAATGAAAATCGTCATAGTAATGAATTAAGAACACTGCATTAGTTAATGGACAAAATGGAACTGGATTTTGGTACAAACCCTCTTCTATGTGTTTTTTTTAGCAGCCGTCAAATTCTTCTCATTCTGTCCAACGTGTCCGTAACTACTAGCTAAGCCTCTCCCTCGTTAGGTACTCCTCTTGCACCACGGCTAAGTTGACTTGCCTTTGCCTTGTCCCTTGAGCAAACCCAAACCGAAGACTCAAATGACCGGACGTTTAGATGAAGTGGCCATCTCCGGAGAAATTGCAGCCAGAGTTCCCACTTCAGCCTCCCCCGCAATAAAGAGATAAATATGACGGCTCTTTGGCCCGTTTCTCACTTTCTATATATACTGTATAGAAGGATGCGAAAATGTTGGACACTAAGCAGGGAAATAAACCTTTATTTCACCCCTCTCGTTGCCTCTTTTTCCCACTCAGAAGATCAAGGCCGAGAGAGCGATATCAGCAAGGAACAGATAGGTCATAAATAGAATCATTTCAGGGGATATATCTCTCGCTGCCAAAGGTTTAATTTCTTCCCTAATCCCTCAACCTTCGCAACTTACGCCTCCTTCACGTCTAATTCTCTCCCTCTTAGCCTCTCAGAGCTTACTTCTTTTTAGTTTGGCTCTCTGTGATGTAGCAAAACCTCAATGTCTTTCTGCCAACTGTAGACTTAATGCCATTATTTAACTTATAGTTTTCTATGATCAAAATATGTCCCCTTTCCCCGTCTTATGAAGTGAATACTTGCATTTAGTGAAAATTTGTTTAAAGAAGGTAAATTTCATTCTAAAAACTCTAGTCTGTAGAGCCAATGTTTCACCAGTGGGAATTACACTTTAACAAGATATAATGTTGACCTGACTTTCAGTTACGCAAAGCAAAACTGTTTGATTCCATTGATTGCATTATTTTATCCCTCTGCATTTAAGGTGCAAAACTTGTGGACAAAATCCATTTCATCCATATTTAATGAAAACATCTTTCACAGAAATATCGGAATGCCTGTTAGTCGTTGGATGGTTTTGAATTGTATCCCTCTTGCTTGCTCAGAATGGATAAAGAAGCTCTATAGTTGCACGTCTGAGTAAATACTTAGTGTCAGAGAAATATCAAGAAGCCGAATCGATAGAAAAAACGAATTCGCTTCCCACTTCCTTCTTAAAATTTGAATTTAAATATTTTTGAAATATCTAAGTAGAAGAAGGCGAAGAGGTTTGGAAGCACTAAGAAGGAAGGGGGAGGAGAGATGGACCGATTGTTTTATATTTTTTATATAGCAAGTACCCTCTCCCGAACGTTTTCGAGGAGATAAAAAAATAAGGAGCGAACGTTTTTTGTGAGCCAGAGCGGAGATGTGTATCTGTATCGGCATTGGAAGAAGGTGATGGCTGGCGAAGAGAGAGAAACAGGGTGTAGGGGAGGAGGATAAGAAGGACGGGGAGTGGTCGGTCTTTACGGTGGAGTGTGAGAGAGAAACGGACTCAATGCCATCTTGCTCCCTAATCAACAGTTTCACGAAGAGGAGGTCACCCTCCCTCACTAAACCACCCCACTAAACCTCTCTCTTTCTCTCACCCATAACTCCTTTTTATATTTATTTGCCGAGAGGATGTTGCAGAGGGGTGGAAAGAGAGATACACACGAACTGGCACATACATACACGCACACACACATAATAATGGGACGAGAGTTGTGTGACTCTACGGACAGACGTAGGGAAGCGAGGGCTTTGCGACACTCTTAATGCCCCTAACAGATCATAACTCGATCCAATCCCCGACGACGCCCACATGCCCCCTACCTCTTCTTCGCCCATAGAACCCCAGAAGACGTTTTCCACGGCTTTAATCGTCTCATGCCGGCCCTGGCAATTTTCTCCTCCCCACCATTCCATGGGCCCTTTGGCCGGTCTCTTAGTCACGCGGACAATCGAAGCGATCGATAGGTACGTTTCGCTTTACTGCTTCGCGGAGATCACTATATTTGTCTCGTGAAGCCCGTTGAAGATAATTTTCGCGCCTGCCTGGTAACAGCAATTTTGAAAACTCGAGTCTAGTCTCGGGTATTGATGTTTGGTTTCCCTAGGATCAGGTTACCTCAGGCCGAGTGCTATCCTGAAACTTCGGTCCTTTATGCGCTCATAGACGAAATAAAAAAACAAAGGCGAGGGCTTCGCATTGCCGGCCGTCGGTGATGTCGGTGATTATTCGGGTTCAAATGGTTTTGCACAGCAGCAGGTTCGCAGTGTTTGATGTCTAACCAATCTTCTTTGCGGCAGATTTTGCTTTAAAATGGATAAGTTTTCCTTCACCAAAACCATACGTAGTCATCATACTTGTCTCACCTAGTGTTTGCGAAAGGAAAATTATGTTCAGTACGTTCAATTTTGATACCTTCGGCCCATTAAATCCTTTTAAGTTAAGATATTACTTTAGTCTTGTCTATTTTCCAAGAGTACACGCGGTGATTAGTCAATTACATTTAATTAATCCTACAAAATATGTATTCAAATTCTTCTTAAGTGTCGAGCTTGAGCTTTACTCGGCGCTTTTTAAAAGACATTGTCCAAGATCAACCGCCAAGGAACTCCAAATGACCGCCGAATCTATCAGATGGAAGAGCAGGTTCGTATTAATCGATTGCCTTCAGAGACAAGACGGAGGACAGACCTTCGAAAAGGGAAAGTATCAATAATAACTGGGCGTGTCCGGGACCGTTCGACGACTGTCTTTTTTTCCGTCGGGAGGACGATGGGTGGGTGGGTGGGGGCGATGAGGAAGAGAGGAGCGGCCATGATTGAAGGAGACCTTTTTATGGACCAATAAACAAAATACTGACTCAGGTCCGTCTCTAAGCGTCCGAGCGTCAAAAATGTGAGCTCCATTACGTCGCTTATTCCCATCAACAGAATTCCTCTTTCGTCCGCACGCACGAACGCCGTGTCGCTTTTAACTATTTCCCTCCTTGACTTTCTGAAGCCATCTCCTTGGATGTCCTATGATTATGTGAGGAGAATGGCCCTAGGATCACTAATACCAATGGAGAGGTCCATTACGTACCGATTCCTTCTCAGTCAGAGGTTAGTTCACGATATGAACTACAAAAAGATATGAGTAAAGGAAAATGGATTGGGTTAGAGAAATCAAGCTTTTTATGGTAAAATATTGTTCAAAAACAGTATTAACGGTATTCCAAATACCCGTTTTAACGAACATTAAAGTATCGAAAGTGTTGTTTCAATTTAGGAATAACTGCGTATTCCGCAAGCAAAAACACGAATTTTTCTCACTTTATAAACAATATTGACAATTGAAGATATTTTTCAAGGCTATGAAACGAGTCAATTTTATATTTTGTACTCTCAAATATTGATTTTATAGATAAATCGTGGGTTTTTTCGAGATAGCTGATTTAGTTAAAAACATAATAATAAAATTTCCAAAATAATTCTTTTACGATCTAAGAATTGCTATCTTAATAATATTATATTTTATCGTCAAGATAAATTTGCCTTCAATCAAGCAGGGAAATTATACTCTTTATCGCCACCATCAACGCTGCGAAAATGAACAGAATGGCTTTAAGTAGGCAAATCTGGAGTATAGGAAACTGCATTAAACTTCAACAACAAAAGTAGGTACTTTAAAACGTGAGAAAATCCAATGAAAAAATGTTTCAACAATCAGTACTCACTCGATCAGTATCCACGCTTACTTATTCTAGGGAGACATTTCCCATCTCATAAAACAACGGCAACTACGACTAACAGATTTATTTTATATTCGTGCCCCGTGAAATACAGACGCAGTATGAAGTTAAACCTTCGAGCAACTGGAAGAGGAGCGAGGAATAAAGGTGGAAGGAGAAGAGTCAGACCCGCAATAATGACAAGAAAGAAGAGATGCAGAGGAGGAAGAAGGGAAATTCAGGACAGAGGGTGCATGAACTTCGGGGATGGGAGGGGGTTGGAAGGAGAGGCGGTCAGCGAGGAGGTCGAAGAGTGAGGCCGGAGGAGGGAGAAAAGAAGGGAAGGAAAGGGACCATCAACTCGATTTCGTCAACGCATTGATAAGGAGGGGAGTACTGCAGGGTGGTGGCGTGGGGTGGGGGTATAGGGATTGGAACTGGACATAGCAGAATGGGGGGTTTCGGAATCAACAGCTCTCTTTCCTTTTTTCCGGGAGATCAGAGCAGCGATCTGAAACCACTCCCCATCCCCTTACTACTACTCCTCTTCCTACAGCCTCCCCCCCCCCCTACGCCTTCAGTGCTTTTCCTCAGGAGGGGAAATAAAAACCGCCTGACCTAACCGATATCCTAAAAAAAAACTAAACCCATCTGCCCCATCTCTCATCATACATACGCATGCACACACATACAATCAGGAAGAGTGCGTGGACTTTCCCTAAGGCATCACTTCGGCCAAATCCTCCCCTTCCTTCCTTCCCGCTGGACCCCTTCGAACCCAAAATTTTTTCACTCCTCCGGGGCCCATGCCTTACCCCCTCAGGCGACGGAGGGGGTTGTAGGAGAAATGGGGGAGGCACACCATATATCGGAGATACGAATATTCGTAAACGTTGAGGAATTGGTGAGGGATATCCGCCAAGAGGGAGGAGAGTGAGTTCTCCATCCTATTCGACTAGGGTGGTGTTGTGGGGTCAAACGCAAGGGGGAAACGAAGATATGGACGGAGACGTGAGGGAATCGTGCGAGGGATTCAATGAATATGGCACATGGGAGTTGAGTTATTGACGGGGATGAAGCATTTTTCTCTCTCCCGTTCCGAATGTGGCAGGAATAGGGGGAGATGAAGGGACGAGGAGAGAGAAGGGTGGACTGTGAAGAGGTGGTCAAGTTGTTGCTCTGCCGGACCGGAGGAGGGCAGGGGAGTGTGGAAGGGGAAGTGGGGGAGGCGGATGGGGGGGAGACGGGGGCCGGTCTGGAAAAAGAATACGGAGAGGCCATTTGGTAGTGCCGCAGGCGGCACATAGATGGCGATAGTCGCAGAGTCGAGGGGAAAGAAGGCAGGCAGGGGGAAGATTGCGGAGGAAGGCGCGTGAAATGGCCGGGAGATTTGATCGGGCGGCGGTGGTCAGCGGAAGATGAAGAGCGGGCGAAGGCTTCTTCCATAACTTCTTCCCTCAGATGAAGATTGATTGAGAGGGTGGGTGGAAAGGGAAGAAGAAACCCAATCGACTGGACTATTTTTGCCATTACTTCTTCCTTCCCCGTGTGCGAAATACTCACTCCACTAAAAACAGAGAAGTTTTGAGAATCGTATGAAGTAAAGGAGGAAGGGGATGATTTCCACGAATGTTACGTTACCAAATGCGAATTTGGGCTTGGAAAAAAATGTTTGCTTGAGGTGCGTTTATTACTTGCGGTGAGCTAAAAAATTACAGCTCCTTACACCCAATGCGCGTAAAGATTTGAATATGTTAGAAAACATTTATGGCAATGAAATACAATTTTAAGTGCTTAAACAAAATCGCAATATTTTGCTTACAATTAAAAATACCGATTACGACTATCATGACGAATAACTTGTCACAAGTCATTCGTTAAGGTAGTGATCATTGGTATTTTCACTTCGAGTGCCCCAACGGCTACACCCACTCACTTAAGTAGATACCATCGTTTTTCTTAACTTCAGCACGTTAATTTTTCATATTGTTAACTTACCCAACTGCGTTGCCATTGAATTTTTAGGATAGAATATCCTTTCATACACCACGGAAGCCAACTGATTCTGTCACCTACTGTTGGGTTCACGAGCATGCATATTTTAAAATATTCGTTTATTTAGTTTATAAACAAAATATTTCCCAATGCCTGCAAAAAAATAATCGTATTTTATGAGATCTTAAAATTGTTTTATTCCACTAAAAATAGTAAATTGAAAGAATATGCGTCATTAGTTCATTATTATTGTCCACTACAATTGGCGTATCAACTTACTGAAAATGTTTCCCCAAACATGTAGAAACTCTGCAAACAATTTTTTTCCCTGGCCACAATTCGTCGTAAATGTGTGCGGGTGGCAGGCAACGGAAGTGTAGGGCTACGGAATGAAGTACCCACCTCTGAAACACCGTGTGAAGAAATGAAAAGGGAAGTGAACGATTACCTAATTTTTCATGCTTGGAATGACAGAGTCGCGGTCCTTGAAAAAGAAGCATAAATGTGGGCAAAGAGCCGCCAAACAGTTTTAAAAGGAAATGAACTTTTATTAAGAAACTTTCTGATCAACTGGCAAACGATTTTGATAAGAATACTAAAAATATGAACAATCATTCATTTTGCTTGTGATTAACCAGTACATCACCTACTTCGGTACTGAAGAGTTAACAAGGCAATGCCACAAAGATATATTTGCGTACTTTGGATAAATATAGTTGGTTTGTGACATATTTTGTGCTTGTAAGGAGAAAGAAAGCAGGCAACTATAACCAATATATACCTATTATGTACCAGTAAGGCTTCATAATGACCCGTGAAAAATAATGGATAAGTATCAAATTCATATTCCTATTTTTATGTTTTTTTCAAGGCAGAGTCGTTTGAAGTTGAAGGAATGTCTTTGGGAAGAATTCTACTCAACGAAGTCTAACGTCCATTTTCGGTAAAATTTATTTCTCCAGGAATTTTTAGAATCGTGACCGCGTAATTCAATTATTTAAAAAAATGAAATCTTACCGTCTGTGTTTATTCCATTTTAAGATGTAAAAGCACTAATGGTTTGGATTTTAAAAGGTTTGAAAACGAAAAATTAATAGATATTATGTAATCCTGTATTCATAGACATAATTTGGAAAAAAACTCATTGCATTCTAAGGTGGGCACATACTGAAATAAATTGCACAAAATGCTCATATTCTTTCACGTTTCTTGGGAACGCCGTAGAACTTAAAATATTCATTAAGACTTTTAATAATAATCCTTTAATTAGGGTGGATAAGGAAATTATAACCATCCTCGACTACCTCGAGTGACTCAATTTGACGCTAAATCCCAATTTATCCCCGTCCACGGAAAAGGAACCTCCATCACATACGAAAATTCCCAATTTTCTATGGAAGAGAGAGGAAAAACGAGAAACGAAAATATAATTGCACAGGAAACATTTTAAAGAGGAAGAGAAGGCTACAAAAAAGAGTTTGTAGTCCAAAAAATTGGACTCTTCTCCTCTTCGGGAGAGGGAAGAAAAAAAAGCCAGCCACCCCCAGGCCAGCATTTCCACTTCCGCAATGTTCAAATTAAGTTTCCGTTAATTGCTTCGCCATCTACACTGAGAGAGAGAGGGAGTAGGCCTTCATTTACGGGCGCATCACACACACGCTCGTCCGCTCCCGACCTGACCCCCCTCACTCAAGACCCCCCCCCCCCAGCCGACCGTACCACCTTTCCGCTCGCTCCCCGGCAAGGGATGGGGGCTTATAAGGGGACAGACACGAGGAGGAGTAGCGAAGGTATTTTTTCCACCACCCACTCAGCACCGCTCCCCCACCACCCCCTGCGACACATCCCTCCCTCCACCCCGCCTATCAGACGAGAAAGCTCTCCCTTCTATTCCTTCATCCGCATTTAGTGCACCACCTTTCTTCTCCCACTCTTCCTCCTACGCAAGGCCAAAGTCCTCCTCCAAACACTCCTCACTTATTAGGTTACTCTTCGTCGAGGCATCGAAGCCCCTGAAATTTTCCACCTGAATAACGTTTGGTCAACCCACATCTCCCCCTTCTCTTTCTCTTCCCTACCTTCTCTCTCTCTCACTCCTACCCCTTCCGATGGCGTCTTGTTTCTTCTCTCTTCAAAACCGAACTCCGGCCGGCCTACCCCCGCCCCCCTCGCCCTCTTGGCCACCCCTTGAAACTGTCGCTCCGTCTTTCTACCTTGCTCTCCTTATCTCCTGTCCGTGCCCCTCCCTTCCTCCTAAGACCCACCCTTCCAGCTTTTTCCTTTTGATACTGGCCACCTTAACTTTCCACCAACATTACCTCCTTCCAATTCCACGGCGACGCTACATTTGGAGAGGGCTAGGATGGGCTCAGTTTTTACTCCGGCTTCTGATTATCCCCATATCCACGATTATTTCTTGTGCATGGTAAATAGGTTTTAATAGCGGGTACTTAGTGGAAATAATCGCTTTGTTTTTTTCAAGTAAGCGGCGAGGCATGATAAGCTTTCTTCTAATACGATAAAATTCGCAGGCGTTCATTAAATCCCTCTGTAATGAATTTAATTTATTCGTCTAATAAATTTATCCATCCCCGAAGCATTGAACTGTGTCTTGTTTAATTCAATTATTGTTGTTTTGGACAAAGGTCATCTGAATTTCATACTATTTCACTGACTTTCTCTATGAGATTTTTCCAAAGCTTTTGAACTCACTTGCGCTCTTTTGGATTTCATTAATTTTAAGAGCATCAGGGTGCAAAATGTTGAGAAAAGCGGAAAAAATATGATTATATATCAAATGTATGTATTTATTAGATTAAAATTCTACATTTTCGTTCAAGCAGTAATTTTCAATTACTCTCCTTAAGTGTGGATAACTAAGAAAGTTAATTTTAGAGGTTATTATGCACATGAATGAGGCCACTTATGAAGATGATGTCGAGACTGTCAAAAGAGCGGCGTGAAAATAATACCGATCCTACGAAACAACAACTCGTTTCTGATGACGAATATGCGCGTCTCCGCAGTAATTATATCTATGGCCCCGGCTGCCAATTAGTTAGAACTGTACTCATATGAACGTATTTTTTTACTCACCCTCAAATGTTATTTTAAAATTATTGCCATTATTCTTTCTTTAAGGTTTACCTCTATTGATCGTATTAGAATGGGAAGTATTATAAGAACGTAGGTTAAAACTTACGACCAAATCATTTTATCATGTCCGGGGCAGTCTCTTTTCTGACGACGTGAAAAACATTTTGCGAATCCCAAAATACTACAGCCGCTTCGATTAAAAAGGATAAAATTCAGGAAACAGGCTGCCCAAGAGACAGGTTTAAATGTTTTTATCTTCCACCCACGATTTGTGATCGTCTGCCGTAAAAGCCTGCCTATTATAAACTACTACTTATTTTCATAAACTATAAATGCAAGTAATTTAGTGGACGTCTGGTGAATATTCACCCCCGTTGCACACCCTGGAGGTGGCTTACATGGTTCCATTTCGTTGTAGACGAAAAAAGGAACTCCCCTTGCACGACATTTTTTGTGACGGCGGACGATGCCACGTCTGGGCGTGTTGCTGGATGGAATTTTGTTTTACTTTTCCTTCCTTCGTGACTCTCATATTCGAATTGATGTTTGTCTTTCCCCACCCCAAACTCAGTGTCCCCAAGCTTCTCCTTCATGCCATATAATTGATTCGCCGAAGAATTCGTGGTTAATTAAGATTAATAACGACGGTCGACACAATTAAGCCTTCACTTAAGGAAAAATAAGTGATCAAAACGATTTGTTTGTTCAAAAGATTTTTAGAGTTTTGTTCGTAACGATCCCCATCCCTCTTCGATCACAGCACTTCTTGATGATGAAGCGATATTATCTCTCCTGCATCTTGTGCGTAAGCGATAAAGTAAATGAAATCACGGCAAATAAAAAGCATCTCTTGTATATTCTGTCCCTTTATATGGCATAAATGGTTAACCACCTCGTTGACAAAAACCTAGTTTAGTTTCAAGGAAAAACCCTTCGCAGAGCTGCGTTTTTGCGACCTAATCTCAGCATTTTTATCCCTAAGGAATTCAGAATAACTGCGATATATTTTTAAAAAAAATAATGGGCCAAGTTTAAAACTGTAATTGTGGTCTGCTCCTTCGAAGAGACTGCTACACGCAAGGACTAGCTCCTGAAGGCTTTTTTATTTTACAGTAAGTTTTTAACGCTGAGAAATGATTTAGGCTAAATGGATCATGCACGTCAAACAACCTGAATATCGATGGCATCGGCGGTTATTTGGTAGAAGGGCTTCATAATGAAATATTTGTTCACTTGGTTTTCCACAAAAATGTATTTAACTTGCGACAAAACCCGTGTCGTAAGTTTAATAAATTTATGTAAAGACCTATTGAAGTATTTCAGCCTGAAAATCTTGATTTTTTTCTGTCTATTCTTTTGTGACAACCTGATGAATGGAGCCAAAGGAGAGGCAAAACATTCCCGTCAACTGGGCAGGCTGGTATATCTCCTTACGCCGGAAGTGGTAAGGGTTGTCGAAGGTCGAAGAGGGGGGTGGCAGGAGGCACCTTGGCCGCAGAAGGTGAAAGGTGTCGTCGGTTGGGACACAAGGGGGATGGTCTCCACAGGTTAACGGGGAGGCCCAGGAGGAAGCCCCATTGCGATCATCTGGAAGTGGGAAGAGGGTGACAGTCCCCCCTCCCACTCCCGCCCCCCGGCATTCAATTTCAATGAGAAGTTTGCTCCCCGCGTAATTTACGAAGTGGTATGAGCAGTTAAAAAAGAGAAAAAAAATATTTTTGATTGATGCCACTTGGAGTAATTCCATGAGCGAAGTCAATGCCACTTGGAGTAATTCCATGAGTGAAGTCATCGACGCGAAGGTTAATTCGCCTAAATTGGCAAGTTTCCGAACAATTTTTAACGTATGATCCTCGGAACACTGAGCACTGCGCTCAAGGTACTAAATAAACGGCTCCAAACAAAGATCACTCTTTTAATTCCTGCTGGGGTCCGATATCTGCTTTTTAATTTTGAGAATTCGAAGCCATTTTGATGGTAGTTATAATAGGCAACCCGAATTAAGGTTGATTTTTACAGTTAACCAAAACGAATGAAATGCCTTCAAAGCATTTTTCCGTGAACTGCTCAATCTCAAGGACCCAATAGGCAATGTCATTTTTGAAGTTTTTTGGGCATCTTCATTCGAAACCACGTGCTAAATTGCTTACACATCATTCCCGATCTCAAGTTTTGACTTTCCGGTCATCGCATGTTTAAGACTAACACTCGTTTCACCTCCACATCCATCCGATCCCAACAGCCAAAAGGAGTAAAGACGTTAGAACTTAGCAAAAATCATAACGTAAACAATAATGCGAAAACAAAATATCAAATCTCAGTGTACCTCTTTGGATAAATTTCTGGTACTGAACTCGCGACATACTCGTATGAGAGGGAGAGAAAAGAATAGAAATGTTGGGGTGAAGACATTTTCGTTGGGGCGAAGGCAATCGGCTTTTGGAGGTATCAACAAAAAGTCAGGCCGCACTAGAAACGGAGAGTGAGGATGGGTTTGGTGTAGGTCCTCCTCTATAACCCCCTCTCCCCTCTATCCCCCCCCCCCCCCAGCGTTGCGGTTAATGGCGGACGGGCCTCGAAGGGATGAGCGAGGGCAGGACTCCGGAGGCAGGTGCCGGCGGTCACCGCATGTCCTGGGTTCGGTTACCGTCGCCGTGTGCGTTTTCGATTTCATTGGAGAAAGGAAATTCCAGGGAGGACACGGAGGCCTGCTGTCTGGTGGTGTAATAAGGTATTGGCAATGGAAGTCTGCTCCGGGAGTCATCACGGGGGTGGGGGGGGGGTGAGAGGAACGATGGAGGTTGAGGACTGAAAATGCTATATAAAAACAAGTGAGAAAAGAGGAAGGGATGAGAGCCACTTTCTAGAGAGAGAGAGAAAACCTAGCCATTGGATCAATCTTTCAATCAGATTGGTGAGATTATTATGAGTATTTGTAAAATGCAACGCCCAAAAACATACGCACGAAGGTATAAAATTAAACTTGGACGATTTTGACATTAAATTCTTTTCAAGTACGTGAAATCCACCAATAAATAATAATGTCCACCCGTCTCTCTACCACACGTGGTAAATATGTTGGTCAGGGTAAGAATTAGTATTTATGGTTGTGGAATGAGAACGTTCTGTGTGATATTCATTTTCATTTCTTGGTGGTAGGACATGTAGGTGATCTATACCTACGTTCAAAGTAAAACACCATCCCAATAAAAGCATTATTTGGAAATGTAAAATGAAAAACACTTCTTCCAGACAAATACTTATAATCTCATGACTGATACATCTTCAGCTAATAGGAATTCACGAGAAAATTTTGAAAATCAACTATGATTTTTCTCGACAGTGTTTGCTTGCCTGCAAAGAAACGTTTTTCTCTCGACTTTTCCCGGTGTAGCTGACGTACATACAATGGATTGAAATGAGTAAACAAGCTCAGAAAAGTTCAGCTCTCCTTCCAAGCACGGCTCAATACCTCGAGAGCAGAAGCGAGTAAAAAAATGTATATACGGTAGCTCGCAGGGTCCAGCAAGAATCCACCGGGAATAAATTATTCTGCCAAGCCATTCAGCAACGCGACACAAGCCTGGCTTGCTTTCCGATGTATGCCTTCGGGATTAAAAAGGAGTTGGCTGCTGGTTTTAAGTCTTTTTTCTCTGCGATGGCGAGGAATAAGTACGAGAGGGAGACGAGAACACTCAATGCCCTTCTTTCCCTTAAGAATTGGTAGTGGGGGAGGGAAAGTTAAAAAGCTGTAGGGAGTTAAAAAAATTGAATAACGCCGTTCGTTGGAAAAAATTGAAGAAAGACGGGCGTTGCAATGTTTTCTCTCTCGTTCCTTCTTCTTTCTTCCTTCCCCCCCCCCCCCCCTCACTGCGACAGAGTAAACAAGTCCGTCCGCTGGTAGCTATACACACCCCGTCGTCGAATTAATAACGCACAAGGGTCCGTGGTTGAAGAAGGCGAGTCTTTCTGGGTGTGGGGAATAGAGTATTGCGAAATAATTCTTGGTAAAAATGCGAGCGCCAGGCTGGGAAATAATACGAGGGAAGGCTGGAGGAGGTAAGAAGGGGGGGGGGCGAGAGGGTTGAAGAGAGGGCTGGAGGAGGACAGATTGGTGTGGCCGCAGAGCTTCTCATTTCCCGCGGGAGATAACAGTCCGGAATGAAGAGGAGGACCGTTGGTGGTCAGTGGCAAGTCGAGAGGGCCTATCACGATGTTCATCTCGGGAGCCTCGAGAGCACATTTTTCAGAGTTCGCATTCATCCGAGGGGAATAGCAGCCGCGAAATGATACGCGAGAGACTTTCGTGGTCATTCACGCACGAGATGGACAGTTCTGTTCGCTTTCTTCAGGCTATAAGCGGTCGAGAGTTGCGTTTCTTTCCCGATCTTTTCAGACTCCTCGGAATAAAAACGCACCACCCGTTGTTTTTTATCTCCCTGGCTCGCAAATGTGTATGCTTCGCTGACTACTCAAGGGCTCGAGCCACTCCCGAATTCACGTGGAGCAGCTTCGCACAATGACTTTAATTTCCCCATGCCAACGAGTCCTGAAATAAATTTGAAACATTTTTTATGCTCTTAATTCATCACAGACTATACCTTGCCTGATTGATGAGTATGTGTTACTAAAAGTACTAGAAGTAGAAGTCATATTGTCAGCAACGTAATTATTTTTTAATTTATAGATTATTTTGATAAATTAAAATCATTAACTTCTCCAAACCAATGAATTTTACTGGAAGATGAAATAAATTGAAATGAACCTGGTATAATCATATCATACCAGCTATCTGTGCTTGATTGCTGGAACTGATCAATATTAGGTTCGTCAGGTAAAGTGTGGACAAAGATTTCCCTTTTCAGGTTTGGCGAATGCTTTTCTATTTAAACTGACTAAATTGGGTTTTTAATTCGAACCTCTTGGGTATTAGAATATAGAATGAAAGAAAATGAGGTTTAGGAATTGATAAATTAACGAATGGCTACTCCGGGGAAATCATTCATTCGGCTTTTGTAATACTGAGATATTTAAAAATCTCATTAAGGAGGCTTTAAACCTAGTATTGTGAAAATAAGTAGAATAAAAAAAGATAAATTAAGGTCGGATAATGAAGAGGTTTTGCGCTAGAATGAGATGCCAATATAAGATATGTGGAGTAACTATGCAAAAAAATATAAATGATGCCATCGCCAATGTCTTTTGCGTTGGTCTCTTCCCGGAATAAACGCCTCCCTCTCCCCGATCTCCGATACAGTATCTCCGTGGTGCAACCAGCCGTTTAAGGAAGCATTTTTCCATTCCTTGCTGGGCAGGCCAGTGGGGACCGTGAACGTTTACGCGCAAAACACTACTTGCACCTCGACGTCGCCACCCTGCTAACCGTAACGAAGAGGGAGTTTGCGTCGGGAGGCCCAGTCATTAGAACAGGCTTGAGGGTTCTGCAGGTTTCTAAGGGCCGAAGGTGACCGAGTTCGATGTCCAGCCCTTCTGATGGGTAGAAGAGCAAGTGGGCGGGGACGCATAACCGTGTGTACGAGAGACCCAGTGGGAAGAGGATCATAGAGGCTCGTCTACGTGGGATGAGCTGTTGGTAAGGGTGAGTACCAAGCAGGCCGCAGAATCGGAGTGGGGTTTTGCACGTTTGGGCGCGTGGAATGGGAGAGAGACTCGACTTGTGGGGGCGACGACAGAAGACACGAAGCGCGCGCACACATACCTACTCACGGCTGCATGGTCCTAAAACCTGGAAAGTGAGCCCCGTGGTCGGGGTCGCAAAGGTTGTGGATACGGTTAAGTGGCGTGCAATGCACTATGCAAGGTCACCTCGCCACACGGATGAGGCTCGCACCTCAGTTTGTTACTCGACGAGGTGAAACTAGGGGGGGAGGGGGGGGGGGAGAGAGAATTAACGCCGAACCACGATGGATATCGCCTGATGACTGGAAATCCTGCTTCAGTGTGTACGAGAGGAGAAATTCCAGGCTCGTGCTTTGTTTTCAAACTTATTTTCCTGATTGATGATAGATACCAGCAGGTATTACGTTCCAGTCTCAACGTAACCTCAATTGGGGTAAAAAGCTGGCGCAAGAATTTAATAGCTACTTCTCACCGTAGAGCACCGCATAGATCCAAATATCCATCAGTTCACGAAAAAGCGAGGACCCCTAAATCGTCCCAGGTGAGCTTGCAATTGCTTGGGTTTGAATACATCGTGATAGAAATATTTCTTTCCAGTTTTCCACTTTGTTTTTTAAAGTAATTTTTAATGCGACCGGTTTCGATGTATTTGTATCACAGTCAAGCAACGACTCGAGTAATAAATTCTTTCATTCACCATGAATAAGCTCCACCACATCTGCCCAGAGACAACATCATTCATTACAGTGCATCGATGTAAGCTCAAAACGTAAAATTAGTCGGCGTAGGTAAAAAGGAATTGGTAAGGGTTTTTTACGTTGTTCTAACTCAAGCACTAATCCATGAATTTCCCATGAGGAGAATAACCGTTATGCAGCCAACCAAGCCAGAAAGTACGTATTTAAATAGTTTATTCAATCTTGACAAACTACCGCGCAAATCAAATGCAATACGCTGGCAAACTTGCCTGGCAATTTGATATCCTAATGTAGTAGAATTGCACGCATACTTTTCCCGAATAGATTAGCTTAGAATTCACACTGTTTGTTCTCCTCGTCAATTAACCACACCAATGTTAAACTTAACTCCTTTTTTTTAGCCCTTCGCTCAAAGAATGGGGAGAGAAAAAATGGAGAAAATTCTGCTCAAAACTGTTTCCCCTCAATAAATCGCCTCGTTCTATCGACCTGGTGGTCTAATGTGAGTGCTTTTCTCGCATACACTTCCCTTTCCTTGGTTAAAGACAAAATGTAAGTGGCGAACACTGCCATATCACTTCAAAAGAATGAACGTCAGTCCCTTGGGAGAGCAACGGATAAGTGGGGGGAGTATAGTAACTGATGGAGGAGAAGCTGGATTCCCCTATATTGCTGTGCAGGATATAGGGCTTGCTTCATCTCCCGGGAGGGGTACGAAAGAGCTCGTCCGCCCTTAAATAACCTGGAGTGGCAACGGCGAAAGCACGAATGGCGAGTAGAAACATCAGATTTAATTACATCAACAACTGTAACGGCCTGGACGTAAATGTGAGGAATTTTTAGGGGCAGTCCTGGTCAAGCATAAAAGGGAAGAAATATCCATAAAGATATAAAATAATTTTAAGGGCAAAATATTGTAACTTTCTGTAATCATTATCCTGCGTAGATAAAACGATAAAGAAGAGTAGTATCGTATCAGTGAACGTTGAAAATTTCAAATAAATGTGAGCTTTTATTTGTAAATGACGTAAACATGTATGACGTAAATACGTAAACGAAATTGTAAAAATGCCATGACGACTCGAATGGTTAGATATATGCCACACGGTGCCTACCTATTGCACACGAAAAGTCACATTCCGAGTACGGACGCCACGTGCTTTTTAACCATCGCGTGATTTTTAACCTTGTTAGGAATATATTTACAAATCACCCCAACATAAAACAAAATGCTGGAACAAAAACTAAGATAGTCATAATCCAAAATAATTTCTCCCTAACTTAATATGGCGATGAAAATACTCTAAAATAAAACCAAAACTTATTTTAGCACGACCTGGGTTTTGTTGCATCAAGGCGTTATTAGGAAAATGGTGTGGCGAAATAAAATGAATGTTTTTGTGGAATATTAAGTTTCCTCATTTCTTTTGAACATTGGAGAAATTCCTCTTACGAACGCCGAAGATCACCGTCAGTCATTTCGCAACCGCGAACAGCTTCTTTACCCTCTGGCCTGCATGAGCTCTTGCGCAGGCTTACTTGCTAAACGATACGAGACATGTCAAAGTCACACTGTGTGAGCATATGCAACGCGAAGAAAGGTTGAGTGAGGGGGAAAATGTAACAAGTAGAAAAAGAGGGGAGGGGCTGTTGAAGAGGGTAAACCACCCTCGCGTACACAACGTCGATCCAGCCCCAAACTTCATCTCCCCACCTTCAGCCGCTCCGAGAAGAACAAACCGAATACTTTCCGGAGCGCCGCTGCAAAACCCCTCCTCCCACACCCCCTGCGCTTTGCCTTCCGTTCTAAGAGGGCAACGGAGGTCCAAAAACTCCTCCTTGCTTCGCCCGAAAGGACAACACGCGCGCAGGAGACGCTCTCTCGCGCTAACCCACACACATACCACACGTCTTCCTCTCTCTATCTCCCGCACACGCTCTGGAGAGAGCGGGCAAGACGTGTTAGCGCGATGAAATAGGCCATTAGGCGAAGGGGCGATTACAGCACGGCATGAATGTTGATTAGCTCCGACGCGGGACTCACGTTTTGCGAGCAGCCGAGGAGGGCGACCGGGGAAGGAAAAGGTGTAGGCGGGTACAGCGAGGGGGTGCGTGTTGTAGGGTTAAAAGGAGTGAGCACAGAGGGTGGGGTCGTGGAGGGAAGGGGTAAGATGTGCCCACCTATGCCCCCGGCTCGTGAGACACCAATTGAATTAAGTAGCGATTCCCTCGAAGTTTGCCGGAATGAGAGGGCAGGAGAGAGAAGCTGGGATGGGAGGGGTGTACAGGAGGAGGGTACACATGTGCTTCCGCTGCTTCGGGGACATGCCCGAGAATCCTTTTCTTTTTATGTTTCTTGGCGCCGTCTTGAACACACCCCCGGAACGTGCGTCATTCTGAATATGCACTTTGAATTACGCAAGTAAAATAGATCGTCCTTCAAGCGACATCCTGGGAGGAGCGCCCCTCTATCTCATTCATTAATGATTTTCGGTGGAAGAAAAAGTTTGTGTCCAAGAAAATATGCAGAGAAGGACATATTTTGTACTGATACCATTATATGTTGAAGTCATAAGCTTTGTAGGATCTGTAGCACATAAATATCACTCATACAAAACACATTGTTGTGTATGAAAAAGTTTTTATGTTCCTACGTAGTTCCTGAATAGGGATAGAAACAAGGCGGCATACTGGATAATTATAACCTGCGTTGGGGCTATCCAAATTTTTTCATTATGCACATGGCAAAAAAAAGCACAGTTATCGTTCATAAACTTTAAACTGACAGTTCTAATCGTCACTATATCGTTGAAATACATTCTAACGAACCGTGACAGCGAAATTCGAGGGACGGGTGATTTGGATCCTAAAATGCGCTGAGCAGATAAGTAATAACCCACCAATTGTCTTGAATTTTGTGAAGATATCAATTTGTATTAATTGGTAACATAATTTTTACCACCATCAATAAGCGTTGCCCGATTTAACATTGATTGAAAGAGTTAAAAACCAGAATTAAAAACATGTTTATTTTCGTATAGTTCATTCTGTTAAAAAAAAATTCGGTTTTGAAGTTGAAAAAATGTGAACGATACCCATTAGTGGAGTCGTGCGAGGTATAATGTGTGCCCATGCTTAATAAAATTACGGATTCATTTGCATGATCTCCTATCGCAGGAGGCCAAGCGACAACACACGTCCCCGCTCCCACGAGTCATTGGCCCGCCCTTCGTCCTAGCCTTTCAAGTGCTCAGTCCTTCGGCGCGAGAGAACCAACCCAACCTCACATGCGAGGAGTTTTAAGGTCGTTTACGGCCTCGGGGACGACACCGCTCGCGCCTGGAAACACACACACTCTCTTGGCCCCTCCGCCGCCCCCTTAATACGCGTCCCTCGCCATTCCACCCACCCACCCACCCTCCACCTTCGGGAAGGAAGGAAGGAAAAGGCCGTGCCTTCGGAGGTAATAGAGGCGGGCGATCCGGGGCGGGGGGGAGACCACTTTTAGTCCTCCGGGTGTCGAGAGGAAAGCATGGATAGAGGGCGGCAGGTGGGAGGGAGAGGACTCTTATGGAAGGCTCCTCACGGCCCACCAGTTAACCCTCCTCTTGCCCCCCCCCCCCTTTCACTACACCTCTTCCCGAAACCACCCCCACTTCGATACAAAATCCTCTGCTCTCTCCCGAAACCATTCCTCCTCGAAATGACGTTCAGAGGGTTCATCCCCTCACATTACACTCACGAGTAAGGGACAGTTTAAGGCAGGCAGGGCCACGGAGGTCGGGAATGGGAGGAGGTTCTGGCGTGGTGGTGGGAAGGATATAAGGGTGTGTGTGAGAGGGGGTGGATCTGGGAGGAGGAGGAAGTGGAGGTAGTTCCATCCCTTCTTTATTCCCGAACACCGATGGCTCCAAATTGGTTTCGCGGGAACGTGGGAGGAAGGCTGGAGGATTGGAGGTGTGTGTGAGGAAAAGACCAGCGACTGAAGGAAGGATGGGATGGTTCGGTAGGAAAGAGAGAGGAGGAAGGAAGGGGGGAGTGAAGTGGGAAGGGTTGGTTGATACCTGGAGGAGCTCGATCCAGATGACAACATAAAATATTTTGAGATGCCATAAAAAGGAGTTGAGTGGGGAAGGGAATAAAAGGGTAATGTATAAAAAAACTGTAGAAGGGAAACAAAGGCACTCGCCAAAAATCCACAAGCGGCATATTTTTCGCAACGTGACGCAGTTTAACATCCTTCCCGTGACTGAGAACGTTGTTTGACATTGAAGTTTTGCGCCATTAAATTTCGACTGCGAAGTAAGAGGTGCCCTCACACAAAGAAAGAAATTCTTTTAATCTGGGTCACCTACTATCAATTACAAGATCAACGGAAGCTTTATCTGCATACACGTCTGCATTTGTGTCAAAAGCGCAGACAGAACTCGCTGATTACTATCTCTTTTGTTCCAGTTAATATTCTCAGGGCACTGGGAATTTCTCGGAGAACCCACTTTTATATTTATTAAAATTTAGATACAAAACTAGGTATTTAAAATTCAAGCAACCTTATAGATTGATAATTAACAAACAAAAGCAAAAAAAAACACAAGAACGCGAGAAATCCATACCTTTCTTTCTCATTCGTGCAGTACAACTTTCAATTATAAGATATATTATAGGTGTAAATTTACTAGAAACAACCATCTCTTTCTGGAATAGACCCTCCGCATTCCCTACTTTATGACTGTATTCCCCGTTACGATCTGCTAAGCCATAGGTGCGTGCGTGCCGCCCTCTGGGGGTAACTGAGGAAATAAGTTTTCGCCGTGGAAATCTTTGATAACACGGACTCAATATTCATAACTGACCAATGCAAACAAGTGTGTGTGTGGTGGGAGGGGAGAGACAAGAGAAGCATCGGGGGTTGAGGCGAAGGGTGTATGTTCGGGTCGGAGAGAGGAAGGAAGGAAGGCCGGGGGATAGCCAAGAGATACACACAGCAAGGAAGGGGTAGCAAGGAACACGGGGTCGCGGGAGGGGATTGTGGGGAGCGGGGGTGTGTGCAGGAAAGGAAGGCGATGTGAGATGGCGAGTGGGTGGGAGATGCCGCCTTGGCCTTCGTGGATCCGCTCTCCTCGTGTGTTCGTGCAAATAGGCGGACGAGAGAAAACAAGGCTCACCTCCCTCACCCCCCCCAGAGTTTTGTTGTCTTACGTGAGTTCGCGCTAAACTTAAGCCCATTTCCTTAAGGGCCAGGCTTCACATATAAGATTCGCTACACGGAATGTGGACATGATCCCAATAAGGGGTGAGGAGGTAGTGGTGCCCGCGGGGAGAGTGGGAAAGGTGGGGGCAGTTATTGAGAAGGCAAACAAGAGAACGAATGAACGAAGGAGAGCAAGCGAGAGACCTGTGGCCGGAGGAATGCATACACAAGCCTAAGTCGCCCCCGAGGCGACCCCGGGAGAGAAGGGGGAGAGATTGTTGCCATGCTACGTAAGTTTATCGGAGAAATGCTAAGGAGCGAGCCCAAGATGGCGCCGGATTTCGTCGGGAGCACGGGATGCGGGCGCGGGGATATATGAACCCACAAGCCCTCACTTTTCCGAGATGGCCTTAGGTGCACGTTCTGGATTTAAGGAGGAATATACAAAAATATTTTTTAAATGTTGCGCAAGCAAACGGTTGTGCCAAACGCAGGAAATCAATACTCCACAAATATCCATATCTTTTACAGAAAGATAAACCCATGTTTTCGAGCCAAAACGAAACCTTAGTCGTGAAAGTAATACTTATGTGCATGCACTGCGCAATAAATTAATATTTCATTAAGAAATTGTTACACGAAGTATCGCCCAAAGCATTAAAACTATAGTGAAACTTCGAGAGACATTCTCGTCCGCAGAACGATGATGTTGACGCCATGAAACATGAGGATGACGCAGGAAGGAAATGCGAAGGCGAAAATGGAATGGTAGTTAGGTGTAGTATTCAACGGTAATATGATTTGCCTAGTAATATAGTAGCACTGACACCACTAAATATGACGGAATTGATTATGCATTTCAGGATAAAAAAGTTAGTTACCTAGGTTCTACTCCAGGCTATATATTACCTTGATCAGCTTCGATTGTTAGAGAGTTTATTGAGAGTGAAAACATTTTTAGCCTCGGAATAAGGATAGCTGGAGTTTGTCAATACAATGAACTAAGTTCTCCTCCATTCCCAATTAGCTTTTTTGCAACCTAAGGAATCTCCTAAGAAAATATCATGCGCGGAAAACTTGAAAAAAAAGCCCGCATTTACCAATTTACCTACGGCGCGAATCTCAGCTGGACACTACTGCAGCTGAGTGCCCTCCAGGCAACGGCCAATCCACATGATCTCTCCCTCTCTCTGATCCCTGAAAATCCGGCTAAGAGATGATGAGAGAAGGGGTTCAGATGACCGTTAAGGAACGTAGAGTTTTAGGGTGGACAGAGAGGAAAGGTGGGGAGGAGGACAAGGGCAGGGAATGGCCGCACTCCGTTTCTTGGGGAAGGAGAGCAGACCGCGGCCCTCTAGCTCAATTAAGGGATGAACCCGCAAGAACTTAGGTCGAAGCGCCCCGGGCCACGGGGGCCACTTCGCCGGCGCAACGCCCAACTGCTACCTCTACTTGCCACTTTCAAATACGCCTAGCCGTCTTCTTCTTGTTCCGCCCACCAACCAGCTCCCCTCCTTGTTCAGCGCCATCGCAGGCATGTCCATCAAATTCTATTCCGATTCCATGGGTTGCGCAAAACTCCTCACCTCCAGCTAGTAAAGAAGGTCCTCACCGATGAAAATAAAAAACGGCTTAAAAGGAACTTAGCGGTGTCAACTGCACAACATTTTACGCCGTCGAACGTTTGAAAAATAATGTATAATAAATTAAGGTCACTCTCGGACGAATGGGAATTATAAGGAAGGATAAGAGAAATGAGTGACCGATGACAGTAATGAAAAAATTCGCGTTTTTATTAACGTTATGGGCATGATGTCAAAATTATTTACAGTATATGCAGTTTTGTTTATTAACTATTTATTAATCTGAGTATTCTTTTGCAGATGTTGCTTATAGTGAAGCTTTTGCTTCATTTTTGAGTCATAACTGGCAGAGAGTGGAGCCAGTCGTATGATACACCTATCATTCTTCGTTTGAAGGTATTCGCAGCGATTAGTATTTCATCTAACATTTTCGGGCTTTTTTGCTGTGTAGAGAATCTAACAGAAAGCTTGTCTCTACGCAACAGAAAAACCCTAAAATGTCTGATAGCGAATATACCTACCCTGCTGTTCGAGTATGTCTCGTATACCACGGGCCGAATAAACTCACGAAAGCATGTAAATAATACTAGAATTTAAGAAAGAATAACTACGAAATAATAAGGTACTCCCTAACGTGATTGTTTCATGGTTATAACGTGACCGTGAATTATTTATTAGACGCCCCAGCGGAATTTGCTGAGAATAAACGAAATAATTTTTAGAAAAGGAGTGCATGGCTTCAGTACCTAATAAATATATTTATATTACCATTATATCTCCATCTTAAAGTCTGCGTATCTGCTTCAAATTCATTTCCCGATGAAAATAAATCCAGCCCGGTAAAAAAATGACTAAATCCGTAGCAAAAGTAAAGAGAAAAGGGATCTTTACCCCATTACCAACCGGATGAAAAACTCTCTTACTCCGATGGAAACGGTGGATTAAAAACTTTTTTTTGTCATTTTATTTCCCCCTAAATGATCCCATACATCTCAATTTAGATTTTATACAGATTTTACTAATTACTTCGATCTCACGAGAGATGCCAGATTACCTTACACCGCCGGCCCACGCCCACACACACACACACACAAACAACCCCTTCTCCAATATATGAGAGGGGGGACCTTTCACCCGTCTTGTGCCCATTCCAGGGAACCAATAATAAGGAAATAAGCGCGCTCGCACACATACGGAGGAGAGAGGACGTGGGGTTCGATTCATTTTGCCCCCCCCCCTTTCACCCCCCGGATGGGAATTCACCCACAAAACTCCCCAACCCCACACGAGTCTACCCTACCATTCATGAGGGAAGCATAGGTTGGGAGGAAGCTGTAAGGGGGGATGAAATTCGGGGAAGAGAAAAAGGGCCTTCCTCTTAATTTCACCTAATCGCAATCAGCCCCCAAATGGTTTTTCTTTATTATTTTCACTCATCCCTCTCTCTATGCTTCGACTACTTCCTACCCAATCGAATTTTTTTCGTACCTGCGACGGGGTCAAAAAATGGACTTCTCACAATCCCCTCTACCAACCCCCATCGTACGGTTCCTTCCGAAACCGCCGCCCTCTGAAAAACCTACCTTTCTTCCCTCCTCCCTCCACTTTTGGAGCCTTGTCTTTATCGCTAACCCCCTCATTTTCTCCGAACCTTCACTCTCGATCCCCCCCTCCTCCCTCATACGAGCCATGCCCCAGATTTTAATATGATAATCCTTTTCCGAAATAAGATTTTTCGAGCAATTTAACTGCTGAGCTCCGGTCGCTCCGCTCCTCTCCTCCCTTCCCGATCCCCTAGACTACCTCCGCATCGTGTGCTGGCCGCTCTTTTTCCCTTCCTCTCATCGCCTTATTATTGTCCTCTCACCGTCCCAATCTCTTTTTTTATCCTTTAGTTCCCGATAGCCGTTTTCCTCTTCTTATTCCTTCGAGATAACCGTATAGGGCCATGTGCGCGATCCATCGAAGGCACTCTTGCTCCGCCCGCTTCGCAATCACGTATTACTGGACCCTTGATGAGATGCTCGGGGAGGGGATGCTGTCCTCGACGGAGACGCTTCAAATCACATTGGTTTTCGACGCCGCATATATAGCATACTAGCCCTAAATATATTCTCCAAACGTGCAAATTATAAGCGTCAGTATGCAATACAAATGGTATCGGCAGTGACTTGGTGGAATTCCTTCATAATAAAATAATTAATTACTATGTTTTCCACATAGAAGTTTTATTTTAACTCGCTAAAATTTCACACGGTTAGTTCACTAAAAATAAACATTTTATATGGAAAACAAAGTTATTAATTATTTTATTTTCAGTATGCACTTAAAAATATCTCTAATAACTCAAAAAACCGTCAAAAATCGTGAAAATAAGTATATCTTTGTCATCCGTGGAATATGTGAGACAGGGAATACGTAGATGTGCAAGTATAGATATAAGCTCTATTTTCAGGTTCACGATTTCTTTAATACCCTGTTTATTGTGAGTATTGTTCATATATGTACAGGATATATTCAATACCACATATTATTTAGTCATGATTTTTTTCTGCAATAGGTATGGAAAAAGTATATGAAAGGAGAGGAAAAAAAGCACTTTGATGAATGGGAGTGTTTCTTGGGAAAGTTTGAAATGAATACGAATATTTAGTGCGCGGGCACCGCTCCGCCGGGCTATTTAAATTTTCAGTGCTGTCTGTTACCACTAACATTACGGAAGTAAAATTTTCACTATTTAGATGTGTTTAATTTAATGAATTAATTGGTATCGACGTTAAAGAAAATATGAATAATGACCTAGGTCACCAAAGCTGAGTCTGAAAACTTAATTTTATCCTCACTAAAGTTTGTACCCACTGCAACATTTGTCACTTCTGTACTTATCTACTTATGAACCAAAAAAGCAATATAAAGTGCTAAAACTCACGAAAATTCTCGTTATTTCCTCACTGGCCACTCATCTACGTCATTCTTATTTTTTAAATGAAGAAAACAAGAAGTAAGAATCGCAAAAACTATAGCTTTTATCGCCCACCTCTTCTTTCCTTACAGAAGTAATTCTCCCATTAACCCCGTTCTCTTTATTTCTTTCATCTAGTCACCACCCTTGAAGATCCTCCCTTCATGTAAACCTCGTAGCACACCCAATTGTCATCAGAAGCACGTTCCGCAATTACAAGGCTCTTTCTCGCATCCCCTACGATAGTGAGAGAACGACACCCCTTTTCCCGACCGTCATCAGAAAGGAATTCGTCCCTCATAATTCCCCTTCCACCACCGCCTTCTCATTTCCGCTCCAAACATTCCCAACCGCTCCCCCATTTACCCTCAAACCCCTTCTGTCAATACTAATCATTTTTCCCTGCCATCCCTTATCGTGCGCTGCTGACCAAGGTCCTTAAACCCGTTCCCCTCTCCATCTTGACACGCGGAAACACCCTCTCCTCGTACTACAAGGGGGAAAGATGGGGGAGGGGGTGACAAGTCCCCCAGCCCTCTCGCTCTCCTCCTTACTCCGACCCCTCGCACACCTAAGCCAAACAACAACCCTTTTACTCCGGTCCGTGTGAATTCGCATACGAATGAGACGTGAAAAACACTTCTGCTTCTCTCCCCCCCCCCCACTGTCCATTTACGAAGGAGCCTCAGACCGTTTCATTTCCCTCATACAGTTCCGATTCCATCTCTGCTCCTCGGTCTTCAGTTTGCTTTTCATTAAGAGAGGCTGCGTCGGCCGCGGAGAACGTTGACTAAGCTCCGGCGACGAATCACTTATCGGAAGGGATTTCGGCTCGGGGAATAGTAGAGAGAAACTGTGTGGGCGAGAATTGAAATTCGAGACGAATATAATTCATATGCTTACTCGGAGGAGGAATATTTACATAGAGCTAACGTGCTCGCACGGATTCATGGGGTGAGTGCTCCGTTGCGACGAGTCCGAATTCAGAGCGTTTCATTTTATGGAAAATTATCAAAATGAAATGGCAAAAAATTCTAACTTTTCACCGGTAAATTGTCATGAGTTGATAAAGGTAACAAACGAAAATGCTTTAAAATCAAATAAAAACATCTTGATAAAGTTTCGTACTTTTGTAGGTACAATGTTTGATATGTGGCGATATTGTCTCGATGCTGAAAAGTACTATATTCCATATCAGAAGCAATTTAAAATGGAACTGCTGGTTATTTTATTGAGGAAATATTAGTAAAATAAGATTGATATAAAATTACGTGACAACTCATGAAATTCCAAGATATAAAATGATAAAACGGCATGTCTAACACAACATTAAAATAGTTTTCGTAGTATTTCAAAACAATAAATTGTTTTTGAGCTACAGTCTGCTCATCAAATCCACCTCTGACAATGTAATTACCATCCCAGAACATTCCTCTGATCCCATGATAAAAATGTACGGCAAGCGAACTATCGGCATAATTTAAAAATCAGAGAATGCTGATTTCACACTCGAAGGCGTATTTTGAATTTGATTGCATTAGCCCGGGGCCTATCATAGAAGGGCGAGGATGGGTTGAAAAACAGGAGGTTGGGAGAAGATAGCGGAATATGTATTTTTTTACTCGAGGCATGGGGCTAAAAACAGAAGAAATGGGAGAGAAGGCTTTCCGCATCGTCGACGCCTTAATTGAAGCGTGTCGAATTGAATGGGAAGGAATTCTCTTTCCGGAACATCAGAGAAAATCCGGTGGCTTCAGAAAGGGGGAGTGAAGGCGGGAAGGGAGGAGCCAAATGCCAAGGAAACAAACATGTTTGCAAATCACTCAAAAATTTGGAGACTCACCAGGTTCCAAATCTGCTTCCATTGGATGGAAAGAGCCCTCCCTCACTTCAAAACACAGTTCTCGGGCGCCCCACGCTGTTTTTCGAAATAGGTGGGTAAAACTTGGACGAAGATACGAGCAGGGCCAATTGGAAGTTTCAGCACTTTGGAAGCATCCAAAGCAGCACCAGAAATACTAGTGACAAGTTAAAGCACTGTAAAAGGCAGTCTCGTGGCAGTAAATATGATTAATTGGTGATATTATCAGACACGGCCGTAACATAATGCACCGCAGTTGTCCGTGGCGGGCAGAAATACTGATTGAAAAGTTTGTTCCTTGACATTCTCCCCGAAGGAAACTTTCTTCCGCGAGAGATACGGAAGGAAACGTTGGTTTTCTTTATTTGCATTAATGCAATCACCATCGTGGCAACTCACGTAAAATCATTAAGCTATCAACATGCGAGTAAGAGCAAGAACCCTCTTAACTGAAAATAATGCATTTACTTAGTTTATTTTGTTTTATTAATATGCAGTCGCATCGACATTTTTGTGTGTTTTGCACGAGTAAGATCGTTGAGTCTAAGTGTTACTCGAACGTGCAATATCCTCGTCATATACCTACAGTTAACTAGCCGTGGAGTACACCACCCTGCGGGCAAACTGGAAAATATAAAAAACACATGCGCATATATACGTTGGCAGCGCCGGTAATTTGGATAACTTAGACAAGAGCGTGCGCTTGCTCGGAAAAGAACGTTGAGCTATATTATCCCCGGATCAATTGCTACAGGGCGCGTGTAGGTATATATATTTTTTTTAAATCTCGATATAAATCACACGATTGACGGACCTCAGTTTGACTCCGATGCTAATGAAACGGCGGCGTAAATCAGGGGGGAGATATTCCTGAGGCTACGACCTAGGACCCCCTCACCCAGCATATTCCCCCCACCCAAGCTTCATATCCTTCCTTCGCCGTCCCCCATTCCTGAGAAAAAAAAGAATCGACACCTCACTCCCCCCTTTCCCAATATCGTATCCCCTCCCACACCGCTCCGATGGGGACCCTAACTCCTTCAAAAAAAAAATATAATTTTTTTTATATGTATCTCCCTTTCCGCGCGCTCACACACACATCTCTGCCCGCCAGCCTTCCCATGATCGCCGTCAAGTTGAGGTCGTTCGTTCCCCGGTTCTCCCTCTTTTGCTTGTCTGCGAGCTTGACTTGGCACCGTTGCTTCAGGGGGATGAGGGGGGGGAAGAGGCTGAACGGGGAGAGGAGGGAGGGAATGGAGGGGGGGGGGGCGGAGAGCAGCAACGCGACATCGTCTATATGTGCCTCCTCGTTTCTCCACCCTCCCCCCCCCGCATACAACCCCACCACTCTGTCTCCCACCTTCGCCACCGCGTCCCCCCTCCCACTTTTGCATGAATATTAATCGCCTTCAGATATTCACATCCCATTTTATTCTTTCCCTTCCGCTCTTACTACACGCACACACATACGTACATACATACAAGTTGTCGATAAGGGTCTTTTTCCTCCCCCTTCCTCCCTTCATGTCTCTCCACCCGCACCGCAGAGAGAGAGAGCGCCAGTCTTTTCCCCGTCGGCGACGGCCGCCATTTTAATGTATTCACAACCCCGGATTCATTCGCGCACATTATCCTCGTCTTCCGTCTCCTCGCCGCGCGTTTCCCACGGCCCTGACGACGAAAAGATAGCGCAAGCTGGTAGCGAAATCCTACCCTTTTTTTACTCCATTACGATCGTTCTCCGGAAAACTAAATAAGCAGAAAATTGCCCTAAGCAATAATAAATAACGGGGCATAGCACACCTAAACGGTCGGTTCCCCACGCTATGGGATCTATCATGTTGAAACCTGCTTTTGAAATATGTGATGACGACTAAGTAAGCTCGCGTTAATTAGTAGGAAGCGCGGGATAATTATATACGACTAAGATCAACCAATTAGTCGAAAATAGGATGCCAATATTACAAAAAGAGAAACCTAACCATTCATTTTTCGGGATTGAGCGTAGCATTTTCATTTTGCTTCTCCATTCGTAAAATCTTAAGTTTAGAAGTTACGGATAATGAGTGAGAAAAAGAGCAACATTCGGCGAATAAGCTCATCAGGTGAATAAAAGAAATCGAACCAAACAATTTTAAAAGGGGAATACCTTTTTCAGTTCCACAATAATCTTCTATACTACTCTGGACGAAGTCTATAAAACACCTCTGTCTTGCATGCAATGAAACTACCGATTGAGATAGCTTAAAGAGTACTTAATTTTCAAAGATTTGTTTTAATATTTAATTTTTTCTGTGTCAAATATTATAATAAAATATTACATTAATAATTACGTCGATATTTTAATAGAACAATGAAAACGAGACTAGTCCATGAAAACTTCACAAACAGTGTAGAAATGAACTATGGTCTAATTCATCTAAATTTAGGGAAGACTTTCGTCGGGCAACATGCTTCGCATTAAAATCAAATTTAAGAACCACAACTTCATGTCACCTTTCCATCAATTAACGGAATCTTAAAATAACGGCAAGTGTATCATTATAATTGCGGCAGTAACTGCATTCGTTGTAGTAACTACTCCGTAGAGCGCAATATTAATCTTCCTAAAAATTGATTACTTTTAAAATAATTCTTTTAATCTTCTTATCTTTTCTGCTTCAAATATTGAGATAAAATAGAGTTTTCAACCGAACAATGAGAGCGAGACTAGACAATGGAAACTTCACAATCAGCGTAAAAATGAGTCATGGTCTAATTCATCTAAGCTTATTCTTTGGGGAGACCGTCTGGTAACACTTATGCTTCACAATACAATCAAAGCTAAGAAACATAACTCCATGCTAGCTTTTCATCAATGAGCCGCATGTTAAAGAAACGGCACTTTTGTTTTTTTTTTCGCGGCGGTGGCTGTATTCGTTGTAGTCACCGTAAACCGCAATAAATTTCATAAGTTTGGCCCTCTCCCCTCTCTCGGTGGATTCTTCTCCCACACCCATTCTGCTCCCATCACCCTCCCCCAGTTTTTCATACCCCCCCTCCGAGTTTCCCTAATCCTCCTCCACCGTCGCGTCTCGAACTCCCCGTCGCCAACGCCTCAAATCACCCATCCGTTCTATATAGTCCCTTAAATCTCCCTCGGGTCACAAGTATGGCGGACCGCCGTGTTTTTCTGCTGATTGGTCTCCGAAGGGAAGGCGAGCACTCGCCCGAGATGAAGGAGTGGTACAGGGGATGTTGGGGGAGAGAAAAAGGATGACGAGGGAACCAAAAAAAGGTGGAAAAGATTTGAAGAGAGGAGAAGGACGCCGAGGGGCTTTTGTCTGAGGAGTTTGATGAGATGGAAATTACAGACACCGAAAAAAAAGAGTTAGGTAACAGTGAGAGGCATAGAACTGAACAGTTGTGGCTCTGCCTTACATTTCTGAGAGACACGGGTGCATACTATTCGGGGGTGCTGCTGGCGCATGCGTACCCTTTCGTTCTTGCTTACGAAATCAAAAGAAACAGCTCACCTTCAAATGGAAAACTCACAATGAAGCAAATCCGCAGGCATAAGAACTAACTCAAGTGAGCTGGAAAAAAAGTTTGTTTACCCTAAATTATTACGCCTTGGAATAGCTTAATCTTCACTAAATACGCTTAGCCAATCGTCGTTTCGGCTCCTTGCTAATGTACTAATTAGGTCTATGCATCGAGAATAGCGGGGAGTAGCAATTTTAGGTTAAAGAGCTAAACTGAAGATTGGAAAAATATCCTGGTGCCGGAAAAGGTGTTTAGGGGATAGTTTCTGACGAAAAAAATAGAGAATTCAGTTAGTTCGAAGGCGATTTTTTTCTGGTAGTTATGAGATTTCGACTGTCAATGTTTAAAATGGAATAGTGTTATTTAAAATGCAGGATGTTAAGGAGTTCCGGCCGGCAAAGCAAAATGTAAACCTCATGTATTCTTTTATAGCTCCACGTGGCCCTGGGGGGAGAGTGCTAACTGGGAAGTGTGGGGATGAAGGGAGAAGGGTTGTGCTCCCGCGAAAGGGTGAAGGAGGAAAGGAAGGGAGGGGTGGGAGAGAGAAGAGTGGAAATGGACTGAGTGTGAAGCGTTGGTCTCTCACCCTCGACCTTATAACCATTCCCCCATTATCCCCCGTAAGCCTATTTAAGCTCCTTCTTCCTATTCTTTCCCCCCACCCTCTCTCTCAAGCGCCGGCGTAATAACGAGAGGGAAAAAGATAACCCCACAAGCAACTCTTTTTCCCAATTCGCTCTGTGTTAACAAAACGGCGTTAAGAAAAATTTAAAAATTTTCATTTGGTTCCGTTTCAATGCTCTCCTCAGACGCCCAACCATTTCCAGCCATAGGCCTAGGGTTACTTTGGGCTTCCAATGTTCTCAAGCATGATGTGTGGCCGCATCTCACACAATTCCACGTCTTGTGTGTCCCCTTTACCGTCAAATAGTTCGATTTTGAATTCTCACCATTAACGTACGGCTCACCTACCTAGAAGTGGGCAAATTCATAGCTCTATTTGCCTATTACCTATTACATGAATGATTGATTCCTGGAAGTTATAATTTCCTGAGTTCGGTTTTTGATAAATCTTGGACGCGGTCAAAATTAATCACATTCATAAAAAAATCAATAAATCCCTTTTCTTGGCGTATTTAATTCTAACTTATGGTAAATGGAACCAGTGCACACACATTACACGAACCCACTCCCTTCGCGTATCTTTGCCTATCAGTCATTTCAATTAGATTTTGAACTAACACACATCATGGATAGCTGAGGGTGCTGATTCTTAATTCAGCAGAAAGGAGTAATACATTCAAGATGATGACACCTATAAGTGGTAAATACAGGGTCCTGTTTGCGATAAATTTGTGGAGTCAATCTAAATGAATAAGGAAGAATTAAAATAACTTTATTACTAATTATTTATTATCACGACCCGGGTTTCAACAATTTGTGTCATAGTCAGGTGACAATACGTTTTAGGTTACGGTATATAAAAAAATACAAAATATACAAAACCGTAACCTAAAACGTATTTTCACTTGAAGATGACTCAAAGTGTTGTAACCCGGTTCGTGATAATAAATAATTAGTGGAGTTAACTCAGTTATTTTAATTCTTCCGTAATGAATAGCTTCCGCAAAATCAAGCCTACAACCGTTTCCCATGTAATTGAATAAGTATACCAATTGTGTTTTTACCCGGACATCATGATCTAAATTGAGTCAATCAAACCATTGCTTGCACGTCTTTGATGGAAATCGTGGTGACAAGGCATAGACTGAGAAGGAAAGACAGAATGATGACAGACCAAACTCAATCACGGGTGGAAACCACATTCCCATGCGCTGTCGACCGCGGAAATGGTAAAATATTCTTTTTTGGCAACAAGGATTCACTACCACAGAGGTGGCACTTACGAGCCACGTCTTGTCGCGTCCCTCACCCTCTCGAAAACAGCAGCTCCCATTCCCTCCAAACCACCTCCACCACCACCCCCTCACATCAACCAACCAACAACTTCTCTCCAGACCCCTCCCTTGGTCACGCCCCCCAGCCGAGAACTAACCCTTTCGGGCCGCGGAAAACCCTTTTATGGGAACCAGAGAGGGAACGCAAGCGAGGCGTAACATCTTTTAATAGAAAAGCGGTTTCCGATGGGGGGGTCGGAGGAATGGGAAGAGGTGGCACAGGGATATTCGAGGAGGCAGCAGGGATCGGGTGGGGCGGGCGAGGAGATGCAAATTGGGATTGTTAAGGGTGTCTTAAGAAGCGGAAAGAGGGACTCAACACCCTCTCTCTCTCGCTGCTTCTTTCTCTCAAGCCTTGCTCCCCTCTTGCAGCCTTGCTCCCGGGTGGAGAGCTTCTCAGCATTCTTGGGAAAGGGTTGGAAATAATGACAAGAAAAACACAAAGGGGTGGGATTTACGATAAAATCGATCTCCACACAACAGCTCCTCCCCCGGACAAGAAAGCGCTGCCCCTTAAATGCCTTAAAAGCATTGAAATTAAATACACGGCGCAGTATAAAGGTTTCTACTTACGCAATGTTTACGGGCGCCACCCGAATTTCCGTGAGTAATGGCTCGTCATCCTGCATAAGATATTCGCCGTGCCTCGCGTGTTATTTCTATCGCTTGAAAGAAGTTTCGTCGAATTCATTACGACGTCCTTTTTTTCCTAAGGAGAGCTCAAAGAAAAAATAAGGCAATAACGCTCATGCGGCAAGATGGTCTTAAAAATGAACGTTGCAAAAATGCTGCAATGCCAGACCAGGCCCCCTTCGCAATGTTCATTCTCCTCGAGATGAATTGAAAAATTCACTCAAGAGATCTAATTACCACAGAAGCAGACGCGTGTAATGACCCCTGAAAGAGGACCGCTTCTCAGACCTTAAGGCACATCCCAGAGGATGGTTCCTGAGGGTAGATACCTTTATCTCGGGGCAGAGATGCGCCGGGTTGGCGGTGGTTCCTGCCAGAAACTGCAGGAGAAAAATTTGCATGAAACGATTTTCGAAAAGATTCGAATTAAATCCCGAAACACGGTCGTAAAGCTTAAAATGTCTTCCGGAGAGGGTGTATTTTAATTTTGTACAAGACGGCTGCTAAGAATATGCTGAGTGCGTTCCTTAAGCATATGCACCCCCGAAACCATTCGCCTTCTTTTCATTACTTTTTTTCCTCCCGCAGCCGGATGCAGGGAACCGACTCAAATGAGGTCTTATCTCCCAACCCAGTAGTAGTCTTGTCCCCTCTTTCTCTGCTCTGGAGCAGTGGCCATAAAAAAAGATTCGCATCGGAGATCACTCGCTTAAAGCTCTAATGGCCGCTATTAGTAATATTGCGCCCCCGCGTTGCTCTGCCATAATGTAATGGAGATGTAATAGCATTCGGGGGTTAGTAATGGAGGGCCTAGGAGTCTCAAAAAAGAATCGATAAAATCTTTTTATGAGATAACAACTGTTACTTTTGCCGCGATTGAGAAGTGTGGACGCATGTGGGCTGAAGAACTGATTGTCATTCTCTTCGCCACTTGGGAAGACTAGTGACTTCCGTGCATGAGGAAATAAAAGGTCGCTATCAAAGCGAGAATATGAGATGAACTAAGGAAGAAAAATGATGCTGCCTTGTCAGAGTGCATTCTAATGGAGCCATGACTTTGGGAAACACAGGTAAGTCACGCTCTGCTGTCGAAAACTTGAGAAAGGGAAGACGGTGATAGTTCAGAGCGGCAATTTCCAACGTCTTGATTCGCGTACCTCGCCGATTTCCCAACAAGGTACCCCTTGCTTTGGTCAAGAAGTAAAATAGGTGTTTATTTCGCAATTATGGTAGTCATCAAATATGCAGCAAACGTAACACTAAAAGCATCGAATGTATACAAACAACTTCCACAATGGCGATCTGTTTGAGGAAGTTTCCTCTTCACGGTCCGCGTATTAAGTACTTATTAAATCAGTCTATCATCGGTCACCTGTTTTTATCCTTTCATTTGAAAATGTTTATTTTATATATATTTACTGCTACTAAAAACTTTATTCCGCAATTATTCAACTAATTCCGCCAACCTTTGAACCGCCAATCGCATATCCGTCTGGGAACACGTACTATAGTTTGGGAAAGGCAAGTTTAGAGCACCGTTGGTAAGAAAAAGAAGTGGATAAGCTAATCTTATCATTTCTATGGAATAACTGCGCAAGTGAATGTACGGTTTTTAATAATTTTGAAGAATAAAGCGTGAACTACTCGTAAGGATAGATAATAAGCTGGCATATACATGCCATGGATAATGAGCTGGCATGGTCTCGTGTCCGAATAGAACGGGTAACGAACTTACATTTTTCCTGTGCGTTCTCGTGCTCTTTCGTAGGGGATGGTTGGGGTCATTTGACATGCACGACCGGAATGCACACAGTGGACAGAAAGAGAAAGCTGGGTGGAGGGAAGAGCCATAAAGTGACCTGAAATTTTCACTTTAGACAAGAGTTTCAGGTAAACAACGCGGTAAAGAGATGAGAGGAGGAGGATATAGAATATGAGCGGGGTGGCTTTCGCTGGAGGGAGGGAGGGGTGAGTGGGTGGACCTGGGTGGTGGGCTGCGGGGCGAAAGGGATGGAAGCTGGTGTCTGGCAGGGGGTGTGGAGAATCCGTCGAGGGGCGGAAGAGGGTGGAGGATCTGCGGTGGGATGAGAAAGAGATAGAAAGGGGGACTCTGATGGTGATTATAGGCGTTTTAATGCCGACCTTCCCCCCCCCCCCACACCCCACATGGAAACCTCTCCACCCGTCCGAAACTCCCGTTTTCCCTCACCTTCTCTTGTTTCTTTCCCCATCCGACCGCCGGCAGCGCCACTAATGGGACTCGTAAATATTACCGCGGTTAGATAAGAGGGAGGGGTGTGGATGGGGAGGGGGGGAGAGGGTGGCGAAGCGAAGATGGCCGCCTCTCCACGAATGTTGTCCCCCTGGATGAAAGAGCCAAATTGTTGCGCGCCGAAAACGGAATTTTCACACCATTAACGAAAGTGAGAGATATATAGCCCTGGGATGAGAGAAACTTATTTCGGTTCAATAAAAAAAACAGGCGAGAGAGAGAAATAGCAGAGACACCTCACGATCGAATCACGAAATGTTTTCCGTGTTTCACCCGTTTACATTCATTTTTTAAGGAAATACGTTGAGAATTTCAAGTGCGCGCTTGCGAATTCGTCGAATCTTAAGCCGGATGGAGACTCGACGGTTGGTTTAACCTCAGTAACTCGTGCCTCTCCTCAGCAGGCATCGGTGCTACTCGTCAATATGATGCAGCTGGACGAAAACATTTGCTTTTAAATAGTCCTGCCCCGTGTTTCCATTACCGAAAACTAGGTTTACGTTTTAAACAGAGGGAATGCGCGTGGGAAAACAAAACAATTTTTGCATACTCTGCCTCTGGAATTGTGCTACGCCGCTGCTTTATACACGCAAATAAGCAGGATAATATTCAGCAAAAAAACGTTAACAGAAGCAAAGGAAGCCATACGGGGTGCCTTGACCTGGATGTGGGTCACAGAATTCCAAAACGTGCGTGTTCTCGCACGCTTCGGTGTCATTTCGGATAGACATATACAACAACTGACCGTGGGAGATCGCCGAAACACATATGTTGCGATCAATGTATAAAAAAGAGAGTAGCATCTGCCAGGTGTAGTTCATTCTTTCCCACCATTTTCGAACCGTCTAAACCAAAATTTCATCACAAAAACGAGGACCAAATTCCGGGAATTAATCACTTTTGCCAACTTAGGAACTTTTTCTCCGTTATGTTCACTGATTTCGCTCCATAAGTCCTCCAAATTCTCCGAAGTGTTATCCAAATTTGCTTTTATGCCAAGTCGAATTTTCTTACCGTTATATAGCCTTATGTAAGTTTAATGCTCTACTTGAAAGCATCACGATCCTTTTAACCGCCTATTTGATTCGTCATTTCCTTTTTGCTTTTCCGTGGAAGTAAGCCACGCTACCGAAGACATCCAAACTGAATAATTTAACTTGGTTCAAATGAAATGAGAATAACTTTGCAGGCAACTCAGTTTTAGCATATATATTCACTAATGTCTCCGCTCACAATTCTCAACCAGAGAACAAAATTTTTCATAACAAATCGTGGCGTTGCGTATTTCGTTCGAAAAAAACTCCGCACACATGCTATTGCCATAAACATTCGGCGACGCCACGAGAGGCAAGGTCCCCGAAACCAGATTGAGAGAGCGGTCTGTCATTGAGGTCTTTTGGTTCGTGCGGGCGGTTGCTGCTGGTGGGCGAAATCGCCATGGAAAAAGGTTGGGTGAGGGGGCAGAGGCTGAGCGGTGGAAGAACTGGAGGGAGGCGGGTCCGTTGAAGGGAAAGAATATGGGAAACAAAAAAAAGACTACATACAATATTTGTGGCGACGTAATCGGAGAACAGACTTCCTGTGAAGACCTGTACCTTATTGGCCTCAATGATAACGGTAACCGGCGTTGACTCTTATTCACTTTCAGGTCGCTTTTTAATATCCATTTTTCTTGTTGTCCACACGCTTCCCTTCCAGCAAAGGGATTTTTTCGACACCGAATACGTTTTCTTTTTCATTCATAGGGCGAGGTGGAGCCAGGAAACGTGTGGTGCGGGCGTGTTTGGGCGACGGTGTCTCTGTGGATCCGTTTATGCTTTTTTAAACGCTTTCATGCTCTGGTGTTGAGAATGGTCTCGAATCTCCGTGGCCGTAAACTAATCATCAACGCTGGTTCGGCAACATCTTTCTTACATTATGATTAATGATTAACATTTCCTAAATACTAAGCGATGCGCAATAATTAGACTAATTTTGAATAATGAACAACTTCCAACCGCATGGTCTTAGGAATATAATCTCAAAGCTTGATTAGTATTAGCAATTATGCCTTTCCGTATTTTTTTTATTTCTATGGGCTTGGTTGAACAACATCCCAAGACAAATCGTGGAAATGGTTCTCCGCTCCCGTACTTGCTAAAACACAGCATACGATGAGGTTTTACAGCAGACGATTCCATGACATCTTTACGAGTTACAGCACCATAAACGGGTAATAATTGAACTGAATTAGGTAACGGGCTCCCTCAATTTGCAATCGTAACCCTTCCCACTCATCGGTAGTGAAAAGGTTAAGAGTGGACACACCCTCAAAAAAATGTAGCAGGACGACTTTCTCCCGAGCCACACACGAAGAGAACTCGGGATGGTCACAAAAATTTCGCGAACAAAAAATGAAGTAATAAATCGCCTTCTAAGGGAAATTAAAGTCGAATGTTTACTTGAGAAAACGTTCGAATGAGTCCCGGGAACGGACTTGTCGGGACAAGATTTTGGTACCGTAGCTGAGGCGAGTTTAGAGAGGGTTCCGGAGGGCGATGATGAGGTGGGGATGTGGAAAGGTTAGGAGGATCTCAGGAGGAGTCTCGTAAAGGGGTTGATGAAGAAGAAAGAAAGGAGAGAGAGAGATATTCGATATGCCTGAATCCCTTGAAAATCCTTGGCAAGGTATCAAGTGACCCGGCCGGGGATTGTAGGAAAAAGGGACTGAAAACACAATGTGGAGGAGGTTGATGGTTCCAATAATGGTGGTTACTCCGAGGAAAAATTCAGTGTGTGGGCGAAGGAAGGGGTGAGTGCCAGGGAGGGCTGAAGGGTTGGATGAGGGAGAGAAGGGTGAATGAAGGCAATCAGGGCGAAGTACCCTATGGCCGATCAAGCGTTTTCGGCCAAATATTTATTTTACCACAACAATACATGTAACAAAACAGACATAGAAATACTAACTGCAGACATATTTTACTTCGTTAGATTTTGATAGATTAAATTAACTAATAATATATTGGACAGTTGTAAAAATTATAAAATTTTAACAATGCTTACGCTGGTAAAATATGCTTAGTGAATAGTTTAAGATTCAGGTTTTCCTAAACCCGAACAATAAAGGCAACAACAGTCGTTAAAACATCGATCTATAAAAACACCAAGAAATATTTAATACCGTGCACATATCCTCGTGAGAAACGATATATTATGCTGTGACTGAATAATTCTGTAAATATAAAAATGCGATCTGAACTATTTAAGGTCCGCTCTTAAAATCAATATCCGGGCCTCTGACGAGTGAAAGGTGGCCGTCACGTTAAAGTATGATACGATTTTTTTGCGAAATAACTTTAATGTATAATGAAACATGGAGATATTATTACGAACAACGGCTGTTAATGCTGACGGAATCTAGTACAAACATCATGTGAAAGAGAGGAAACATTTTGTCGGTGGTGGGATGGGAACCAATGGGTCGAAGTGGAACGAATTTGAAAAGGAAATCGTAATCGGAGGACCCATCGGAGAGTCCCTGGAATCGGAGAAGAGGGTTGGAAAAGGGGGACACGCGGACGGAGAGGGGAAAAGGGTTTGCGAAGAGGAAGGGGGATGGAACTCGAGAAGAACGAGGACGGAGAAAAAGTTCTTCAAATGGGGAATATAATATAGGGCGGAAAAAATGTATCGACCAAAGTTATTGGGAGAGGAATTCCCGTGGCGTTGACATGGGACCGACGAAAGCTGAGACTTCCTGCGAAGAGATGTCGCCAGGTGAAAAAAATGCCGAATCGATCACTTCTCGCTAGGCTTCAAGCAATGTGGAGTGTCGCCGATTGGAATTAATGGAAGAACTGCGAAGAAAATAACGAAGAGTATTTTTCTTTAATTAATCAATAAATATAATGATTTGCAGAAAGAAATGATGCCGGTCTAGCCAATAAAATGAGATTTTTTTCGGAGACCTGTATAATTATCTAAGCCTAGCAATGAAGAAGAAACACGTTCAAAATGTATTGCTCTGATTGTGAGATGAAATTATACATTTTTCAAATTACATATTTCGCTATTAATAATAAATCATTAACATTAGTGTATGAGCGAAATATTATATATGCATCTTTCGCTGGGAAAGACTAGTAAAAACTTAAAAGACCCCAAGAGTCCGCATACCATGTTGAGACTTCCTAGGGCATTTCGGTTAATTTTGGGTTCTCCTAATACCTCTTAGTAAACGATTTTTATTGAAATGAAAGGGATAAATAAATTAAGAAATCTTTTATTTAGGGTCACTCAATTGTTCTAAACTATCAAGTTTTCCTAAGTAACAAATGTAAAAATATCATCAACGAGTACGCAATGTCAGTTGCAAGGCCCTTCAAATACTATAAGGTACATATTCATACAAACTCTAAATTCACGGCTATCATGTACGTAATTACAATCTGTCCATTGTAATTAATATTTTCGCTACCCTCTCATGTTTTCCTGTTATCTAATCTTGATAGAATCAAGTACATTACCTATCCCTTTGCATTTAGCCAACCATATGATAGGGAATGTTTAATTTCAATGGTACCCGGCAATTCCACATCCAAAATATGGCAAGCGTAATTTGTTCCATTTGCAAAGTAACCGTCCGTAATTTACGTAAGGTCTTTTTCCTATTCACGCCGTCCAAAGTGACGAAACAAATTTTCAATGGTCTCCATTCGATAATTGGGCGACAACGTCGACGCACCGAAAGAGGCGTTTGGTTTTCTCCAAAGGCCCAATTAATAGCGGTACATCCCGTGTTTTTCCGGCATTACCATCGCTTCCTCCGTTTAATTGATACGTAGCTGCGTCCACCTCTCCCGCATAAATTATTCAACGCAGACCTCACTACGTGCCGGCTCCATTATAAATATCAATAATGGAATTGATAATGCAGCCTCAACCGAAACACCCCCTCCCCCCCACATCAACCCGACGTTCGACCACCATAATCGTTCCAGCAATGCCCTCTACTGTCCACACATGAATTCACCCACCCGGCCTACACCCCCTCGGCCATCTTGGATGCCTCCTTTCAGCCCGCCCCCCTCCCCAAACCTATCCTCCACTCCTCCCCCTCTCCCCTTTCAGCTTTCTCCGCACTTATCCCTACTTGGCCAACCCTCTCACCTCACCTCACCCCTTCCTATCCCCCTTCCGGCCTCGTCCTTATACAATATATCCGCTGTAAATGGCCACTTTCATAATGGAGGACCAACTCTTAAGACCTCCACGGGATCTGACCTGCACCTGCCTTGCTCTCACTTCCTCTTCTCGATCGCTAAGCTCGCATTATCCGTTCTTTGAGCCACCCGCCTCCCTCCCCTCCCCACCCCTCCCCTCCTTCCTCCCCACTTCCCCTTAAAAAGAGTCTTCCACGGGCTCCCATCCTAGTCACTTGCCGAAATAATATCTTCGTGAAAATTCTGGAATCTCTGGAAGCGTTATTGGGGTATATCCGCCCAGACTTACTGCCGGATATGGTGCTAAAAACTAACCATGTTCTCATGCAAATTAGTGCGTCAAGACTATTGATGTCGATTAATTAAATTTTTCGGCAGATGATGTCCGCCTCATCCCTTGGAAATTACATAATTAGTCTAGGGGGTCGCCGATAAAAATTCTGTTTCCTTGCTTCGAGCCGGATGTTTGGATTTTAAACGACAGATGTAGAACAACGGATCATTCTTTCATTGCTCAGTAATCCGGATATACTCGGGCCTGTAAACATATTTTCCGCATTAGGTTACATACGATTAGGTTAGGTTTAATGGGACGTATGAAAGCTACGCAGCATGACAGCTTGTCGGAAATTGAAACTCCCGGACACTTTGAGTGCTTTTTCCCTACCCAGATCGGTCGTGTATTTTAAATTGCAGGAAAAAGTGAAATTTCCTGGCCCTAAACCTTACGCCGAGTGGGCTTGGATGAGAATCTATTTCTCCTACTCTCTCCGTATCTCAGTTGGTAAATTAATCATATCAAAAATACTGGCCTGGTTATTAAGACTCACAGGTTTAAACCATGTCTGGGGAATGGAGATTGTGTCTGCCATATAGTTAAGATAACCTGTGAGAACGTGCGGCATAATCTCAGCAGTTAAAAGAGTTCCAAAAACCCAAATATTCTATAACCACAATACATATTTTATCTAGGATATTCTCCACTTTAGCAGTTATATGAAACATAAACCGGAGATGATTTGCAATATTAACCAGCTCCAGTAAAAATTGATCTCGGTACAATGGAGCAGTTTTAGCTCTAAAAAATTAAATGATAAAGAAGAAGCATTGATATACGACTAAAAAGCTCTATCTTCGGCACTGAAACACCAAATAAGGAATGCAAAATAAAGCATTATCACCTGAGAAAATGACCGCGATAGCAGGATTCCTCGCAATTCGCGACTACCGCTCTATTCTGACCGAATAGTTCGCTGTCATCTGACGCATGAGAAGACCTCCCACGTGGATGATCGCACATTCTCTCTGCATCGACTCCCACGCACTCCCATTACATTGTGGGATCGGGTTCGGCGAGTGAGAGAAAAATCCGCCATGGGAGGGCCCCGGGGAAAACTTTTAGGATTTGCGCTGCGCAGTAGGTGCATGGGGTAGTGTGGTGTGGGGATATGAGCGAGGCTAGCCGCCCCGCTCTGCGGCTGACACTCCCCGCATTCAACCCCCCCCCCTTATTACCCCTTCTCATAAGAGCCCCGCTAGCCACCCCCCCTGGCTTATATTCATTCAGCCTCGAACCCAAAGGCGGCCGCCGCTCTTCTTCGTATTTCTTTACCCCACATCCGTTTCTGCGGCCGTCGCCAACGATTTCTCGACAGAAGAAAAAAAAGGACGCTTTGGCCAGTACCGCACGATCCCATATTTCACCGCCGTAGTCACCTGTAAGAGACCACTCTATCAGACTTCATTATAAAATTTAAATTCTCCCATTTCATTATTTCTGGGACAGAACCTCCGTACGGTTAATCATTTTTTTAACCCTTTCGCAAGCTTTCGGAGCGTCACACAAACCAAATGTGACAATTTTCTACTGACCCCCATAAAACGAATACACTTTCATTCTATATTTCATACGTTTTTATGGTCATAAATGTTTTATTCGTTTTAATCCTATTTATACTGCCGCAGCCATTGGAACGTTAGTAAAAGATGTCACAAAAATCCTTTCGGAACAATAGACTTTACCATGAAGTGAAAGGAATTTATGCACTTCAGCGGAAATATTTAATTACTCAATGCGCAAGTAGCGTTAGCATAGCCATTAATATTTTAAACCAGAAAAGAGATTTTTATAAAATTAATAATGACTGAAACCCCAGTTTTTAAGTAAGATTCGTCAGTATAACAATAAGCTACGTGGTTATTAATATTTTAGGAATGAAAATAGACGTTTAAATATTTTACACACTCTAGATATAAATTTAATGTAATTTGTACATTAAATTACTATCTCAATTTCCATCAGTCATTCGCTGGAAAATTCTAATATTTTAGTAACTTCTGAAAAAAAATATTGCCCATTGTCAAATTATTATATCATTATTTGTAAGTGATAAGTCAATAGACACCAAGACAATTCTTTTGATCAATCCGTTATTACTTATTTGTATTGCTCATCGTAGTGTGGGGAAGCTCTTGAAGTCTCTGCGAGGAGAGGACCACACCTGATTCTCCTTCAATCATCCACGCCTTACTCTCCCTCCCCGTCCCTAACGACTTCCTTACTCTCCTCCATCCCCCCTGGACATACATAATATGCCTCACCGAGTGCAGATGGGCTGGAGAGAAAGAAACGGCGGTATGCCTTTGCCCAGGCAGAGAGCAGCATCCGGCGCACCCCCCCCCCCTCTTCCCGCAGCACTTCAGTGGAGACCACACCGTGAACTACCGCGCCCTCCCCCCAGTCCCCTCCTCCGTTATCCACACGACCAGGGAGTCTCCTTTGCCACCCCACCGTAGATAGCATTCCCTATTCTTTGGAAACCCTTCTTCGGGGCGGCCCCACCTGCTAGCCAGCTACTCTGTTCTCGCGGGCAACGGTGTAACCTCTCTCTCCCTCTCCGCCCGAGTCCGCAAGGAATTCCGAACGCCTTCAAAGCGGAGAGGAGGCTCATCTCTCGGAGTGTTGCGGTGAGCGATCACCAGGGGGAGTAGGGGTACGAGAGGGGTCATTTTCCGGGCTGGCGAGAGAGAGCTTGCTCATCGTGTGGGGGTTTAGTCGGGGCGACTGCGGCTCAGCGTTTTAAGGAGGGTGCACGGGTGGTTTGAGGGGTCATGGAGTCGGCAAAGGGGTCATTACGTGAGTGGGGGACGGTCCCTTCAATCTGGGCCGCGGATTATCTGCAAGTCTGGTCTATCTTGAGGCGGTGAACGAGGTTTTATAGAGATTAGAGTTTCTTATAAGGAAAGTAAGGGGGAATCTAACTAACCGGAGTTTCTTAACACCTGCAAAAATGTCCATTTAACTCTCTTATTCCGTGTGAAGTAGGCAGTTTTCATACCGTCTGGAGTATATTTAAATGATCAGCTGTAATACTATTATTTATGCCATGTTTTCATTAAATAACTAATATCCAAACATTAACCTACTCATCGGCTAAACATGATCCTTTCATAGTGCACAAAACTCGTATTCTTTTCTTCCTCCTTTCTGCTTAACACTATCCCTCCTTTCGTTAACTTCAGCACCCATCTTATCAAATTAAAAACGTTCCACAAATTGCATGTTTACGCCATATAACTTCCAAATTCGCCGAAACCGAATAAGAATACTGAACCTCGAGAACCTTCTCTACCGGCCGTCAGTGTTCATTTTACACAATAAATGCGTTCATTTAATAAGAATATATACGTATTCCAGTTCTATATCAATCCGACGAAACTATTATCAGCATAAAACCCAGTAAAATATGCACGAAAATGTATTCTCCTTAATTCAGGATTCTAGACGAAGCCTCAGATACTCCAATTTGACGGTGGGGGTTGAGTAAATCAGGAAAGGGCTGCCAAACCCTCCCAACCTTCATGTCCTGTGTCCCTTGACCCTTACTTCGATTGTCCAGGAAGAGGAGGTTATTGGGATCTGAGATGTGCGCAGGGTGCGTCTTTGATGTGAGCCAAGGGGTCTTTGGCGAAGCACCGCAGAGACGTTCTTGCATCTTTTTCTCCAGGACTCATTGCCGGGAAGGAAAAGGGTTGAACGGAGCCTTTGAAGGTTGGTCGTCGCCCTGGAGTGCTTGCGTTACGACGTGAATTTGACGCGTTTATACGAGTCGGGGGGAGAGTTACAAAAGGGGAATTTGGTCAAAGTGTCCAATAGATATATATATATTAAAGGAATATGGAATGCCATACCGACTCGTGCGGGGCTATCGGATGGAATTCCCGCGATGCCCTAGTTATGTTTCCAACGTGCCCATCGACTTGGTTTCCGGCGCATTGAGTGCCAGGCGTGTGAAGGCTTTTAAAGTCATTCGACAGTGAAAAAGGCACTTGCTTTGAAAGGACGTTGATAATTACTCCAACTTCCATAACATGGGAAAAAATACCCATTACAAGATCATGTCGATACTCATGCCCGACAATTTTCAATTTACACAGCGGCGCGGCGAAACAAATGAAGGGGATACAGCAAACGAATATCAGAGAAACCCTCCGTATGATTCTATTATGATGATTCATTGCATATCCTATTGCAGGAAACAAATATTCAGAGAGCCGTAATTTTAAGAAAAAACCGAAGTAATTAAGGTAATGCGAAGAATTTTGAAATGGCAATATAGGTAACCTAATATTAATTATCATTTATGTACGAAAACGATACTTAGAATCAACACTCAAGCTATAAAATGGAGAATTATAGCTTCAGAGGAGAGTGAAAGCAAAACATTATGCGACAAGAATGCTCGCAGAGAAGATAAATGCCTTCATTAAAACCTGTGCGAGCCTATTCGTTACTCTTGGTCATATTTGGAGCATTTGAATGATACTGTTAATAAAATACCGAAATCGATTCACGAAAAAAAGCCATAAACAGTGTACATTAAATTACCGGGAAAAACAAATGGTGAACTTTCACCAAGGTGGAATCCGACTCCAAATTATTAATAATTATTAAAGAGCCTTCTCGAGCGAGTAAACGACTTCCTAACTCGAGAATCGCACAAAGAGGAGTATTAATCAATTTTGGGATGAGGCATCGGGGAGCGATTAAAACTCTTCTCGCTCTCTCTGCACGCATTCATCGTCAGGAAGTGGGCTCGATAAAACTTAAGCCTTCGGACAAACTGCTACGGCTTAGTGTGGGCCAAGTTCGCTAAGCCTGACGAATCGCGGTGCGGGGGCCATGAGATTACGGCCAAGCAATCGATAGTTCTGAAAAGTAGAATGCGCAAAGACTGCAAAGGAAGACGTAACGAGGTTGCGATAGTGAAGTGACTTCTTCGAGAAAGGCAGAAGATATAAAGATTTTCATGGAATTGCATTGATCAGTCTCTCATCCTCATAATCTATTCTCTTCGAAAGAAATAGTATCAGACTTTGCCATGTGGACGTTATTCACGCTGAAGTGAAAATATAAAAGCACTAAGTTAGTTCCTTGCTGGAAGTAACAAACCTTTTCTTCCTCCTTCAGAGATCTCTCAGGTAAGTGACCTCTACAAAGTTTTGAAGATTTAAATGAAACCGTCGTCGTTTGGATTGGAGCATGATTTTCATGAAGGCTCATTGTTTAGCGCTAAGATTTTATAGTAATATCTGTTTATGCTGGTTTACTAGATCAAATAACTCCTTTCGGACACGTAATGATAAATACATTTTAATTCGGGTTCAACCTTAGGAGAAATAGTCCTTTTGAACTGAGTTACAAGTGGCATTTACATCTAATATTCGAATATATACTCATTAAACCTTCTCTTACCATTCACTATTTCTTCCAGTCTACTGCACAAATTTATTATTCAAGTGATACGATGATAGCATTTAGTAGCACAAGTCTATGCTTGAGCTAAGTTACATTTAAAAAACTCCTCCTTAAATTATTATTTAATTCAAAATGATGGAAGAAACTGTAAAAAAAAGTATTAAAGTCAATCACTTTAAAAAGATTATTCCAGAAACAATGGCGTCTCTTTTCATTAGTTTCCATTTTTCTCACAGAAAATCTCAATCCCTTGGTAACGATTCGGCATCCTTCGCGACCGACACAATTTTCACATAATTTTTCCCTTTCGTAAGTATGAATGTATGTACCTACGTTCTAATCCTCTCAGCTCCGCAGACTCGCACCGTAAAGATGTCCCGAGTGGAGAGCAATTTTAGGGGCAGGTAGGTAACGCCTTCGGTTTCAAATTGCGCCTTGGGACGCCCCGCCCGCTCCGCGCCCGCGCTCCCACACAAACGCACGCCCGATGGCCGGCATCTGTTTCGTCCGCGAGCTAATGGCTCCGGGTATACCCTTTTCCTTTGCCCTTAAAACCCCTCCTCTCTTCCCAGACACATACTCGCCATCGGTTTCAGGCCCTTCCCCATCTATTCCATAACTCCTTCGGATATAGCAATGGAAAGGGGACCGTGGGAAGAGAGGGAAAGAGGAGAGGATGCGGTAGATGGGAAGCATGGAGTCCGCGAATGGGTTGGACGAAGATGGAAAAAAAAGGCTGGAGAGAATGGAGGTGTTTCAAGTCTGGAAGGTCGAAGGGAATCCGATGGGGAAATTATTGCTGCCTTAAAGACCAGGGAACGGGAGGAAGGCGTGAAGTGTAAGGCGGTAAAGGGGTAAGGGGGTTTTAAGTTTTCGAGAGACAGCTAAAGTGCAATGGAGGAGCGGTAGGGTCTCATGGGCCTGCCATTAAGGGCGAGGATAAATGTCAAACTCGAAATATGAGTCGCAATTAATATTTTTTTCTCGGTCGAAACTTAGCAGATATTCTAAATGGCCCGCATAACCCCTTGAAATCGATTTCTGCGCCGAACGGGGGAATCGCTCGATATTGGTGCGTCGCTGAAGAGGTTTCCTGGATCCAGCTACATCACAATGCGTCCAGCTCTGAAAGAAAATACGACTGGAGGACTACTTATCCCATGGAATGGCTTTCTTAGCAGGGAGATTTCTCTTAAGAAATGAATAGTTAACTACTCGAAATCGCATACCATTATTGTAATTCGAAATACAGTCATTTAAAAAAAAGCATTTTTGCCAACGAATATACAATTTTTTTGGGAAAAGTAGGGATATATAATCATATACTCATTCCATTTCGCCTAAGGGTTCAGGGATCCTCAGTAGCACAGATATCTTGCATAAATTATTTGGACATTAAAATAAAATCTTTTAAGAATTAATTTTAAATTAATTCCAAACAGTCTTAAAGAAGCTTTTCTGAAATGTTTCTTTTAGCTCACAATGATTTTAATTGGCAATATTCACTCTGGGAAGGTTTTGAGATCAGACAATACCGAATACTCTCCCGTCACAAAACTTTACACCATTAAATTTACGCTCGCATCTTTGGCATTGACCCGAGGCAATATCAGGGGCAAACACAACTCAGAACGTTTTAAGTGCCCGGAGAAAACCCACACGAATGCAGCGATTGAATTGTAGACAAGGGTCGGACGAGACGGGGTCCGAAAAGGGGGGGGGATGGCAAGGGGGCACCAGCGAGAGAGAGAGACAAGAGAATGAAACTCTTGGGACAATCTTACGCCACATGCGCGTTCTATGAGAGAAGGGAAGATATGGGGGTAAGGGCGGCGGGAAGCTACCTCCCGTCGTATTGCGCGGTGTAAATCAACGAGCAGCGTAAAATCCGCGCACTAAAATCTGACACGTCCTCTCTCCTTGCAGAATAGAGTAAAACGTGGTGGGGGATGAGAACAAGAAGAGGAGGGGGGTGAGGTAGACATAGGGGTTGATGGGAAGGGGCAGGGGGGGGGAATAGAAGGGTAAGAGAGTAAGGGAAGTGAAGGATCTAATTAAAGGGGCTTTTATTATGCCCATTCATATTCGGGATTTGTTACCACCCTCCCCCTCTCCTTCCAGTCTCCCGACTCCTCTCCTTCCCTACATCTGTACTGGGCTCCCCATCTTCCTTCTTATCCCTTCTCTCTTTACATCCTTCCCCATCCGACCTCTCCCTCATCGTAACTTCTCCATCCTCTACCTTTGCTATCCCCGAACGTCCGGGCAAAACTCCTATCGTTAAATACTGAAATCGCCATAGGCCGATTAGGGGGAAGCAGCCTTCCTTGGCAATCGCCGCTACGGCCAAGATTGTATTCCGTTCCTTCCCCGGTACCATTATCCATTCATACATCCAAGCTTTGTATGTTGAGACCTAGTTATTGGTTCAAATGTTCATAGTATCTATACTTTGCGGACATAACAATGTAAGTGGTCCTCTTGAACTTAATTTCCCTGGACTTAACTACTCTCCTAAAACTACTGATGCATTGATCGAAAGATCTTTTTAACCAGGAAACCTCGTCTACTGTTTTCTTTTATTTATTTTATGTTGTGTTTGTTTTGAAAAAAAATTTATTGTCAAGTACTCAATAAATAGGCAACGCTGGATGTTTTTTTAAATTGGAAAAAAATCAAATCAAACGATACCTACTGATATCACAACCAGTTTACTTCATTTGAATAGCGAAACATGAAATGAATTCTATATTTAAGAGGGCGGCTCTCTACGAGAACAGGCTACAACTAAACAAACTGAAGTTACGCAAACATTTCTGCACTTAGCACGCTCTTTAGTTTTCCAGACTGTTTCAGAGCTAGCCACGAGATGCATTCCAGGAGAAGTAATGGACGAAAAAAAACGTTTTCCTACCAAATGATTAATGATTTCTGAATAACAAAGTCTTCAAAATTACAATTACATTTCAAAGAAGATGGGGAGTGAATAATATACTTAGTTGAAGCAAGACAGAATCCGCAAAGCTTGAAAAGTTGATAAGAAATCCTAAAGTTAATTAAAAACTTTATACCTACTCATATTCAATTTATTGCATAAATCATTAACTTTTTTCAAAAAAGCATCTAATGGAAACAAAAAAGTTAAGAATATATACGCCTAGTCATAATTACTATTCCTTCACCATTTCTTGAATATTAAACGGACTAAGCTTCCAAAAAGTATTACAATCGTTTGCGTCCCAGCTTCTACTTTTACATTCCCAGCGGAAACTTGATTGCTTTGGCACGTCAAGTTGTTAACAGCTCTTGGAAATGACCACCGAAAGGTAAAAAAAAGAAATTCCAAGCCGAATACCATCACAAACTCATGTAACGATTCACTGTGAAAGGCGCGGAAAAGCAAAGAGGCTGTTGCTGCGAGAGTAGGAAGATGAAGTTGAAAGGAGAGGTATCGGGTGAGGGAACGGAGTGTGCAGTGTGTGTCAGGGTAGAGGACGTAGGAGAGGAAAGGAAAGAGAGCCATAACTAACTTGACAAGGACGAGTGCGCTGAGGGAGGAAGGGGGAGCGTGTGTCCAGACAATTGAAATGCGAGAAATCACCGCGTTTACGACTTGGCCGCGTCATGCGGTCAACTCGTCTGTGAGGTTGAGACATGAACCCGGACGGGGAGAAAAGAGTTAACTGAGTGAGAGGATGGGGATTTTGCCGTTGAAGTGCGGGGGAGGGGGGAGAAATGGATGAAAGGTTGGGGCAAGAAGGGCACCGTTTGGTTATATGTGGCGAAGGAGACGATTAGATGAATAACGCTGTATGAAACGCTGTCCCGGCGGAGAGGAAGAGAAAACCAGGATTTGTGGGACCCCTTAAGGACGGACGTTCGGTCAAGAAACACCTTGTTAATTCAGGTGGAGACGTACAGAAATAAGCGAGGGGCACCAAAACAAATTGGATGCGTAACGCAATGCCTAAGAAAATGGAAATGCATGCGCTCGCTGAATTAATTTTCTTCGAAATTAGCTGCATTTCGTCTCCGTACACCGGTCGATGGTATATAGTTGGCGGGATGGCACGTGATGATTTCTAATAAATCATACCAAATTATCTGTTTACAATCTCATGAGATCATAAAAGGAGTCAAAATGAAAATAGCCGCGAAACTTTATTTTTACCTGTTGAATACTAAAAAGAATATGCGAAGGTTCATTCCTCATTCAATAATTAACTTCTTGGAAATTTACGACTTCACGTTTCTCTGCACCACCACGTTGTGAATACCTATTCACTTATTATCAAATGAGCGCATTGCAAAGATTTACCTGACCACATTATGAATATCATCAAGGAATTACAATTCACAGAATAAAAGGATTCGACCTTGCAGCATAATGTAGAGTACTATTTCATCAAATTATGTCATTTATTCGCACCAAGATTTCAAAATACTCACTGTGCCAAGCAGAATGAGAAGAAGCAGCAAAGAACGAACGATAATTTTTTTCGATTACCCAATCTTCTTACATAACACAAAAATTTGACGAATCTCACAATTTCTTTACCCATCATAGTATACTGTGGCGATATTTTCATCTGACGGTTTATAAGTAATGCGAACATGAAATTATGGAGAAAGAAAGACATTGAGATGTGGAGAAAAATTATGTCTGGGGTTAGAAAAGAGCGAGCTAGGAAGACGCAAATCTGCCACTTTATTTTTTGCAGACAATCCCAATCTGAGGTACCCTGCCCACCATGAAGGTCCAGAAATTTCATGTATATGCCTATCCACACGCAGGCACAAAATTACATTCTTTACATAGACCTAATAGTACATACAGATGTGTAGAAACTACTGTGAACTGCCGTATCTCACGGAAGACAGCGATGGAAAACTGAGTGGGGGGTGGTGGTGGCTGGAAAGAAAGATGGCGGGGTGTTGGGAGAGCGAGAGAGTGGCGAGGGGGAGGTGGGAGGGGGGGAGGAGGAAAAATTAATTTCATTTTTGCTCCTCTAGCGGAGCGAGAGAGATGCGACGGGAACCCAGCGACGTAAATCAAGTTCTTAACTGCTTAAGGTTTTCACCCGCCAACCCACAAGGTTTTTTCCGCAAATTTTATCCTTTTTCCTCTATTTCTCCTTTTTCTGTTTGGCTTCGCCATTCCTGCAGTAGGTTTTTCGCGATCTTTCTTCACTCAACGTCCCACAACGGTGGAGTTGGTCGCTCAAGTGAGGCGAAACCATGAATTTACATATGTATGTTTTCATATCTTTTTTATTCGCGGGGATACATCCCTCTCTTCGGCGGGACTGGCTGATTCTGTACAGTGTGTAATTTTATGAGAGGGGAGTTGAGAAGAGATAGATTCCACGAAAGCTCCGAAATGTAAAAAGGGTCTCTTTGCCGGCCAGAAACCCAGGGAAAGAGGTGAAAGGGGGAGGGGGAGAAAAACGTAATCCGAAGCGGTCTATGCGCGAGAGATATAATTGATTTTCATAAAACATCCTCGCGGACGCCTTTTTCCCCAGGGTATTTTTTCCTCCCAAATGGGCTGTTGACGCCATAAACTTGAAGATTTATCGATCTCTGCAGGTTACGAGTTGCTATTTGACAGCATTGTCCCGTCGTCGCTACGCCACGGCGAATGCACGTCTCCATTTTAAGAGGGAGTTAAAAAATAAATAAATGCTGCGATGAAGGTCTTCCCCGTAAAAGGATCTGTTTACTTACGGATCGGCCTGTAGAAGGTTACCATTCAGGGAAAAGGCAAATGTATCCAACTCACCTGTGAAATGAAAAGAGAAACTTTAATTAGTACCATGCGATGTTATGCGGTGTGTGAGAAACATTTATCCAAGAATAATGTTTTGAAAACCTTTGCTTGAAAGATCAACAATGGATTCACAACGTTGCTTCTTTAACAAAGAAAACAATAAGCCTCAACTTTGCTCTGTATCAACGATAGAGATATAAATATTTACAATTATGTGCCATACATTTTTTCCGAATAAAGCCTCATTTTTTTAACCATACGAATTTTTGAAGAGGCACTATCAAGTGAAGACAAATAGAAATTACAGGGGATGCATAATTTTCTTCTGAGTATGGTATATGCTATTGACTAGAGGTTCCTGCATTCAAATCACGAATGGCACCTTCCTCCAGATAGAAATTCAAACTATAGGCATATATTTTTCTATATCATCAACAAGCATTTAGTCTTTCATCACAGACATACGTATACTTTCCTATATCTTGGAAATTTTCTCGGTAGCTACTGGCAATTTGAACCTGTATGTTTACAAGAAAAGTGGTACTTGGTAGAATAACATCACTAGTAAAAAAATATATATGCACTGATTCAATTGCACTACTGTCATTAAAGCCATCACTGTTGGTGCAACTTTTCGTCTGCTGTGACATTATTATTTTTGTTTCCGTTTTCAGCAAAAGCCGAGTATTCAGCGCCGAAGCCTTAGCTAATTCAAAGTCGGAACTGCGGCATCCTACGATACCTAATTATAATATTAGACAAAAGCTAAAGCAATTGAACCCTATAAACACGAATGTCCCAACTCGAAATGGAGCAAAGTGAGAAATGCTTTATTATTAAATTATAATTCGCATTACGGAAAAATATAACACTCGAAGTCCAAATTTCTGTCTGCCAACCAGTTTCAAAATTATATATAAGTAGCTAAACTAATTCAGAAATAGTCGTTTACGTAAGCAAATATTATTATTTCTCCAAGTTGTTCATCGATGCCGAGTCGCGTGCGCGACTCCTTGTCCGTCTCGTCTCATCTCTTGGCTGAATTAATACCAGTCTCCTCCCGGGAATATTTCTAATATCCTCCTGCCTGCGCATGCCCCATCGGAAGGAGCGTGGTAGTTCCTTGCGCGGCCGCCAGAGGCGGAGAAGGCGCCCGCGGTCAAGCGGTACGACTGAGGAGGAAACGGGAGTAGCGGGCAAACTGTGGAACATAACTCCATATATAATGCCAAGAATAGAAGAAAAGAAACATGAAATAACATATTTTCTTCTCCTTCTTGATTATTTTGGAACGTGAAGTACGTACCTACCAAGATAACGAGCGAATGGAGATGCTAACCAAATAATCATCAATTTTCCAATGATATAATACTTTTATTAACAAGACCTATTTCCAAAGTTCTGCGACACTCAACTGTGTACATAAATGACTGTAGCGGAACTTTGGAAGTAGATATCTAACGCTACGTGTAATTACAATGAAGAAATAACCTCCAAGGGAAATTCATAATGAATAAAGACACTTGGTAAATTCATTATTCATTATGAATATCGAGAACTTCCACCATATCCAGCCTGAAACAGTGGTATTTATTCCAAGGGAAATGGTCAGAACTAACGGCTATGAAGCACTTATTTCGATAAAAATGTTCGTTTTCCCAGAAGAGAGTAAATTTATACTGTATATAAATGTATTTTATCTTATAATTCTAAGTGGCGTTAATGGACAAAAAAGCATTTCTACTTCACATCTGAGAATAGTCAATATCTCCGATTTAGGCTTTGTTTTCCTATTTCAAAACGCTCATCGCAATAGACCACTCGAGGTTGGGAATATTTACGCGTGCAGGGCATTTCTAAGCCTCGCACTGGATGCAGGTGAAAATAATAAGAAAACTGCCGCGATTTTCCTAGTGCAACGCTTGAGGAAACAAGCCGATGGTGTATCAGAGGGACTTGAATCAGAAAGGAGACTTCCTTAGCGGTTTCAGTGTGGCGGTGAGACGTTTGGGTCCCTAAGGGGAGTCGCGGGATAGGAGCAGGAAGCGAACATGAGGGTGTATTTTTTTATCCTGGCAAAGCCGAGGTACGGGTGTGGGGGGAATGGATACGAGGGAAACTATGGCAAACAGGCCTGAGGGCCAATGCTGATCCCTCTCCCTACCCCCGCAAAATCCCCCCCCCCCAATCCCCTCGTTCACTCACTCCCATGCTATAGCAACTTTCGCCCACTTCGCCATCTCCCCGACATTTCAGACGCGCCAATTCAACCCTCTCTATACCCCTCTGCTCTAAAACTCCTCCCCCGCTACGCCAAAGACCTCTTACTATCCCACCCCACCCCAACAGACGATTCCCTCAACACACCAACACCACGCCACATTCTCAACTTACCGCTAAGATTGTCCAAGTTTTGTCCGAAACGATAACATGCAAGATGCCAAACTTGTCCGAACCATGCCAAATCTGTAAACTAGTCTGCTAAAAGCCTCCCGAGGCCGACCCCTCCACCCTTCTCAATCCTTCCTACCCACCCCCAGCCCCCTAAGGCTGTCAGGCGACGTCAAAGCGAACAGGCAGGTGGAAGAACTGCTGAAGGATACTCCATGCTAGTGGTGTTAAGGCATTAAAGGTTTGACGTACGGCGTACTAGGATTCAAGGTTCGTAAAGGGAGACTTACTGCCACTTGTATGAAGGGAAGGGAAAATGTTTCCCCAGTCGTGGCTATTCAGGAACGTACGACCTTCCCGAGCTGAAGATGCCTTGGATTCAAGAGGGCACCCAATTTGTAACTTCTTGAAGCATGTTAGTGTTGGAAAGAATATAGCAAAGGTAATCAATAAATATCGCAATTTGATCTTATATTTGTAAGCCACATTTTTAAACGAAGTTTTGATATTGCATATATTATAGGAAAGATTGCGGCCTATGCCATGTGCATATTATGTGTGTAATGTAGTTTTATTTTCTCCGTTCTATTTTGTTCCAGTCTTGTCGCATAAAGCAGGTTAACGACACCGTCTTATTTTAAATTCTCACTTAACGTTTTTTCGGTATTTAGTAATGACTATGGCATCAATATACTTCTGGCATTTATCATAGAGGACATCGTATAATAACTGAGTTAATCAACTAATAATTTTATAAGATAAACCGACCAAGTGCGCACATAATGTGGAAGGACGAGGGGTAGAATATCTCCACTAAAATTCATTTAGAAAATCTTTAAGCCTTCATGACAAAATGTCAAAATCATTCATCCGTTTCCTCTTTCCAAAGGTAAATGCGTCATGCTTCACCCCCTGAAGTCGCCTGAAGAAGACACTTATTAGCCAATGACAAGTAAACCAAAATCAGGAGCTTGGTCTTGAAAATCAGGTCTTGAAAAAATATACAGATCAAGCCAAGACTATGCCAACTTTCAATCATAATGTATTTCCTCGAATTAATTGATGTCTTAAGTTCAAGGCTGATTTGTTAGTAGGGGAGGTGACCGCCATATAAAATTATTTTTGCCATTTTAGAATACGCGGATAGATTGGTGATGGAAGTATTATATGATGAGTGGAGGAGTGGTGGAAAGAAACATCGCATTGGCTTTAGCCCGCTCTTAACGAAAGGCGTCAAGGGGTTCGAAGTTTAACGTCCAATTCGACGGACGAAATACTACTGTTAAGAGATCTCCATATGCCACCCAGGTAAGGATCGAGTTTCACTGAAAAATCTCAACCACCGCCGGGATACGAACCCGGCCCCTTGTAATTAGAAGCCAGTACTCTAACCACCAAACCAACCCAATCCCCCAAATTTTACATCAGCACTCGTGAAAAAGTTTTGACAGCGAATCGAATCCGCCCTGCGAAATGTTTATTACATGATCGGGTTACTAGCCTAATGAAGAACCGTGCTCCCATATCGGGGCTCGAGACCGGCAACGGAGGCTGAATGTCACTTGATCCACCCAACAACCATCCACAATGCGAATATGTAGAAAGAATGCATGATGGAAGTTCACCCAAAATAATACGGAAATATAAAGCGAGAGGCAGTAGATCTCTGGGACGTCCACGCTTGGGATCGAAAGATCAAGGTTGAAGAAGGTTTTTAATAGCGTAATAATTAATACTTGCAGAAAGAATAAGACGACATGCGAATATGAGTGAGCAATAGAAAATGACAATCGCCGGAATCAGTGACGTATGCTGGATTACTTTTCGGGGGAGGGGGAATATAAAGGGGTGGGGTTGAAAGCTTTTTTAATTAGGAGAAAATTTGTGTGTTAATTCAATTCAAAGTGAAATTGAGACGGTGGTTAGCAGCCAATATTTAAATATTTTTGCCGTGCACACATTTGAAAGAACACAAAAACCAACTTTTCTTTATATTTTTACAAAATACAAACATAATGATTTATAAAGTTGTTCAAATTGAAGACTAAATGAATTCAACAGTCTTCATTAAAGAACAAATTACGTATTACTTTCTCTTTTACTGACCTTTCTTTAAATTAATTCAAATGTTCGGGGGGGGGGGGGGGGCAGTCCGAACTCCCCTCTCACCCTGCTACGTCACTGGAAGAAATACTGCATCTTGAAGAAATTAACGATGGAAGATTCAGAAGGAAGAGAAAGTTGAAGAGAAAAAGGATGAGGATGTGAAGGACGGATATGAGCAGAGGAGATATCCGATGAACGTCTAACATGCGCGGTGCCTCTTGGGAGCATTCTCTCCTCCTCCCCGGGCTATTGAGTCATATGGAGGAGGGTCTGAAGACGCTAGTTGGGGGTTGGCGAGTGGGTGGGTGGCAAGAGGCCGAAGGCGGTGGCGGTTATGCTCCCACGAGGTGTTTTGGCATGAGAGTTTGGGCGGGAGGGGAAAAGGGATTCGAAGGGTGGATTCGAACAGTTAAGCGAAGATGAACGGGGAGGGGAGGGATGGATTTATCCCGAGAGAGGGAGAGAGATTTATAAACCCACGATGGAATGTCTCGTCGCTCTCCAGCAATCGAAGCCCCGAAGGCAAAATCCACCCGATTTCGACGGTGAATGTAAAGGAAGCCGCTCGCTATTCATTAGGGTTACGCGGGATCGGCTCGTCATGTCGTCCTGTCCTACGGTACGGGAACATGACGGTGCGAAGCTTTCAGAAGCATGGAAAGTCCTTGAGCACTATCCCTGCATTTACTTCTCGAAGCTATCCAACTAGCATCGAAATAATTTCATTTTGACCAACGGGAAAATCAACGCTCAACGACTCCAATCAACGCTTAACAAGCCCCATATCTTACGTCATACAAATATTTTCTGAGCACCTAATAAACGATTTCGCCCCCTTCGTTTCTGCATTGATTTTGTTCTTCGGTAAATACGCTTCGGTTTCTCAAACTGGTATTCAGATCATAAGAAGCCTTGTAGACCACGCGCTTTTGAATGAGCTGTAAGGTAGAAGGAAGAAGGGAAGGAAAGTAGAAAAAAACATTCTATCAATCATAATTTCATTTATTCAGAACCTTAATAACGCTTATGAAAATGAAACTATTTTTGAAGGGCATTATTTCGAGTAAATGACAACCCACTGCAGAGACGAGACATAGGGGGAATTTGACTTTCTTTACGGGTCCGCAAGATAGGCTTGGCCAGGCTTTCCACTAACTGAATATGCTGTGCTATTGTTTAAAGAACAGGACAAGCAAAAATGTAGAGACGAAAGGCAGATAATACCAACCAAATCCAAGTGGAAAGTGGAGGAACAATAGTTGGTTCAAAGAACGTATTAGGTGAAACACCGAAATCAGTGAAAAAAGCCAGCGAAAAAGTCGCAAACGTAACAAATAACTCACCATAATAACCAATCGCTTTGAGTAGATAATTTCTGAGGAGGCAGGCGTGGAAGAAAGGCATTGTCAACAAAGCGAGCACAAACATTCTATGGCTGTTACAGTGGAAACGACTGCAAAAATATTTCCCTTCCATCCGGACGACTTCGAAGAACATGCGAACAATGGGAAGCGCGATCAAAACATTTACGAATACACAACGCCCCGTAACTAAGGGTTTTGCCGAGAAGAAAGGGACGAGTTGTCACTTTAATCCTTCTTCTCCTTTTCCTTTGGCTTCCCTTCAAATTCCCTACGCAGCCTACAGACCCGTTCCTTCTTCTCCCTCCGCCCCTTTTCTCTTCCGCCCGCACAAATACAACACGAGGGTTGAAGAAGGAGGAGGGAGGGGAAGGGAGAACCCCCATCCTGCGGCCGCCTTCCTTTCTTCCTGTCCCTCCAGCGCGGGAGGTATCGGGTTATCCTTGGCATGTGGAGAACGTGCTCAATACAGTTCCCTGCCCAAAGAAGCGTGGATATGGGGGTGGGTGGAAAGAAGGGCAACCCCCAGAGGATGAAGAGCAAAGATGAGATGGGGGTAAGAATGCCAGAGAGAGAAAAGGAATAGCTCTCCACATATACACTCTCGGATTACCATAGGAAGTCGTTTTCGTCGGCTATATAATAAATGTTTATAAGAAAACCTTTAATTGCGTATGAGAGTCGAAACAAAGATTTTCATAAATGAAGATGGGCTTAATACTCGCGAGACACATAAAATACACCGAAGACTGCCGCTTACGAATAATATGATCGTGGAATTCTGCTCGCTTTCAGTTTGTATTGCAAAGAATTCATTAGGTATGGCTTTTAAATATTATTTTCTCATTTTCAAGATAGTTTGAAGTGGAAACGATGACCTCATGGTTCTTAGAATGCAAGTGAAGACATTCCAAAAATTATGCATCTGGGACAAAGTGATTACTAAATTTTTCAGCATTATCTTTTAACTTCGAAATATTTCCATGAGTCTACTTAATAAACATAAATAGCAGATGTTATAGTTTATTCGACGACAATAGTACGTCATTCTCGATAATTTCGCGGCAGTGCTTCTAGCTTGAGGAGTAGTAATTTGTACTGAATAAGTAAAGAGTGAAGGCACTGAATTAACTGGAAGCTTCTCATTTCTGAAGCGGAAACACTGTACTTATACACAGAAATGAAACGAGTTGATAGGGAAGACTGGAGGGAGACGAGGCGAAGTCAGGGTGAGAGGAGAACTTCAGGGGGTGACTATTGGCGTAAAAATGACGTCAGGATGATGACATTACTGCGTTCTGTCGGGGGGTGAGAGAGGAGGAGGCTGGGTTATTTGATAGAGCTGCCAGAAGGCGTCTGATGAGGGAGGGCAAGGGATGAATGATTAGCGAGGAATCCACTCTGTTCGGGGCGGAAAAAAGTGGTTAAATGCGTTCGGCGAGGAGTTTTGGTCGAAAGAGAGTGTGTGGGATTCTTGAGGATGTTCGGTGGGTGAATGCAGAGGGAAGAAAGATAAAGGGCTAGGGAGGGGCCGCCAGGCGGGCTGCTGGGGAAACGGGCTAAGCAGGATGCCTATCATTCCTGGATAGGGGAGGATGGGGTGCGCAAGAGGTTTGGGGAGGAAGGTGCGGAGAGGAAAGTGGGGGGAGGAAGGTGGGGAATAAACAGGGAAGAAAGGAATGGGAAGGAAGAATGAGAGAAATATGTCATTGACTTGGAAGAGGTTATTATGGGTTGCCATGGATAGGAAGAGAGAGACACACGTCCTCCAGGGTTGAAGTGGCTTGAGCTGTAATCGATTGTCATTGCATAGTGCATAGTGCATATTTTAATAATTTTTCAAATGGGTCGGAAAAAAATGTTTGCACAACATTCCACTTGTCTATCTGCTAATGTGTTGAACTCGCCATACAGGCAGAAATAGAAATGATACAATAATTGCAATTTAAAATTTTTTCCTTAAAAAAAAGCATGTTTTGACTGGAGTTTCGGCTATCCGAAATTAGGACGAAATTATATTGAAATATAAGGGGTTTTTGAATATTTTACGGCGTGACCCCTTGATATTTGTTAGCAACTTGTACAATGATAAGAAATGTATGATTTCGCGTTTAGGAGAAAATCTGTACACATGTAATGGAAGTTTTACGAAATATGTGTCATGTGCCATATGATAACGTGTCAAAATAAATTGCCAAAAACCAATTCGGTATGGTACAATTTTTTTTACTTTTATCCACAGATATCACTAGTGAGAACATGTATGCAATGTTTCACGCAAATCTGGACACAAGCAAGCAAAAATCGCTACAACCACCTTAAAAGACTTTTTAAGTGCTGTATAGGTGCGTAACTTGGTGGCACTCACCAGCAGAGGCTTAGAGGATACTGACCGTAAACCAAGCGTTGATGAGCGGGCAAAGTTATCGAAGGACTCCCGCAGGGTCCTCTGGAAAGAGACTCGGCCGCTTCCACCCACATCTCATGTATGCTTTCCTCTCCTTTGCGTCATGATCTTCACAAGCGAGTCCCACCAAGTTTCGCTACAGTATTTGAGCGGGATGTCAATTCGTATTCAATGAATTTAACATTTATAGAAAATGATCTCATCTTTTTGACGATAATAGAGATATCAGCCACTTACTGCAATACTTCTTGATATATTTTCCAGAACAAGAAGCCATTTCTCTTATGATTGTAAATGGCCGTGCACTCAAGAGAGACGTTTAAAAAAATAAGAACGTTCTGGGGCAAAGATCGCGTCAGAAATGCAACGGTGTGTGCTTCGTTTGTGTTCTCAATTGCTGAAAAAATAAATTTATTTGTACTAAAATAGCAGAAACTTTGGGTTTGTGAAGGCGTTTTTAGCGCGCGGCGTGTAAAAATTAAATCAAGTTAAAGCCATGAATATGGAGAGGTATTTATTTGATTACTCAGAGGTTCTGTCATAAAAACAAGGTTTTGCGTAATTGATACTAGTATATTTTAAATTCGTCATTATCAGCATTTGACTTTGTCAGTGATAGAATGCGAACCGCTTAATTAATTTCAGAGGATATCACAGGTCCCAAAAAGGAGGTAAAACAAACAACTGAATAGGAACTACTGAATTTTCTACGATTTCGTGCCTGCATATAAAAACAGTGACAGGAAGACAGCAGGAGAGAATAAAAAATGTTTGATCGTGACACACGTCCTTGACAATTGTCAAAAATTGAAAATAAATCCAGTGGCACGTGAATAATATCCATTCGTGTGCGTGAGGGAGTTGATGTTTTAGTTCGCAGATCGAGCGGAAGTGGTCGTCGCAAGCGAAAAGCGTGGTGGATTGTGGGGTTGGGGTGGCTGGAAGGGGAAGAGTGAAAGTGGGCGCGGGACACCGCAATGGTTTGTGGGAACCCGAAATGTGTTTTGGGAGGTCCGAAAAAAATAAAAGGGCGAGGAGAATTATTCATATTCCAGTGGTCATGGAAAAGGCAAGAGGAAAAAAAACTTAAACCCAGCGCATGTCACAATTTGTGTGATTTGGACTTTCACTCGTCCATTTTCGGAACACGGTGAAATATCGAGTTACGTCACTTTTATGAAAACATTAAATATCCTACGATCAAAAAAGGAGTAGTAAGTATACGAAAGTATGATGACAATGGAAACGGCTTTAAATATTATTTTGATAATTCAGATAGAAAATAGTGATGAGAAGCGTGGATCTAAGTAATATATCTCAAGGGAGATAGAAGAAGAAAAACTTTAATGCGAGATTTCGATCATTTAAGCGGCTATTTCAAATGCAAAATGAATTTCCCGATTCTTATTCTAATATATTTTATGAACCCGAAACTAAAAGAGGAGTCCAATTCTCACTCATGGAATGTGTACGCTTTTTACTCCGTACTAAATACAGCCTCAAGGCAATAAAAGGATCCTTGTCGATAGTTCTCGAATCAAGTCGAGAGAATGGCTCCAAAACTGCTCGTGGCACTGATTATCAAATTGAAATTTCCCGATTCTACTTTTAATATGTTTGTATTTTATGATTCCAAAAGAAATGTAAAAGCCCGATTCTCTCGGATGGAATGTGTTTTTTTTACTCATTACTAATTCCAACTTCTTGGCGATAGGAGGATCTTCGTCGATAATTCTCAAATTGAATCGAGAGAATGGCTCCACAACTGCTAGTACCCTCGAGTATCAAATGCTGGATCCCAGTGGACTCACGCAAGGAAGTTCACCAATTAAGTGAATTTCTTCATACGAGCGGATCAAACGAATCGACCGCACCATTGCGATTAAATAAAGGAAAACGAAGCAGTTGTTGTATTTAACACGGGAAAGGAAGGAAGGGAGGGAGCAAGGACGGCGTTGAGGCGGCGACGGAGATCTCGGGGTCCTCTCAGCGGGCAGTCCATACGGGCGTTTAGCGGGGCCTTGCGTGCCTCTTGCGCTGTGATTCAACGGCGTGTGAATTATGAGGAGCCGAGAGCCTCACAGGAATAAGAAGATATCTCTCCTTATCCCTTTGTTATTTACCTAGTCTGTCCCGGCAACGCCTCAAAAAATGCGATTCCTCTCTCTCCCCGCCTAAATCCTTCTTTCCTTCCTTCCCGACCCAACCCTACCCCCGCCTCTCCCCTACTTCTTCCCGCATATCCATGCGGTGATGGAGAGAACGCATGGTTCCCCAGCCTCCCCGCCAGGCAGTGTGAGAAAGACGAGCAATAAAATAACCGGGTAGAGTGCCGGGAAAAATAATTGCGGCATATATCTTGATGTCGAATGGAAGAACAAAATGAAGAGAAACGAAAAAAATGAAAAAATAAATGCACGCAGACGAAACGGCATCGGAGCACGCCACACCACACGGGTCTGTCGCGTGATGATGCTCTCTTGTTTTTAACTCCCCGCCGACAGACCGTGAGACGAGCGCGTTCATTCAATACAGCTGGGAAAGATTTGAGTTACTCCGTCAATTTTACGGGATAAGGTATCCTCCCTCTATAACAACTGTATTCGCTCCCTTGACAGGGCAGTGCTTTAGGAAGCACTGAGTTTGGTTTGCGAAGAAAGCCATATTTTATCGCACGTGCCAGTTTATTATCATGCTAGGTTTTTGAGAGAAGGTTAATTCCAGTATTTTAGTCACTCGAATAATATACCATCTTTAACAAGACATTGTGCCTAAATTGTCCTAACTTTTAATTCTATCAAGCTTATGAAAGAGCATTGGCTCTAACATAATGGAAACGATAGATATCAATTTTAAAGACCGAACTTTACTACTGCCTTGAAGACGGATATCCATCAAAATTCTTTCTTGAAACCATATAGAAGGCAAGAAAATAAAGCGCTTTCATAGTACTGAAGTGAAAGATATGAAAGAACCTTTGTAAAAATATGTTATCTCTCTCAAAGACTATTCAATAAAACTATAAAACACAAATCATGGTGAACAGATCACCCTCAGACCCAATAAACTTTTAGTATGTATTTGCTTTCCGTCTGTTGAAATTTCTTCGGTAGGATCGTAAATTACAGCGCAACAGGTAAGATGCAAGCTCTGGTTTCAAAGTTCTCCTACAGTCATTTCAAACACTTAAGTGGGGCAAAAAAATAAATTAGCAGATGTAAAGAAAAGAGCTATATCATTCGGCCAGTCCAATGGCGACATTTTACGAGAAATATGATGAAAAAATCCACATAAGACATCTTAAATGCGGATGAAATAGCGAAAAAAGATTTGAAGAGGACGCATTGCATGCTTGGTGGGAAAATATATCCTTTCCTTGGTGTCAATTAAAATCGAGATATTTATGAGGGAGCATTAAACGGATGCAATTATACGGGGAAAAATATCTTCGCATTTCCCGAGACACTCCTATCTTCGGTTGAGTTTATTTTCCTCCAGCTCTTTCTATTACCGGGAACATGAAGGTAAAATGGCTTTTAATAATGGCTATGGCTGATTTAAGGTTATCTACCGCATTTCGGTAAGGACGTTGATGAAGCAGAAGTTTGTAAGAATGGATTAAGTAGGTAATTTTTTTTATAATTTACTAGTATGTGACATTTTACTTCTATTTCGATTCGGGCAAATATCGGTGATAAAAATATGATGCTCATCAACGATTCCTCAATAAACAGCTTTATAGCATCTTATTTGGATGCATTATTTAATTTTAATGATAATCTGGACATAAAAGGAAAATAACATGTCTAAAATAATATTTATGTCACAGGCAAACATAAAAAACACGGATTTCACATCCATGTGCATCGGAATATTATGGAAAACGACAAAACAAGCGTTGTGGAAGTTAAAAAATTACCTAGATAAGCATCGGAAAACGGGGGAGGAACAAATACGCGGAGTACTAAAGATTTTGAGGCAACGAATCTAGGGTTTCGAGCATAAGAAGAGGTTTGCGGTAGTCGGAGTCGGTGCTCACTCAAGCTCGCATTGGATACCTCTCCAAGTGTGACGTTTGCATCTGTGTGCATGACCCAAGACCGACTGCTCAATTAAACTCAGGGACAGCATGGAGCATACGCCGGGGAGAGAATTGAACGTAGGTGATAGGGGACTTCGAACAGGGCTGCGTAGGAAGAGGACTAAAGTGAGACTGAGACAGAGACAATGGGATATGTATTACATTTATAAAAATATTTTCAATAGGATAACGGACTACTAAGAACTGTCACTCTTAATTTCGATTCGCTAATGAGAGAAATAAGTATAAATTTAATAAAAAAAATGGAAAATATCGTAGTAATTGGATTTTTTCTTTCATTTGTCGTAAGCCATGGACTAATATTAGCATAATCTGTTTCAATGGAAACGGACGTGTAGACAGTTTTAAGCAACACCAAGTAGTAAACAATCTTCATCTTACATTGCACTCAGGTTAAAATGAACTCTCAGGTTTGATTTAGATAGGTAATAGCAAGGAATTGGACATGGGGAATCTAACTAGGGCGAGTTATTATGTTATCATGTATTATGCATTAAAGTTACTATGCACAAAAGTCATACCCTTATAAATCACGTTTTTCTCAAACATCGAGATGTGATTTAATAGCTAAATATTTATACCGAATTAGGTATCTAAAAAATTTTTTATCAAATGATAAAGTTTCGCTAGATCTTAAAATATTTAGCATGATAATGATAAGAAAGAGAAGTTGAAATGATTATCATCAGTTTTAGTAATTGATTTCTCACCAGGTTTCTGAATGAAGGAAGAGGGGTGTCATTCAATAATAGTTCTCATACAAGGCCGATAGGTATTGAATTTCAAGTGGTTGTCGCGAAAAAAAACTAAATAAATTAGAGAATATTGTGTGGATAACTCTGCTGGAAAGACAATGGTAGCCTCCCTGTGATACGGGAGCAAAGATATGTACTAATTTCCTCCGAAAAGGAAGCAGCAATGAAGGAGAGGAAGATAAGAACGGGCGGCAAAGCGAGCGACCTCCCAAAAACTCCTTCGACATAAGGACATGGGCGGGAGAGGGAAGGATGGATAAAGACAGCGAGAGCCACCCTATCGTGTAATTCGAGAGTGTTATATACCCTCGCCTCCGCCATCCCCATTGTGCCCACTCTTTCTCTCTCGGGCCAAAATTATTATGCCATTTGCGTCAACCCTTTGTCGCAGAAAACCTTCTCCCCTCCAATCCCCCCGCCCGCTCACTCCCTTTTTAAAAAAACTTCCAAACCCTTTTCTCTTCCCCCATTCGCTCCCCTACCCTCCGCACAGCTCGAAAACTTCTCTTCCCAATTTATTTTCATCCTCGCAGAATCCCACCTCCCCCCGCCCCCCGCGGTGCGGCCTGGAACCGGGGGAGTTTGAGCGTCCGTCCCTCTAACCCCCGCGTCGCCGATGCCGCAGCAGAAGCCTCGGTTACAGTCCGCCCTCGACCCCGCTCCTCTCTCGGCCGGGCACAGAGCATCCGCCGCTCCCCCCTCACGGCAGACAGCCCGGGTCGGGCACTTTGGTCGCAAAAACCCCCATCTCCCCCCTCTCTCTCTCTCCTTCAACCGGGGGTCGCACCCTTCCCAGGATTTCCTACCACCCTCCTTCCTCCTCGCCTCCGCACCCACAAACCATTCCGCACCGTTGACATCAAAGGAACCTTCCACCTCCAACCGCTCCCTTCCTCCGACCGTCTTCTTCACCCGCTCTCCCGTTCCGCCTCTCATTTCCAAATATGAAGGTACTCTCTAAACCCCTTCCTTATCAGGGTTCTCCCAAAACTCCCGTTCATGGACTAATGCGCGGCTGAATCAGCACGCGATTGGCCTGCCCGCTTCGACAATTATTTACCATTTATATCTCAAGAGGCTGTGTTCTACCGTGGGGATTGCGATCCTTAGGAGACGTTATTGCGGGAAATTATGGGGAAACAGGCATATCGCGGCGAAATGTATTCTGAGGCGTTAGTGACATGGGCACGCAACCCTGAGTCAATAAACACTCACAAATACAAACTTAATGGAATACTCCAGGTGATTCTCACGCCAATCCTAACGCGTAGATTGGGCCGCTCCTAAGGCGTATATAAAAATATACCGTCCCGCGGAGTGCGAGACTCATCCCTACCGGTCATAACAAGTGGTGCATGTAACTGTTAAAATTTTGGCATCGTGCGTGTGGAGCTTGCGTGAAGGGAGTTAAAACTAAAGATGCTCCTATTTCCTGATTTCCAATCCTGAGGATTTCAGTGCCATAGTGAGATACAGCCTCGGGGAACTTCGATGGTCTAAGGATATATCCTACACTAAATGAAAATAATAAATACATCCGGTGATAGCAAAACAAACTGTCCAAGGATCATTTGAGCGAAAAAAGCCCCATAAATTACATGAACGGATGATCTATCTCAGCTGGATCAGCAATATCGTACAGTTGAGATTGTCAAGCTAAATTCAGCGATCGTGCTGTTCTGATGTTAAAACTGAAACATTCCTCGTCATGGAAACGAATGCGTAGATATTTATACGCTTTTTATAGACCTAGCCATAGTTATCCCTCACTTTTGTAGCAAATAAATCATCCACAATCTTACTTAAAACCCTTGGTAAGACCTTAAAAGTCCATTAGTCCGTGATAAAGCTGATAAAAGAAAGACATAAAATAAATGGTAATGGATAATATTAGAATATGTTCTCGAGTAAAATGACACTACGTAAAGAGAAATTAGTTTTAATCTTGTATAAGTGCACACAATGTATGACATTACAGCAACGAAGATTACGCAAAGCATCACGATGTAAAATCTCACGAATGAAATCAAAAATAACTTATTCCATCAGCACCTTAGAAAGATATCGGCAAAAAATTTGCAATATCAAATAGCAACAATAATTTACTCAGGGTCAAAAGTCTTTGGTCTCACAGTAAATACTCCTATAAAACGATGGGGATGTATAGTGATCCACAATTGGATGACATTTTAAAAACGCAATTATATGATCTTAAATGCGCGTTGAGGTAAGTGGGACACATTAGTGGTCGTTTTTGCGGAGGGGGAAGGAGCAGGAAATGGAAGAAGTCCATTGGGAGAAGGGCGGGGAGAAGAACGGATTTCCAGTTAAGGCATCAAAGACAGTCAAAGATTGCCAGCGGACGGCCCCAGGCAATGAAGACGTAATAGGGGGAAGAATTGGGAGTGGGCGAGAAAGGAAAATGAAGGGCAACGCCGAAAGAGGCGTTTGTAGTGAGCATAAGAGGGAAAATTGATAAATAGGCGGGAGGAGGAGGAGGGTGAAAATGAGCGTCTTTAGGAATAACAGATGGAAAGAGAATGATTCCTGGAGAACTGCCAGGTTCACAACGAAAGGGGACGATGATTCTTTGAGTTTTTTTCGCAAAATATCAGTAGTATTCGCGTCTCGAAGTGGGAACGAGCTCGCATGGACGGACTCAACACTATTTGTATACCTACGATTAGGAGAAAACTTACGTATTTGGCCTAATGTACGAGAACACATGGTTTAGTGCGTGCTTCTCTTGTCTTTTACAGCAGTGAGCTCGAGGTACTAATAGCAGCCAAAATTTTATTACCAGTAGGTATGTATGTCTTCCACTTTTAAAATAACATCTGGAGCAAATACAAATGTGATCTTTAGTGCTTTAGAAAGCTAATAAAATTCGTGAATTAGTTATACTATATATTGCTTAGATTATCGAAATAAAACTGAAAAAAGTGCAAACTGACATTCATGGAGATGCGAAAGATGTTATTGTTAGACTTTTGTCATTGTATCAGAAACCTGTTGACGCTATCCTCCATATTGTAGAGTTCCGACATTGAATCAGACGTGTTCATAAATAAATTCACGGTTTTCTTAGTCAACGCCAATTATTTTTCCCCGTCATTAGGATGTTATTGGGTGCTACGACGGCGAAGGTCATTCGCATTTCCCCGTCATTTGTGTTCCTCTGTTATCACGGCTGGAAAAGGTGAGTTCTGCTCATCCAGGGTAACGCCTTCGGCGTGTCAATTCGATGCGGTCCACTTTCCACCATTATACGTGATGGCGTTACAGGGCTACAATAACTTAAACACGGGTAACCTGTAGTACCGTACGCGTGAAGCACTAAGTAGGTGGTTGTATGTAAAGTTGAAATGTAAGTCAATTGAAAATTAATAAGTACATGGAAAAACTTTTTGACAGTTTTCATCACATCTTAAAATATACTATTCTCATGATACGCCCAACTCAATTTGTTTGAAGAATAAGAAGGCAAGGGGAAGATCAGACTATGGAAAACTTACATCCTACACAATTCGTAGACGCAAGAGTGACAGAGGAGGAGAGAGAGAGGCATGCGAGAATAGGACGAAGGAAACAGTTGGGTGGAGCGACGAGAGAGAAACGAGGAGAGATGGATTGGAGAGATGGACGAAGGAAGGAGGCGAGAAAGAATAAGACAGCTCGAGGAAGAGATGGAGGAGGTTTGTTGTGCGGGGGGAAGGGAATATCTATTAAGGCGAGACGAAGAAGAAGTGTCGGCACGGAAGTGTCTGTCCGTAAAGGAGAGGAGAGAGGGGGGAAAGATATTCGGGGGAGAGAGAGAGAGAGGAAGAGATGGGAGAGTTTTGAATTTGGAAACATAATTTCATTCCGTTTCCATTCCCCTTCCCATCGTCCTTTTCACTTCCACCCTGTTCCGACGGGAAACACAAGAGGCGAGAGTGCGGTTGCTGAGGTAAGCGGTATTCTCACTTCTCGCCCTTTCATCCCGAAGCCAACCACCCCCCCCCCCCCCCGCCATGATAGCTCTCGCCTCAGCACCACCTCCTCGAATCAACCACCCTTGCCCCCACACCACCGCCTTAAAAACCTTCACGCCCCCCTCGAACTCCTCTCACTCCACCCACAAGCCCCAAAAAGCCATCCTCCCCCCCGCGCCTTCAAGCATACATATACATATACGTTTTTCTAATTCCCCTCCCATCTCGTGGAACACGAAATTACCCTTGCCCTCGAGACATTTCTCCCACAACCACTCTACTTCGTTGCCTATGCAAAACGAGACCGTTAAATGGACCTTTGTAGTTCTCCCTCCCTATCTCTCGCCACGTTGAAAACTGCGGAATTGAAGTTGGACACACTGTGTGAGCGTCCAATTTGGCGCCCGTTTTCCATCTCTCTTCCCCGGGCGCGGGAGAGGGGGTTAATGATACCCCTACCCTTCTCCTCCCGACACGCTCAAAACCCCCTTTACCCGTACCCTGCGCGGGGTATAACATAATATCTGCCCGCTCTCCCTCATAACTCTTCGTCACATTTCACTCCCATTTATCCTCTCCCACGCGTTACATCCCATCTCCGTCTCTCGGACAGCATGTCCGCGCTTCCTCTCTTGCGGCTCGGGCTATCAGAAGGAGGCCCTCAACTCTCGCTCGCTATCCTTCCCTGTAATGGCTATGATCCGATTGGTATGTTGGCTAGAATACCGTATTCCCATCCCGAGGCACGAAGTGGCAGAGATTTTGCATTGCAAGAATTCTGAATTGAAGCAGTTATTTAGGTAGGCGACGGACAACTGAGGTCATTACGGAAACCTGGGTGTGAACTGAGGGAAGTATATTTAAGGGAATGAAAAATGAGTGGAGAGATATCCAGCATCAGCGTTTAACTGCTCTTAAATATAGGTTCCTGTATTTATATGGTGCTACTTGATTTGGGATCTGGATTCCATAGAGGATTGGGTTGATGTGGTTGTTCGAGCGCTTTCCATTCAAGTAATCCGGGTTCGAACCCCAGAAGAGGCGGAGATTTTCCAGTGGAATTTGGACCTTAGTGAAGAGCTTTCCCAAGGTACTTGGTCCACGTATGGGAAGTGCACAGATGATCGCACGGTTTCCTTGAAGTATCGCATTCTACTCCTCCACCTTATATTTTCACGGACTAATTATCACATGCAGACAGTATGCGATAACTCAATAATACTGGATGAAAGAAACTATTCGGTAAGATTGTTATTTTCGCGTGCGATAATTATCACGGTGTCAGTGAATTGGCCCCCTGCTCCTCCTGACGCCTTCTGTCAAGAATTGGCTTCGTTTCTCTCCGCTCGACCGCCGTTCCCCAAAAACCTATCCCTGAAGATCTACCTATCTTGATGGCGTAAATCACCTTCTTTGTCGGTCTTCTCCTTGAATGATCAACCAACCTAATACGGCGAGAAAATTGGGGTGGGAGTTACGGGGATAGAGGTAGTTCAGGAGAAGCGAGGTAAGACGGACCTCGCTTCTTTGATCACATTCATTTTTTCATCGCATTTGTCTTTTTATTTCTCTCCTTCGTTGTTTTTACCTCCCTTGAAGGGGTCTGTTGAGTGGGGGAAAGTGAGAGAGAGGATGCGTCATCCTTCGGACGGCTGAAGCGTGAGAAAGGTGTGAAATGATTTCATTTTCGTTTTTCGTTCCTTCCTCCCCCCCTCCCCCCCGCTCGAGGTGCTGAAGCACTTAGGCCCGTCAATGTATATTTTTCGGGCGCGAGTCAGGACGCTTGAAGCGGGCGATTTAACTGTCCGCGATGTCGGCGTGCTTGTCGGGGTGTTATTATAACCGAATCGGATGCGAGCTCGCGGGAATTTCACCGAAATATGAAGGAAAGAGAAAGACCGATGATTTTAAATGCATTCAAAGGCGCGATTCAGCAAATTAGAATCTGTGATCCCTTCCAAGAGATGTCATGCAAATTTATCGTTTAAAAAGTTTTCAATCTACCCCGTGCAGTACTCAACTGCCACCTCGGATGACGTCTATGAAAATGCGTGAGCATAGAAAAATGTGCGAATAGGCAAGTTACAGTGAGAACAAAACCGACGTTCCGATGGAAAAGCCTCTCTCGCTTGGACGGTTACTATGCCATAAATCTTTTTCGTAAATAACACGTCATTCATAGCGCATCGAGTGTAAACAGAGACGTATAATCACACATATTTCAAAGGGAAATGCTTTCAAAGCAAGGAAATCGATATACTGAGGGGCTAATGCATGAACCGAAAATGGGTCAAACCCGTGGTCGTTAAATCACAAGAGATATGAGATGAAGAATCGTTATCCACCTTTGATTTTTTTAAGGACAGATTAAAAGGTGGTAATATATATATGCACTGAAAAGTAGACCCCCGTGGAACACGAGATGAAATCAACTCGAAGGGGGGAACGCATTTCACGCTGTGGAAATAAGCTCCTAAGAATGCCGAAATAACGCGCCAGTCGAGGGCTTTATAAAACGTTCGTTTTATAATGAAATCGGACATTAAAGAGCATTTTAACGCGGCCGGGTTTTTGTGCGTGGATGGAGAGGAGGAAATGAACGAATCTGATATTAATACGAGATAAGGGAATATCGCATAGCGGATGCATTAAGCAGCCCCGGGGCGAAAAGAAGAAGAGAGGAGAGTTGGGGTGACTTGACTCGGGGAATAGCAGGCGAAGCGAGGGAGTTGAAAGAGAGTTTTTATACCGTTGGCGAACATTGGCGCCTGGAGGCTGAAAGGTTTCTCTCTCAAAAAGGATAAATAATGGTAATTGGGGAAACAGGTATGCGTCCTCGCATTCAACTGTGCTTTTTACAGCAGCGACACTCAAGCTCGAAAGCCACCACCGACTCGCTTTTCCCAACCAATACCCGGCTGCCGCGGAACGAATAGGAGAATAAATAAAATAAGAAGACACCACTTAACCCGAACATACCACCCGTAATAAAATGAATAAAAAAATAAAATAATTGGAATTGAATAACCAATCGTAAAAATACTACGGCAAAGGGGACACCCAAAGATAGGAAAAAATGAAAAAGGAAAAAAAGGGACGTGAACGTAAAATAAAAAGACATTTTAAACTTTTTTTCCAATCCTCCCCAAAAAAAACTGCGGTGGGCTCACCTTTCCACTCCACAGCATCCATCGCCAACCATCACTCTACGAACTCTCCGACACCCCCACCCCCCTCCCACCTTTTCCCCCTTTTACGCGGACAAACGCTGCCCCGCCGAGTTCCTTTGATTCTTTTTTTGCGTTCCGATTGTTTTCGGTCACCTTGCCAAGGACGGTGGGCGCGGTTTATTTTGTTTCATCATCTTGTTTATTTCGCGCGCGCGAAAAAGTACGCGGGAAAAGAAGAGGCGAACATACCATCACGCTTGGGGTCGCCCGTGACACACAACCTCACCTCCTCTCATGACACGTGACAGAGAACGGTACTTCTCGGGCACTTGTGAGAGAGCGCGGAAGAGTCGTACCTCGTGTTTGGAGATCAAATGTCAAAGGTTAACGAAATGTATAGAGGGGGAGGAGAATAGAAGACCCCTGATTTTTCCACCCCTTTCTCACCATCCCCTAACTCTCCCAATGAACATTTACTCACACATGCAAACCCGCAAACACGATAAACGTATTGATATGCGTTCATTTGCATCCGTGTGTTAATATCGTTACACTAGCACTAGAAATAAACAACCCCTCACCCCAGGCAACAACACGGCTGGCTTATCTCCATATCACTCCTTTCCCCCTCTCCCCAATCACCCAAAACGGCGCGAATAGTAGCAATAAAAATCGCTATCACTTTTAAGTTCGTCGAGTTGGGGGAATTTCGCAGAGGCATCGGCTGGAGGAAGAAAAAGGTAAAGTGCTGGAGGCGAGGAAGCTTCGAGGTGATGCCGGAGGAAGGAAAGGTGAAGCTGGGTCAGGAATTGGAAACGCCGCGGTCGGTCACGAAGCGTAGCCTACTCAATAAGCCCGGTTCAATTCTCTGAAGTTATGCTCGCACGTCCGCACGTAGTTCGCGTAGTTTTATTGTTTAAATCCACACAAACTTCAAAGGCTACGTACTCGGCAATCTCACAACTTTGACACCAAATGGAAGAAGAATGAAGTCTGAATAGGCCAAAGAACGCATACCTCCCCGAGTTGTGTTGTGATTCAACCTTACCTTAGAGGCACTGCTGTGAATAGTTGATTACTGCAATCGATCTAGAACAAAAGCCACACAGGAAAAAGAAACTCGACCTGCGTCTCAATGTATTAGCACCATCTTCAGGTTCAGGGATTCTTTCTTCGTTTTTTGTGTGACTTTAATGTATACATCATTATTGAGGAAATTATGAGCTCATTAGCATTAACGTTCGCAACTTCTCTTTCTGCCAGTCTTCCGTTTACGCAGCACAGCAACCATTAGGTCAAAAACATGCGTTTCATGCACATAAAATTGAGAGTGAAATGGCACAAACGCTAAACATTTCCACCAGTAGATCTATTTTGTAGCCAACTATGTATAATGATAGTGTTCAATGCATAGACGTCATCTTTAGCGAGAAAATTTCGACAGCTCTTAATTCGACGTTTCCCGGCTGTATCCTGGCGATCGAAAGATATTTTCCTCAGCCACTGATCGACTTTTTCATTTTCCCCGGCAACTGATCGACTGGCCGCGCAAACAATCCGCATCTGAACCTCCTCTGTTCAACAATATAAAAATGATCAGGGTATAGAAAGAGGGGAGGATATCCCAAGAAGGCGGGAGGGGGTACACCCTGGGGTAAAGAGCCGAGTATGGCACTGAAAGGTCGAGGGAATAAGGGAAGCGGAGAAATGCAGAGACGAGAGACGAGGAAGAAATAAAAAACGATCGAGAAATAGCGCATGAGAAAGAGGGAGAGAGGTCAGGCGATGCGACGGATGCAATCGACGATCGAACTTAGCGCTGCAGCGGGCGTACGGGGTATGGGGGAACCCCGAAGGCGTCGTCCTGCCCTGGGGATGGAGGAGGAAGAGGGCCGTCGCTGGCGGGGAGCGATAAGGAACGCTAGTATGCGAGCCGTTGGAGAAGGGCGACCGATTTATAAGGACGCGGGACTCTTACTCCTCGACTCGGGCCATTCGCCATCCGCAACTCACCTCTGTTTTTTCCTCCCACTTTTATTTATTTAATTATTTTCTTCGCCCTTAGATCCGTGAGGTCCATGGCGGAGCCTCTCACGCAACGAGAGCTAAGAGGGTATTTGTGTATCGTGAGAGAGCTGAGCACAAAGCTACGGGGGAGAGACCAATGATTGGTCGAGGAGCTTCGGCAAGACATTAGGTCCCCGTCAAGGAAGAAAATCAGGAGTTGACAAAACGCCATTGGATATCGGAGTCTCGTCGATTGACTGCGGAATCCAATAAAATAAGCCATTTTGGTTCCTTTTCGATTACGGTATTTTCAACACGGCTTAAAATGCAAGCAGCTAGTTTACAGCATGGAGAGAAGTGAGTGAGTAGTATTGCGTCATAAAATTATTATTAATACAATTTGAGAGACTGAATGTAAAATAAAGATGACGCCATGATCAGAAAATATGTTGACACGTTTTTCCCCAAGTTCTTTCCAGCTTTCCAAGTGTATGAAGGAATGGATACTCTTCAGGTTTTCGAATAATTAACCCACGATATGATCATGTATTTAAGGTTAACCAAGCGAAAATGAGTAGTTGGAATACAACGCTACCTTCTCTCGGATAGCAATTATAGTCATAATAAGTAGGAAACGCTATATATATATATATGAAAAGTCGAAAGTATTTGGTGAATCTTTCATTCACTGATGAAAGAGCAAATATTTTTTTCAAAAATTTAGGATAAAAATAATACGCATATTCCAAATAGTGTGAGTACATACCATAAATATTGTCCCCTCCATGTACTAAGATATTTTAAAAATCTCCCGCATAAGAATTTCTTTTTAATTCCAGATCCAACTTAACCTTTGTATGATTATTTAAGTATCCGTTTGCCATCATATTAAAATATATAAAACCGGGATGTTGCTCTGTCCCTAGGCATGAAAACATGTTTATTTATAATTGGTATATTGGGAATCGTAATGGTGGATTCATTGTGATATTAATAAAATTAAGAGCTCTTGTAACAATAAAGGTGCATACAACTATCTTCTAAAGCGTCTAGATTTTGGAAATCAGTCTTTTTTTCAAACACCCACATTTTACGGAAATCAATGAAGGCAACCTATTGCATCAAGATACATTTTTATTTCAAGAAACGCCACGGAGAATAAACTAATTAACAACTGCCATCAAGAGGAATATAATTTCTTTATATTCACCTTTCAAAAGGCATTCTCCTCCTGCTTCGCCCCAATGGCATACCTACATTTGAGAGAAAATATTTTCGAGAGAAACACGGTCATAAAGAGAATATGAAATGTCACCCCTTCGACGTTTATAAGAGGATTGAAAACAACTGTCGTAAAAAGTCAACGCAACCTGGTTTTTATGGCTCCCATTCTGAAAATCCGCACCGCACTGTAGCATGAAAAGCACCTGCTGATCCAGGAATCAATAAAAGACACCTCACTAGTTATTTACTTCCAAACAGCCGTTCATTGCCACTTAGTATTTCGCCGTCTCATATTTAAGCGAATTTATCAAATGCCTAGAGAGAGTTTTTTATGCATTTCGTGCACGAGCGACAAGGCGGTCGTAGAGGAGGTCGCATCTTCTGCGCCCTTTGATCCAACATCAGCCTCCAATACGATCTTATCCAAGCTCTTAAGCCGCATTCTCATCGCAAGCAAGCAGAAGATATGTGAAGCTCAGCCATAGAGGATTGAGAGCGGGATCACTGGCTTTTAACAGACGGAGATGTTGGGGAAGGATGACGAAAGGTCCTCACTGTGAATCAGCGTCGGTAACCAACTTTGGTTAGCCAAGATGCTGAGTTCTGTAAGCGCGATGTTCCCTAACCCAACGCCATAGGTATAAAAATATTAGGCCTTGAGGATAAAATAAGGTTAACAGCTGAGCTCATGCGTACAAATAAGGATTCGGTTTACCCACTCCTCGCATGAGAGACTGAAATAAGGCGCTGTGTTTAAACGAATACCTTCCCTCCGTAAATATGTTACTAGTATGCATTGAATGCTCTTGGTTACATCAGAAATTTCTCAATAAAGCATTTAGGGTAATAATCTTTACTTCCCAATGATGTAAAGCTCAATCTTAGCGATTAAATGCTTATATTCCTTCATTTACGCAGATCGAGGGTGCTGAGGTCCTTCTTAAAGATATCTCAAACATTGATTCATTACGAATCCAAAAATGCCTGGTATCGTATGACCCCTAAGTCAATTAATTTTACAGTGGATTGATTGTGCTAACTTTTAATGTTCATATATATTATATAAAGTACATATATATTATATAATTAGTATTTTCTTACTTACATAAGTATTTATGTGTTGCATGATTAGATGTATCGTACACAAACCATCACTTTCCTCGAACGAAAGACCCCCTACCCCTCAGCAAGAGGTGAACACTGACGCTAAAACTCCGATACGAAATCTCGTTCTATCAAAATGCCAACTGCTAGTAATGAGCAATGACACTCATTTTATTTCCAAAAACTTTCCATATTTATGTAATGCATCGACGGGAAATGGGAATTTCTGCGAAATTCTGCGAAAATTTCTGCGAAACAACTTCAAATAGCAGGATGACCTTTCCAAGCACTGAAAACACTACGTTAAGTCTCATTTACGCATTGCAGAGGAAGCACTCACCGCTCTTGAACACGGAAATTTCCTGCACGCAATCACCACTTTTTTGGTATTTGAAATAAATGTTAAATCAAGTATAAAACGATATACGGGCTCGAAGTTGAGGAAATAGCAGCAACGGGTCGAGTTTAGTTCAAAATGAAAACCAAATCTTATTTTTTTTTATTTTAACCAGTCGTCCTTTTTCTCCAGTTTTCTTCCACCGCAGTTCTTTTCTCATCGGTAGAGAGAGAACGGAAAAATAAACGAATCGTCTCCTTATTCCCTCCCGGCGCTCGGGCCAGACAGTTCCATAAGTTACTCCGCAGCCGCCCCGCTGCGAAGCCGGGACGGACGCCGGCCAACCAGTTTCTGATGGGCGAGTGACATCGAATTCACGTTCCCCCGGAGCCCGGGAAACGTTTCCAGCAACAGTTCTCACAAAAAACCACGCGCGCGAAGCGAAAATAAGAAAAAAAAAGTAGCAATAATAATAAAGAGACGGCAATCAAAAAGCCATCTGGAACCGAAAGATATAAGCCGAGAGAGAGAGAGGAAAGAAATAAAAAAAATAGAAAAAGAAACACCCAGAGGTGTGGGTTAACAAAAATAAATACATTTATAAATATATATGTGTACAATAAAAAGCGGAAAAAGAAGGAAGGTATATTCACGGAAACCAATCTCTTCACCCAGAGACCCTCGACGTAATAAGACAAGCGGCTCTACGGGCGTGAAGGAAAAAATATTCGCGCGCGCAGGAATGAAGGGAAGAAAAAAAATAATGTGGGTGGAAAACACGTGCGAAATTCACGGATCAGACCGGGAGAGAAAGAGGGGTGGTGTACAGGGGGGTTCTCGTGGCTTGACGTTTTTGTGGAGCGTTTTTACAGCCGCTCGCTCTCTCAAGTTTTGCCTCCTCCCCCCTCCCTCCCTTCCCCCCTTGACCGTTTCCAACCCGAGGAGGAGTTCGAAGCGTTAATGGAAAAAGCGAAGCCTCGATTCCCATTTCCCTCGAGAGATGGCGGTGAAATCGACGACACAGGGAGGAAGAGTAGACCGAGGTGTCGGGCGAAGAATAAAATAACCCAAGAATGGATGATACGAGTTATGTAGTAAGTAATTGCGTGGATGGTGGGGAGGCGGGGGGTGTCAGGGGGGAGGGAGGCTGGGGGAGAGCGTCGAAGGAAGGGAGAGAGACTTGAGAGAGAATGTTTGGTGCCGTGACGGGACCCCGTGGAAAAAGCGGAATAGGAAGAGATTGAATTCCACACTCGTCTACCTCCCTTGCGACTCCTCCGCGTGACCTCTGACCTCGCCCGACCCCTTGAGGCACCTTGCAGACAAACCTCCGCGCCCTCCACACATAAGAAGAGTTCTAGAACGACCCTTTCTTCCCTCCCCCCAACCTCGCTGCTTCCACGTCTTTCTCTCTCACCCAACACACATCGCCTTTTCCCCGATGGTCGACGCCACCTGAATACGGAATGAGTGTATGGAGCCAAAACGCCGTCTTTATTTTTCCTCTTTCTTCCATCATTTCCTCTTCCACCCCCTTCGCGAAACTCGTACTCCTCCTCCCTTCCGTGTCTCTCGATAAGTCGAGGCACCCATGGGCGCGTGAATATGTGAAGCAAAACGGAATGCCAAATGGTTTGTCGCCCTCGGCGGAAAAAAATCTACGTTCCCCGACGTGAAAATCATGAGGAGGTGTCATATGAGCAAGGACCGTACGTGGTCACAATAAACCCAGATGAGATTCTGATGAAAATCCTCGCCAATACGTTGCGATGGTAATGGGAAGGAACGAAGGAAGATTTGGAAAGGAAAGCTCAAGGATCAGGTGAAATAGTTATTAACACAAGAGCCGTCAAATGTTTTGATTTTCCTGCTCCAAGCAATAAGTTCATTTTTTACCATGTATCTCCCTTCATTGAAAACGAACAAAAGCGCAAGTCCGACTAAAAGTGGTTTACCAAATAAAGGTATCCCCAAGTTGAGAGATCTTTAAATAACATCAGGTAATCTCAGAGATAGGAGACGAATGAATATAAAATAGCAGTTTAGAATAAAAAAACGCTGGAAATAATTTTTAGGATTTCCTGTGAAAATTTTATGACTAATTGATCAGAATGAATTATTGGCGTGCTTACTGATTATTATTCACGAAACATTGTCTTCTTAAATTGGTTTCATACAATTCATTATTCCTTAATAATCATGGATTTAATACTGATTATGTATCATCAAATTTTAAAATCACCGCAAATTGGTTTTGCGATTCTTCAGTACCCGCATTTACTAATAATAAGTACCACATTCATTTCAAGAGTGATCCAGTGAGCGGTTTGGGGAAAAAGATTTTTTAAAGAGAGGCGATTGTAAGATAAATGTGTTAAAATTCTAATACCGCATATCGATAGAAGAGATATTACCTTCCATGAAATGACGAAAGAAACATCTAAGGAGGTCGTTTTCGGGCACACCTTGGACAGGCATGCATCAAATCTAAAAGCTCCCTCCTCTCGGAAAACGAACAAACAGTCCCCCATAGGATTTCTCAAAAGGTGGTCTTCCTTCCTTCGACAAAGGCGGGACACTGCTCAGGCATTTACGCTCAATCGGATTTGTGAGTCCTCCCCTCGCAATCCTTGAGGCCAGACTTCTCCATTTCGCTGACGTTTGACTCTTCTACTCTAAAAGGCTTCGTTTTTCTCTTGGAATAAATACCATTGTATTTGGACACCGAGGGAGAAGAAGGAGAGGGATGATGGCGCCGCGTAAAAAATTGAGTTAGCACACGAACCGTGGAGGAATTTTGCATAAAACATTTCACACTTTCTTCATTTCTCTTTGCTCAAAATCTCTCGCTTCCCTACAATAAATTTTAAAATTTCAAATGCAGTACGATATTGCTAGTACACAAGAGAAATCATTGATCGGTGCACTGATAATGCAAATTATGCTAGATAATAATTAAGGCGGATCGACTGAACTTCGTAAAATACCACCCTGGTTACTGTGATATGTGAAAATCACAACATGGTGTCGTACCCAGTGATGCTTTTTTCATATCGTGTATGACGTTCGAGTATCCCCGTGGGGTTTTATTTAGGACGTATGATGATCGTTAGTATTCAACTAAATTAGGTTGGACGAAGACGTAGATATAAAGAGAGGAACATAATTCGTGAAATGGAAATTAATATGTTTCCAAGGAGAGAGAAAGGGTAGAAATCCGATACATTACGGGGAAAGGACATTGAAATCGCTAAAAAAGTGTGAAACACGTTGATTAAGTGACTATCAGTGGGTAAAGTCGGGAATCGTCACGTGGTTATTCTGGACGGGTGAGAGGGTGGTGAGAGCGTGGTGACAAGGAAACGACGGAAGGGGTACCTAACAAAACTGTTTTAAACCTCTTTAGCCCCCACCCATGCTCTGTTTTCGCCTCCCTTTCGGCCCCTAGAACTTCGTTATGCGCGGAGATGCACGCATTTGTACAGCCTCCTGAGAACAGTCGTAGCATTTAAAACGGGAAAAGCGACACCCGAGTGAGGATTCCTTTTCTTCCGTTGGCTCGCCGTTTTTTCTATGTCTCTTTGCTCTCGGAGCATGGCTTTCTCTCTCTCTCTCTCTTAGGAATCCTAGCAAGTGCTGGGGGGCAATCGTCTACAGGTTAATATCGCCTTAACTGGACGGGGAGAACTTTTCCATTCTCTTTTGTGGGTGAAACGTGAGTCAATGACTTAAGAGGGGGCGGGGGCACGAAATCTCCGAAAGCAATTGGAAGTTATGTCCTACGTATGACCAAGCGACATACCAAGAAACTTAAAGTTTTCCACTCATAGGTTTCAAGCAAAGGATTCGAAAAAATAAATTCAATCAATACCCACACAAATACCAAAGTAAACTATTTCACAGGGCATCAGAGTTTCAGTATTATTTTATATTACTGATAAGATTCAAAACAAAAGCGTATGTGAGATCAATGCTTTTTATGTATAAATAAGCCATTCGTTGAGATTGAAATACAATATTGCCTTAACGACTAATCTGCCGACTTTTTAGCGAATGAAAAGCGATAGTATGGTATACATAAAACTTTACAATTAAGTTTTAACACCCAAGTACCTCATTTTCTGACCTACTTTGGTGGGAATATAGTATTTCATTCATATTTTTCTCCGACATCATTTCTCCGCGTTTACTATGCTTTCGTAAAACTCCAATACCCATGGAAATTTGAGTCGGCTTATAGGTAAGTGACTCAAAATTTTCAGACGTCCAATTATTGCTCACGGAACAGTAGTATTCGCCCCAACCTTGCTTGTAACGTGTATGCCGACTCCAGGGAAGACAGAGGAGCGTTCGAGGCATGAGAAAATATAGCGTCACCTAGGACAAATCGGCGATTGAAGGGGAGAAAGAGGGGACAGAGGGGGTTAGAGGTTCCTCCTCGAAAGACATAGGGTCGCAAAGACCATTTGGGGCGGATGATTAATCACATTAACAGCACGTGGGATCAATCTGTGAAGAAGTAGAAAGAATGGTTTTCGAGTGGACGGAGGGTACCAGGACTGACCATAAAGGGGGGAAGGGAAGGATGATGTAAGGGGGGCGGGGGTGGTTCGGAAACTGAACTCTGGTGTGAGGAATGAGAATCCGTAAAGAGAGCGATGGCAGGAGGGGGTGACCCTCGCGACTGACTGACCCCTCGTCAACCCAGCTGACCACTCGACATCTCCTGCGCCAAGAGAGCTCTCTCTTTTCCTCTTCCTCGTCCCTACTTCTCCTCCCTGACTTATTTCTCCATTCTCTCTTTCTCCTCAACTACACACCCTGCACACCCTGACCACCATCGAAGCGTCCACCCACCGGCGTCTCTCCATCTGTCCCTCCTCCCCGGAAACCCTCTGCTTCTGCTCTACAGGACTGGGCATCGTCCATCTTACTCAACAACATGGGTGAGACACGTACGTAAATACAAGCGCCCGTCGCACACCCGCGCAAATATGGGAAGGAGCGGGAAAGGAACGCGATCGGAAGAAGGTCCGGCGTGGAAAGAGACGCGAGGACGCCGAATGGACGCCCGACAGACCCCTCCCAGTATCACAACCCTCGAGGAATTCAGCCAAACTCCTCCCCCGACTGCCTCAGGGGTGGGAGGATTCCTGATTGCCAGAAGAAGCAGACTGGGAGGCCGATGCGGAAGCAATATGTGTGGAGCATGAGAAAATTCTTAATATTTTGCCGGAAGGAAAAAAATATAGAAACATGAAAAGTGAAATAAATCAAAGAAGGAAACATCATTAACCTAGAAGAATTGCTCAGAAAGTATTGCCTTAAATTACGTATTAACGGAAAGAAGCTAGGAGAATTAAATTCTGAGAGGAAAGAACATAAAAAACAGACTAGAGAGGTTACAAAACGAGCAGCAGAAATAATGAGGCTGAATATAATAATTTACCCTAAAATGAGGCAAATGTATCACTTTTTCTCAAGGAAAGGCAGAAACTATACTGGGAATGCAAATAAGGCCACAATGTATTGTCTTATAACCTATATTTGATATCAGCCAGGTCTGAGAGGCAGCGAGCACCTACCAATCGAGCGAAGAAAATAATCCCAAACTATGACGGGAATGAATGAAGTCACGGGGAGTTTGTCCTCCCTTCCTAAAGAATAACCGAAAAAGCAAGATGCAAGATAAAACAAAAAATAACTGATTTCTGGTCTGGTGTGTCCAGAGCGAAACATCTCGAAGGTTTCGTCCGGCAATCAATCTCGTACTTGAATGTGGCATCGAATTAGAGGTGCGATAAGACTTAGTTTTCGGAAGCCACTGCATACGTAATTCTCGCTTCCGATCTTAATTGATAAATGCGGAGTGCGCACTGACCACCACTCGATTTTCTACTTCCCGACCCACAGTGCCGACATCGCAAAGATATCGATCTTCAACTTCGACTGACCCATTGGGAATAAGGGGACTAGGCGCATGGCTATCACCCCCTCCCCGAACTAATCAAGACGTGATCTAAAAGGAGTTCCTCCCGTTAGGATAGAGCGCTTGCACGTCCGAAACGGTCACCTTCCCGCACGGCTGACGGACTTCCCCCTCCCGGACCGCCGGCCAAAGCAAAGATGACGGGGTTTCGTCCGGGCGTCTTTCTCCCTCCTCCTCCTCTCTCCCCGCAGTTGATGAATTTGTGTTTGTCCACGTGTCCGGCCGCAGAGTGAAGAATCGGCCCCTTGAAAATATTTCACAGGAAATTGCTCGGTCGATGGGCGGCCACGGGGAGCGTGGGGGAGGGGTTGGGGGGAATTGGAAAGAGGGAGGGGGGAGATAGTGGAACAAGGAAATTAGGGACTGCGACAAAATTACCGCATGAAAAGAGAGACGGAAATTCTAATAACAAAGGAAATGCGTGCGAAAATGATTACGGTCTCTCATACGACTACTAATTATTACAATACGAAGAAAAGCGCTCCCATTAATAACATCATGAAATAATAATTGAAAAACGGGAAGGATTACGGCTCCTAATATTCAGTTTATGCTCGTGTGGCTGAGATAGAACATTTCTTGTAGTTTCCCGTGCTTTCTTTTTGCCGACGGCACGAGTTTATCAATCCTTTTCCGAGAATCCAATAAAAAATAAAAGATAATACCGTCGTTACCAGCGTTGGAGTACGCTTCACAGCGTTTGCTTTTCACTGACCTCTCCGCCAATCGTGAAATAATTATTACGTCTTTAACAGAGACTTTAACCATTTAACTAGATCCCACTTTAACTATGTCTTAAACGGTATATTCATCGACTAGACCTTGAGGAGAAGGATTATAACAATAAACCAGAATTGAGAAAACACGTATAAGGACTGCGATACTGATGCATTTCTCCATCCTACCCTTGGAAAGAGGTTAAAGATTTCCATCTTAATTTTCTATCAATTAATGAATGGCCTAATGAATTTACGATAAATCATTAACGAAACATGGGGATGAAGCGAAGAGACGAGGAATTGAAAGAAAATGAAGTGCTCGCTTCATGAACTGCTTTAAACTCAGGAGACGGATGAAAGAAAAAGGGATACGGACTCTCCGGACTAATCGCGCGAGAAAGGTTTTTTTGCAGAGGGAATTGGTTTCTGGAAAGAGCGGAGACGCGGGTAAGCGGGGAGGGAGGGTGGGCTTTGATTGTCGCGTGCTGGAACCGCAGTGTGCTCAGAGCCACGGGGGAAATTAAGCGAAGGAAGAAGAAGGAAAAGACCCGAGGATGAAGGGGGAATGCTCGAGGCTCATGTGGGAAGAAAGGGCCTTGGGAAGGCGGTAGTTTATATTGGATGATGAATCTGGTGACGCAATCGAGCTTGCGAGATTGGCGTGCCATGAATTAAAACTTCTTACCACCAAGGGTGGGAGGCAGAGAATAGAGGTCTTTACCTCACGGGGTCTCCACTCGGTGTGGAGTTTTACGCGTCCATTTAACTGGAGCGAAATTCGCACGAAAAGGGGAGTGAATCGGTTGAATAATAAAGAAATATTCCCGGAGGTTAGCTCCGGATGGATACGTCAAAAGGCTGGATCTCGTAATTTTGTTAACAGTATCAGTGATTTTTGTATTTTTATCGGAACTAAAACATGCACTTGGAGATTCTTGCATTAAAATGGTTCTCCAATAAATGTATTCGATATCGCGTGAGCTCATGCGTTGTGGGTGTGTAATAGAGATGCATTACTGATTAAAGCGCAAATTTTCGGAATAACAAATACTTGCAAAGAATCGCATTGTACTCACATTAATTGGGTAGCTCATACTGACATCTTCTTGAAACTTAATTTATGGAAATCAGTAAGAGGTTTAAAATCAGCAGTGGTTTAGAACAACAGCCGAATAAGAGTAACAAGAACTATTTTTTTAAATCCCTAAGGTAAATCATCATTCACTGCCAAGTTGCGCAATTTGATAGTTGTAGAAAGTAATATATTCTACGTAATATTTCTCTGCATACAAGGATTTGTAACTTTTTGTATTATAGGAGTCGTAATTTCTCTACCCACCAAGGTATTATTCGAATTACGTCCATCAAATATTAAGGTACAGTACGGTTTTTAAAGCACTAAACCGTAGGAAATAAAATATCCACATGGGGGCCATCATAAGATACAAACAGAAAAAACAATAGAACAGGCAACGTGAGTTACTATAGGTGGTTGAAAAGGAATCACATTGAGATTAGAAAACCTTGCATGTTCATTCTGAAACCCAGCGGAGAGAGTGCTGTTGTGCAGTGCATTGAAAGTATTGAACATCAGACGGCCAGAGGACGATGTATCGGGGGAGGGAGTGAATATCCCACTCGAACATCGTTTAGGCATGACCTTTTCAGTGGCCACCGACCCCCTCTTCCCTCCCACCCACCAATACCACCCACCTATCCCTGCCTTTTTCATGCCCCCTCCCCTTTGCGTCAACTTCCCGCCTCAACTCATTTCCGACTGGTTTTACCCTGCGAGTCCAAACGCCAACCACCCACCCCGGCGCTTAACAACCCACAGGAACCCCCCGTCACCATGGGAACCAATCATACAGTGCACGTATGGAGAGGTTGTCAAACAAAAATATATATATATATGTTCATATATGTATATATGAGAGGGGATGGCTTGTCAATGAGAGAGATTGACATTGTGGCACGATGTCTAACAAGGCATGACGGGATGTTCCAATGCTCTTGGAGGGATTGGATTTTTTTCTGTAGAGTATTTTTGGTCATTTTTTTTTATCATCACAACCCGTGAATCGTGTAGGACAATGCCCAACCAACTCTTTTAAAGTCTTCCACACGCTAAAAATATTCTCTGTGAAGCCATCAGTAGATAAAAAATGTATCCGAACTGTTTCTACAGTTGATGTCAAAAATTCAATGACAATTGGAAAACGTGATTAGGCACCGGACTAGTGATAAAAATAAGTTGAAAGTTACCTTCTACAATTGTTCAGATATGTGCAGGAGTGATGTCACTTAGAAAGTATGAGTTTCAAAGTAGTGTCGGAATAGGAGGTATCTCATCTGATTTCCAGCATTAGGTAATATAACTCGTATGGTGACGGTATGACTTTAGAACATAAAAATCCCGCGGAAATATTACTCATGCGAGCCTCTAATGGGGATAATAATAATAATAATTTCTATATACTTAACAGCCAAAGCCAATTACTATTATATGGACGAACACACACAACCATGCCCTGGGAGGTGTAAATTTCCTACCCAGGCGGGATTCGAACCCGCGACCTTCGGTTTGGCAGGCGAGAACTTAACCCCGCCGCCACCGAGGCTAGCATTGTACCTACCGATTAATATGACGAAAACTAAATCCGAAAGGCAGCGCGCTTTTCAGATTAACAGTTAAATCTTGGTGCAATCGAAACAATAAAGCTCTTTGGTCATTATTGATGTGAGTACGCGATGGTTTTTGAGCGCGTCTTCTTGTATGAAAAATTACTTCATCCATATTATTCCCCACTTAGGTGCTTACGAAATGGCCACCACCATTATGCATGGACCAAGTGAGAACAATAAGCGTATCATTCGAGATGAATCATTTTTATTTATCCTTTCAGTGGCCCCATTTCCGTTGAGTACCTTTCTTGTTTTCGCGTTATTTGCGGACTGGGCACGTGGAAAATCTCGACCACTAAACCCAATACAATACATATCCGTCACACGTGGGAGTATTCGAGGGTATCGCAGAGGCTGGCCGAGAGAGGAGGGCCCTGGGAGAGGGAGTGAGATGAGACAAAGGGGTTTCCACGAGGGTTGAAAGGACAAGAGGGAGGCGAATGGAACGGGGGAAGAATCGAGTCAGAAGGAAGACAGAGGCGATGGTTTCCGTGGGGGCGGCTAATGGCTCTCTGTTTGTCACCTCGACTAAAGTTACGTTTGCCCCCCTGCCCTGCTCCTCCTCGCATTGGGACTCGGGAAAAGAGGAGAGAGGTGCTCACCAAGGGAGCGGAATGAAAAGAATCCGAACTGAGCTGGCTGAAAGGGGAGAATAATCGCGGCCCATGTACTTCTCTCATCTTTACACCAGTCTCCCCTGCTTCATGCTCGCCAACGTCTCTTCACCATGCATGTAAAACCCATGTCCTATCAGGGGTGGGATAACGGGTCCTTCTTTCGCGTTGTCGTTATAATTATCCAAAACGCAAACCGCACTAGGAGGGGCAATTCTCATAATTACTTTCCTAAGAACGCATTTCATCAATGAAATCTAGTGATTTAAAGCACCTGACAAAGTGTGATATGTAGAACTGTGATTGCGCCCCTTAACCACCCCTGAACGAATGATATGTGATCAGTAAAACGGATCCTCATTGCGGAATATCCACTTCAGAAGTTCGACCTAAGGATTCGCAAGTCTTAAACTGAACATTTTTGTACCCGGCCAGAATAAAGCAATTGGAAAGTGAGAAATAAATAGTGCAATAATAAGATCCGTCGAGGGCACTCACTTATACGCTTAAGGGTACAAAACTTACAGATATATGAAAGAGCAATGAAGTGATGGCGTAGATATAGGTGCCAATTTCGGTTGTGTCTGCGGTGCCTGTGCATTTATTAAGTGGCTGGAATCAGGAAACAAGTATAAGAAGCAAGCAGATTCGCGATTCATATCTGGCGGGGATAAACCAAGGTTTTCATAACTTTCAAAGGTGAAAAATATAATGTATTATAATATAACCTAAATGCTATATTATAGCATTTGGGTTTAGTAACTCTAAACTTTGCATCCGCTTTTTAGTGAAATTTATATTACATATGCAGCATGATGCCATCAGTTAAAAGAAAAGGCCTCCGTGTTAGATTTATGTCGTAAAGGCATTAGATGTTGTTGGGGAAAATTTTTTTCTTTACTTATACCTACATCTATAATGGGTCCTTTTGAAATTACTGAATATATATAAACAAGATAGATAAGTTTCCAACTCATAAACTCATATTTCTTATAAAACCCTTAATTGACTAAATATTCAAAGAAAAGAGCTTCTATGGTTTGTCTTCGCGAATAAATTAGGCAAAATGCATAGCCAGAGTAAGTCAGCAAGAGTGTCACATTATATTCCCCGAAAGGAATCAAAGTCTTGAGCTGAACTGGCCAGCATTGCATGCAACCGGGGTGTGGGGTGTTCCATCCTTCTCTTGATGGAGAGTATATTCGACGTGCGCCCATGGTAAGGAAGGAAACGTAAATAGAGAGAGGGAAGAGGAGAGATGAAGCGGAGATAGATTGATGACGAAGCTGTGGGAGAGAGAGAAAGAAAACGAAAAGGGGAAGGGGTGAGAGAGGAGCAGAGATGGCAGCGCGGGGTGCTAAAGAGAAGGGTGGGTACGAATTTTCCCCGGCGCGGCGCTAAAGAGGGTGGGTGGGTTTTTTTTAAGGGATGCTTGAGGATAAGGGAGGGCACGCGTAAGGATGGATTAGGAGATTAATGACCGCCTCCACTACCGCCGTCGCCGTGACGCTTCACAGAGTGAGACGTCGATGACAGTGTGCATTTTGGGAAGGGACGGGGAATGAAATTTTGAAGGGAGAAAGAGACGACGGTGGTGGACGGGATTGCCAATGTGAAAGGGCCCTCGATTGCGAGCAAGTGGCTGTCCTTGTGGAAGAGAAATCCGGCGGGGGAGGGAATCGATATTTTCCTAGGGAGGCAAACGTACGAGTTGGAAACTTAGGAGAGGGGAGGGGACATACTCCAAGGAAGATGGAAAGAATGACTTTAACACGCCAAAACAAAAAATATTGGAATTATTAATATCCTAAATTCTATCTTAAGAAGAGCGTTTCCAATGAGTCTTGAACGGCATTTTCAATCCTGCGAGCGTTAGAAGGTATCGTGCCACCGAAAATACCGACGAAGCAAAATCTGTATTTTGATAGTGGTCTTCACAGTTTGAGGCATCAGAAGATACAGGCACACGAGATAAAAAGTAAGAGTACGGCGTATAGGGACAAAATCAGAGGCATGATTTTCATAATATATTAAAATATACCTATTATGTTACCAATCGAAAATTCCGCCGACCGCAGAGGCGGTTGTGTAATTACCGGGTATAGATACTCCTTGACGTGAACGAATCATTCTCCTAGGTTAACCTAAAATTTATGTAATGTACTCATCCAGGTTTGAGAGAGAAAACTTTTACGAAGGAACAATTTTCCTTCACATTCCTTGGCATGCATCAGGTCAAAAGGAGAAATGGATTACGCCTTTTGAAAAGAAGGTAAGAGGAAAATATACCGACGCTGAATTGAAAGCATCGAAGGTTGTGTGGCTCTAACAGAATTGGACCCAGGGATCCGAGGAGGTGGGGCAACATGAAGAAAGGCGACTTTACGAATAGCATAGCGTCTCGTTCAGTAGCTAGTGAAGGCGAAAGGCGGCGTGGGCGTGACACTGAAGAAGAGGAAAGCGCTGGATCGCGTGATTGATTGCTGGTTCGCCTTCTGTCCCTTTCCGTAAGCGTCCTTTCCTTCTCGTCCCGAGGGCCACCACGATCCTTCGCCTCCCACATATCTCACTCGAACCCCCATGTCTCATACGTGTATCCCTCTTCTCCCCTCACCGCGTGAGAGTAGCTACCAAATCTGCGAGACGTATTAAAACAGCCCTTCGCTCAAACATTGTCAAATCCAGATGGCGGGAAATTACGAATTTCCTCTCAATTTATATTGCTCCGAGTCAGGCCAAAGACTGAACTTCCTGGTGTGGGTGGGCACAGAGTTGAGGACTAAACAGGAGAAATTATGGTGACTTAAGCAAAGAGGCATATATCGGCTCAACGGAAATTGCGCACCATTGGTTGCATCATATAAACATTGAGGGAATCAGTCTCAGGAGCCCGTCCTAATGCTTGGTCTATTTTTTTACAACTTCGTCCATGTCTAGACTTCATTTTCTCCCATGCCTATGGTTTTAATCATTTTCAATCGCCAATCTTGATCGTAAGAGCATCTATTGTTCATATTGCCATTAGTACCTTTAGAATAAGGAAATTTCAATAAATTTTCAATCAATACCAATATAATCAAATTTATGGCATCTGTTGACATTTTTGCCGCATTTTATGGAAATACTAGGTGAGGTAACGTTGCTCTTCTTATGGTCTTCTTTAGCGTATCAAAATGAATTAATGAAGCGAAAGTCAGGTTAATCGCATTTTTTAGTGCTGTTAAAAACTGAAATTGGTATCAATTTGGTGTTTAGCCAAAGTTTAGTCTTTGGCTATCGATGGTATCCAGAGAAATGACAAAGAGGACAATTTTGGAGCGTTTTCGATACCCTGAAGTAAGCCAGCCGTGCATTTCTCGTATTTTTTTTACATAATTTGCCTCAAAATGTATCTAAATTATTATCAATAAAAATAGCCACCACCAAAATGAATGGTAAACAGCGTCAATTTTAAGTACAACTACCTCCAAGGTTCTCGATTTTCCCAATTCATTAGTTGAAACGCTGCAGCTTGAGAGCGTCATTTCCGAGTAAGAAAAAGCGTTTAAAAACGGAAAAAGTTATTACGTTGCAATGACTTCCTTAAATGGTGCCAAGTTCCGCTAGGGATCGAGAGCGGGACATGAAAATCTTGTTCCGCTCTTCTCCCCCGAAGGCATACTTTCCCCTCAGGGCAATAAAGCGCTCTTTACTCTCATATACCCTTTCGTCTGCTCTGGGGAATAAAGAGGTTTTAGGGGGACACGGAGAGGGAGAGAAGTCCGAAAACGACGCCACTCCCCTTATTCGCCCTGCCCTTTAAGAGTGGAATCTTAAAAAAGAGTTAAAAATGAACGGACGTCATATTCCACCGCTTTATCCCACTGACGTGGAAACCCTTCCTCCTCCTTCTTAACCAATCCCCTTTCATAGTACACTCACTCCATAACCTACCAAGAAACCCCCCTTCCTCCTCGGCCCCTTGACTCGAGTAAAAGCGAGTAGTCTTCTAATGTCTTCTTTTCCCTCCGGTTTCTTCTCTTTCTACGCTCCAGATCGCTCCCATGGGTATCGCGAGGGAACGTCGGGTTGAGAACGGGGAGGGCCACTGCTCGGGAAACTCATACCACTCATTCTCTCCCTCTTCTTCAGCCCTCACGCTGCGGGGAAGAGAAAGACCAGCACACGACCCACCCCCGTGGCCACCTCCGCCTTGGCCAGGGAGACCACCCGCTCTTCCATTCGTCAGGGGTGGTTGGACATTGGAGGGTGGGGAGAATGAGAGGCAAGTAAGAGACTCGGGTTGCGAGCACAGTCATTCAAGAAAATCTCAGGAGCAACTTACACCGACCGAATGCCAGGGGGATTTCTCTTGAGCTTAAAATAAGACGAAAGGATGTCGTGGGGAGAGAATGCGAAGGCAGGGAATCGCTCGCTTTATGATAAATATTCACACATGTGAAAGTAAATTTAAATAACACTATATTCAAATAACACTGTGAAATATTTAAGAGGATACAAAATGATACACAATGGAAAATAGCTAAGCTGACTGAAGAGATTTAATATTCGGCCGATGTACTGAATGACGTACATCGTCAGATAAGTATGTGCTTGTCTCGCTGGTGTTTTCTGGCTGACGGAATTTAGAAAGCTTGCTAATACTGAATTCAGCGGGAGAGCGGTGAATTAAAATACTACTTAATTGGATTGCTTGAAAGACAGCAAATACGCGATAAAAAAATCAAGAGTGAAAAAGCATGAGTGTTTGGTGGTTCCTGGGTCTGATTTCAGTGCCTTTCAATCTGATTATAAATAATTACATTAAATAATAATTAGATTGAAGCTTTAATCTGGTAAAAATCGACGATCAGATATGTGCGTGCAGTATGTGCAGCGGCTGGAGTCTTTGACTCAAATGACTCACGACTTTGCAACTAATGGGCACAAAAATAAATAATATCTTCTAGAAATAAAATAGAGCTGAAATAAAATGCTATTTGACGTCGCATGATGGTCATTAGAAATGTTTATTATCATTTGAATCGAAGAGAAGGAGAGCAATAAGTTGAGGATGGAAAAGGGCATGTGACCGCAAAACTAAGTAAGATAATACACGACGCCCAGAGGGGTGGCTACGGGAAAGGGAGGTAAAAAAAATGCCCGCATGAGCCACAATAAAAAAAGAGGAGGTATCCGTCCTGGTGATAGATGCAGAGAGGGCTGAGAGCGTGGAGAGATCGAGGGAGAGAGAGAGGTCGAGAAGGAGAGATGTTAAAATTGAGTGGGAAAGGGAGGGCAGGGAGTGAAAGGGGGAAGAAATCATGAGAGGGCAAAGGGTGAAGAGTTTTTCCTTGAGAAGAAGGAACGTTCCTTGGGCGATCGAGGACCGTGGTAAGATTTGACATTTCACATAAAATGTCAGCGCGTCTGGTGGTGGTGACTATGGAGATTGGGAAGGGGGGCGAGGTTATTCTATAGAATGGGTTGGCTGTGGGGCATATGGAGGGGGAGGGGGGAAACGGGAAATTTCCTAATATCCCAGGGTGAGGCACGGGGACGAAATTGTTCATGGGGAGGGGTTGTACGGTGGGGGCGAGGGAAAAGGACTGGGGGTCTAAAGACGGATGGCAGTTCAGTTTAATTTCCTTAGCTTTATTCTTTGCTATTAAGGCGCCCCTGACTAACTATATTCCCCCCTTCCCCTCAGCCTCGCCTTTTCTTCTGTCCCTCCGCCGAAGATCGCATAAAAATGTAAAAAATAAAAACCATCTCCCAAATTATTGCGGCCCAAACTCGTCCTTTTAGGGGTAGGTCACATTTTATGCTGAATTAATAAGACAATAATAGCATCGAGATTAGTGACTAGTAGGCTGGCTCCCGCCTTCGAATGCCGAGTTTTTATTTTACGAGACGGTAGTAGTCAACCCTCAATCCCCATTTTTCTTCATGCCACAACGTCCTAAAGTCCCTTGAAAATTCAACCAGATACGTTGTCGTTGTGTGTAATCAATATACTTCTCGTTAGTACATATTCCACGCCCACACCTTTACTTCCTAGAGATTTTTAATTATAGGTATGGTACAATCACAAGTATGGCATCAAACTAGAGGTGGCAATAATATGCCCATGGATTATGAAAGAGCATTTTCAGGCTTATTCTTTTCCATCAAATAGTGAACAATATCTTTTGCTGAATAAAAAATGGAATTCGGGACATATACAAATCTAACAACATATCCCTATAAAATTTCTCTATTTTTATCATTCTAATGTAGTCCAATAACTGGATTTTTTGACAGTTGAGTAATGAGATATAAGCTAATTATTTCATCTTTTATCGCTTTTTCCACTCAAGAAATTTTTTCCTACGACTGGAATGCGCTCATTATAAAAATATAATATTTTTTAGATGCCTCCTCGACTTCGGCGGCAATTTACAGAAAATTCATACTCAATTGCACTCCGTAATAATAGAATTTTCGCACCTCCATGCAATTTTTTCCCCCTTCTTCAATGCTACCCCAATCTAATGTTACCTTCAAACCTTCCTTCCTTGCTGCTACTTTCCTTGTGTTGTATGAATTTCTCGGTTTCGTTAAAACAAATCTTGAATTCTTTGCGAAAACTAAGAGGGTAAGAATGCTTTTGTGCCATGATAATAGTAATATTATTGAACACTTCCCCTAGTGATTGCAGTCACGGGTTCTTATCACAACTCCTGTTCCAAATTTAAACGGAAGTATTTAGTGTAACTCAATTCATGGGTATCAGGCCTTCGAGAACATTTTCCTACCCGTATTTCGTGGAATGGTTCTCCTCCGGTGAGGAAACCACCAAGCTCATCCAAACACAGAGCACGGGACACCCGTGGGCTATATTTTTAATATCCTATTTTCGCTCTACGGCTTCTCTTTCTCTACAAGCGCCACTTTGTGGACTGGAAAAACTCCTCAGGGCCGGGTATCTTCTTCCCTGTCATTTCCCTTCCAACACTTCGTCGTCTCGGCAAACCACAATTGGGCGACTCTTTTCCTCGCCCCTTCAATCCTTTTCCTTTCCTACTTGCACCGTCAACCCCCTTGGGCCTCCTCCAGCTTTTCGGATTTTTACCCAGAAACGAGGGGAATACATTACGAATTTGGCGCTCGACCGAGGTGTGACGGGCAAATTGCTCCGGGCTCCGGGTTGATTTACGGGCGAAATTTTCCTCCTTATAACCCCTCCTTTCGTCGGGGAAAATTCTGGTGTTTCCATCGCATAATCATCGTCTTCAATTTCTCGAAGAATTGCAATGGGATGCCATCCCCTCTCGTACCGCCAGCTGAATCCTCCTCGGCTCTACGGTCGGTAGTTCTTTTCGGAATACCTTTCTAACTGGATTTTGCATTTTTTTTAAGCTGCAGCCGCATGTATCTCTGGAATAATGGTTTTGAAACATTCGAACCATAATGGAATGTCTCTTGCTGCCGTCAAGTCTGGGAAAGTGATTAAAGCACAGCGGTGGGAATCAGTTCCGACAGTGTCCCGCTTTCGGAAAAAAATTGAATTAGAAGCGATTCAGTCACAATGAGTCTTTCAACTCTAGTTAGGGGCTATTACAAGATAAATGGAAGCATTGACTAGAAGCATATATGGCTGGTGATGAAGCGAGGGCAAAGATATACGCCCTTATGGATAGAGAATGCTACGATTTATATCGGAAAATTAGGAAGTACTTTCTCAATTAATTTTTGGTTACAGAGATTTTCTCAGCAAAGCATTTCTTAGCATGAATGTCACAGTCGAGTTTTAACCATTTAAATCAGGTAAAAGTCGAGACTCTTCAAATTCATATTATCAATGTCAATGTTCGATAAAGAACGCGCCATGAATCTAAATGATAAAATTAATAACAATATGGCTAACTGACAACATCTTATTGCGCTTTGAAATACAATTTGTCATTGTTTTAGCGTAACAAATTGCCTTACACATGCCGATGAGCATTATGATTTTTTTAAAATTTCATTTCATTTAAATAATGCTGTAGATATTGTGTGAATGCATTATTAATTGGCAGATACTATATTGAATTGGGCAGTATATCGGTAAATTTCATAGATATTCAACTCTTGACTACAGCTCACAACGGGTGATAACGATAAATTCCTGACCAGTCAATGGTCCTTTTAAGGAACTAGTCGTAACATATTTTGACTACATAGACATGGTACTTGCGTAGCTTTACTAGTATATTTTTGTGACAGTTTTAAAGATTGTCTACCATGATGAAAGACTCAGCCCAGAGAGCGCACATATATTACCAAACTTGAACATTTCAATTGAAGCTCGACTCACCTCTTATCTTCTGCTCATCCATAAGCTGACGCTCGATGTTCTCCTTCATTTCCCGCTCTCTCAGAATCTCCATCTTCAACTCGGCTGAAAAGAAAACAAATATTCGAATTAATCACCTCGGAACTTTTCCAAGTTAATCCTTTCATATTTCAGCGTAGTCATAATAAGCTGCCACAGTTTCTACTTGTGACTTCGATTTCCGTAATCTTCCGTCACGTAAGTATATCCATGCAAATATTATCTTTTAACATTTTGGCCGCGGTAAAGATATCCGTCATAAATATACAAAATAAGATGTATGATTGCCATGTACTTAAAAATGTACCATCTCTTAAAACTTACTGTAATTCCTGGTTTTATAAAACATTTAATGTAATAGATTTCCAATCATTGAGTTAACACTAGAATGCCGGGTACTTTGTATCCCCCTATAATGCCGGGAGGGTGTCATTTTGACACCCATGTTCATTATGGCCGCGTTACGTTGCAGATTATTTTTTTTGTAGCTGCTTATTTGTCAACTTCATTGCAATGTTTGTTTTTGTTTCCTTTATATTTTCAAAAAAAAATTTTTTTTTTAAGACTATCATTTAAGAAAAAAATTTTATGCAAAAAGTCTACTCTCTTGTACTGCGTCTTCCATCGAGGATTACGCTGAAACGTTGAAGGACGCACGTAATTGATAAATAAGTAATCATTGAATACTTTTTATGAACATTTATTGTTTACATAAAAATAGTTACATTATATGTGCATAAAACACCTTATATCAATAAGATAAGAAAATCTTGCGCTATTCTTTTTAGAAGTATTAATAATTTTTGCAACAGGTTTTCGTCTTAGAAAGTGGAAGTTTGCTTTCAAAAATGCAAATTTGCAAACGATAAAATCAATTACGACTGTTAAAATACATAATTGTTTAAAAGAAAACAAAATTTCTTTGTCAAAAAACACGTGTCGCCGCGGTAAAAATTGGCTGGTTTCAAGGCGATTCATTCGCAAAATAAAGCGGAGAATACTTTCCTCACGAGCTACTAAATTTTCGAAAAAATTGCAAACAGCCGATATTTATTTAAATTATGTAAAACATAAACATTCATGAAGGTAATGTACTATTGTAAAATACTAATTTGACTAGTAATTATCAAACCGCATACACCTAAACCGAAAGAAGAAATGATAAAATATACCGGGTGTCAAAATGACACCCTTCGGCATTCAAGATAAATTCGGATTTTTTAGACGAAAAAAAGGAGGGGGTAATCCATTAACACTGCCGTATTGTTAAGCACTAAAAATGAATAAAAGCCACGAAAGATATTTTTCTACAACAATCTTTAAAGGCCCGCTCCGCAAAAAATGTACGTGTAGGGTGTCAAAATGACACCCTTCGGCATTCTAGTGTTAAAAAATGATGTGGTACGCAGTCACGCATGATTTTTGTCATGGCGAATTTCACCGTCTTCGGTGTGATAGATAGAGTTGGTTCAATTTTTATTCCATTACTATTCTATGGCAAAACATTTTGTTTAGCTCTTATACGGAAAATTTTAAAGCATCACGCATAAGATTACTTATTAATTGGATGACTTCGATCTGAAAATGTTGCGTATCAATTTCCAATAAGCGTATTAAAGGGAGAATCAGAGAGAGGAACGTTGTGGTACTTGGAAAAGTTTTAAAAAAATTTCCTTCAATGTTGGATAATGTACTAAGGAAGAGAAATGTAATAAATAGGTCGTAAATGATCTTTGTCTTGGCTGGGCACAGTTGTAAGCTCTACGTGATACTACAGCCTCACCAAGCCGTAATAAAATTAATAGGGTAATTAAAAAATTGAGAAATAAATGAGTATGGAAATGCGCATAAATTTTGCATTGATATTTACCCAGGTAATGAAAATTTCCTGTGCATTTTGTGTTTTTACACAACTAAATTCTATTTCGCACACTTCAGTTTTATTTCGAGATACTGAAAATACTTCAGGCAGCAAAATATGTTTACATTTAAATTATACCGAGAAATCTGGAATGCTTGAGCTTTGAAACTTCTGGTTATTCTCCCTCCTGATGAATATCACGCAAAATTAAGCTCATTTCTTCTCAAGGCTGGAATAACAGTTACTTTTTTGCTGTATCGAAAATCATTTCCCTTATAAATAATTTTATGAGTCAAACTTAGTGAGAACGTTTTGTGGGAACACCTTACGTCAATATATTTTATGCGAGCTTCAAACATTCCTCTAAAGCACCCGGAAACTCTGCATAAAAATCAACATTAAGAAAATTGAAAAACAGGGACGTGTTATTCACGAGGAAAAATAACGACCCCTCTTACTTGAGTCGGTTTTTTATTAATTCATATTTTCATTCAACGAAGCTGAAGTAAAATGCGCGACGAGAATATCTAAATAGCTTTGGAATCAAAAATACCTATCAACTTTCACCTCCATCTCCTCCATAACCTGTGTATGGGTTTTATCTTAACTGTCCAGGGGGGTGCAGTCTTGTCCAAGATACTAAAAATATCAATGAAATGCATGCCTGATTGGTCTACCTAAGTGTTTTAGACAAAGCTTAAGATGAAGAAAATTGCCGTGAAATCTATTGAAAAAGTAGGAAAATAATTTTGGAAGCAGCAGAAGAAAAAGTAGGAAGAAGAAAAAAATGTAATTGGAGAGCATTGATTAAACAGGAAGTACTGAACGTAATAGATAAAAGACGAAACCAGGAAAAGTCGAGTATAGGAGGACAGCAGTTGTATAAAATAATGAGAAATATATCAGCCGCTAAGCAAGAAAAGCGAGAGAAGAAAGAATTCAAAACTTATGTAAAAGAGGTGGAAGACAATCACATCCAGGGAAAAGTTGAGGCTGCTTGCAGAGATGTAAGAAGTTATTTTGAGGGACGAATAAGATATTCTAAAACATGGTATTTTTAGTGTTGCACAAGCGGGCGCAGATTTGCATGCATGGGACAGAAACCATAATGTCGAGGCTCACTTCTGCGAGTGAGAACTCATACCCGAGCCAAACATTTAAAATTGACAAAGGCCTCAAAAGGCAATGAATCAGTAGCAAAGTTCGCTTCAACGATGCCGTGTTCCTCCTCTATCATTTCGCGCAGAAATTGGATCATCAATCCTGCTCTTTCCAGCATTTTTTTTCATCACCTTTCCCAAACTTTCGGAATATTTCGGGCAATTATAAACAATAGAGCGGAGTTAAGAACACCTGATGCTTTTCGGTGAGGTAACAGAGAGGTGTGCCCTGCGACGGGAGATATTGCTTCGGAATGCGAAATCGCGTGCGGGCGAGGAAGGAGGAAGTCACACACTACCTCCGCCCACGAAAACACCAACTTACTTTGCCTTCTTCTTCTCCTCAAGGCGCCACCTTGGCTACAACTTCCGATGTCTGCAACCATCCCCTCTACTCGCATGGGTGGGTGGGGGAGGCACGGTTATTAAACAACTAATACATTAATAATAATAATATCCCGCGGCGAGAATTATCATATATATTAACTTATAAATCTCGCGGAAGATTGGGGAAGGAAGCGCGTTTTGAGGGGCCAAACGGGAGAAAGCGTCGGCGGGTGGAATATCCTGGGCGTCGCGGCGCTTTGAATTAAGACGCCCGCGACGACATCCCCCGGAGCCAAACTTCCGCACGGCGTCGCTACGTTCCCGGCGCCCAAGAACACCCCTTCCTCCCCAACCCACCTTACTTTCCTCCCCACCCCCCGACATCCCTTTCTTCCTTAAATACACTGTTTTCATTTCCCCGCGCGAACAGAAGAGGCAAGGCGGGCAAGGAGAGCGGGGGCGTCGGCGGCGGGCGTGGAACTCCCGACCCCACCGCCGCCGCCGGGTAAAGGAGAAGTGGGTGGAAAACCTTGCGGCTTTGTTAGTTTTTAGATTTCGAAATGATTTACTTGTTTTCCCCTTCGGATCTTAATTAGCATTTAAATCTAAAACATTCTTACGGGAGGAGACGGGACGCAGAACTACGGTGGTGCGGAATGGAATAGTCTTGGAGAATGATGTGGGGGACTCGAAGATGGGGAGGGTGTTGGAGCTATGGGTGGCCGCGCAGGGAGGAGAAGAAAAGGTTGGGGGGGATGGAGGGGAGGTTCGGCGATGAGGTCACAAGGCGGAATCACCCCCGGGGCAATATAGGGCCATACTACGTGCACTATTGTTATGCAAATTCATAGGGGGAGGGATTGGAGTGTGGGTGAAGGAGGTTAAGGGGAAGGGGGTGCGTTATGGGTGCTGCAGTCGGCTTCCAGCGGGGGTAGGAGACAGTTTGAGGGTGTGTGGGGTTTCGGAAAGGGAGCATGGTAAGAAGTTGGGGGGAGAGGGACGTATGTATGAGAGGATTTTAAGGAGGGTGGAGGTAAGAAGAAATTTTCTCGAGGAAAAAGAGAAACTTCAACGCCCAGGGCGAAATGCTTTCGCTGAAAGAATTTTAGTAAATATCTTTGGCGCTACTGCTTGGAGAGTTTTACTACATTAGTCTACAACGGATTATTCAACCGGACGCAGCCGTGACTGAATCCAACTATGGGCACATTTACTGATAGTTTATCTAACTACGCTCATGTCTGTTTTGTACAAAAGTAATATATCAGGAATTAAAATATTTTTTATTACGTGCCTCATTTTTGAGGATTCATATTTTTTAAAAACTTTTGTTTGGCCTGAAAGCGAAACTGTTTTTAGGCCCTTTTTTTACTTTTTTGGAGAATACGACCACTTACGTTAACAGATAAAATTGTTCTTGGGTCACAATATCGGAGATATGACTAAAATAAATGAACATTGAAACGCTAATCACCCATTTATTCTCCATAAATATTGTGGATCACTTAACTCATTATATCTATAAAATATACAAATAACCGAAACAGGTGGAAAAACTACACTTTTCACTTTCATTTCAACAAATAAAGAATTGAGCGTTCGCAATAGTGAACCACTTCAGGCTCGTGGTCGTTTTAAGAGGCGTACACGTCCCTATTCGAAACTCGAAACTTGAATTCGAAAAAGAGACACTGGTGTGTTGAGGAATGAATATTAATAGATTGCAGGAGAGATCAATGATTTTGCTTTTCCGAGCTTTTTGTTCCCCTTTTCGGGTGGAAAGATCCTGCGGCCGACTCTAAGGGGGGAGAGGGGGTAAAGTGACGCTTAAAAATGCTGACTTTGTGCCGAGGGAACAAAAGGAAATCAGGTTGGAGGGGGTGGTGACGGGAGAAGCGATGTCAAAGTGCGCCGTCTTCGTGTATAAACGCATTTTTAATCCGGTCCGCGCGCAGCGGGCCGCGTTCTTTGAATTCCTGCCGCGGTGGAATAAGTAGGGGGCGTTGGGGGGTGAGCAAAGCGCCTCGGAGCTCAATCCAGCCTCGCATGTGGGCAAACAGAGAGGGAATAATTGCGGATTGAGAGGGAGGAACAAACGAATGGATTGAGTGAGGGGGGGGGGGGGGGCAAAATGCGGAGGCGGGAGGGTTGCGGAACCTGAAAAGGGGCGAGGGAATAAAAGGGGATGTTTGAAATCGACAACTTCGTTCACCGACCCCTAAAGCAATACGACAACCAGTATTGGTATGTCTATTCTGGATTCACGATATTACTTTCATAAAGTTGTGAGTGACGGTTGAGGCGGGGATGTAGTGGAATTCCATTGTGAATATCGATAGAACTTCAAATAACAACTTTGGAATTACACTGAAAATAATTTTTTATTGCTCCATCTAACTTCGATTAACTGTAACATCTTAAGGAAACAGCAATGAGTTGTTTTCTGAAGTTTCTACAGTTTATCGAAACTAGTTGAAGCGATGAAAAATAAATTCCAGAGCAATCGCCAAAGTTGTTATTTGAGGTTCTATCAATTTTCATAAAGTTTCCCTTCTATGTAAAATATAGTAGCAATAATGGTGCATAAGATTAGGTAGAGATTAATTGGCAACAAAGGGACACATATTCTTAAAACAGAGGAGAAATCGTCCACAAGGAGATCAATAAGCCCTAAAAGGAACACGTGGATTAGGCACACCCTTAGTCATGACGGTCATGACCGACTAGGTGAGTACACAACATAACTAAAGGTCGTACGCGTCAGACCGAGGGACGATATATACTTTGACCAAGTCGAGATGTATACTTGGGAGTAAAAAATTATTATTTATGTGTAAGTGTATAAAGAATAACTATAAAAAGACGGAAAGCTGCAGCTCACCGATTTAAAAAAAATTAAAATTAAATTTAAAAAAATTAAATTAGGATTTTAAAAAAATGATGACGATAGCAATTTTCCTTTTCGCCAAAGATGTTTCTTCATGTTCATATCGTCCAGCACAACGCTATAAAGCCCACCTGATTTCGATTCTTAGTTTCGATCCTGTCATAAACATGTCTACACAATGGTCAAAGAACCACAAATTTGATAAGATAACACAAATACTTTAAAGGAACCAACTAAGCAAGGGCAATTGTAAATAATAGATTAACGGTATATGTATTTGTTAAGAAAATGAAGTAAGTAATCTCCCAGTATTCATGAAGTCAAAACTATCATTCGGGATAAAGCGTATCTTAGTCTCAAATAAAATCGCTTCCGAATAAAATATGAAGAATATTTTGTTACAAATATAAATAATTTGTTATAAAATGCGGGGGTGTCAGTGCAATACAAGATTCCACCACGGAGACTTTTTATAGATCGTCGTAACTAGATTTGTTTCTTTTAGGCCTTAATATGGTAGTTTAGTGGTTTATTTAACTTCAGATTCTGATAAATTCGATATTTTCATATTGATATTATGGTAATGATGTAATATCTATCAACTATATTTAAAATGCAAGCAGTGAAATGAGTAAAAGTACATTGCAATGCGTTTCTGTGCAATTCACGACCTTGACTAAGTGAAGGGAAATCCCTTAATGGAATAAGGGAAAAATATTAGGATGTGTACAATCAGGTCTGGATTTAAAGAGCAATGAGCCATAAGCAAAGAGGTGAGAGGCAAATATTTTATCAAAAGTGAAAGCTCTTTCGTTGGCAGTGTAGGTGGATTACGCCTATAAAATGGTTAACAACAATGACCTTAAGAGCTCTTTAGATTATAAAATTCCTCCCTTATCTGATTGATTACACAATAAAGGCACCGTTTTTTTAATCACGAACATCTTCGGGAAACATTTTACGCAATTATGATATACAAGCCGAAGATGAACTTAAGGCGACAAAAATGGAACGATGGCCGCTATTACTGCTTTTTTCAATTTGTGCGGCTCTACCGCGATTCCAGGCGATTTTCACTCAATATGCTATGCAAAATCTTTCCAAAAACCTATAAGTGTTCTCTTTTACAAACTGTTAGCGATATTTTTTCGTACTCGTTTTGTACACTGCGGGATTTAAGGTGGTAGATCGATCTGTAATCTTTGGTGATGGCTTATGTCGTGGTGCAATTTTTCGCCTAATAATATGGCAGATATCATAATTTTTACGGCCGATTGTTAGTATCACGGACCGATAAAAGCCTAATTCTGCCCCATCACCCTAAAAGCCCTCTGCTTTCCACCACCTGATATTCTTTTACACGAAACTATATGGTTATAGATGCTACAATCAGGTCGCCGCCCCCACGCGGGACCTATCAGAGAAAATGACTTCCCAATCTATTCGCGCCGCCGCGCTGGCGACTCCACACACAGCCTTCTTTCCCACGGAACTAAATTATTTTCTTTTTACTATCAACGGAAGCGCTCAATTTACAAGTCTTAAAATCCATTAAAAGCCACCTTTTGAACTTCCTCTCCCCAACAATGGACTTAATCTCGAAAACTAGGTTAAAGTTTATCTGGAAACACGTAGATTGAATGTGAAACAAAAGGTATGGAAATCTCATCTCGTTGCTCGAATCTTGCTGGCTTGCGTCCATGAATTCTCTGTATCGAGCCAAAATTCGACGCGGTTGGTCCCCTTTCAGTACCTATTGAGATCGCCAGTTTCTCTAAATATCGCGATATCGAAAGCTCCTGCCGGCAATAGGAGTGAGGCCGGATAAGTGCCAGCCTGGCTACTCAAAAGGTAGTTGGTTCGAATCCCGCATCGAGCACGGATGCTGCGTTTGTCCTAGATGGAGCGATATAATCTTAACATGTATATGGAATACCTAAATCCCAAGTAGGTATTCCTTGAAAATACACACTGACCCGCTCCGAGCGGTGTTCTAAGAACTCCATTTGACCGCAAACCGAACATTTGAATTGGCCGGACACGATTGGATAGGCCGGATTTGTCCTTCCGTGTTGAATATTTTCGCAGATATCACTGATTTAAAAAAGAATGGAAAGGCAAATGTTCCGAACATGAGTTAGGGGCCACTTCGTATTAAATATGAGAACACTACTAAGAAAAGTAAGTTAAGACGGTTAAACTTGAGGATATAACACTAGAAAATGGTTCTCGTTCAAGTAATGTTGAGAAGGTCAATCTCAAAGAAGAGTAACTTATTAAGGTGGAAAATCAGAAGTTCTTTTGGCGGGCATGTATGGGCCACAAGCAACGAGAAAGTCAAATGCAGTAGTAAGCACAAGTTTTCAAAAATGCAGTCCCATGTCTCTGAGCTGGTTCGCATTTGAGACCGCATTGGATTTGAGGAGCGAAATGGATTGAAATATTGAAAATATCGAAATGAAAGTCGACTCACGGCGAGGATTGGAACCGTTCTTGGACAAAGGACATTCTTGAAAAAGAATTTCCACTGGTAAGCTTCGAAAAAGATCATTTGCCGCAATCTACAGTTTTTCACAACGTAATTGAAGATTCATTAACTGCCAAAACTGGTGGTACGTTCGCAATAAACCGTGGAAGTAACAAAAGTGCATTTCACAATCATTCAGAAGATACGGAAGTATTCTTTGGTTGAAAACACGGGCGATCACAGCTCTAGCTCAAATTTCGTTATGTTGAATGAGAGCCGGCATTAAGTAGGGAAGGGAGAAGTAACCGAGAGAGAAAGGGTGCACGATGAGTGCGGGGGAGGAGGAGGAAGGAGTAACGAAGCTTCCAGGGCCGCCAAAACGCTCTCCAAACCCTTTTCCGACCCTCATCTTCCTCACATGAAGGACACCTTACATTCCACCCGAAATGGGCTCAAGTCCCTTGCCACTCCTATATCGCTAAACACCCCTTCTCAACCATTCTGCCTGCTGCTACCACCACTAGTACTCCTTATACCCCGCGCTACCCGGAGAAACCAGCCGAGACTCCTCCCGCGGAACCCTCCACACCATCCCGCCTACCTCCTCCATCCATCCATTCTCCCTTGTCTCTCTCTCTCCTCTCTCCCGCCGAGTGGATTAATTCAATTACATGGGAACAGAACGGCCATGATAATACTCAATGTTCTGTTATGTGTGTAATTATCCCTGCGTTATCGGGGGCCGGAGCGACTCCAGAGAGAGAGCGCGCTCTCTGAGTATATTGAAGTGGAGGAGGGTGGGAAACAGTTTCGGAGAGTGATGGAGAGAGTGGGGGTAGGCTTGGGGGGGAATGAGGCTACCGATTATGAAAAAGAATTGGATATTAAAGACCAAATTCGCTCACTATATAGGAAGATACGAGCACTCGATCGAGGTCTGGAATTCATGGGCGAACGAATAAGTCGTGGAAGGCCTCAGGAGAATGGAAGTTGACTACTGTGATTCGATCCTTAAATGTAATGCGGTGCAATGAGATGAATATATGACATACGTTTTACAGCTGTGAGCTCGTAATTAGGCCTTGGAGATGTCAATACGCAATATATGTAACAGCAAGCGTAAAAAAATAAATTACCCTTATCTGCTATTGTAGCAACCCGAATATAAAAAACGGTACCTATTCTGCTACACTAAGAGGATTTTATTACAAGCTTACCATGTAGATCCATAGGTTTAAAATTGTTTTTTTTCCATTGCGCCATAGCGGCATCTAAGCAGCGTCAATACCTAGAATTCGGGCGGAAGTAACATTTAGGGCTCCTCGGATAACGGTGGTTGAGCACTCAACGTAATTAATTTAATTATCATGCCTACTCGCAATGTTGCAATAGGTATCCAATTAGCTTCGCTGAATATTTCTTAGGTCTGAGAAAAAGAGAATGAGGGTAAATTGTTTAAAAAAGAAGGCATACAAGTGTCTGAAATACAGCAGTCAAGCAACCGGTCATGAGAGACCCAATTTAAAATACCAAAAAGCAATAAACCAAATCACGAGGAGCACATCTCCCGCGAGAAAATTTGGCCCTGATAATAAGCAGTTAAATTATCATCTTCTGAACCCATTCCGCTCTTTTCATATTCGTGTGTTAAGCCAGGAGCCAGATCCCCTTAGGGTTGGGGGGGGGGGACAAGGGATGGGAGGCGCAAAAGAGCGGAGCCATGAAATTGTCGGAGGGAATGAGGTGGAATGACTTTAAAGAAAAACGATTATCCTCCTCGCAGTTAGCGTATTCCTTTGAAAGCAGGGACTCGCGATGGAGGAGGAGAGCTACAGAATTAAGAAGAGGGAGGAGGTGGTGGAGGAGTTATAGAGAGGGGGAGAATGGGAGTGGGTGGGTAAGGAGGTAAGAGGCCCTCCGGATGGCTTGGGGTACCCAAAAGGAAACGAGCCGTAAATTGGCACGAGCGGTGGAATTAAGAGGAGGGGGTTGGTTATATGGGGGTGGGATAGAGAGACAGAGACCACCAGTTTTGATAGGGCGTCTCAGGGTGGAGGGAGTGAGCAGATTAACGGAAGGAATTGGGTTTTTCACCGTAAGATGCCCGGCCGAAGCGGACGACGTACCTTACCGTCTCAACTTGCTGGGGGGTTGCGTCTGCCGATTCGCGAAATAGGAAGGGTAGAAAAACAATGGACGTGGTTGCATCAAATGAGGAGGGCGAGAAGTTTCATGCTCGAGTTATGATCATAAAAACTTTCAAATCTTCAAAACAGGATCAATTAATAGGTTGAAGGACGATCGGATAGAATGTGCATACGTATGAAACGGACGCAGAGATGAAAATACCTCCGAGTTTTTGCCTATTTGGAAATAAACGTTGGAATTATAGGCATTTGGCCGGATAGAGAGCCGTTTGGTAAATGTCAACATATGTCTTTACGTTCCTACTTCAGACCTGCCTTTTCTTCTCCGCGACGCAGATTTTGCGCACATAAGAAAGGTAGAGCTGACTTAATCAGAGGAAATGCTAACATTAGTGAGGAGACTTCCTTGTAGGTACTATTAGATATTTCTGTCTAAGATGTTCCCCAATTTCGCTAAATGATCTCGATGCCCGTATAAATACTAATCTCTGAAATTAATAAACAATTTCGTTCAACTATGAGGGACTAACTACGATAATAACTTTAAAAACACAAGTGATCGACACGGGTTTCAGCCATTTTTAAAATCATCTTCCGTGTATCATTGGAACCAGAAGCGGGAATTTATACCGAATATTTTAATTTTTTTAAGCTCAAGAAGAAATTCCACTGACTAAAGCCTGGCTGAAAATTAGGCTAATTCTTTCGTCGCCTTAATCGCACGACAGTCTCCACAGTCGTCCAGAACGCTAGCCGGAGCACCTCTCTAAAAAGAATTAACCGAATAAGTGCCCCTTATAAGGGGTGGGCGTCGAGGATAAATCGGTCATGGGAATGGGGGAACTAAGAATGGTATGGGGGGGTTGATGCCGGCCACAGAGAGAGAGGACCGCATCCGGGGTGATCTCGGCTGGGAACGGAGGCGCAGAACAACTCACTCACTCACTCAGTGGCTCCCCATTCGAAAAAGGCAAATTCGTTTCTCTCACACCCCTTCGGTGTCAAGTGACTCTCAGCAAACCCTCTCTCCCATCCACTCTCAACCAGCTCCCCGCCTCGACACACTCGGTGGAGGATAAAAAAAGAGCGAGATTGAGAGGGAGCGCTGCAAGAATGGAACGAAAATATTTTTTCAACCATACCCGACGCTCTCTTTTCTTTCACATTCCTTCCTTCCGCCAACAGAGCGCGCGTGCGAGGAGGGCTCTTTCCATCCTTCCATTCCCATCGCATTTTAATCTCTTCCGCACCAACCCCGACCCCCACCCCTCTACCAAACTCACACAATGCTACTCCCAGAGGCTGATAGATAGCCCACGGACACCTCATGTCGGACGAGTCTAATAAATCGATCGTGCGGAAAAACTCTGCCCCCCCCCCCCAGAGAATGAGAGATCATTACTATAGATTGCGATAGTCCAACAATATGTCTCAGCAGTCTAAACGGCAGTGTTTCATTGCTAAATGGAATCTACATCTTTGTGACTCACAGTAAGGAAGTCTTAGTTGCCCTAATTCAATACTCTTACATTTACAGTGAAATATGAATGCAATAGTGAAATATAGGGATCCAATAGTCATAAATAAAAGCCTAATTTAACTTTTTAGTTGGTACGTCTCTAACCCATGTACGGGGAACAAGAATATTTCACAAAGGTTTCTGGAATGCGCCTGTATTTGAATATAAATTGGCGTGCCGTTCAAAAGCAAATGTTAAAAAGGAGTAATGAAAATCATCTGTCATTAATAAATAAAAATAACCGTAAAACCACGCTAGATATGTTGTTTAAATAACCCAACGTCGGGAAACGCTATAATACACATTTCTAAAGCATTTCTTCGGGATTTCCAAATTTTTTCCAGCGCTCCTGGGCCCGAGGGATTGAGTCCCGCCTGGGTGAATTTTTCAGTATCTATGTGTACGCATTGCACTTACTGGATGAATTCCTTGCTGTAAAATACGCTATGGACTGTTTTAAGTCAACTTAAAATAAGAAAATTAATTATCTGGTAAGAACAACTCATCCGCCGACAAGGGATTGAAGCACCATTGACCCAGTTCTCTTCTCCCTCAAGTTTCTCAAAACCTAATTCAACCAACGACGCACAGCGGTAGGTATCTAGTATTATGCATGCACTGAGTCGGAGGTGCTCTCCTAATGCTTTACGAGGCAGAGCAAACCTCCAAAGCGTTCACCTCTCGCCACCTAGGATAGTCGTCGTCACCCGGGAGGTGGCCACATCTGCTCCGTGGGATGATGGAGATGGAAGACTGTTTGAGATGCGGCACGAGGCGGTCGGGCAAAAAGCGGAGCAGAATAAACTGACGCCGAATCGAGGGCGAGAGGGAGGAATGGATGGAGATGAATATCGGACCCCTGAGGCCCCCTTCGACAACGGCGCTAAGTGGTGAAGTCATCCGATACGTCGCATATATATATATATATGTGTGTATGCATATCTATTCCCACTCAGCGAGCGGACTCGGCGTCTAACATCCCCCCTCCCTCCCCTCCCCCAGTCTCACATAAAATTTTTCCTCTCTCCCATTCCCACTCACGACTTTTCCTTCTTCTAGCTCTCAAGAGAGCTAAGTCTTTTCCTTAAGTCTAAAGATCAACAGTGGTATCGACTCGCTCGGATAAAGGAGAGTCGGTTGGTTGCTTTTCCAAAGAGGAGGATTGAGTACAGGGGGAGGAGAACTGCCGAAGGAGGGTGGGTTGGCGGTCGACATTGGTGGGTTTGCATTGGATGCGTAAACCCCGAGTTTCTTGTGCTTTTTGCCTTGTGGGAAATAATCCGCGCCCGGAGGTAATTCCCCTGAACTAAGTGGTGCTGAGAGGCACTGTCGTCTTGCGCGCTTTTTTTCACTTCAGAACCGTGCTTACACAGAACCAATGGACCAAAACCTCTGCGAGGAATTCTACCCCTTTTAGTTATTTTTTTCCTCCGCGTTCCCGCATTTCCTCCTTCCCTCCTTTTTTCAAGGGTTTTTTAAAATCCTGATTGTGTTGCCGAGTCTAGGTATGAAGATGACTACGACACCGCCAAGACGGGAACATGAGTTCAGGGAAATGCGCGCGCAATCCGGGAGTTTGAACTTTTCATTGATGATTAATTAAATTATAAGGCTTGGAATTTGTAGATAAGTTCCCTGACGAATGAAACTTCAGCACGACATCTTCCTTCTCACTAACCCATCCACTTTTCGATTTGTACGGATATGTGTTTCAGAGGCAAGACACTGCTTATCACGCAATCAAAATTTAGATTTTCATGAAGGCTTACTGGACTTTTATATGTTCGTTCATAACAATTAATATTAATGCCGTAATATGGAAATCTTTATCAAAGATATTCTTTTCCATATATGCATAACTTGAGTTGTTTCCACGAGCAAAATCTTTTGGTGCACGAGTCAGGTTTTAAGATTTGTTACATTGAGGCAACAAAGTTGAAATATTCGTGTACTAAAGGAATTTTAAGGCGGAATACAGAGATTTGCGTTATTTTTTCTCCTTCCCCAAACATAAAATTCTACCAAGTTTAGCCCAACACCGCCCGAATCTTATCTACGAAATATTTCATTACATCCATCCTTCATTTACCCCCATCTGGTAATCGAAAACACTTTACCAAGAGCAACGCGTCTCGCACGTCTCTTTATGGCGCAGAGAGCATCACTCCTCCTCAGTAGGAAGGATCCTCCAGGAAATGAGACATTCAAATTCACGCAGGGATGTCAACCGGCCACGGCGCGTACCAGAGTTTGGAAAGTTTGAAACAGACCTTCTTCCACTAACGGCCGGCACCAGGTGTACACGCAAGGTTGGACACCGGGGGGGGGGGGGGGGGGGGGGGTGAGGGGAGGAATATAAGGAGGAACTGCGTAGAGAAGGCGTATGAGAGAATATGATGGAGGTGAAGGAGGAGAGGAATCGCACGAGGACTTTAAGCAAGATAAGGGGGGGGGGGGGTAGTATGAAAATGGTCCCATCGGGGCTACTCAAGTCAACTATACTTCCCACCCACCCCCGCTCACATCGCCCTTATACCTCTCCATACCTCCAATACGCCCACCCGCCCACCATGCCAGTCACCCCTCTCCACCCCCACCCACGTTTAAACATAACCCCCATCCCTCAAAAACACAACCAACCCTCACCCACCCAATATATTACTCCTCCTCGAGTCCGTTTCGGAACTCCCCCTCTCCAACCCCCCAAAAACGACCAGAACTACCCCCCATTTCCTTCCTTCCGCCCGAAAACCTTCTCCCTAACATCATCCATCCCCCTTCTCTCAACTCACTACCCCCTCCCACCTCCCCTCTATACTTCCTCCTCCACCTCCCCCATCTCTTGGACCTCCTCCCGGTCCTCTCTCCGTATCACCGCGCGACGAGGACCAAAACGTCGGACAATTATTCCGGCTCCTGCGGACTAAGTGGATTTCCGTGGCCATCAGGAGTGCCTAATGAGGAGAGAGGGAGCGACCGATGGGGTACCGGGAGGGAAGGTATTGGGGGGGAGAGAGAGTTAGTTAGAGGGAAGATGGCATAGTAGTAGGGTAGGAGGAGTTGTGAGAGGGACATCGTATGTGTGTTTGCATGTGTTTGGCTCGTATGTGTCTGTATGTGCACTCGTGTCCTCCTTTCTAGGGCTGAGGGAGAGGAAGATTTCCGTTCCTTTAGGGGGGAGGAATTTTAGGGCGGAGAGGTGAAGTTTATGCGGAGAGGGTTGGAGGAAGGAGGGTGGCTAGCACGTGATATTGGCATGAAATTGGCTTCGCCGGAGGAAGTTAGACGTCGTTGGACCTCGTTGGAAATTGACTGTTGAAGGGTTGTTGAGGTATATATGTACGTATGTGTGTGCGTGAGACTGGAGGAACGTGTGTTACGGGGTTAAGGGAGAGAGATGAGACGGTTAGGCAAATGTTGGGGGATGGGGAGAAGGGAACAGGTGGAGGGGAAAATGTTTTATCTTCCAGCGCTCACTAAAAGGCGAGGGACTGATTGAACAAGGTGGCGACAGAAATTGGAAAACAAATTTCCACGAACTGTACTTGTTTTTCGAGCATCAAATTTTTTCGAAAATTTCTCTGTAGTTTTTGAATCATCGTTCTTGGAACATTGTCCTTTAAATCTTTTCTTGAATGGATAATTGAACTTTTTACTACCTCTTAGTGTCTATCGAAATAATTACCAATGCACTAGCAATGAATTTACTAAGATCGAATGGAATAATATCCGTTGGCTATGATCGGGCCACCTAATTTTTTTCTAGTTGAATCCCTATTCATATCCCTGATTCCATGAGGTTTTGCAGGTCCGACTTAATTTAATGGGATTATTTCCGTGATATTTTCATATTTTCAAAATATTCACATTTCTCTGACAGTTCCCCGATTGTCCTATTTCGTCGCGACATCTATTTTCCATGGAAAACAATAACTTCAAACGTGTGGAGGGGCTAGAGTGGTTAAGGTGGTCACTCATGTAAAATGAGAGGTAGAGAGATGGTAGCTAGGTAACTCGGATCGATGGGTAGTTAAAACGCGAGGGGATTGAAGAAATGACGAGACTTTGTGGGGCCAAATATAGAGGGGTGGAAAGTCCGATGCAGCCGTAGCTAGCAAGGGCGTTTGAACGCGGGTGAGAAGCGCCTTCCTTGGTTCACCACCTCGGAAGCGGAATTGGTATATCCTCTGAGGCAAAAGCGATTAAGTCCGCTAATTTCTTCTCCGCGACGGACGCATGTGGCACTAGTTGGGTCATGTGCGACGTCTTCAGTTTGCCGACCGAGGCCCTTCCGAGTCGGAATGAATCGACTGGAGTCAACGACCGCGGCGGCTCGGTCGCACGGACGCGAAGATCGGAAATGCATGAATATTTGATGAACGCGACTGGCTGTGGTGAGTCCGCGTCGCCCGTAATTGGGATATCCAGATGAGTGGGGAAAGCTTTTAAAAGAATGAGCTCCGGGGCTGAAAATTATTCATGAGTTCCCGAATGAATACTTAAATTACTGTTTTCGCTTTACCATTGAGGTATAAAACGTCCTTTGGAATTATCGTCGTCCAAGCCGTCCGTCGAATAAATATTTCGATCCGAACCGTTAATTGGACGAGTTTTTACCAAAAACTGAAGCGCCACATTTTAACTTTTCATAGAAGGAAGTTCTTCCAGTGAGACAAATTATTAAGTTATGCATACGAATAAATCGTAATGTTGTAGTTCATACAAGGTTTTAACCACCGAGGAGCTTAAATTGCGATAAAAGGTAGGTTTAGGTAATACTAAATGTAAATGAAACCTTATTGTGAAGTGATATCGGAATGAATTGCGAACTAAGAGCTCATGCCGTTTGCCTGAGATCACCCAAGCTGATAGAAAACATTATGCAAGTCAGAGGAAATATGACGGCGTGTATCTCGCCGAAAACTCTAGGATATAAGGAAAAAACTAGCACAAACATTAGGATCATTTTATTTATTCGATTTCATGGTTTCTTGTGTTTATATGCCATGAACGATAAATAATTCAGTGGAAGTTTTCTAAGAATTCATTCATACAAGCTAAAATAGAATCAGTAGAAAGAAGAGTCCGAAGGAAGAAGTAGAATTCATCTCGCCTTTGATTTGGTTTATCGGAATTATATTACTGAAATTGCCGACAAGAATTCAAAAGAAGCGAACTCGGAAGTCCAGATGATAGGTTGGATATTAAAAAGCATCCGTAAAGGTAGTATTTGCAAAGTTGCGACCTGAACCCGACCGGACTTGATCGGTTTCAATAAAGACGAGACATAAATGTAAATAAAATCGTAGATTAATCCTATTTCTGGGCTATGGTATGAGCATTGAGAACTAGGTTACATTAGTATCCCCGATTGACTATCAGGGTAGTCAAAGGTCGCGAACTTTAGTTGTGAACTTCAATTTGATCTAAATGTTATTCATACAAATTTAAATGATCTGCTTAAGGATCTTGTTAGTTATACAGTATTTTAGGCCAGTTTCAAACACTCAGGTATTTTGATGCAGTTTTGTTTTTATTGCAAACATAATCGTTTATCGCGCTTCTGAGACTGCCCCGCCCTTTCACGTTCAATGCCGTTTTGTTGGCAGCGTTGCCTACCATGCGCTCTCTTTTCACCTTTTAAGGCCGTTTTACATGAGGCACTTTATTGCACTATCTGATGCATACCTGTATATAGATTTGCATTGGAAATTGCGTCGTGCAAAGTGGTGAATTGCTAGAATGCATGCGCAAATGCATAAACGACAGATAAGAAAATAGCCTCTACTCTAATTCTGTGCCAGCGTTCTCGCAATTACTATACATCACATTGCGCAATAACGTGCTTCATGTCAAACTGCTTTTATGCTTAGCCGTCCTCTTCCACATGCGCCTTCTCCTGCTCGACGTCACTCTTCTTGCTCTGGCGGCTGCCACCAAGTTTCGCTACCACTCTACAATAGCGGTATCGCAGGGGCAGAGAGTTGATGGATATGTTTGTGAGGAGGGGTCTCTCCAAATTGAGAGATAAAGGGAAAGGAAGTTTGAGAGAGAGAGAAGTGCGGAGATTGCAGGACGCAGAACACATCGTGGCTTAGGGAGTGAGGAGATGCTGTTTTAAGGCTTATCCCGGAGGGGGAGGGTGTTGAAGAAGGATTTCTGGGAAGAGAGGGGAGGAGATGAGGAAGCAAAGTAGGAGGAGGGGAGGGTGGCTTACTGAGACGAGGGTGTGAGTGAGGGATGGTGAGGGCAAAAGTAGGGGAGAGAGTACGAGACGGGCGGAGAGAGAGAGAGAAGGTGGACTGTCAGCTCCATGATTTATATCAAAATAATTACTTTTCGCGGCGTAGAAGAGAGAGAGAAGACAGCGGGGCAATGGATTGGGGTGGCATTTTGGGGTGAGGGGTGGGGCGGAGAGGGCGCTAGGTGGCAAAAAACGCAAAGGGTGTGTGGAGTATGAGGGAGAGCAAAGGAGGGTGGCGGGGGGTGTAATGGAAGAAATTGATTCCTCTTCCGCTATCCCCCCTCCCCACTCCCTCTTATATTCCATATTCAACCCCAACCCCCCTACCTTCTCTGCTCCATATCCCTCTCAAGTTCTCCCACCCTCCCCGGCATCCTTTTGAAAGCTGTTTTTGTTTCTCCTTCCCCTCTCCATCCTGCTGCTATACTTCCCCTCTCCACTTCTTCATCCCCCTCTCTCTGAAAACCCTGGCATCACTTCGGACACTGCGTCACCCTTCCCTAACCCCTCCCTCAAACCCCCCCTTCACTCCTCCTCCTTATCCTCCTCCCCTATACGCTCACACACGTTCATATCCCTCACCCGAAAAATCTCCTCTCACCATTCAATCTCCTTCCGCTGCATTTGCCTCCACGCGCGCCCGCAGAACCGCGGCGTTCTCGATGATATTCCCCAGGGTTGGGGGCGTCAACGACCGTCCAGGCAACTACATGCCGTAATTTACGCAATGAGCTCAAAAACAGACGGGTAACGGCGGTGTTATTATGTAACTTTTTGGATCCGAATAGAATTAGATTCAGTTTCTAAGAGATTGGAAAAAAGTAGGAAAACACTACAGTCCGGAGATTTTGTTCTACTGTGACGTGATGCTATCGATTTTTTAACCGAAAGAGCAATCGGTACGAAAATTATAATAACTCCCGAGGTTCGAATACCCCGATGACACTTGACTCACTCAGAAGATCTATCCCACTCATGGAATTACCAGAGATTAAACTCGTTGCGATGATCTACCGATGTAACATCGTCGTAAATGTATAGTGCATGCTGCCACACTATGTTTCCCGTTATTATTCCCCCTTTTCTATTCACCACTGAGAAGCTATAACTCCAACGGCAATGAACCTTGAGGTCACTGTTCTTTTCATTGCTGCCATTTCTTTAATTCCACATAAGTGAAGTAAAGATTGACCGATTATTTTGCCGTCAAATGAATGGCCATCAAATTGCTTGTCTAACGCCTACAAATTGTTCAATCTGCAGCTCGTAATGACAATACGAACAATATCTGATTATTTAACGAAAGAAATTGACAATCAATCAATATTGCATCATGGAAAAGACAGTGTATCCGAGGCTCACACTTGACAATATAGAAAATGGTGAAATACCAGGTCGTAGGTTCGTTTTATCCCCGAGATGAAAAACAACCAATTTTTATTTAAGAGTAAGTTCGTCTCGATTTTTTTAAGGATATATTATTCCATCCAAAATTTACATTTATGGATTCGTTATCTACATACATGGGTTTTGTGGACCCCTTGAAGTAGTAGTTATTAAGGCCAAATAATATGAAACGATGCCTTATTCATCGCCTACTCCAAAACTGCCCCAGCCAGATCAGCAAATGAAGTGGAAATACGGGGACCGGTCGGTCCTTAGCTCCAAAACAAACTTCAATCTGTTGTGGATATTTTAACAGTACTCATTTCTCGAATAGCCTTGAGGCAACCAAAGCATTCCTCTCGGGTCATATTTTTGCAAAGGCTTCGGGATCTAATTTTAACTGTTAGATTATTTCCGATTTCTTTCTCGATCCGATGACTTTCATAAAGACGGTTTTTCTTTAATGTCTCCCACATCCACAGCATCTTTCTCCCGCTCTCTTTTCCACTCTTTGCAATCAGAGTCCAATTTTCTGCTTCGCCAATCGGCGAATCATCCGCTCTCTCTTCGAGCGTCCGATTATTTGAATTCTTTCATTCGCAGACGTTTGCGATCTCGTCTTAAGAACTCATTCGAGCGAAAGCTTAAGAAAAGGATAGAGGGGGATTCCACCTCCATGACCAAAGAATAAGCAAGCTCAATAAAGCTATTTCACCGCTCACCCTTATTTTACGGCTCTTTTAGTTTTGACTTATGAACTTAGTGCGACGACATCTAGGACTTAAAAAGAATAATGAAAATAATAATTCGAAAGGGAAAATTTTGCACTGAGGAATAAAAATTGATGCATTACAGAAATAAATGTAGAGATAGGGGAAGGCAATCAACTTTGGTCACAGGGTGGTTGAACATGGCAAACCGAGGTATAGCACAGGTTTATCGTGAAAGGCTACTGCAAAAACAAGTAATTCAATACGTTATATACTTCATTACTGCTGCACGAAATGACCCGATGTATTCTCCAACAAAAATACCGCCAAAAGCTTTTTTGTATTCTAAAATGTACTCAATACGAAAGTGAAAAAAATTCGTTCAAATTAATTTGAGAACGCCACGCCGACAGCTTACATGTCCCAACTTACGTGTTCTCAGTAATTTCAAGGCGATATATAAAATGATAAGTAAAGAATATATGTTCTACATTGATTCATTCTGAGCTTTGGTACTCTTGTATAAGAATTATTCATTCATTATCTCGTACCAATAACATACTCAGGCACCAGGACGTAATATGTCCCCAAAAACTTCTCCGGCAAGCGGACCCCGGACCGTATCCACCAAGTTCCGATTAGACGGATGTAAGCAGTCATAATTCCACCTCAAATCTATCTCCCCAGCTGGAAAGCCGCCTCCCAGGCCCTCTCCCCACCTTCCCTTCTCGTCCACCCCGTCGCCCTTGATGTCTTACACACATTTACCCCTCACCCCCCACCCCAAAACGAAAACCACCCCTTTCTCTTCCCGCCTCCTCGCCCTACTTCCTTTTCTTACGCAACCCGCACCCCTAAAACTTCCTTTTCTTCTCTCCCCGCCATCTCCTTTGTGTATTCAATAATGGAATGCACCTTAATTGAACACGCGGGGGCAATGCCAGAGACTACGAAAAGCCTTACGTCCCTACATCCCCCAGACTCCCTCCCTCCCCTTCATCTACTGCCGCCCCTCACCGACTCATACCCCCCACCCCATCTCGCAATCTTCCCACTCCTTCTCCAGCCCTCCCACGATCCCCTACTACTCCCCTTTCGGGCTCCTTGTTACGCAAACCCACCCACCGCTCCCTCCCCAACATCTCATTCTCATCTTCCTTCTCCGAGCTGCTATTCAAAGTAGAAGACGCTTCGAATATCCGCGCTCTCTCTCCCTACTTCTACATTTCTCCCCACCTACTTCGCTTTCCCTTACCCTCCTTTCCTCATCCTCCATTAGAACTCCGCTGGTAATTATCGCGGAGTAAACTCAGGTGAAAAAAAAATTAAGAACAGAAATTACCCACCACCCGCCAATACAGCCGTCTTCGTTCTCCCTTACCTTTCTCTCAAACCGCCCCTTCTTTTAACGCCCCTCATTCCCAATATGACGCCCATATTCTGAACCCCCCCCCTGGAGGCAGATTCCGTGAGTCGGATTCTCTCCCACCGACGAGGAGAAACAACTGAGACCCCCCCCCACATACACACACTCATGCATGCATGTATTAAAAGCAAGAGGAACGCAATTAGTGGGGATCTTTGTTGTTTATGGCCGCAACTCCTTTTGTGGCGCGTCTGTCTCGGAAGGATAGGAAAACTGAAACCTTTTATTCCATTTCATCCCCGGAGTTACGAGTCCGCATCATCGCACTCAATGAATCATTTAACGGCCGCGCCGCAGTAAAGATTTTTATGAAGGATTTTATGCATGAGTCGCTCGGTTGACGGGCATGAGTTCGCTGCAAGGAGTCGATTTAACTGTAACCCTTCCGTTGGTATCTAAGTACATATTTTCGCCGTTTGCACCGAGTGGCCTAAGAGGCAGATTCGGGAAGGACATAATATCGCTAATTATAAGCTAAGAGCTCAATTATTAAAGTATTGGGGATATTACGGGTGATTACTGAAATATTGACTTCTTCCTAAGGAAGATATGCCCTCAAAAAAGTGTCCTAAAAACAAAATAATTATCTGAAAAACTAGGCTCAACTCAAAATCTTATCAATTTCATATTTTTCATGATAGATTTATACCTACTGAAATGCAATTTAATTTTAACATTCACCGATTTAAAAGCAGGAATGTCACCTAATGTTCAGCATATATATCTTCAATTGTTGAGGTATTACTAGTGCGTTTTGGGGAAGCAGGAATAATTCCTTCTATAATTTCCCTCTGTTTTGAAATATTCCAAAAATAGGTAAATAGGTGTACATAATTTGATGTCTCTCCTCGAAAGTTATTCGCAAGATATCCGCTCCAAATGACATATCACGCCGGGAATAGGACCTTACGGTGTTTCAAGTTACGACTGACAGAATGTAATCTAATCATTTTTACTGCATTTACATAGACAGAGAAACTTTACTTGCTAGCTACAAATGGAAGAACTTCAATTCAGTCTTTATGGCGATAAAATGAAAGATAAATTTCATAAACATCACTCACTATTTAGGGAGTCACAAGCTCAAGGTGGTGAATCGATTCAGAACTATTCAGGAATTTATAATTCTGATGTATGAACCCAGTGGTGTGTATTATTTTAGTAGCACAATAGGAAGAAGGCGTTTGCAGATCCACCACGCTAAGTAATTTTTTTAAGATATTCGTTCTTTGAAAGCTTCTATATCTACTAGTAGACGGGAAAATGCACACTAATCTAAATATCAAGAATTCATGGGGACCCAAGAGTATTCAAAGTGATTGTAAACCAATGCTCTCCAGCTAAATACTGTAGGTGGCGGTTGAACATCACTTTCAAAAGGTCATTCGTCCAGGAAACAAAAACTTACCAGAAACCATCCGATAAGAAACGAGTGAAGGATCGATTTCCTAACGTATGTGAGATCCGCGATCAGAAGCGAAGAGCTATCCAATCATCTCTCACTAAGCCGACGATTCGCTCGGAGCGGAGGAACGCACACAGAGCGAGGAAACTCCATTCAAATCCCTCCCGATTATTCCCACCCTCACCACGATTGGAGAACAAAAACATCTGCCCCTCTGTCAGCTCTTCGCGACAGCCTCGGAGACACGAAAGGATTTCCAAAATAAAACATTGAGCTGAAAAAATAAGGGAAATTTTTTTTCTCTCATTTCAGGGGAGAGTAAGACTGGGAGAGTGCGAAAGGCGTTGAGTATCACAGCGACGTAGAGATGTGGAAAGAGAGCGACTTCAACCCACCAAGCTGATGAGCGTGAAGGCAAATACGGAGCGCAAACCGGGAACATTTCGCATCCCTCTCCGGAAGGAAGCTAAACCTCCCACCCTCCGCCCCACCCTAACGTAACAACTACGCGGGGGGTAGTATGCCTCTCCCCCGACGAAACAACCCAATCCACAGAACATCCCTTTCCTCTTTCGCCACATACACAACTACCCCCCCCGCCCACCCACTTATTTTCCTCCCTCCCTCCCCTCACAATATGCTTTGTGGATTATTCCTTCATATTGCTCGGAGATCCTGGGAGAGGTGCCCATAACAGTGAAGTCAGAATGACTGCGGTTTTCGAGGAAGGAAATGGGAGGGCCGTTATGAAATTTCGTAAGCCTCCCCAACCTCCCACACCCCACCCTTTCACATCGACCACCTTAGATTCTCTCCTTCCACGGGGAGTGGGAAAGAGAGTGGAAAGCAAGACGAAGGCGAAGGAATAGGACGGCGAAGATAATACCGAAAGGGCTGCGATGCATCCTTTGGCGAGGAAGAACACCAATAAGACCGCGTTCTTTTTGCCGCTCCTGCGGAGACGCTTAGCTTTCATTTGATTATATCGTGCACCGGAACCCTTATGTCCTGCTGAAATTAAGAGCTCTTTCCTTAGCTATTACAATTTAGTCTTGCCCATCGAAGAGTTTAATTGTACTTTGACGGAAGTTTATTCAAAAGAGAGTAATGACATACAGACAACAGGAAATTCTGGACTCATTTTGGCTCATCGTCGATCGTTCTAAATTTTCAGCAGAGCAACTGAAGTCGTAAAATTAATTGAGAGTTCAAAAACTATTTCCTAGAAGCTCACCAAGGAAATTAATTTATAATATTAGTCTTCATCGATAGATTGAGACTAAGGAATAAATAAATGTTGGTGTGAAATTGATCTATCGCTAAAAAAATTAACTAAAAAAGGATTCATAACACCATTTATTTCTAAAAATATAAATTTGGAGCAGTATGTATACAGGCGCATTTTTTATTCCAACTACAGTCAAACCACAGTGAGTGTTATATGCAGAGACGCTCTCTTGGAAAAGGAGGAACTTAAATTTTCAAAAAGGAGCCGGAATTCCCGCACACTAGCATCCTGTGCCCACGTTAATCGCCCAACGTCTTGGGCGACTCGGGCGCCAAAGAGATGTGGGCGGAGGAGAAGGCGCACGGCACGCATCGAGGTATTCGCCGTTAACCTCGGAGACATAAGGAAAACGTCCCCCTTCAAGCTATAGGGGTAGATACTCCTCCTGCCACGGCTATGCACTTTGATCTTCCGCAAGGAGGAAGAGAGCGGGAAGGGAGGGCACAGGGGAAAATTCCAAAGACCACACCACTAGGCGAGAGGCAGCCAACCAACGAGGCAAATACAAACACACGGACGAGTAGAGAGGATTGTGAGAGAGCGGCCGAAGAAGGAGTAGGAGGCGGAGGAATTCCGCATTTAGTCCCCCCACCCAAGAGGGTACAAGGGTACTTTTCCCCTTCCACTTTCTAGGATGGAGAAAAACCTCCCCTCTGCAGAAACATTCCTCCCTTTCTAACCCCCACGACGCGAACCACACTGCTTTTCGATAAAAAAATACATATATTCCCGCCTCCTCCTTCACGGCCTCACCTCCTTAAAGATTTCTCCAACCCCCTTAAACCCACCTCCCTCCCTACTCATCGCTGGAGACCGTCACCACCTTATCGCGGCCCCCGGAATACCAAGCCCCGATCTCTCCATTCCGGAGGAGACATCGTAAGGGCCCCGCGCCGCGGTGGCAGAAGGGGGGTTGGACGCGAAGAGGTTCAGTGGCAGCCACTGAGGCAGGGAAGAGGCAAAGAGTTCTCAAGGGAGACGAGAGGGGAGGGAAGGCTAGCCAGATAAGACGATAGAAGGCAAAGGACGAGGAGCGAGCGGTATTGGTCCACACGGGATGAGCGAAGGTTTTCGGTGAGAAGGGAGGTGGTAGTGAAAATGCCGCGAGATGGCGAAAGATGGCGCTATGGTGGCTGCTGACTGGCTGGGGTGTGAATGAGGAAGGGAGACGTAAGTGGATGCTGCTGGGTGGGAATTTCATGCAAGGGTCCGCGGGGGACGGTTAGGGAGAATTGAACTTCCTGCCATGGGGACGGGCAATGGGCGGCTCTGTATATGATGTAGCTAAGTAGGATATGGGGTGGAAGTGAGATATTTCTCAGGGAGGGGCAGGCAGTCTTCTTCCAATGGCGTTCTAAGATCTTGCAATTGGACCTATGAAAGGACGTGTTGGAATGAACGGTTCGAGTTTACATGGAAAGAAAAGGGATAGGGCTGGTTGCAAAGCTTGTAGGGTGGGACACAATGCAAAATTAAAGGATTTTTTTCACTACAGATGGTAGAAATACACGAGGAACGCTAAATACTTGGTTGAGCGGCATAAAGTGAAAATCCAAAACTAATAAACTTAATGATACCTTACGAGAATCGCCCTCGATTGCAGGTGCATTTTTATCTGGAGAAGAGTACTCCAATAAACATTCTATAGATGGCATTTCTAAAAATCTAATGCCGTTAAATTTATTTAAAATGACGCCTTAAAAAGTATTATTAAGCTGTTTTAAGCTCTATTTTCGAGGCATTGACGTATCTCTTGTTATTAACTTATGTAATCAGTAATCACCAAACTTCACGAAATATTTTGAGGCCAATAATTACTTATGCCCTTCGCCCTAACCATTACTACCCACCGAGAAAAATCTAAAAACCTACACCACAGTACTCATATATTTAGATCACCATTAGAAATGTATCCCTACATACGTTCCACCCCAATCTAAGTTTAACTTCCATTTCTTCGAAACCATATGCTTTCAATAAAATATGGATAACCAGGGAAGTAATAGTACATTGAAATCTCATGTAGAAAAATCTTTCTTGGAAAACAGATCCTCTAGGAGCTCGTTAAACACCCAAATCTTATTATATACTACGTAAATCAATTAAGATTCTTGACTTGACAACCACCGCTATTATAGTTTTAATCTTATTTTGCATGAGTGCGCTAAAAAATTTGAAATTATAAAGTGTTTCCAGAGTTATTAACCAATACCATGGAATATTTCATAGATATTTCAATGAAAGCGTGCAGTGTTAAGGGGTGATGAGAAATACACGCTCTTAACCGGTTGGGAACTTCAGTGCCAAGAAAATATTCCCGTTCCATTAGACGCGAGTCCTGAATATTTCGAGCGAGAGATGATACCCATAATCGATGATACTTTGGGAGGAGGAGCGGCCAATCCAAAGTCCTTTCCCCACCGAGTTGAGTGAGAGACGCGCGTCCATTGGCTGGAAGGAAACCGCATCATCTCCTTATCTCTCCGCCATTTCGAATCCGACCGGCGTGTAGGGTGCAGGAGGGGGTTGTATGATAGGAGAAGGAGCTGTGAGGAGTTGGAAGGGAGGGGTAAGCGGGGGGAGGGTGAGCTAGAGTAGTATGGCTTGGGGAGAAATCACTGGAATTGCCGCTTCATGCCCTTCGCCCCCATGCCCAAGAAATGGTTGGCTGGAGCTGCGATCGCCGTCACTTTTGATCATCCACGGAAAAAAACCGACCCCTCACCCCTCTCTCCTTCCCCACGCACTTAAATATTGAGGCAAGAAGAAGCCCCTCATTTTTTTCTTCAGCGGAGACCATAAGGAGAGACGCGCTGGATGCCGAACCCATTGTGAGACCCCGGCAATGGATCCAGATATAGGCAATTGCCAAGCCACTCCTCCCTCCCAGAAAATGATTTCAAAATCTTGGATACGCCCAGAATCGCACTCATCCGCGTGGGGAATCTCCATTCTTTCCCACATTCCTCTCCTTCCCTCAACAGCACCCCCAATGCCCGTCACCTAAAAACCTAAAAGGAAACCTTCTTACCCAAGGCATTCCCCAAAGAAGAAGACGTCCTATACCTACCCCCTTAGCAACCAACCGTGGTCAGGCTAAATCTTACATCGTGGGTGGGGGGGACTATGATGACTCCCTGATACGGGCTGTTTATTCTCGTCCCCGAGAAAACGGTGGGGGGATTCTAGAAGGGGGGACACTGGGTGGGATGGTGGTGTCTCGGATTAAAATGGGAGAAAGTTAGGGCCCGACATTTCCACCCCGAGGTGGGACCCCTCCCCCCAAGTTCACTCCCTTCGGGAGAAGGAAACCAAAAGTTTAGCCCACTCAGCTCTCCTCCCTCAGGGGAAATTCCAGGGGACCCAATCTCTGCTACTTCTCGCAAAATACATGACACGCGGAGAAGAAGGAACGGCGCGACGCTGATAGGAAGATAGATGCGGAAAGGGGTGAGGTCGCGGGAACAGAGCGAACTAAATAATGAGAGTGGGTGGGGGATAGATCCATAGTGGCATATGATGAGAACCTCGCATAAAGAGATCTTCCATTCAGGACATATGGCATGCGAATGGACTATTTCAACCGTTAAAGTTCTGAAATCGCACTATAGCTGCCGTCCAGCGCGGCATGTAGTTGATGTAACGTTTGATGCTTCGGCGTTATGTTTTTGGACTTATTTTTAATATTTTGTTGTATCTTTATTACTCTAAAAGAGTTGCTGTTATCTTAACTGTTGCAATTTTTTTGCTGGTTGGTTGTGAGGGGTATGTTTACGGATGAGAGGAGAGGGGATTGTTGGAATGGATGAGACTGAGATGAAATGTGCCGCGGACTCCTGTAAGAAAGTTTATTTGCATTGCAAAGAAAATAAAAGAAATCGCTGCGTAGAGGATTGCAGGTTTCTATAAAAGTGGCCCGGCATTACAGTGTTCAGACAAAATATTTGTAAATACTACGATGAAGTGGACCTGCCTTCACAATGGAAGCAAAAGTGATAACTTTACGTTCAGCTCCTTGAATCAGAAAGAGAGAGCAGTGGTACTCGTATTCCGAGGCGGCCCAGATGATGATAAGGATGGAAACCGTGCTTTATAAATGTGTGGAAGAATATTTTTTTATAAAGCAGGATTTGAAAATGACGAAGTAATATTTTTGTGACAGTGAAGATGAAAACGGTCGATTAAAAGCGATTTTGTAGTGATCGAAAAGTTAGAGACGGTTGGTTCCAGCAACCATTCATTATATTGCGGATAATCATAACTTAAATGATGTAAATGAAATCATAAAGTCAGAAAATAGTTTACACGCACATTTTAGGAATTACAGATTGGAAAAATTCAGTAAATCCATTTTCCTGGTGTTTCGCTCTACCAATGGCTGGATTTATTGTTCCAGCGTAACCATAATCCATCAGTAATTTCCGCCTACACTCCCGTCGTTCCGCTGGACGACAGCTGACGATCGACAGGCGATTCAATTTGCGTCATTCGAGAGATTGGTGCGACGTTAACACTTACTCTCTCTCTCTCTCGCTCTACTCCAGGACTTGTCTATACAATCTACACACATACACATGCACGCACACTCGAAATCTCTACCGGAGAGAGGAATTAAAAAAAATACCCCGCGACCGGGATGCCATCTGGTGGACGCTTCTCAAGCGACACGGACGCGGTGGCCATCTGTCGGATGGGCGACACAATCTCGCCTCTATAGAGGAGAGAAGCAAGCCCTCCCGTGAGGCAGGGGTTGGTGGTTTGTCTAGCCTTCGCCAGAAGTGTCACTCAGTGGACTTGTTGAGAGTGGAGAGGGGGGAAAGCACACCCTTCAGATGTTTACGCGTCTAGGGTTTAGAGAAGGGGAAGGATGGAGAGAATGAGAGAGAGAGAGAGACAAGATGGGTTGGCAGAGGGAGAGAGACCACTTTTGCCACCAAACACCATCACCACCCACCGCGGCGCGTCCAGCTGCCGCGACCGCAAAAGTGGCGCCGCGCAGCGATAAGGCAATTAGTTAGGGAAAAAGTTAGGGAGGAAGATACGGGCGTCGGTGTCCGTTTGGGACGATAACCGCGTTAAAAAAGGCCAATCAGTCAAAACGAAGGGTACACAAGTGGAAGGGGAGGGAGAATGGGGGGAAGGGGAAGAATAAATCGCGCCCCCTTATCAACAGAGCGCGCCCGGACGTTAAAAATTCCACTCACTCTTTATCCTCTTAACGGCCGTGTTACCCCGTGGCGAGAGAGAGAAAAAAAAATTGATGTGAACATTAACTGCGGTATGCTTCCCCTGATATATATTTACCCCATCCTGGTAATTCGAGCCTCAGATAAAATTGCGTAGAGAATCGTCCTACATCGGTCATAGAAAATTACTCGAGTCGATATTCTCACATCCACGAAACAACATCGACCATTTCTGAGTTCAAAAAAGTACTAATGGTCACATTAATCGAGCTCTCCCTAAGAAAACTATTACTATGACTTGGTGAAGATAAAGCAACATCACGTAGGCACAATTTAGTTAACGCAATACTGTATTCCTTCCATCATTCACTTGTGATTCAAGCATCAAATATAAATACTATGCGTCGAAAGATTAATATTTGCCTCAAGAAATATAGTCGTATTGTTTCAAGAGAAACTGTTAGCTTAAGGTAAAACGTATCTATATAGAGAAAATTTAACAGATGAATCCACAATTTTCTGCGGATTCATACTATACACGCCATTAATGGAATGAAAACCTTCACGGAGCCAAACACGCACATTAGCATTCTACACAACATATCGGCTGTTGTTTAGCATTAACCTATCTAGTTTCTCTATGATTAGCTATAATTTTCCTTCCGTTTTCCCGTGCGGCTTACGTCAATGACAGAGAATTGATACGGGCGTATGAAATCCTGGGTAAATGTCCGCGCCCTCTGGGTTACGTGCTATCTCTGGAGGATGAAAGAAAACAAAGATTAGTAATTGATCGGGATTAGCCGTCTATTATTCTTGCTTTTAGCCCATTTCATCAAAACACTTTATCTCTTACGTTGATCTCAAAACAAGTAAATCCTTAATGGTTCCGCCGCATGTTACGCTGGGGCAGTGACTGCCACAGTTTTCTAACGTAGCTCCCTAGTATAACATGTAATTAGTGTTGAATTATCAGCAGTCGAAACATGAGAAGCAATAATTTACGGAGCAGACTAAAAACTAACATCCCTTAGACACTCGGTAACAATCTAATTGCAAATAAAAACGATAAATATTAACTTTTACGCAATATTTTAGCATTGGTTACTGGTAACAAATTTGTTGTTTCTTTAATCCGTATCTTTCAATGATAAAAATATAGCTAAGTATTATTACCCATTAGAGAGAAAATTAATACTGAAAATCTTAAGGCATTTATCTCCTAGATAAAATGTCACCTGTGTAATATGGTGACCTTATATTTGTATTTAAGAACCTCTTGATGAACCAGAATCATGCTCAGGAGGACCCTTCGTAATATTTACTTAAGTATATCACTCTACTTTTGAGTTATTGCAATTTTGTTTCCTGCACCATTTCTTACGTACACATGAAAAACTTTTGTAATTTTGTGGTTTTTAGCTGTATGGACCTGTATGACAACCATAATCGTCATATATTTATGTGTATTGCGTAAAAGACGCCCTTTGAATAAAAATGTCCATATGTTGAGAGAATGGATAATAGTCGAATAATAAAACAGTTATATGATAGTGGAGTGAAAGTCGTGAGAGGAAAGGGTAGACCGAGAAAATTAGGGGTTAATGTTGGGGAAGAGATTAGCAAATGAGTAGGTATTAGGAGTCTTTAAGAATAGGAGAGCGTGTATGAAGCAATGTATTAATGTAACAGAAGCGAAAGAGGTATGCAAGGATTGGGAAATTGTGGAGGAAATTATTAAAATGGATCCAGTATTGAGGTCTAACATTATTTACTAAGTTCTTTGACTTTGACTACCCCAAAAGGGAATAGCGTGAGGGGTATGTAGGCGCTAAAACAATATACCATCAAACGACAATATAATTCCATATTTGTCGGACGTTCTTCACACTTTATGCCCCACAAACAACATCCATGAGAGAGAAAGACGAACCGTACGAACGTAAAAAGAGGAAAATGGATGAACTCCTTCCTCTCTCTCTCTCTCCCCACCTTCGCGGATGCTCTGGCTTAGGAAAGTGGAGCCCTTGCACTCCCAAGGCCACTAGTTCAGGGCGAGACGATTCCGGGGCCTCCCATGAAGCCCTATAAATAGGTAGCGGGGAGTTGTTTTTTCACGAGACGCGTACACACAGACTCACTTCAAACCCTTCTTTCCCTCCCTCCTCGGGCTACCCTCGACTCGGCGGCCGGCCCATTACCCAACCAACAACGCCATCTCCAACCCCCGCACCTCACTCACTCCTCCCCCTTGCAACTCTACCTACCCTCCCCTCTGCTCGCCATTCCATTCTTCTTAACGTCAGCCTCGCAGCATCCTCCCCACCCTGGGCCATATTTCTCTATTCCTACTCTCTCCAAACCCTCCTCCTCGGATCTCCAACTCTTACTCTTTCGACACTCGCAGGACAATGAGCAATCCTCTTCCTCGTTACACGCGTAAAAGCACGTTTGCCCGGCCACGAAAAAAGCTACTAGCTCCTTTTCTTTCGAAAGGATCATTTAAGCCACGCTCTCTCTCTCTCTGGCTACTTAAAAACGCACGCTTCCCTCTCTGGGTTCCCCTTTGGCGCTTATCGGACTCTCATATCGGCTTATCTACCGGGATATCTCACCTCTGCTCTGACTCCATTACAAGACAATCTCTATCCTCCCTGGTTTGCTTCTTCTCTTCCCCGTTTGCCCTCTCCCTTGTCTCGCCGTGGCTCCTCTCTTCACGATCTTTCGCAGGCCTCCGTAGAGAGAGAGAGCCTTCCAACTCCAGGTGGCCCTCCGGGAAACGTGCAGGCGACATCTCATTGCCGGGGACCACCTCCTTCCCTGACGCCGCTCCCCCCCCCGGGTATCCGACCCTCGCCAACCCGAGAGGACCCTCTTCAAACTTCCTTTCTTGAGATCGCTCGGTCCACACCGGTTGACCGAGACCCCGATTTTTACTACACCGCATGTCTCCAGCAGCGTAGGCACTCTTTGTAGGCACACCTTTCACAATGCTTGAATTTATATTTCTGAGCCGTTTTAGTTATTTCACGCCAATTAAGCACGCAAGAGCCAACAGCTTTTGATTAGCATGGCTCATTCAAAGAACCATGGCAAGTATTTTTTAAATCGCATAATTATCTCGCAAGAATGTTCTTCAACACCAGATACTCTAATTTTAACACTCTAATATTAGGTGATAGGCTTATGCTGATGACTGCTAGATTAAGAAATTCGTTACCTATAAGTTAACAATATTTGCACTTCTTCATATTATTTTATTCGGAAATTGTCTCGCTAAGACATTGTACTCATATCAAGGCGGTTTAGAGGTTTCACCCGAGTATCTCCCAATGCTATTACTGTTAGGGAGTTCATTACCTGTAGTACAATAATCCTATCTATTTGATTCAGCAAGTTTCTCATTCTCCGACGGGATCGATGAACTACGTAAAAAGAAATTCATCAAGGAAATGTAATGGTCGATAAACCCATACACACATACACCCATCATAATGAAAAAGCAAACATCATAAGCAAATTCATGGATAAAAAAGCATTCGTCCATGCCATTTTTACGCCAAACATATTTATTTTTCGCAAAGGTGTAATGAGGAGGCGAAAGGCATTAGATACACGGTGCTGTAAGGGAGAGAGAAAGGAGATAGCGGAGGAGGAGGGAAAGGGTTGGGGAAAGAGGAGGCTTGCTTTTTGAGGACGGGTGGTCCAGCTGAAGAACCGCCCCGATAACACGGCTACACGAACGGGCGAGCACACAGTGCGCGGACAGTGGAAGTTTATGTGATTACGCGTTCTTTAGACGAGTGCATGTTTGCGTGGGGAGGGGGGAGAGAGGGAGGAAGAGGTCAGATAAGGAAAGAGTCTCCGGAATGATGTGTCGGGGGAGCGGTGCAGATTGGCAGCGGGCAGATTACGGGAGATTTAGGTTATTTTAAAGTTGCACTAATGCGTTCCTAGAGAATGGACTGCATTTATATATGACCTGATGAAGACGTTAGTTATGCTCCTTTTCCCTCTTTATCATAGAAACGTGGATTAATCAAGCCTCAACACCTGCAAAGCACGCAGTTGAGGTGAGAGAGTGTTGGTATTTCCTTTGCTATTTCTTGGAACGATGAAGCCTTTCCTTGACGTTTCCCGTTGCGGCAAACAACATTCACAAGCGGGAGAAATAAGGTACATTTCATTGAAGAATGATGTACAATCTTTGTTACCACTTAGAGTTTAAATAAAAATAAACGGGAAACTCGGTAACTTCATATAAGGCAATCCGTGATAAAGAACGTCAATATTTTAAAGCACCTACCATTGAAATGGTTCCTCGCACGAATATGTTAACAAACTACTCAACTTTTTCACGTAACTGCTGCAAGTCATGTTTATTTTTCGATCGTGACTGAATGAAGCTAAAATGACTTTACAAATAGGTACCCCAATAATCATTTAGAATTCAACCTTCAATATATGACCTGAATCCTCTTTTTACTTGAAGCAATTTCAGCATATAACATACCACTCTAATCCGGAAAATACGTACTAAACTCGGAATGAAAACTATCTCTGAGTAAGTTGAAGAAAGCTGATTGGTAAAATCGAGAATTATGTTTCATTTTTATGCAAACATCTTTCTGCGCTTTCTAAATTGCTATAAAAAGTCTTAAATTGCTTGTATTGTTTTCAGATTGAATATCACCCCATGAGCGTAAAAATCTCGGTTCAAAGAACGGAAATGTACCTCTAACCAAGCAAAATTTTAAGCACCTCCACGAGAAGTGATTCGCAAAACATCTTGGTCGGAGACTGAAGCGTCGTCAAATGCAGGTAAGAATGCAAAGGCCTCTCCGAAGATAAATTCCAAAACAATTCGGATCACCGGGAACGGGTCTTCCCGGGGGAGGTTTTAACGACCGCAAGGGCGGGTATTATTGTCCTGACATCTAGATGATGCAACTACACCTGATCGTAAATCCTGCCATCGGGGCAGATGGAAGCACAGCCAGTCATTATAAGCGGCGGGGATACTTTGCGGGCACCTGCGGCCCTCCTCAAATAAAAGCGAATAGCCGGGCTTCCTTCGATCCGTCCTCTCGAAGCCAAGCCGTCCATTCAATCGCGAGCAGACCCTTTTTCTTCTTCGATACACTTTCCAGGGCCGGAAAGTGATCCGGAAAGAGCATTGAAACTCGTTACCAGCGAGTCAACTACTTGAAAGCACCAGAGAGAATAAAAAAATCATTTCGAGAAAACGCTAAAAAGGCAATGTTTAAAGTTTACCCCTCGAGTCACACTATCAGGAGGTGTTCACGCATTTCCAGGAAAATAACGTACAGGGTGAAATTTTGGAAGGGGCAGATACTAGTGGCAGTAAATTACAATGCCCATTTAAAAAAATATAACATATTATAACTACCGCACAAAGTGATTGTTTTTGAAAATTCCATTAGTAAAAAGATATTACATTTTAGTTTCCTATGGCTGGATGGAAATGCATTGTTGTGAAAACTACTAATACAAGACATCACGCGAATGGTGCCTCAAACTTTCATAATGTGGAGAAAACTTAATTGCAACAATGCGCCGGAAACTGCGAATTAAATTGTAAACCCGGTCCTCAAACGTAATAGAAGTTATAAAATCCCAAAGATTTTCAGATGAAAGATATAACGCGACAGATATTTATGAATTCATCTACGCATTGAAAACTATTCCACAAATAAAATAATCCATACATGTCATTAGTTTGACATTTTATGAATCAGCAAGGTTATTCTACTTGTTTTTTCCTTTTGCCACGACGGGAAGCCACGGTGTCATTTTATAACTGTCGTTCAGAAAACTCGAATAGCCGGTAGAAAGGTGTAATGGACTCTGGTGTGTGTATATATATATATTTTAAGTAACCCAGCTCAACTTCAAAATTTTAGTGTCCTTAAAGATTTTAAATCGTCTGTTGGTGTCTTTCTCCCACATTTGCCGCCGACTTTCAATTGCGAAGTAAGGCGTTTATCACCGAAAGTCCTATTCCCACCTCAATATCCCTCTCTCCAAGCTGAATATTCTTTATTGCCTCTATTTCTTCGCACCTCGCTTCCCCTCGTACTAATCCCCATTTCCTCGGCACCTTGTCCGGTTTTTGCTGCCTCCTTCACACAACAGAGGGAGTGGGAAACGGTTACTAACACTTCTTCGGATGAAGTGCGTGCGCAATGACTTGTTTTTCACGGCAGTCTAGAAACCACCACAAAAGAATTATGACAAAGCATCCAATGAGATAAGACCAATTCAGCGCAAAAAGCATCTGGAATGCGCATTTCAAATTTCATGAAATTTGAAATGCGCAGAAATTAAAATTAGAAAACCACTACTTTATTCCCTTGCTATATTCAGCACTTATAACGCGCTTAGCTGCGCATAGCCATATATACGTGATTCGATTCCCAGTTCACGTGGAGCTCTTCTAGTGGCAATTTCTACGCATTTCATCGTCGTAATTTGGAATGCGTGAAAATCATCGCACCCATAGTTGAGCCTAGCGTAAGTGCCATACGATTCAAACTCACGGGTTATGGCTTCCTTGGATTTTTATAGTTAGTATTTCAACGTTGTTTGTCGACAAATCCTATTTTAGCAAATTTATCCTGAAGAAGATTTCAGGTAATTTGTGATTAATTCGCTCGTTATTAGATCGTCAACCTAGCCAAAAGAATCAACTATTACTCCGAGCGAGTACTAATACACTATGTAAATAAATAATTAACCAGAGTGCCTTCAGCAATACCAGACAACTTCATTTTACCCAACTCAAATAGGGAGGCTTAGTTTGGCCGAATTCATTTGTGAAACCGCTAAAGGTTTGATTTAATCACAATTATGTACAAATATCTATTGAAAGAATCAATCATCAATCATAGCAATCGTTTTAAGCTCTAGACCAAAAACCTAAGGAATAGGCTGTAAACAATGCTCGATAGCCATTGCATCAAACACAGCAACAGAATACTGATGAGAAAACTGCGGCCTAAGCCATTTTTGTTCAAAAATATGGTATTCTTGATGCTTCGGTGAGATATAGCTTGATAATTTTTATTCATTCCCAGTTCATAAATTTATTTTTCTTCCCTTTTTACAGTCATGGCTGGTATATGCACTACCATACGCTAAAAGTTTTTTTTGCACTGGAAGTCCTTGATACGAGAGAAAAAGATTTTGTTGTTTTTTTTAGGTCGTAGGTCACAGCAAAGTTCTCAGTCGCAAATGCAGAACTTGTGTCTCCCATGTAAGTTGGTCGTGGCCGTTGATCAAGTAGCCTTCGAGGGCGAGCAATAAATGTTTGGAACGCCTCGAAAACTCTCAGCGATAGCAAATCCTTAGTGGCAATGGATGAGATGGGGTGGTCACCAACGTACTACGCTGAATCAATAAATTTCGGACAAAGATTTCACAATGCAGCTTTCGCAAATATCTGACTGCCTGTGCCGGTACATCGAAATGCTCGGGTCCTCGCGAGAAATACTCGATGTCATAATATACGGACAACTATATCTCTCCCCCTGGTACCTTGATGTAATGAACGTACAACTTTCGCCAGTACCTAGTTAAAACCAGTCAATATTACTGAATCAATGGTAAGCAACGCCCTTTAATGTTAAATTAATCCAGAAATATAGCTAGAGCTAAATCATTACTCTGAATTGTCTAGTGTATTTCATCTAATGAATAAAATATCACTAAAATCTTTGCTAAGTGAGAATTTGATTTTATTTAATATCGAATCGATGTCTCATAATAACATAAAAAACTTTTATAACCAAGCGATGACGAAACCAGCCGTTGTCGAAAAACCCCTCAGCTTTCCGGATACAGTTGTACACTCATTATGAACATGAAAATATGTTGCCTTTAATGTTGTCCCTAAGAGGTGCACATCGCTGCTCATTGGAGAAGGTCTGGATGATGGCGGCACCGTATTACATAGACTGGCACATGTATTTCCCTCTATTGGTGTGTTCCTCGCATCCTACATTTAACTTAATCATATCATAATTACGTAGCTTTCCTCTCTCCTTAAAATCAATATCCCATAAAAACCTAAAGATAGTTTCGGAACTGGAACTGAAGCAATTGATCATAATTACCTATGCAAAATCATAACCGCGACCGTCATGAAGGATCAGCAGAAAGCGCAATCGGTAAAAAGTCGTCGAAATAAAAAAGTGATAAAATATGTAGATAGAAAATTAAACGATTCCATTCCCGCTAATAGGTTCGTTAGCGCCAATGATGGCATGGCCATGAATATCCAATGGAGGTTGAAAGGGACAGTTTTCCAATTTACCTGACGAAGGTTAGGGAAAGGAATGGTATGAGCAGAGGGAAAGAGCAAACAGTGCTGTGATTTCGTGCACGCTCTCTGTGGGAAGCCAACCTGACTCACGCATATTTTTAAATGGCGATACAACGATAAATATCGTACAGAACTTCATCTCGAGTTGAAGGATACACCCCGTTTCTATGTAGACCAGCGGTGTTGGCTCCTACGATGCCACGCAGTAATCCTCGCTCGCATCCTCTATTACATGACCCTTTTCTTAATGGCCCATACCCGCTGCTCCGCCGATTTTATACATCGGCGGGGAAGGAGATGGTCGAAATTTATGGGGTTTCGCGGCAGGTAATTAAATAGCAGGGCTTTTCTCGGCTCTAAGCCGGCTACTTTCGACGATTCTCTGGATGTGGGTACCGTTTTTCAACCGCAAATACACTCATGTGTGACTTTTGATGAGAATTGTTCTCGTGTGAGGAATTGGCTATCAGGAAATCTCCGCTGGAAATGTATGAAAAGAAAGTTTTCTTTGCATTCTCGAGGAAATAATGAGATCATTTTACTTTAAATAGAAGGAAGGAAAGAAAGAAATGTAAATGATTTTGCTTTTGATACACGTAAGTTTCAAACGCGTCTGGCTTTTACTCGCTTGCCTCAATTACAAATAAGAAATAGGAATTACTGATTCTTTGTTCACTTGTATTTAATTACTCCGAAAATCCAATCGAGAAGACAAGGGAAATAATTCTCAACATCAAATATGAAAATAAAATTCTATTTCTAATTGTAAAAGTAATCTCACATCGAAATATTCCTTGAGCCCTCAAAAGAGTAAAATGATTAAATTACAAAACTTAGAGATTCCTTAAGATACGCCAAAATTAAATATCCACAGATTATCCCTCACTCAACCCTTCATTAAAACATTTTGCCGCTGGAATACCTCGGTGCAGCAAAAAATGAGTGGAGAAAAATTAAATAATAGAGGCAGTAAAGTAAACTTCAAGCAATTTCATTAGGATAAAATCATAAAAAATTATGAAATAAATAAAGAAATTCCCGTAAAATCAGCAACCCAACGTCTCCATTCATTTTCGACGGCGCGAAAAGCACTGAGATCAAGATGAAGACTAAATTCATCGGAAGTACCTATTATAAAACCATCAAGCTCGGCAAACATCGAGCGACCTACGTCATAAAGATGTAATCGGTACACGGAGCACACATAAGCTTAACTGGCATGAAGAGGTGTATTTAGTTCTCAGTCACCGTCTGCCTCACATGCTGTTTTTCAATATCTGTGGCAGCGGAGCAAGAGATGAAAAAAAGCGTGAGATTTCAGCCAACTGAAAGAAGTTTTGAGAAATACCGAGAGCATTTAATATAATTGGTCATGAGTATTCCACCTAATATCATCCCCTGCGAATCATATTACGAAGCAAGTGTTGGTGCTGGCAAAACCAGCTGTTTGAAAATGAGTAATTCTTAACGACACATGTAAGCATATTAACTAATGTTGTATCATTGAGTCGATGGTCTGAGGAAATTTGTCAAGTTTCATTTCAGCTAAGCTTTTGAAATCGATAACAGCACACAGGATTTCCCTATAATTAACATATAGCCCTTTATTGAATGCATGTGGCATTAGCTATTTTTATTTACGCTTGACGCAAACTTAATTTATACCCCGAGTATGTGAAAGTTAAATATAATTTAGTACTGTGTGGTGGGTGCTGTAAAATAATGTAGATATAATGTGTAAAATAATGCAGAAATAATAAGTTTCGCTTCGAAGTTGAGGATAAAATAATTCAATGGAGTGACGTCAAACGTTGAATCGATTTATATTCCCTGATGACTAATTGACTAATGAATATAGCGTATCACATTATTAGGCATTGTACCCTTCTCAAGTTCCCCATTAAATTTCACTAATGCACTCGGAAGAATGGCGTAATTTTGTCGATGTAGACTATTTCACTGGTCGGACAACATTCAGTAAGACACTACATAGGGACGAGTTATCTGTTCGCAAGCAAGCATTTATTACTCGGGCCCAAAAGAACCCACATATCTCAGAAGAATCCTAAGCCACCATTTCTTTAGAAGCCGGAGATAGTGCATTCAGGGACTTTTAAGAGTAGGGGAAACTTTATGAGATGGGTTTCGGTGGGCACTGCCTCACAAGTGATTCCACTTTGCTTTCCTGTGTGGGGAATTTGAAAGGGGAAGAAAGATGGAGGGGATAAAAGGGTAAGAGATGCTGTATGGGAAGAGCTATTACTTCTGTTCCTGTCAATGGGAGACCATGCACCTCTTATCAAGTCCCACTAATCATGAGGAAAAACCATTATATCCTTGGACTAACCTCGAGTGACCTGAACGACCGACACATAAAGACTGCGATCACGCCCTTACCCGACAGAAAGACTCGTACCTCACACGGAATACCTTTAAACATATCTCCATCCCCACCCTCCGTATTTATTACACCTTACCACCTCTACCGCAAGCCTTATCACGGATGTTACATGGTTGGGGAGAGGAGATTAAAATAAAAATATTTGACACTCTCTGGAATCATTGTAGTTCGCATCAAATAATTTTTAACACAGATTGGATCGATAGTATAACGTTAAAATTTGAAAAACTAAATGTCTTCGAATGATGAGGTTGAGTCGAAGTTGCTATTAGGCCGCGAAAATATGATATTCTTGGAGATGACGACATATGCTTCCAAATGTTTTAGAGAATTATTTGCTATTCGTCATCAGTTGCTAATACCCTCAGATGTTTTTCCCCTAATTTTGAAACTCCTTTAAATTCAGTAATTCGGGGACAGTCTTAAAAGACGCAAAAGCACGTAAATTTGAAACGGTCAAGCGCTTCGGAAACTGTGTAATAACCTAAATAATAAAAGATATTTCACTTCTTTACATGGTTCCCACATCCCACATAGATATCCTCAGTATTGACGTGGAGTATTTACTGGAAACAATATTTCCTAGCGGCTTCACAACAGCTAATATTAGTTCTCTACTTACACATTGAAATGCTTTCACAATCTTTGCTCCACAAAGTGCGCCAAAGAATTATTTCAATCTAGTTCGATAGTCACTACTATACTTACATAGTGTACATTACAGACGATTTAATTAATTCTACATGAAATTAAATTCCACAACAAGTAGAAATTTTCGGATGAAAATCCTAAGAAACATAAAACTATTTAATGACGTGAAAAAAACATTCAAAAAGGCATATCGATATTGGAAAATTTCACAAGAAATTACCTAAAATTCCTTTCCATTTGCACGTGCCAATCCGTACGGCAATATTCAGCCTATTATCCTTAGATATATTATTTTATTGCTATTAGCTTTCACAATTTAGTAGTTCGGCGATCGAAGAAAAGTAAGCGATAGGTTGGCACAGAACTGATCGCGTTAATCGGAGGTTGTTTCCCTAAAACATAAAATTAGCTAAACAATAGAGCAACGTTTGATAACTCATAAATAGGTACTCAATTTGAATGCAGCGGCCCCAAAACTTTATCTCAAATATAAATTAGCCTAATCAGTTTTTCCTATGCTAAACTATGGTCAACGATGGCGAAAAATAGGCAAAAAGAAGCAAATAATATTGTGAAACTGAAGCTCAGTGATTTATTTTCTAAAGTGACGTAAACTTCTATGTTACATAAGCTCCTAAATTTATCAATCAGGCTTGAATTCTTATTTAAGTTCATGGGTTCCTACTCAACAAGGTGTTTTAACATTTTCTTCAAATGCATCTCGAATGAACCACTGGGTTAATATTTTATATCTGGATTGGAAGTTAATTAAGTTTGGTGGGCTAAGAAAACACCGGTTATCTTCTTGACTCAAACTTTTAAGAATAGCCAAACCGATACTATTATTTGGGTTTACCTTATCATTTAAAGATACGGTTTTTCTCACTGTGAAATAGATAATGACAGCGTCACTGATCATTATCTATTTCCCTAAGAAAACCTCGCGAGAAGAAAGCCATTTGCTTGTGACTGTGAAAGGCCATAAAAAAGTGAGATGGCCAAGTGGTTTATTTTTACTCCCTAAGTACGAGGGGTGAACAAAAAAAGGCAAAGGAATTTCACGGTGTGCATAAAAAAGGTTGAGATGAGGACTGCTGAGTGTCTTCGTCTTTTTTTTCCTCCAAGAGGATATTTCCTTCCAAACGGCCCAACCTTTCACTGATGAAGGTGTGATCACGGCAATCAACGGGAGAAATAAACATTCCCAGACTACAACTGGACTCAACAATGGAAGCCGAGGTGCAATAAACCGCTTGGGACTGTGGTGCTAGTGGAGGCTCCGACCAACCGTTTTTTTTCTTTTCCTCTGCGAAGAATGGGACAGACAATAAATTGAACAAACATAGCTTTGGATTCCGGACGGAAACGGAAGGTAGCCTCCACCTGCCTCGGGCGTGTTAGTAGACATACGCATGAATTACACAATTTTAATTAAAACAAATCCTGTACAAAGCCATCTCACGATATAATTTTAATCACTTTCTTCTAGAGTATTTAAATTTTAAATCGATCGATAACGATTCGATTCCTAGGCCCTTTCAACTTTTTTATTCCGCGCAGGAGTGTAATTTGATGAGTTACACATATACAGCATAGAGGAACACAAATGCCCTATTCTTTACGCTTTGAAAACGAACCCTATAGAGATTGTACCTTGATGCCCCGGATAATCTAGGGAGTGATTTTCTTGACCGCCAGCAACAACGTACAACAACAATACTAAGCCTTACTCACATTCGTGTTCCCGAAGGTGGAGTAAAAGGAAATGAAAATTTCATACTCTTTAATCCTCAAAAATACGATTTTCCTTCAATGCTAAGAAAACTAATGTTTCTAATTTTGCTAATGTCAGTAGTTATTTTGGACAGTTCAATATGCCTATATTTTGACGGTGTACAGACAATGTCTTCTGTAAATTGATTAACGTTAACAACTTATAAAAACAAAGCCGAAATTCTTGATTAATCAGGATCAATACGAGGAATGGGCCGATCACAATACGACAAATACAATCTGACTACTTAGCATAAATTTTGGCTATTCTCCACATGTTTATGAGACCACAAAAGAATTCTAATAGATCGAAATGGGTAATCATTGATTTTCTCCAAGTCTACAGAATTTGCTGTGTCCAGTGTATTAAGGTAGTTTGAACAAGATATCACTGCACAAATAACCCAATGAATTTGGTCTCATTCTAAAGAAAAAGATATCACATAGCAAATTATGTACACCAATGATTGCATATTTCTCGAGATCTTTGCCCAAAAATATAAGCAGTTTTCCATGGAAAATTCAAATGGTACGGCTGTGCGCTCTAGACAGACATTCTAAGTTCTGACTCTCTGTTCGCGTCAGAAATGTCACGGTGTGTAGTTCGTAAGTTTTTAAAAAGTTATTTTCAAAAGTAAATGTATAACCCACTCTCATACTTTTAATAAAATCGCAAAACTCCTTCGCTTGTGAAAGACGTTGTCAGCTTGCAGCTTGAAACAAATAAGTGTAATAGATATTTAGTTAATTACTGAAAATGAAACTGATATTATCAGGTCTGACTTGTTGGAGACGATGGATATCCATATTAAATAAACAAACTTTCCACAAACTTTCACGGCAATTTACAAGGCTACATTTACTTCATGTTTCTTAGGGTGGCTTTAATTTTTTAATAAAATTCGAATGTGGTCTTCATTATTACTTGAGAAAAATCTTGCCTAAACTACCTTCTTGATTATTACATTTAGCTCTTCCCCCTTACCTTTCTCGTAGTTGACCTGCCTCTCCTGCTGCCTGGCGTTGTCCGCGGCCACTTTGAGCAGCCCCTGGATATTGCGCAGCAGCGTCTCCGTGCTCGAGATGGCTCCGCTGGGGTCGGGGCCGATGCCGACGCCGTTCCCGCTGCCGCCGCCACCACCACCTCCGCCGCCTCCACCGCCCCCGCCGCCTCCGCCTCCTCCTCCTCCGCCTCCACCGCCGCCGCCGCCCACCAGCGTCGAGTAGTTGAGGGCGGCCGCCTGCGAGGAGGAAGTGCGGTCGCTGCCGGGGACGCTATTGGCCACTTCGGCGGCGTCGCTCAGTTCTGCGCCAACCGGGAAGAGACACAAGAGAATCGTTTAGAGGGTTTATTGAGGAGGGATTCGAGATTCACAATGTCATGAACGTGACAAGTGAAACTTTTAAATGGCATTGTTTGAATTTTTCTGGGTTGTGACATCAAATTTCCGAGGCCTTTCTGAAAAAGTAATCAGAGAATTCAAATTTGGAAGTATCGGCCCCGGGGACAAACCTCGGGGGGGATATGGCATTTGCTGTCGTTAAAAATCCTATTTTATTGCTCAGTGGGATAGTAGTAATATCAAGTAATTATATTGCATAAGAATTGAAATATAGTGTATGTAATAAAAGAAAATAACATTTGTAATGTCATAGCACGAACTTAAAGGCACAATTTGACTCCATTATGGATTACCAGCCGGTCTTAGGCATCTTAACATTAGGCCCGGTTTCACAGGCTATACCTCAATCCCCAATCATTTTACCTGTTATCACTTTCTGTCTTAATTAAATGTATAAATCAAGCAGTATTTGACTCAAGTGACCTTATTGACTCACTTTCCTAGTGCTGGTTCATGAAAATATGATATAATGGGTAGTTATTGCATTAAATCAAAAGTACACGTAATCAATGGAGATCTCTCTATATAATTAACAGTATTCTTTTGAATTCTCATGGTGATGCCGAGCATTGATATTTCCAGAGGATATTCATTATGTACACAAAAAATCTCTAATTTTTATATAAAAGCAAGCATATTTTAAAATGCTACTATGTTGAACCAGAGACGGAAAGCTGGTGGGAATAACAAATTTAGAAACTCATGCGGAGCCAACATTGCAGAAAATATACCCTTATCAAATGCGGAGCCAAAAGTGTAACATCCTTTTCACCACAAAAATACAATGGGCATGAACAGAGCATGAAAGTATTTTCTCAGGACCAAAGCAGATCTCTCCTCTCGTCGCATTAGTCAGGGGTTAGGGATGGACGATGATTATCGGAAACGCCACCACCAGAGGGAATAACACGCAGGGCCATTATACGATCGCAACCGACCCAACTAATGGCTCACGCTAAAACCCTACTTCGGGGTTTCTCTTTTTTTCGCGGGGCAAGAGATGCGAAACGGTGGACGGAGACCGGGAGAAGGACAGCGCGTCCTTGGACACTTCCCTTTCATAACACGAGAGTAGAAGCAATCGATTCCGACTACTCCCTCCCAGCCGCGTGTGATGTTCGCCGCCGCCACCAAAAAGCCGCACACAAGAATTCTTTTTATTCCCCCCACCTTGCCTTCTTTTTCTCCCTCCTGCTCTTTTTCTCTCCCTCTCGTTTTTTATCATCATCGACCGAAGGGAATGTGGCTGAAGGGGTATTCGAAATGGACCACGACTTTGCGTCGAAGAAAATTGTGAGCACAGGTAAAAATAGTGATCGGAATGAGGATCTAGGTGGAGGAAAAAAACCTTGAGAGCGGTCGAAGTAAGAAATTGAAACTTGAGCTGAAAGGTGAAAGGATTGTAGGGGAAATAAATATGTTGGCCATCCCCACCATTAAATTTTATAACAATAGACAGAAAATTACCCTTTGATATGTTTAATTTATAATTGCCTCTGCCTGCCTGCCAGTAAACTGCCACCAACTATTACTTCTTATTTCGTGCAAAATATAAAGGAATAACTGCATAACTTTGAGTTCAGTAGGTGATATACTGAGAAAACCATATTTGATTAATTAAGTATAATCTTTTTTCTCATTCACTTCTTAAGCAATGTGAATATATACCGCGAAAAAATTCCAATACTTCTTAGGTTGCCATTTATAATGAAGCCTGCATCAGCTCATGGATTGAAGAGGAGGAAAGTTGAAATAAGAGGAAGGAGAAAGAACAGGAGAACCGAGGAATGAGAGAGGAAACGTTTTGGGTATGATGGAAGAAGGAAATCGATTTCCCTTTCCTTTCAATTGCTATATTACCCCCATTATTTTCCCGACGTCCATTTCTTTTCCCTTCCGCTCCGTGGAAAAGGACAGTGTTTTGTTTCCATCAAGAGTCGCACGCGGCTTATTTTTCCTTCGGCTTAAAGCCGTGGTGGTGTATTTTCTTTTTTTCTCTCTCTCTCGTTCCCTCCCCAAACATCGTCTCGATGGCTTTTTGTTATGCGGGCGTCGCGTGCTCGGCGCCCGTGGCCGCCTTCAGCATCGGAGTATGGTGGGGGTTGGTGATGCCGGTGGCTCCTACCCCCGTGAGCGTCGTCCGCGCCGTAGACTTCCCCCGAACCGAAAATGAACCCCCCCCCTCAATCATTCACCCCCGGGGCTCTGCGAGTAGGCCTACCAACTGCAAGACCTTCTTGACCCGGAGAAGTAGAATAGTAGGCAGTCTTTTTCTCCATCGTTACGAAGTTTTAGCAGTAATATCCGTAGTAACAGATTGATCAAGGTTAATTTTGTACTTTGATTGCTTTAATATTAAAATGATCATATTTTTATGATTAAAAAATATAGTCTTTATATAGGTACATGAAAATTATATGCGAAAAAAAACCTTCCAACCTGAAAGTGACTTCGTTTCTTTTGAGAGAACCTACTAGTTTCACAAAGTCACAAAGTAATGTAGTATTTCGACCAAGATCTCACTTTTTATCTTAAATAAAAGCGCGTGAAAATTGGCTTTATTCGTTAAAATTAATGCTTACTGAGAGAATTCTGCGTAACCCATGGACTGTCTGCATATAAGTGAAACTATCTACAATTCGTTGTTTCCCATCTGACTTTGTCCAAGGGAAAATGAACTGAAACCCTGAGCCCGAGGAGAAACATCGCTTCACCCGGAGTCTCCGGGTCAAAATGCCCCAGGTGGCAATCCTACGTTACGAGTGGGACCGACGTCCGTCTCTTGCAACGGCCGACCGACGTCGGCGGTAGTGGCGACTCTTCACTTATTGGCTCCCGTGACTGGCGTATTTTTTCCCATCCCTCACATATTCTTTCTCTCTTTTTCGGTCGGTGTAATTTCACGCCTCTAACGCACCAGGCGCCGCCCTCGACTTCCACACCCAAAAAAAAATTGAAACAAAAATTAAAGGATGAACTGAAAATGTTTTCGGAGCGAGTATTCGACGAGACGTAAACATGGATAACGAGGATGATGAGGCCACTTCGCCGCATTGTTTGATCATTTTTGTTTGAGTTTCTCTCCTCCCTGATCATTTCGGGCTCCGGTTATTATTACTATTCCTACATACGGTTGCCTCCTTTGTAATTTTCGTTTTAGAGTTCCTTAAATTCCATTAGAATGAGTGTGCACTTTGGTGTATGGCTCATCATGAAACGTCCCCAATACTTATATATGGGTTGATACATAATTAACAAAATATTCAAGGATGGATGAACGGCGCGAAAATATTTAAGATCCCCCTCCATTAGCGAGAATGACAACGACGAGCATTAAAATATCCAGATATTCAATTCACAAATGACAAAACTTCACATAAAATCAAATATTTAAAACTGGTATACGAATATATAGTCAGCTTAGTGATACATTTTCAATGAAAATATGCATCACTAAATAACTATATACATTCCAAGTATTTTCTTTGTTAATTTCAGATAGAATACTATGTTGACTGGATATTGCGGGTATAATAATTCAATATCAAGAACTTGTCCAAAACTTGCGACACCAGCTGTGGGTTTCTGGCCTCGAAGAGACAATAATCCTGTGTAGCATGCATGCTGTCTCAGTTAAAAGTGTACGTATTCGTCAGTAGGTGATGTCAAGTTGCTAAAAAGAGAAACGCCCGCGGTGCACCCGAAGAAAGCAGTCTTTCAGTACCTTCTAAACCTTTACCCCATGTGACAAAATACGTAATTTTTTCCGCGATTTCTCCAAAATATAATACATGGAGGCTCTTTTCAATGTTTGTATCTCCAAAATCTCCAAAGCGTAGTGGATGCGGCTACAATCCATTCCATACACTTGCCGCGCCACCTTACTCCCCGTTGCAGGCGGGTTAGACTAGACTCGACCGCGCGATCGAAAAACTTATGTAAAATTCGGCGTCGCAAACGGTTGCAGCATAACTTATCGGATTCGCACTGTGGAAGCTTTGTAGAGTTTCCCCATATAAGTTACTTTGCGATGCTCGGCGATGCAAATAACTATTTCTCTACATTTATTTAAAAAATGATCAAAAATGAGGGTCCGCCATTTTGTTTAATATATTTGGTAAATAATTACAAAAAAGTAAGTAGACTAATATTAAACAAAGATAAAAAACTGCTTCATCTAATTGCATCACTTTTTATTCCAATTCTTTATCCATAAAGGCTTATCAAGGGCTTGATTTTGAAGATTTCGTGAGAAAATTGAGTGTAGACCATTTTTGCAAAATTTGTGTAACTTTGACCTCATGAAAATTGTTAATTGTTGAATACTAAGGAAAATGCTTTGCGTCATCGCATGCACAGGTGTTTTGAAAATATTTATGCAAAGTTTCAGCTTCCTGGCTTGAAAAAAATCACTTTTTGACTTTTATCACTTTTGGCCAGCTTTCAAAAGCCAGCTTTGGCAAAAAAATCACTTTTGGCCAGCTTTTTTCGATTTAAGCCCACTGTGAGTCGGCGGAAATGGAAGACTCGGCCCGGTCTTTAAAAGAAGAATTAATATTCAAATTGCACCGGGAGAGTAATTAGTCCTTAAATATTAAATCAGTCAAAAAAGTATTCATTTAACCTTAATCAATCTGATACTACTTATATAAAAGCTGAAACGTCGCGACAACGGAGAAATGACTGGGTTGCAAACCCCATAATCTCCGGGTCGAGGTGGTCTTTCAGCTGGTAGCCCTTTAGTGTTTATGTCCTCACCGTGGTCTTTCTCGTCCTCGTCGTCCACGTCGCTCACGGGTTCGTCGTCTTCGTCTTCCTCGTCATCATCGTGTCCCGCCTCGCTCCCGCTGCCGGCCCCACCGGCCCCCGGGCCGACGACTCCGCCCACGATTCCGCCGCCCCTCTCCACGACCTCGCCCCCGCCGCCCCCACCGCTCTTCGACAGGTTTAGCACAGGGCTGTGGCCGTTTGAGGAGCCTGTTGAGGAAGGGAAGAAAAAAAAGGATTGAATAAATAAATAAAACAAAAATCCAGTCGTGCTGCCACTCTTGAGCGGATGTATGCGGTCGAGCCCAAACGAGGGAACAAATCAGCTCAATTTCAGACGTGTTTCAAGCTGCAGAATTCTATACGCGCTAATTAATCCAATGTGTGTGTCTCAACTCAGTCCCGGAAATGGTGGATATTACCATAGAGTAAGCATATACTATATTTAATATATTTACTCTATGATATTACACATCACGCTACTTGGCACACACACATCATCCCCCTGTAACAGCACAAAACGTAGTTAACTTATTTTAATGAAAGGTAAGAGCAAGAAAGATTATGATGATTCCTAACTAGCTTTATTTGAAATAATGAAGTGTATGTGCGATCAATCAACTCTGTGAATTGTAAATCTTCATAGAATATTTCGTGAATGCATGAAAGACCAATTGTAATTCAACCAATCCATTGCAAAAGACATCATTTTTCTTTTCATCAATGTTTTCCTTCAAAAATTAGTTACATTTATGGATTATACATTCCATTTATTCAAGAAGTAATATCTTTTTAATCTAAATTATTACATTATTAACTGATAATTTCATATAGATGAGAGAAAAGAAATTTAATCTAATTTTAATAAATGTATCCCATTAGTTGAGCAATGCATCTAATTATTATCATTTTATAACTCAGATAATTTGACATTCTAAGTAAATGCTACTATGATCTCTAATGATCCACTCGAGCACTTCTTAAATTTACTTAGTGATGGGAAAACGACTGAGTATAGCCTCGCACCGATAGAATTTCAATATCAATGTCGTTTGTTACGCACATTTATTCATCTTTTACTTGATAATTCATTAACAGTTACTGATTTTCTTATAAATGATTGCCTACATCATAAGATATGAAACCTATTTCCCTATTCCAACATGATGCTTAAAGAGTAGTTTTCGATTCAATTACTCAGAAATAATACTCATTTCTTACCTTGGACTCGGGGAATTAAAAGGAGTCGCTGCGATAATCGAAAATGCAATTCTCGAGAATCGGCGCTTAAGAAATTGTCCGGAGACAAAACCTCGGAGGAAGTTGGGACGAAAAAAAAGAAACTCGTCGGATGAATTAGTAATGCGGGATTAGATGGGTTCCGCCTGCGAGAGCAAAGGCGAGCGAGTGAGGGAGACAATGACAAAGGGAGCCGAGGAAGCCATTTAATATTAATGCCATTCCAAGCGCCAAGCAGGGTGCCTAGAGACACAGGATCTTCTCAAAAGTCACGCGATTTTTTTCCCCCTTAAATTAGTCCCGGCCGGAGAAAATGCGGATATTCTCTCCTCGCACGATGGCAGGATATGAAGGCAAAGATGAGGAGAGAAGTAAGGAATCGTTTCTTTTTTTATTCCTGCAGTAAAGAAAAAAATTAAGGACACCAACGGTGGAGGAGGAGGATGAGAACGGCGAATTCTATCCGCAGCCCCCCCCCCCAACCCATCACCCCCTCTCATCCATCCCTCATTTCCTTCCATTAATCCCCGACGCCGGAATATTTTTTAATTCAAAACTACTCTTTCTCTCTCTCTCTCCCAAAAGCTTCTGCTATATGTTCGGTCCATCCCTCATGGAAACATCCCTATGACTATGAAACTAGCTTCCTGCCTCATTTGTCGCGCCTTTCTAACCCCCTCCCAAATACAGCCTCTTCCTCCTTCCTTGCAGTATCCATCTTCTAGGAAATTCTCACGAAATCCCTCTCCACTACTCTTCCCAAATGCTTATCCTTCCAAACCCCTCTTCTCCCTGCTTCTTTTCCGCCCTCATCTGTATTCTTTCCCCCCACACCTCTACTCACAATCTCCCGCCCGCCCCTTTTTTATTCCCAAAATTCATCAACAAAACTTTCATCTCCTGTTCCATCTTCCATCCCTCCTCCTCCTTAGACATCCCCCCCCACTAAGACTGTCCCAAAGAAACCCATATATCCCTATATCACTCCAAGTTGGCCTTTTAGTCATCAGAGAATTCCGTATTCTCTGATGACCGGACTTTCTTAGAATAAACAGATGCTTACATCCGCAGAGTTCATTTATAATTAAGGACATTTCTTTCCTGTCATCGGTGCCTCAGTTAGAGGAGTTACCCTAATGAGACCGGAAGGCTTGGAGTTCATTTTAAGATGAAGTATTATAGCCCCTCTATATGTCAAACCTTAGGATTATACTCGTTTCTCCCAGCAAAGAGACTTGCGGTTGAAGACAGAGAATAAAATTAGTAATGCACTATCAATCAACAATGTCATCCCAAGGGTAGTGCGACAGGTGCCGTTGCACTGGGCCCCACCCGGGCTTGTCTTTTTAAGATGGCGCGGGGAAACCCACCAATCAGCGGAACTTAACTACGACTTAGTACATATGTAAATTTCTTGAAATCATTAGCCAGTTTGCCGATTAATTGCCTATTTTCCATTATATATGCTTAAGAGATGTTACTTTATCAATAAGGGAATGCAAAGTAAGGGGCTTCCGCTTGTACAGGGGATGCAAAGTAGGGAATTCCGTTTGCACAGGGCCCCTCAATCCCTCAGGGTTGGCCCTGTCAATTAACATACCTTATTAGCACATCTTATGAGTGGCTAGAGACATACAACTAAATTTTCCTTCAATATATAAGTCCTTTTCCTTCCTTTGTGAACTTGCTTTAAGTTCACAAAGCGTAGATATTAAATTTAAATCTAACATATATTTCTTGCCGTCAGTGAGACGGCCGCAAGTCCTAAACTGATGTGTGATTAATAACCCTGCAGCCTCTTAAGGATCACTGTCATTCTGCTTTGAAATACCGTCATACCGCTGGTAAGAGGTTAGCGAAGGATTTTAATCGAAAATGAAACAAACCAATCTCTTCCAGCGTTTAAATGTTTAACAGCCTTTCAAACCTACTGTACGCGGTGAATTCTCCAAATGATCCACGCATACAACCTTAACTTTATCTATTTGCATATCTATAAGGGAGTTAGAGCAGGGACCGTGGAGAAAAGGCATAAAGAAAGTAAAAAAAGAGAGAAGGAGAGAATAACGAAGGATGAGAGAGAAAGGAAGAGATAGAAAAATAAAGCAAAAACTGTTTGGCGCCCGCCGCGGAAGGCTACAGTCTCCCCGAAAAAGAAACAAAACGTCCTTTTTATCGCCGGTAAGGACAAGGCGCCGTCCTTGCGAACTCTTTCTCCCCTTCTTTTCCCCTAACACTGTCTCTTTGACCATACCTGGAATCGGCCTTACCCTTAGCGAAAAGAGATTTACGCTCGGTTCAGCTCCACGCCCCTTTCGCTGCCTGACCTCCTCACTCCCCACCTCCCCCCAACCACAATACCTGGCCACCCTCCCATCCACACTCTCTCCCACCACCCCCGAGATATTCCAACCGAACCTCTTGTCTTCCACACTCTACAGCCCCTCATTCCCCACCAATTCTCCCCTTGCCATTTCCCCCTCTTGCCCCAGACAATCGAAACCTCTCATCGGCCCACGAAAGCAGTCAGACAAGAAGGCAAAGTCAGTTCACGCACACACCCTGCTCAAGCTACGTTTTCATGAATCCGATTTTGCGTTGCCGAAGACAGCGCAGCCAATCAGAAGAATCAGAGAAGCAAACGTAGGTTGCGTTGCCTTCGGAGTTTAATTCATCATTTAACTCCATCCAATGCTTCGCCATATTTTTATCCATATAAACTACCGAATGAACAGCAAAAATGACCTACATTGTAGTTCAGGTCACACTACGATTATGAGCGTCTTTTTATTGACGCAATACGGTGAAATTTGGGGATTTTGCGACGTTAAAGAAAAACGCATAAAATATATGCTAAATCGGTAAGTTTCTTTGTCTTCGTGATTCAGTGCATGATTTTTAATGGTACTTCCTGGTATCCAAACTTAAAAATACGGAGTAATTGCTCAAGTTCTCCTTGACGGGCTCCTGCGGTATTGTGCCGGTCATAAATGAGGCTGAGACACTAGCGAGGGTAGGCACGAACTAATTAAGGCTGACCATAAGCAGCCCTCACATGTTACATTTTGTCCTGGGAATAAAAACTGGGACTGTGGATGACTGACGCTGCTGCGGTAAAACGGATGCATGACAAACTAGCTTAATTCCTGTCCGACTAGCTGCCTATGCCATCATCCCCTGCTTTTGTATTTTAATTACAATTATATAATGTGATAGGTAACACACTTTTCGTTTCCCTTCATTTGTAAAACATGTTTTCATCTCTGAAAAATTGATACCAATATTTGCATGTTTTGTATCTCGTTTATTATTGTCTTTTTTGTCGAAACTAAGATATGTTAGTATGTAAAATCTCGCCCCATAGGAGCGAATGCTCCTAGGATAATAAACCTTTTTCCTATTCTATTCTATCATCATGGTATTACAAAGGTGGTCTGAGCGAGATGTTTCAGTAGTCACAATGGAGACCGTAATCGAGTAATGTACTTAACCTTACACAATTTCAAGAAGTATGAAGCATATTTTTTATACTAATGGCGCTAATATTTGTTTTATATGACATAAATTCTCAGTAATTAACTTATATACACATTTAATACATATACAACACACTTGCTTCATTTTTTCACGCAAAACGCCTTCACGATTGAAGATTATTTTTTAGTTTTTGTAGAAAGTATTACGGCAACAAATGTTTTTTTGAGAAAACATACAAACCACACGCTGCTAAATTTCTGATACGATCCATACGTCAGAACTTCCACATTCAAAGAAATAAATTTTCTCTGGAGCGCATAGCTATACCATATCCCATATAAAATGGCTTCTATTTTTTTGGAAAATATCTTGAAAATTTGTGCGTTGAGTCATTAGAAAGTTGCGATCTTTTTCTTTAAAACGAGGCCAAATTTATTTGATTTCAGGTAAAATAATGGGTACCTCATGACCTACTCTCTCTCTCTCTCTGTCTTCCTTTCCACCTTCTCTCATTTAAGTCTCTGCCTGCCTGCCTCTTCGAAATTTATAAATGGAAGTGCGAGGCGGGACTGGAAGCAGCGATGGGGCCGCAGTGTCCCGCAAGGAGGATTCTTGGGACCGATACACGTTCAAAGCAGACAAACACGGACGCATTCAGTCGAGAACGAGAGTTAAGCTCCCTTGTGTGCAGGTGCATAGGGTATATAAGCTCGCGGCGCTATAACGAAATGCGCCTCGGGAATTTCAACGCCCGAGAGACTCCCTCTCGAGCAATTAAATTTATTGGCCCGAAGGGGTCGCGCAATGCAACGCGACGATGCCCGGGCGCTCGTAAAGATTCCAGAGTGTGACTGGACACGCAACTTATTGTGGTTTTTAATGGGCGACTTAAGAGAGTCCAAACACAACATACGTGCACATTATTATGTGGTTTGCTTTAGCCGACGACTCTCGTAAAGGTAATGACTGAGCTTCCTGCAGCAAGATTGTCGCGTGTAATTAACTACCTGCCGTTAAAATATAGTTTTTTTCTAACTGTGAGGAGGTTCTGAACTTTGATCAAAATGTGATTGGAACAGTAGGGATACCAGCAGTAGCAGATGGTTTTTAGGAGAACTGATCATTCAGGCTTTACTGTTTCGTCTAAGATCTTTATACTATGACACACGCAACATTCTGGCCCGAGGCGGAATAAGAACCTGAATTCGGGATACTCGAACATATTTTCTAATTAATGGTATTTACTATCTGATTACTGAACTATTGCATATGACATGCAATAAAAGTATTACTCATACCAAATATTAAATAAATTTTCTAAACTTTATAAAACCATTAGTCAATATTAATCTAATGACTCTGGATGAATTATTTTCGAAACTTATCCAAACGGACTTCGATTGCAAAAGTCCATCAGAAAGAACCGATTCACTTGATATCGATGATCAGAATTCAATGCACTTTCCATTCTGAACTCCATTAATCCAGAAGCGTACCCTCCACGATTTGATCCTCAAACAAAAGACCTTGATAATCGCGTTAAGCATATTAAGATTGGCATTGTCAATGGCAATTGCCATAAGCGATTACAGACAGTATTTTATGCATGTAACATTATACGCAGAAGCTGTTTTGATACACTATCTCGTTCATGTTTTGAAGAGTTGTTATGCAAACTTTCAAATATTAGCCTTTTGTGAATATCTCGAAACTTAATCTATTTGTAAAGTGAAACTAAAATTGGATGCTATGCTCTACTTAACTGTGATCGAGCCGGTTGCTGCAATGGTGCATTCACCCATATAGCAAAAATAGGTCATGATTAATATTTTTTGTCACAATATAACTGAACATGCCCCAACAATTGGGACGACCCAGATGCGTACTACACTCATCTAAGAAAGAAAATTATTCCCTCCAGGCCAAGTTCACTGAATTTTCTCTTCCTACCCTTCGATCCGATCCTCAAAAACAGCTTCTCCGGTTCGCATCAGTGCAGCCCTTAGAGTAAGAGAGAGCACCTCCCGAATCCTGGCGGAGGGAGGGACCCCATCCCCGTTCCGTCGGAGAAGAGATGCAATCTCTCCGCCCTGTCTTACTCCCGGGACACACACGAACATGGCTTCATTAGCGTCGGCGACCAATACATATACATCGGTGGCGGCGGCAGCCCAGAGGCACGCGGACATCGCCCACATCGTCCAGAACGATAGAGGAGAGCGAGCGAGCGACCTCTGGCCCCGTCCTCTCTCCCCTTAACTCACCCCAGACACCAACTCTCCTCCTACCACCTCCTTCCTTCATTTCCTCACCAATAGTCTCAACCAGAACCGAACCAATCTCACCGAAAGCAAAAAGGAGGTCTACCTAGCGGTTATGTTGAACTGTCCGATTGCATTCCTTTGCCATTGGGTTGCAAACAATTGATTTCACTCGAAGAGATTTGCTGAATATCACAGCAGGATAGCAATCGTTAGGATTGAGGTGAGAGGAATCGGGAACTACGCCAAAAACAAGCGAATGCCGGGAAACAATGGAAAATCGCGGTTCGAAAATATATTCCGAGGCTTCCTCGGTCGATAAGTTTAATTCTTTGTCGACAATTATCCGAAAACCTAAACTTTCCTACCCAATTGGGACAATGTAGAAGATTCTCAATCCCATCCTATTCTGTAATTCACTGCATGTTCAAAAGAAACTGCTGTTGGATAGTTGAATACGGTCTTCATTAAACTCAAGATCAAACTCAATCTCTTTCTTCCAAAGAATAATTACCTTACGCAGTTCCATTTCCACCGAGCAAACCAAGGACTCTCCTCCCCAGTTTTTTTCGCCCCTCCTTTAAAAACATTTGCTGCTACCGGTTCCCGATAGCATCGACTAGAAAGAGGCAAAGCTTAAAGCTGGTGTTTCTCTTCCAATAGGAGTGATTTATTCATCCCTGTCTTCGGAGGCAATGAAACGATGAAGAGTGGGGAGTTCATAAATTAAAATCTTTTATAGCCGTCGCGAGGATAGTAAAAAATGTCAACCGCGGCATCTTAAAGAAGAAATGTGACTGTTTCCTTGCGACTGAAAATGGAGGAAGGAAGAAAATTTGAAATGGAGAATTCCACGAAATCCTCATCGAAGATACATAGCTAGACATTTTCCCTCGACATTTACCTATAGTAACCACTGACAATATATTGCATATTAATGCTTCGCAAAAGTTGTTTTCGTATCCTTTCTCGCCGATTTTACGGAGAGATGTTGTTATGCTAACGCTATATTTTATCGCAAATTGAGGCCCAAATTCTCTCTATTCTACGCCTGACTCGTTCACTTTACTGCGAGATATTGATGTATATTCTGAAACAGAAAATTTAAGATACACATTCTTTAGTCAAAATAAATGTCTCAACATTTTTTCATTAGCGTTCTGATATTCAGTGTTTTGTGGGCGACCATCACATACCCGATTCCCATTTAAACATCTACAGATGGGTACGTCGTTCGCTGCCAAGTATTTCAAGAATGATCACACGGTGATAATTCTTAAAATACTTGCATAATTCTTATTCTAGACTATTCTAGATCTCGCTGATAGAAATGGCAGAAAGAATTCACCTTGAATCACCTGAGGATTCAACTTATCCAAGACCGTCACGTCTAAATGCTCTGTGCCAGGAGAGAAGAATATGATTTTTTCGCTCCTTGAATGGATGGCGTTGATTCACTTTGCACGCTTCGACGCGAGACACCGGGTCGGCAGCCACTCCCGAAGAATTAGATATGACGGATAAAGACGGCTAATAGACGTCTGCAGGTGCCTAGCCGGCGTGCGTATGGAGATCAAGGCAGTTGCATCGAACTAAGTTCTAGAACAAAAGAAGGAGAAGTCGGAATGGGGAAGGAGAGGGAGTTATAAGTCGAGGCGATGAGAGCGGTCCCGAGTCCGCCCTCGGAGCGGTAAACACCATAACTCCTTCGGATTTCGATATGGGAAGAACACGCGAATGGGGAGGTCTTAATAGTCTCAGGAGGAGCTGGAAAGAAAGGTCTCCTCCTCTCACTCTTGGCTATGCAAACACGTGGCCGGTGGGCGGAGGGGGGGGGGGCAGGAAGAGGGGGAGGTGGAAAGAAAGGCCGTGGAGGGAAAGAGAGATAGGGGCAGGATGAATGGGATGGTGGGCAATTGATGGCTCCAGGGGAGTAGAGTCTAAGAGGAGGAGGAGGAGAGGATTGAAAGGTTTAGGACTGGTAAGGCTCTCTCCATTGTGGAGGTGAGGCGATTCGGCGGGGAGTGAGAGAGGTTTGCGGGGGAGGGGAAAGGTAGGAATATACTGGCGTTGGGACGATTCACGAGAGCGGTCTGGATTACAAGAAGGGAATGAGAACGAAATGAACGTTTAGGACCAAGCTGTGTCATCAGCATGAAACACTGAGTGGTTTCAACTTGACATGCATACCAAGGTGGTTGAGAGTAAAGGGTTGGTTGGAATTAGTACGCGGCAATATAAGAGGAAAACGGAAATACGCAGGGAATTATGAATTACACCTAACTCGCCCTTGATTGGTTGATTGTTTGGGGAGGCGATGGAAAACTAAGGTCTTTGGTGCCATTGAGGACAGGGGGGGTAATTTGGTAAGGGTAGGATTATACGGGGCAATGAGGAAGGGTTGAGAGAAACCCGGCATCGGTATTAGTCTGCTCCTAACGAAAGGCGCCATGGGGTCCGTGGTTTTACGTTTACTCCCCAATTTGCCTACTATTTTCCCATGAAGACGCAACGATTTAAAGTTGTTTCTAGACCACAAATGCTTAAGAGGTCAATTGGTAGCACGTTAAAGTTCATTACGCGGTTCGTAGAAACTTCTACCTTCCCTTTTATTTATAATATGATGCTGTGACACTTAAAAGGCAGTCACTCCTTGAGATACGCGACATTGACATGTTATAGTATTTGAGCCTCATCATCTACCAATAATCCAACATGGTATTGATGATAATGGTTGTAAATACAATTTATTTCTCACAATTACTTAAATCTATACGTTCTTGATTTTGATCTGATTGTTGATGAAGAGGCTGTGACAAGTCGATGCCGAGCAATTCAAGGAGGTAACCGCCTTTAAAAATGATCACGAATTCAAGTCATATAATTAGTCGGTATTTTTTATCTTAGCTGAAATTTTTGATGATATGAGATCATGATTACGACTTAGCTCCAAATATTAATTACAATTCATGATGTTTAATACGTAAATAATTAATACAGTGCAAATATGGAGGCGCCAGAGAACTTTGGAATTGAAAATGGATCGCTATTAGCGTTAGGTGGTGCAATACAAACAGAGCTAATAGCACCAGTCATTTCGTAAAAAAAAACAATATAATTTATCATATTTCCTGGTTAGGCTTCCAAGCACTTATACAAATTTTGAAGAAAAAAAAGTCGGCACACTCATTCGAGAATTGACCACTGAAATGACTTTCCACTTTTTATTAGAAATTGAAAGAAAAAACACTTTTTTCTTCCCCACAAACAATATCATTGATGTTTATCTTCTTCCAACGAATTTCATCATTAGAATGACTCAACGTTCTAGGCTTTCAGGCCAATTTCTACCTCCCATAAACTCTCGACCTGCCAAACACCTTTCGAGCCCATTCCCCTGTTTCTCGCCGCCTATGAAGCACTTCTCCACCTTTTCTTTGTCCCTATTCCGACGCCTTTTAACACTTTAAAGCCATCATCACTCAGATACAGTATCCCTATCCACACCTTGGCCACTTAGTTTACGCACCTGTGAGGCAACACCCACAGGTGTATGAAAATGGCTGACAGAAATATACATCATCAAAGGATGTTCACTCGAGTCATGTCTATTCGTTTTACATGACGTTAAAGAGGTTCAAGTGTTAACAAGAAATGTAATAAAGTAGTAACTATATAAGTGTAAGATAGAGGATTTAAGTAAGTACTATATGTCGACTTCAAGATCTGTTATCAGTGCAATCAAGAAATATTCTTTAGATTATGAAAGGAATTAATCGTCCGTGTGAGAATCAACTGGCGAGAGTTTCCTCATTCTCGATGTCTCAGCTAACATAAAAATAAAAAAAATCCTCCCAAATACAATTAGCTTGATCATTTTTTACTTGAAATTAAAGCCACAATAACTACGTTGTTGTCTACTAAAAACCACTACGATTAAGATATGCTTATACAAAAGCTCTGTCCGGTAAAGAAGTCCTCCTTTTCTATATTCATATATCTCCAACGTACAAAACTATTGAGTGTACCTACTCTAAAATAAATTTTTCTCCATTGCAAAATCATTTATCTGTCGGTATTTAATATCGTTATTTATCTGCTCTGACTTAACAGCTTGCGAAACCAATGCAAAGAGCTCGATCGGCGGTTGTTCCTTACGCATGACTCTTTATCTCCAAACTTTCGATAAATAACCTTTCCCCACTCTTCTTTCTTGCTCGATCGCCGACCGGAATAACGCTCATTCCCAACTCCCAGTCCCGCTCCTTCAATATCACACGGCTATTTTCCCACCCGGACACCCATGACATACTTCCACCCCACTTCCCAAGCTTCTCTCACCCGCCTCCCTCCCCCAATCCTTGCACATGGTACACCTTTCCCACCAACCACTTTTTGGCCCCCTCTTCCTCAGAACAGCTACGATGACGCCTCCGAAACCTAATGCAGGTCTCGTAGGATCGCTTTGTTTTGCGTCTTCCTACAACCCTGCGGACGGTTTCTTCTCTCCTTTTCTTCCTCTACCTCCTCCGGGTGAAAAATTGAGCCGGGTCGATCATAATTTGGTGTTCGGTAGGGTGGGCGAGCGAAGGAAAGGGATTGGATCGGACGGAGAGAGAGAGAAGAAAGGAGAGGAATTAGCTTTTCCATTCCAGGAGGACACTATAAGGAGTCATGGGAGAGGATTCCAAGCTCTGACCTCCCGGAGATCTCTGTCTCGCCTCTTGCCTTTCTCTAGCGCGTCCTCACTGCGGCGCCGCGGAGACTCTCTCAGGGCCTTCCATGAACGACTGATTACGCTCTCACGATGTGATTTTTTCCCGATGCGCGCCATTTGTAAAAGGGTGACGCGAGTGTGTGTATATAAATATGGATACATGCGCGGTTGGGGGGTCGACGGGAAGTCGTGAAGGATTGTCTTAAGGAGACAAAGTTCATCGAGTGAAAAAAATTCCGCAGCATTATTGATTGCAACTGGCGAAAAAACGCTCAATTTAGTTAAAAGTTTACAGACTCGGCTCGTTCGGTGGGCGGCCAGTTTCTCCGCTTGAATATTCCGGGGCCCAAAATTAGCACTGTGCGTCAGGGAATTGCCACCCAGAAAATTTGACTCGCTCTATAGCCTGGTTTACGAAATAAAATTTACTAGTCAGGGTTGTTCCTGAACTTAAATTGTTATTAACTAATATATGATTAGCATCTGAATCAAATGCGTTTAGTTAAAAACAGCTGGTAACCACTATAACTGATATCAATTGATTTTACCGGTCTGCTATATTAAACAAATATTACAAAATATTCTCTCCCGCTACGTTACTCAGCTAAAAATTGTTCATAAAATCAGTTCTAAAATATTTGAAAATAAATGCACGCTTATGTTTCTTTCGGTTGCTAAAATGATTACTGAAATATCTTCATTGAATAAATGTAACAATAGTAGGACCGTCGTACACTACGTCCACGATAAGTCCTGATGAAATGACGAAGGACGAAGAAAGAATACTTTTCATATCGCTTCACCCCTGATCTCACACAGGACTTAAAAACCAATGAGAAAGATTCATTAAAAATATCAATTTATAAGAGTCGGCCAGCCCTCTTTTTTTCGCACGGAAACCAAGCAACTTTTTTCCGTGGCCCAGTCATGGCCATCATGACAGAGAAAGATCCTCGTAGTAATTGTCTTTCCTGAGTTCCTCAATCAACCACCGACCAAGCGACTCTCCCCCACCCCGCTACCCACTGGACCGACCGGCCAGTCCCCGTCCATTCCTCCCGCCGAGACCACCTTCCCCATACATCTCTCCGCACATGCCTCCTCCTCTCCCTCCCGAAACCTTCCCGGCCCCAGACAAACACATCCATTTACGCCTTAAACCCACTCCGGTCCGGCCGAGCCACCTTACCCCCGGTCCGAAACTCATCTCTCCTCCTTCAGCTCACCCTTCCTTCTCTTCTCCCTCTTGTCTCTCACCCCCTGCCATGCCTCCTTTCCTCCGAATCACCCTCTCCTTTTTCCTCACCCGCCCTCCCGATCCCTTCCCCCTCCAAACCCTCACCTCCTCCTCATACGTCGGCACGATAACCATTTACCAAGTCCTGACACGGGAAATAATAAAAAATAAATCTCTGCTACAATAGGTGTCAAATAAAGCTTTTCAACAACTCGCCGGGCCCGAACACACCACGGGGGGACGCGGCGGAGGGGGAGTGAGGGACCGAGATAGTTGAAGGGGCTGGGTATGGAGGGAGCGGAGAAGACGATGGGAATATCTACGAGGGCGAATGCTTCTTTCTACCTGATGGAGGCTCCCTCACCCCAAGATACACCCACACGGAGCCGAAGCAACTGCTCCGTATTCCCCGAAAGAAAGTCACTTTCATCAATTACGGAAGAGACTCAGTTTCTGCCTCTTTCTTTGAGTCACTCAAGTTCGCACGTCCCATTGCAAATGAAGTAAATGTACGTATTCCGTGCCATTTTAAAGCTATAATGGCAGTTCATTTCAACTCGAATATAAAAGTCTATTTAAGATCACCTTCCTGAATCGATACGAAAACGATATCGTATGTTTCTTCTTTTGGGATTCCCCCTGTCTTGATTTTAAATTATTGACGTTTCTACTAGAATATCCCACTATCCTATGATTTAGAAACAGTTTTTTACGAATATGGACCGCGAAAGTTTTAATAATTACACGAAATATCTATAATGGGAAGAGCTTGTCCATCGATACGGCATCAATACCTTTTAGACTATGTATGTGTCTGAAATAAGCTGAAGCAAACGGTTGGGTGAGCTTAAATGCTCTTTAGAAATCATCGTCATCAGAATAATTATTGTGAAATATTTTCTTTTAATCAAATACTAGGATATTACTTAGTTAAAAGTCATGTTACACTCCTTAATGTTATCACGTTTCATTTTTACGCATCTTCCATCATTTAAAAAGTGACTGATAAATTAAAATCCGCTTTCTAATAATACAAAAGCTTAGTTTAAATGTTTAGTTATATTAAGAGAATCTTATTTTTAATGCATTTAAATCAAATCCTAACCGGCCTTAATCATGGCATTCGACGATTGGAAACAGCATGAAGGTGTTCATTACGAACTTCAACCGCAATATCTCCATTGATACTTATTGCTTACCAAGATGCTTACCCTTTCGTAATTGCATCTTAGACACAGTTTGGTCATTGTCAGTCAGGTTTCACACTTACCGTTATGTGAGCTGAGATCTCGAACTTTCTGGTCCAGTGCAAGTGCTCTTTCTGCCTCACCCCTTTCCTCTCTCAACCTGAAAATAAAACCAAATACATTTAAGTTTCAGATATCCAAATGGTGCTTTAAAATTCTAAAAATAAAGGTGCTCTATATCTTATGAACATATTTATTTACATGCATTGTGTAAAAGGTAGTGGAATATTTTTAACTAGGCATATCTTCCAAAATTCCATACTGATGGACGAACCGACATTTTTTCTGCTTATCCTGGGTAAATGCTTCAATATGGACTCGAGCGCCCAAATTCTCAGTCATTGGTAAATGTATGAAGAGGATTAGTCAGGAGCTTCGGCGAATGCATGATAAAAGAGTGACGGGATGGCAAATGTCGCCTGTTCGTCAAGGGGTGAAAGCCCTGCACGCTAGACTGGGATTATGCGAGACCATATGGCAATGAGCAAACAATAACCTCCAGCAACTCTCTTTTTATCTCTGACGATTCTCCTCGATGTAACACTGACGATTACGAGGTTGATTCGATGACGGAGATTGGAGCGTGTGAGAGGGAAGAACTGAGGATGAAAGAGCCCGCGATAAACATCGCAGCAATACATGTCAGGGCAGCAATTGAATGGTAACTTGTGTTGAACATAACGCATTATGTTCAACAAAAGTTACTTTCTTAATCAGGATTATTATAATAAGGTAGCGCGTATATACCAATGCATGAGTGTAAGAGAAGCGAAAGTGGTTTGCCAGGATATGGCATTATAAATTATTGAAAGAGCGCCAGTTTTATATGGCTAACAGCAATAATTAAGTTCTTTGACTCTGCCTATCGCGAAAGGGAATTCACATTAACAAAAACCTTCTGTCTATTCTCTCCAACCGAAATAATAGGTGAAGCGTATAATAATAGTTTCTTTATTTGTAGAAGCATTTTTTTTTCGTGCAAGGGATATATAATTGACCTCGACATACCATTCATGACTATGATCTATTTACATGAAATTGCGACTAAAATATTTAATTTTTTTAGAAAATGCTCAGTGAAATGCGAAGGTGGAGAGAAATTACCAATTTTCTAGCTTAAGCAATTTCATGATACCACATGTATCTTCGAACTTAATTCCTGCGTAGCTGTCGAAACCTGACCTAAAAGGCTTACATTAAAACCCACTACACAGCCATCATATTATAATTGAGAAAGATATGAGAAAGAATAATTTTTAGAGTTCCCAATGGCTGAATAAATCCTTGGGAAGCTTCCGGTGGGGCATAAAATAAAACACCGGTTCGACACCCGTTCCACGGTATTAAAAGCATAAGAGCACTCTTCCGTGCCATCCATCAAAAGTAACTGTGAATGTCAATGATTAAATCTCATAATCCTAAGGCATCACTAAGTGCCATGATGATTATCATATTGCAGAAGAGCGATTTTTGTCCTTTTCAGCGTCATTATAATGCAATGCATTTAATAATTTTCATTTCTTGAGGTTCTGCTACGAATATCAGAATTGGGAAGTCACAAAAATTTTATTTAACTTATTTTTCGGCTGAAAAGCTCAGAATACCTATATATTTTTTAACCATATCCAACCGAACAATTAAACGGGCTGATTTATTTTTTTCTTCTATTAAAACTAAAAGATAGCCCGCGCTGTTAAAGTTCGACAAAGGAATTCGGCTTCCTCCTTGTGTACAATCAGAGCCGCAATATAAGGCGGTCGCACCTTCCCATGCATGTTAATTATTTATCCGTCAGAAAGGAACACGTGGCATAGACCGTTCTCGGTACATTACGAGGGGAGAAGAGTTGCATGCACTTGTTTGAGTTGGGATCACGTTGTCTCAGCCGCCATGCCTGTCAACTTTCTGGCATTCTCCTCTGCCCTTCCACACTACGTGTCCCCACCAGCACCCCAGAGGAAGTGGCGATGGGTTGCCACGGAGAAACAACTAAATGATTTGTGTCCAGAAGTGAACATTAGGGACTGCGGGAATATCCATAATGACAATATGCCAACTTTCTCGTATACGCTTCGGGAAAACAATAAACTGGTCGCCCACAAGAGTCGTAATTATACCTACCTACGACAAACACGGTTATGTTTTTGGAGTCAGATATTAAACTTTCCTCGACATTTTTCATGTTCTTTAATGTTTCCCTACTTCTCAAAATTAATTGAACGCTAACTTTGACTGATTTCTTAGTTTCGTTGCAGGCGGTGGACCCATTTCATTAATAAATTTAAGCAATTATGTTCATAAATTCTCTGGAAGGACTTGCTCTGTTTGCCATTCATGCTGATGTTAAGAGTTAACACAACATTTAATGCAATGAAAGGGTTGATCCACTTATTTTCAGGCGTCACATCGATACCTAAGATTGAGAAAAATGATCAACTATCACAAGCTTCTGGTTCAAAGTACCATAAATGCTATTGGGCGACAGAGCGGGCGCAGCTAACTAACTATAAAAAAAAAGGCCTCATAAAAGCTTCGATGGAAACATAGCATTGGATTGAAAAAATTGAGAGTGGCGATGAAGGGAGAGAATGGGGAGGAGGTGAAGAGAATGTTCAAGGGAAGAAGTGATCGCGCGGCAGGATTTCCCGCTGAACGCACACTGTGACGAGATAAGATTAGGGGAGGGAGTGTGTGGGCGAAAGTGGGAACACGTGAGTCTCGGGATTGGTCGAAAGTGCGCAACACTAAATCAACCATTTGATTGAATAAATCCCATGTGGGTGTATTATTGGCAATAGAAATTCTTTTACGCATCGCGAGAAGAGATTTGAATTCTGTATTTGATGATTGTCAAAAAGAACTTGCGTGGATTCCAATTACAAATTTCGCGGCGATCTCGCCATAGATTATTTAAGTGAATCGGAAAAAATCGAAACTCACTGATGAGGTCTTTGCTCTTATAAAAATATATGCCCAAAATTAAAGAGTTTCTTGTCTTCGTTCGAATTCAGTGAACAAGTAAAATTTAATAAACCTCAATTTAGTAATGTAAATTGAAAAACATGAATTATCCGCTGAAAATATGCTGTATTCAGTTTACAGTTCAACGCTTAGCTTCATCATTCGTTCACTCATTAAGAATTGCGAGTAACCGTATGAGAACCCAAGTTTACCACTGTATCAATCCCTCCATTACGAAATATGCAGAATGTGATGCAGTTCCTCTTTTAGTGATCAGCATGGTACACATGGAACTAATGGTAAACAGAGCAATTAGTTCAGAAAAACCATAAACGTCAATTATTTTTAATAATGAAAGTTGTTCACTACCTGCAACGAAACTAAGAAATCGGTCAAAGCTACCGTTCAATTATTTTGAGAAGCGGGGTAAAAAATGAAACATTACGATGTTTAACATATGAATTGGCGGACTCTTCAAATTCCGAAAGAGGACATAATGCGAATAAATGTTCATGAATAATAGAGGCTGGAAATTCCAACGCAATAACTTTTATTCTATCCTTTCCGCATGTCAGTGAGCAAGAATGCCAGAGTTTTTTTTGCGATGTAATCAAACTTAACAGCATAGCAAACCTGAGGTCGACACTTTTGCTAACAACATGCGCGACAACTTCATTAGGAAATCCTAAAGGACTTAGGCGTCTTTACCCACGTAATAATAATGGTTACGCTTCAGCTTTGATCCTTCTTTTTTCGCGATTGTAATCTAACGGCAACGCTTCAGCACGTTCACCAAATAAAACGCAACGCGCATATAAGCGCGACCGCTTTATGGGCATCGGCGCAATCGCCAGACGCTGCATCCATATGAACGAGGACACAGATGTCTCGTAAATCATTAAATTCCAGAAATAAAACTTATATGAGTCGGTTGTAAAAGAGTCGCAAATGAATTTATCCTCTTCTCTCCCCCGCCTCTTTTCCTTCGATGGCAATAAACCTTGCGGTCCAAAGAATGGCTGTCTGGTAGGGTGTGATAGAGAGAGATAGGTAGGGAAACCTGTACGACACACGGCAACCCTCCCCTCCGTGAGAAAATCACTTCAAACACGCCTTGCGCGGCCCGTGAATGATTCCGATATCTATTTCCCTTTTGTTTCCGATAAGGCCTGGCGGCTTCGTCATTACATGTTCGACCGATTTTGTTTGCGCAAAGCCGTTGACATTCGAGGTCCACTTAACGACTGAACAAAGCAGAATAACAGCCGCTCATTTGCCCATCCCGTCTCCTGATATCTTTTTTCCCTCTCATCCTGCTTGCTTCTTTCTCTTTCTCTCTCTGTAAGGCCACCGACCATGGTATTGCCTCAGGGAAGACCTTTGGAAACAAGAGATATGAGGGTCGCTCGTTTCTATTTCATTAACTGGAAACCCATCGATAGGGATTCCCGCAATAACCACACGTGAACTAATATTTGCAGATGCACGCGTCCAATAGTAATAGCACGAGCAAATCCTTCAGATAAGGAAGGAAATCCTACTCAGCTATCACGAAGCATCATTCTCAATCACACAAAGATCCTTGCAGGGACGTATTGGGTTAAGATAATACAATAAGCACGAAACGATATTGCTCGTTGATCGACTAACGACTGATAGGAAAAGTCACGAGGGGGTAAAATTTCGTGTCTCTCAACACAAATATCTATCACCTCAGATTTTAGAGTAGGTAAGCGAGCGACATTTAAGCCTCAAACAATGTTTTAGTTACCAATGAAGCTTAATGATGCATACGTGTCCGTAACTCGGCTCCAAAGCTAGGCAACCAAAAATATAACCCACAGGTTTATCAAAATAGTTAACTTTCATGATAAACATTAAATCCATGCACTTATTTGTAGATAATAATTTTCTTCTGCACGCGAAAACTGAATACTCCCTGACACCTGCACCATATACTACAATATTTCTTTTGGACTTAAAAGGAAAGTTTTCAGCTGACGCGACATATGGAAGTCTTAATGATCGCTTCCAAATGATATTTTCTATCGTGAAAGAACATAATGTGGCTCCATCTAAAGGGAAAAACGTTACGGAAGACAAAAGAACGAATCCGTTTTGAAGACCAGCGAATTCTCCCCCGCAAGACAAGAGAACTTGGCACAGCGGGGGTCGGATGGATGGGATGGGGCCGAAGGCAGCGAACCAGAGAAAACAAAAAAGATGGGAAAAACAAGTGTAATAACGAGGGTTTTCTTTCCCCACCCCCCACACACTTTTCCCCACTTCTTAATTACCACGTACAACAGCGGGAGGGCGCAGTGTTAACAGAGACCGCTTTAAAGACAAAAATCTAATTCTCATTTGAAGGTGCTGGCTGATGATATTCTCAGGAAGATGTGGAAAAAGCTTTCCAGCACCCGCCGACCGACGATATTCTGACCCCGGGCACCATGTGTGCGCCCTCGCCCAGTGACCGCGGTGCACAGCGTGAATTGCCGCCGCCGGTCGGTAGGTATACCTGCGGCGCCCGACTGTGTGCCAGCGGCGAGGTGTGCACGGGAGGCAGGAAAAGAAATTGCTTCGTCACACCCCCTATTTCCGGGCGAAACAAGATTCCACCATTGTTTACCCTCACGATTCACCGTGCAGCCATTTCAGCTAGGATGTGAGCCCGTCTCTCAAGTGAACGATCTAACAGGAGCGATATTAATTTTACAAACCGATGTAATTTCTTCGATTGATTTTTTTTACAGATTCAAGGATGGCTGCTCTGTTTCTATTTCCATTCATTACCCTAAGTTGGCTATTAAATACACCTTAAGCGTGTCATATCAAAGAATAAATGCAGTTGAGGAGTCTATAGTAATTTTCTTTCACACTACACTCCTTTTTTGCATTATTACCATCTTCTTATCTCAATGAGGCCCACAATGTACGAGGCTCGTATTTCCCCCCCTCATTCCTTCTTATCTTACATTGTTCCTTTAAACAGACTAATTAGCAGCTTAGCTTACTTCATTTGACATTGACCTCTTTTTATACCTTCTTTAAATGTATCCCACCACTTTCTTCTTCCAAATAAACGGTATTTTTTCTTAATCAGAGAGAAAACTTTTATGACAGGCGAAAATTAAGTAATGGCATCGTTATTTAATTATGAACGCATTTGCTAAGGAATGGCGATTCCGTTACCGATTCAGTTATATGGATGTTTCACTATATATTTTGATATAGGAATTCTAAGAAAGTGAAATATATCGCAAAGTAAAAATCAAGGCATCCTCAGAGAAAATTTTTAAAAATTTGTAAAAAATGACGAAATTACCCGTAGCTGATAACACATATCGTAATGCAATAGTGTACATACCTAAAGCCATCATAAAGAAAGAACATACGGCAGAGTAGTAAATAAGTTATTAACATATACACCACTAGCTTGCGTTAAATTCCATCCAGCAAGGGGATATTATAACACCGCCATCACTCAGCCAGATAAAGAATTATTCCGAAATTATTTTTCTCCTTTCACGAATTTGCATATAATAATCACACACGAAGCATGAGAATCGGAGAGGAAAGAGGAAAAAAAGAAAGTACCGCGGCAGGGCATTAATTTACACATCCCTCATAAGTATTTTTAGCAAATAACTGGAAGGGACGGGAGTTGAGGAAGTAGGAGGAGGGTGTCGTGGCCCCGGTTGAGGTTCATTATCACGTCTGAAACAGAGGAGGAGGCGCAGGAAGAGACACGTTGAGGAAGAAATGATTGAAGAGGTACTGGTAGGAGGAGGGAAAGCCGCAAGGGAGGAAGAGGATATTCACGGATAAGAAATGCTGGATATGTAGTAATTGGCGAGTAATCAAGAACTGTGCACGACCGAGGTATAGCTATGCAAATTTTTAATGTGAATTTGGCATTTTACGGTAACGGCCACATCCACTGACTCTGCGGTGGTGGGGTAAAGTCCTCGCCTGCCACTGCTCAGGTCGCGAATTCGAATCTCGCCTGGGTGGGATTTTACTCACCCGGCATTGTTCTTTGTGAGCGCATATCACTGCTGATGATTTACAATGTAGAAGGCCTAATGACATTCTTCAGGGGAGATGTAAAATTAATAAATACGTTGATTGGTCGGTTTTTTTGTTATTGGAGGAAGCGACCGACAACAGGGCATTTACACCTTTGAGGACAAGTAGATTGGTGATGGAAGGATAGTTTGGGGAATTGAGGAAGAGTGGAGAGAAACCAGGCGTCGGCATTAGCCTGCTCTTGGCGAAAGATGCCCAGAGGTCCGTAGTTATCGTCCCATTCGACTGATGGGATTCCACTGAAAAACCTCGGCCATTCCTGGAATTCGAACCTGAGTGCTTGGGATAGGAGTCCAGTGCTTAACCCACCACATCAACCGGGTCTCCCACTAAATACATCCATATAGACCACTAAGCAAGTGAACAGAATATCTTTATGTCCGCATCGCACTCACATGCCACGGTGCATGCCACGTACATCCACCAAACCTCATGCCATCTGACAAAGACCGCTATCCTCTGCAAGTGTCTCAAGCAACATGGGAATACGTTTGAAGCAGCTAATACAGAATTGTGCCAGCAGTGTTAGGTGATATAAATAGGAGTGCACTCAACGCTACTGTGATATTTATGGATATCACTCCATTGGAAATAATAAAAGTTTCTTCTCCGAAGTAGTCGATATAGTTCGACTGAATGCTGAGTTTGAATCAGCCTTAATTTTCGCATCGCAGTACACGCATAATTCGACCTTAGTAGCCAACATTTAGAGCAGTCGTGTTTTAAGTGCTAACGCACCTTTTGAGATTCAATGATACCCATTTCCTATTATATTGAATGAATAATTCGTACCATAGTCACTGTTACCACAGTATCGCACGGATGAAGGTATTATATTAGAGGAGAAGAAGAGGGAGATAAAGCATACATAAGAGCACCGCGATTGGGGGTCACGTAGTGACAGGTGAAGAAAAATTATGTGTACTGGACTGATAAGGGGGGGGGGCGGTGAGAGAGGAAGAGGAGAAGGTGAAGTAAGATGAGGCGGCGGAGGCGTGACCAACAGCCTCACGATCGCATCTCGACCGCCACCCTTTCCTCATCATCCTCCTCGGCCCCCTCACCTCTATGAAGCCTCTGCAGCACCCCACACTCCCGCAGCCCTAACCTCTGCAGTAAGTGCGTACATCATTCTCGGGAGCGAGGCGGGAGTAAACGCCTAAAGGATCGTTCAAAACAACTGAACTCGGCGTAACTTAACTTATTCTCGTTCCGAAAACAAACCAGTTGGCGAAATTTCTAAACAATCACAGCAAACCACTGCCTAAATCTATCTTAACAATCGATGGACGAGGCCTATCGGTAACGTGTGTTTCGAGAGTTCCCCAAATAAGCTCAGTTGAGGTGTAGTTATCAATAGTAAACAGTGCGTTGAACTACAGAAGTATTAAAATTGAAGATTTGTTGCGCAGGTGAGGGTTATTTCGCACGAACTCGATCAACTTCGTATTCATTTTCATTTTAACCCACAGACGACCTCACAATAAAACCACGTTTTCAATGTGGCTGCACAAGGAGAGAGGAAATATCGACTGTAGCAATAGATCACCTCACGACTATCGATAGTGCAACAGGCCAAGCTATTGGCTGGAATTCAGAGAAGTTAAACAGGGCTCAACTCCAGGCTACGCCAAGTTGAGTTACGTCGCTTTGAGTCGTTGTGAACTGGCAGACGCTATTCTCAAGGTCTTATCTCCGGCATTACGCCGAGTCAAGCTAAGATAAACTGAGTTAAGTTTTTTAAACTAGCCTTTAGACACAAATGTAGAGATAGATGGTAGAACGGAGTGTGGTGCTGGGTCGCTACAGATCGGCCACACATCCCTCTCTCTCCACTGGGACGACCGAAAATCTTTTCCCACAGACCTTCGTCCGATCCAAGTCATTCCCACGCTGCATTCTCCATGCTAAACTTCTCACCTTCTTACGTCTCCTTTTCTCCAGGTTAAGCACCCTCCCAAATCTTCATTCACTTCCTTCCCACCTCCTCCACTTCCCTTGCCAAATACTACGATACGAGCCATATATGTATTCAATTAACGAAGGGCGTCGTAAATTTTAGTGGGAATTCAGGTTTTTAATTCATCGCATCGGCCAACGCCTTCCGTTACGCAGGATCGCGAGTCCCGCGTCTCCCACAGGAACGTAGCCGTGATTTCTCAGCTATCCAAACTCTGGGGTTGTATAGGAGTGGAAAAGACCGGTGGTCGTGTTTTGCCCACGACATTCGATCCGACTAAAACAAGCGCTTATCTCACGGAGCTAAGCATTTTCCCCATCTTCCCCGGGACCTGAGGCGTAGAGAACGCTTATGGTTCCCACAGCGGATGTAGAACTTAGTTTTTCCAAGAATGTTTCATAATTAAATAGCACTTATCCACACGATTATTACCATTTTTTCACTAAGGAAGATGGTCCACTTCCCTCACTTGATGTCTGAGGCAGAGAACAAGTTTTCGTAAATTAAAGCGATGCGGTAGGCACAATTATGGTTCATGTGCAAGTTGGGATGGCTTCTTGAGCGATACGATTCGTAAAAAATATTAGAAATTGCGCGAGATCTAGATTGCCTCGGATAGACCGAAAACTGAAGAAAAACAGCGTGCCATGAATATTTTTTATATGTTTGAGAGCAACTTAAGCGGTATTATTTCACATAAATTAACATTTAATAGTCAAATAATATAAATCCACAGAATAATAATGTATTATTTCGAATAAATAACGCTGCGAGGAAATTATGAGAGGATTACGAAAATATATATATTTGGTTTTACGATCGTGAATAATTTTAATAAATATTAACAGAAAAATCCGGAAACCTGCTCCGAAAAATAAAACATGAAGAAAAAAATCACGTCTAAGGGTTGATGACTGTAAGCAAATTATTATTATCTCCCTCATTAAGGACATGATTAAAAAGGCAACAAGGCGTTCTCGCCAGATAGTGTCCTTTAGTGTTTTATTATCTCCTTCACAATTGAATATGCGTTGAAACCTTCACTCCATTACGACATACGTTAAGGACCGAAACAATCGGGCCACATTTGCTTCTCAAAAGATAAGTCGCAACGAGAAATCTCATGGAAGAGATTGCGCAAGCAAATGGAAAGACCCCCTCGAAAGGTTCCGCTAATTTTATTCCACTTTAAATTCCAAATAATTATGAAGAGACATATACCTTGGAGTGAACGCTCCACGGCACATTGCCGAAAGTAATAAAGAGGAATACATCGAGTAGGTATATATGCATGAAGGCCCTCACCTCCGCGGACTACCATGGGCCCGAGGAATAAGACTACACAAAGGTTTTTTTTTAGATCGGTGCGAGATAGTGGCGCCCTCTCCTCTCGAAGAGTTGGCCGGTGGGACAATATTCCTCCTCCTGCTCCCTGCCGACCTTCTCCTTTCCACCACCACCACCCCTTTCGCCCCTTCTCCCAATCTCTCATTTGGGGATCTCCCTTTTCTTTACTCCTCTCTTCCCTTAATTAGCCTCCATCCAGAATGAGAAGAGCGGTGCGGAGCCACGGCGGCCCTAGCGCCGCCATCGGGAGAAACCCGAGACATTTAGGAGAGGGGAAGGGGCAGGAGGACAAAGAAGAGGCGATGCCTCGGAGGATAAGGCAAGCCGAGGCGGGCGGACCGAGGATGGAGAGAGAAAGAGAGTTGAGATGATACGGGGAACTACTAGTATGTAAGGAGTAACGGGGGAGCAGCCTCCCTACTCCTCGTATCGCTCCGTAGAAAGACAATGGGGAAGCAAAAATGAGATCGTGGATGGTAAGGGCTCCAGGAAGACTGAGAAAGAGCCGTGTAGGGAAATTAAAAGTGTCCCGTGATGAAATAGGGACACTGTGGGAAACTCTCGCTCCAACTCACACGTCGTCAACTAGACGCAGTGACGGAATAACGAAGGCGACGTCTACTAAGTATATCGTTGGAAGATCACGAGGATTATTTCGTGTAAAATAGAGGCTTTCTCTCTCTCTCTCTAAATGGCACCCTAACCGCAAAAAAATTGTAAAGGCTGGCCTAATTAGAGAGGGTGGTTTCAATTAGCATTATTTAATTGGCAAAAGTAGCTGAAAAAGTGGAATAACTTCTAGCAATAGGGCAGTAATTAAAATTAGGATGTTTAGCGCGCGAACAATATCGCGTATTACCCATCGTAGCAACCAGACAAAAATTTATTTCTCATTACCTTTGGATTCTCTTCTCCAAAAGATTGAAAAACTAAAAGTAGGTACCTAAATCACAAACCAAAATCTGGAATTTCAATAATTAACTTCGAAAGTAACTCACGATTACACTGATAGGGGTCAGAACAGAAAGCGTATTGAAATTAGCTTTCCATTTCTAGTTAAATTGAAAAAAATACCAGTTTTCTTTGGCCAAGAAAAGCAATAATAATAAAATCACTTTCAAACTACAAAAAACTGTACACATCCTTTATAAGAAGCATATTCCGATAGTTGAAGCAACAAGCTCTAATTTTTCTTTGCATTAGAAGCAAATACTCCCATGGATTACGCTTAAACTGTGAGTCTGACCGATAATTCACTAAAGGCATGCAATTTAAGCGCTCTTGCAAAGAAATTTCACAATGGAAAAAAATAATAAATGCTAAACCTACGCACTCCAAAATAGATTACTAATGAAAATAAAAATATCAATGCAGTTTTAATGGGCATCAAGTATTTCTGTTCCGTTACGAACTAGGCCACATCATGAGGAATCCGAATCACCGCTTTACCAATGAATTTCTCTAAAGCGGACATTGAGCAAAACCAACGACCCAATGTAAATACATGTAAATAAATTAAAACAATAATTGCATTGTTTGACACTCCCAAATACTCGTGATTTTTACAAATTATAGCGATGTAATGAGGAATACTTTAATCTGAGTCAGACTGGAAATTGAAAGGAATTCAGTAAACTGGTTTAATTAAACAAGTTTTATAGAAGAAGTTAAGAATTGAAGCATGAAAAACTTAGAATGACGCATTTCTCACCCTTGTGCGCAACTTCCTTATTCTGAAACGGTATGAACACAAATAATATCCTGGTTCTAATCAATGGGCAGAGCGAGGGTGATAATTCACGCAACGCTACACTACATGGGGCCTCAGAATACGTATTGCCTATTATCATGCGTCTCATCGTTCGAAGCAAATGGCACACTTTTGAAATTTCCCTGTTAATTAAGCACCGTTTTAAAAATTCTGACATTTACATTAGTTAGTTCTCCCGACGAAAATGCCTATATTCATATGTTATTTTAATAAGCATACAAACCAACCATTACGGCTAAAAATCCCACCTAAATATATTTAGTTATGAATAATTGGCATTTTATATTTTTCACTATAAAACGGAATATTTCCATTAATTATCCCGAACGGAAGTGAATTTACATGGCAGATGCTTAAATAAATACGGAAAAAATTCCCGTGATGGTCAATAAACTTCTCCCTTGAAATTTTTGAAAAACCTATTTGAGGCTCAATAATGGTAGACTTACCTAGCATTTTACGGCCAGAAATATGGTCAGAAAAATCATCCAAATTGTAAAAGAAAACAGAAAATTTCAGCTATTTTGATAGCGCAAACTGAAGAAGCTGCATCAATGAGTCTCTCCATAGCGTGGATATAACTTGATCCAGTTATTCTCGGGGAAGTATGAATATACCTGCACTTAGAGGTGATGTAACAGGTTAGCTTTATTCTGAGAGACCAACAACCGACTTCATTAAATTTAAAATATATACATACATACCAAAAGTCAGATAACTTAGTTATTGCTGTTAGCCCTAAGAAACTGACTTACTTTCAATAATTTCCTCCATAATGCCCTATCTTTTAAAATATCTCTCTCGCTTCTCTTACACACATGCTGCTTCATACACGCTCTCCCATTCTTAAGACTCCGAACATTCGTCCTTTTTACGCTGTCTTCCACCACATTCACCCATAGTTTCCTCGGTCTACCCCATTCTGTCACGCCATTCTTTTTCTACTATTACATATCTGTTTCGTTATTTGAATTTCATAAACTCTCTCTTCATGGTCAAACCAACGAAGCGCACTCCTTTCATAAATGTCCATTATTGGAGCATCCAACCCACATTCTTTCATCACCCACACATTCCTAACCCTACCCAGCCTACTCATGCTGCAAACACTTCTCACGACACGCTTTAATCGCCCTCGAGGCCATTTTGCTTATGACTACGATTATTGCTACTTTTAAACGTCCTCCATAGAAATCATTTAAACCAATTTAGCGGAGAGCAAGTTATGGAGCGTTCTAAATTTCAAAAACCCAATTCAAAGATAGCCACGCGCAAAATCAGCGGCATTTGTAACTCATACCAAAAAAGACGATCCCACGGAAACCAGGAGCTCCGAGCAATTAAAACGAGAAGGCCTCGTAAACCATGCTCTAGCGCTCAAAAAAATCTCGAAATGATGACAAAGGGCCATCTGTTGCTCTTTTCCCCCTTTCCGTTAAATGGGACGACATTTTTATTGCACCGGTCTCGTTTCCTGAATCCGAAGACGGCGAGTCCGGTGGGATCTACGAATGTATGTGTGAGCGCGCACCCCTTCCACTCCTTGCTTCGGAAATGCTAAGGATCTCGCGACGGAACAGCGCACATATAATCGATGCAAAGATATGCCCACGAATTAACCCCTCCCCCACCCCTTGCCCGAGAAGTGAGAAAAGACGAGCGATGAAAACGTGGAACACACTAATGAACGAGAGATGGGGAATATGCTAACAACCCCCCACTTCCTCGTTCGAATGCATTATTTAATTAAGATTCTCGCTTGATGTTTAAAGGTTACTGACAAGTATGGCCCGCTAAATCATGCCGAAGCGCACACGGCTGCGGTATTTCGCATTTACCGTACGCACGTACACGCAATGCCTCGGAATTCACCCACTTAGTTGTGAAGGGAATAAGTCACATGCAGACGAAAACAGCTAATAATTATCGTTTTCTTCAATGGGACGTTTTATTAATTTATGGCACACGCATGGAGACTGATTAAAACGAACATCATGCGTGATGAAGACGTAAAATTGTAAATGTCGTTGTTTTCCGCATTTACTTATTTTTCTAAGCCATAAATATACTGGTGTTACAAGGAGGGGTATAATCATAAATGAGAATATTAGAGGAAGCTTGAAAACAGCACCAATCGGGGAGAAAATTAAGGAGATTAGAGTGCATTAGTTTGAGCATGTGGGACGCTATACTGAGACATACGTGGGGAATAGAGTAATACGCAAGAGGCTACCAGGTCAAAGAAGAAGAGGAAGACCCACGATGTGATGGGAAGATTGTATGTTGAGGGACAAGTTGAAGAAACGCAAGATTGGGCAAGTAGGAGTAGACTGACCAGAAAAGCCGACCCCAAGTAGGGAAGAAAGGCTACGCAGAAGAAATATGCTTAAAAAAATAACAGCCAGCTCCACAATGAGACAGTAGAAAACCGCTCGATCATAGGTCACTTGTATCACTTTCTACGAGTAATGGATTAACCCAGTACGCATTGATAATTAACCGATATGCTTATACCACGGTTTATTCGATGATTGGATGTGTCTCAAATGAATCGGAGAATATATGACAAAAGCGATGCGAAGTGTACCCACCTAGAGTACGTTTTTTATCCAATCCAAGTGAGGTATCAGAAAAATCTGAGTATCCTTCATTCGTAAAATTGATCAGCACACCAAAAACGTATGCAAGTCTACATAAGTTGAGAATTGTTAACAATTTGCTGGTAAGCATTAAAATAAGACAGATCTCAGCTGATTGATGTCGCTAGCCTGAGAAACTGACTGGATATTGAAGTAGAGAAACCATTGAGAAACCGGATGAAATATTGCGTGGAAAGGGTTGTGACGAGACAAATGGGATTGGGTTACGTTAAAAGGTGAGTGAGCCAGGTGGAAATTGGAATGGCTAAAAACAAAAAACTAAAAAAAAGTTTCAGACCAAAATAAAAAGATTGAGAGGAAGAAACAGATAGGATGCAAACGAAGCAAAAGAAAAACAATGGTGCGCCGGTACGAAAAAAAATTACTCGAACTACACCTCGTGTTTATATTACCCGCCGACCACCTTCAACGCTTAACCACGGTCCTAATTTCTTTTCCCGTCGTTCCCCCTCCTCGTACCGAAAAAGAGTGACTCGGAACAAATGAAGGTCAGAGACCGCCTACCGAGTGGTCATCATTAGGCCCCCCACAGACGCAAGGGGTCAAATTAATTATTAACTCTGGCAATCAAAAACCCCCAGCCTCTCTCTCCTAAACTCCCTTCATTCGCCTATCCCCGCTCCGGCTCCTCAAAAATAAATAAGAAAAAAAAACCTTCACTCATATACAGCATCAACAAGGCGACGGTGTTTGCCTTTTTGGACGGCTTTTTATTCACTTAAACCAACCACGTAATAAGAGAGGGAGAGAGGGCACTGCCGAGACTATACATGCGGGATAGGAAGGGTTGTGGAGGAAGGTAAAGTAATTTTTTTTCTGTTATTAAGATGGGAAAGGGGGGAGCGCTTGGCGCCGCTCTTGGTTAGCTAAACTGGCGGGCCAATGGTTGGGGACGGTTTGGATGGCGGTGGGAAAAGTTTTTTTTTTTTTTGAGAGGAGGAACCGTCATGGAGCAAGGATGGAAATGTGACTGATGATGCCGCTTCACGGTTTTCAAAAAACGAACACTTGGAGGAAGGATGAGGAGGGGGGGGGAGAAAATAGATGCGATAAGAAATGGCTTCTCGGCGTGTGCTCTCAGTGCCGCTCGACAAGAAGAGAAGATAGGAAAAAAACGAGATCGACCTTTCCATTGTTTATCCTTCGAAGGAGATCCGAAGGTGGGAGGGGGGAGAGCAGAAATTGATAAACGAGCCAAGCGAGGAGATGGACGGGAAACCTCTCCACGCGGACAATACGTGTAGTATATACACGAGCATCGGGCGGCGTGTGAGGCCTCGCCATCAGCGGACATCCGTCTAATGACCAATCACGTCGAAAGAGGAAGACCATTCGGAGGTATAGGTACGAACGAACGACGGGCGCACGGCTCGGAGGAGAGAGAAGATTCTTAATGAACGCGGGACGGAAACCAATTGCCCACCTCCTCTCTCTCACGGTAAAGAGGAGGGGGGGACGGATGAGTGATTTCCCCTCCACTAACCCCCCCCCCAGTACCTCCCCACTCGTGTACCACCCACTGGTGGACCGACCAATGAGGATGCGGAGGAGGAAAAAAAACATCCGACCGATTTCACAAAGCAAGCGTGACGAACACGAGACCCTCTCCGCGATGGATTCGAAACGCTATAAGTACAACACGATCCCCAACATTTCCTCTCCGGGGATAATTTGTTGTCATTCGCCACTTCGAGGAATGAACGGGAAGTTGTTACGCACTTAGCATGGTGACTAAAAGGATGAAATCCGCGGGTGGAAAAATCATTTAGACTTGACCGGATTCAAAACCCGGATCTCCCAATCGCCTGCCAGGTGTGTTTACCAGTTATACCACCCAAGCCTGGATTTCATTGTGTATATCTTTGCATGCGTACGCGTGTGATTCCGTATCACGTCATTTGTGTATTCCGCAGTGATTTCGAAATGTTGGCTGAAGATAGAGCAGTGACGGAAAACAATGGAACACTAAGGGTCTAAAAATTAGGCGCATACACAACAAATTTTGATGATGCAACATTTTTTGAATGAAAATTGAACATTCCAAATTCATATTGCAATAATAAAATCAAGAGTGAACCATATTATGCATCGAAATAGTCAGAATGGCCTTAATATGGCATTCGTGTTGTTCACGCCAAGAATTCATTTGTTTTCCGGAGAATAAGCGTCAGAGGGCGCTCAAATCTTGAGCGGCGACCCAGACGAGAGACGAGCCAGCCTGCCTGGAGCGGAGTCTATATTCATGAGCGGAGTCTTCCAGTGATTATCGAGCCGAATTGGGACTTGGCAGTCGCTCCGAGGAGCAGCAGTCAAGTCAGTCGACACAGTGAAGCAGCCACTCAGTCGCATTTACAAATCTTACATTTGTACCAGTAATCGTGATTCAGAATAAATAACTGTGTAACTCGGAACACATTATTCTTTCGTAAACGATATCCTAACCTCAAGTAAAAATTGTATGCGCAGTATCGATCGAACACGGGGAAAAAAATTTACTTTGACAAGAACAAAATCTATCGCTGAATAAATCAAGGATTTTGTCTAAGGCTCTTATCCTTGCTTCATCGTGTGTACTCAATTTTATGGAGAAAAATTGGAAGTAATTTGTTTTTACTTTCTCATTTTCAATTTGTATCAATATATAAGCATTTCACCTCTAGAATGCAAGAAAAAGGAGATGACTAGATACCTCCAATGGAAGAAATTCCACAAATTTTATTTCGAAAAACTCTTTCCTATTGTAGGGTCATCCCGTACAGCAAAAAACGAAGTCCATGGTTTTTATTGCATTTTAATATTCAATTTAACGTAATTACTAAAACTCAATCAAGAACATCGAAACAAAAAATAATACGGTTAATCTATCATGCCAATAATCTTTCCGACACGACACGATAGCTTCCGAATACTTAATAAAATAAACTGTGAGAAATGCCAGCTGATTTTGAAACAAAAATATGGTCTCAAGGCTAAGGCAATGAACTTCTGAATAAAAGAGCATAAGGAAATCTCAAGGAAAAAATTGAGTAAAAAACATTTTTTTTCGCTTTTCCCCCCACCAAGCAACTTCTGGTACCTACCGGGCAGAATTTTTACAAACCCACACAACAAAAGAGTTCGCGCTCCCAAACGTTTAGCGTCTCTTTCCTTTTGATCCGGCTCTGCGGAGACGAGGAATGAGATTCGCGGCCGGTTTGCTGGAACGGCAAGAGAGGTTCTTTTGGTCGACCTCCCCTATCGCTCATATCTCGACGCCACCATCCTCTTCGCCCTTTCGTTCGGACATTTAAGTATTCCTCGATCCCTTTATTTTCCACCGGCTACTGTTTCACCGCCGACCACCTCCAACACGCACCTCGAGGTCCTTATATTTTTTCGAGGATGATGAATAATAAAATAAAACAAAACAAATTTCCTTCCTTCCTTTCTATCCCTTGTATACGCCACGGGCCAAAAGACCCGACCAACCAAACCCCTTGACGCTCATCCGCGCGCTTTCACCCCCATCACCGTTCCCCTTGCAGAAGATGTCTATGGACAAAGGATTCGAACTTCACCGAACCGTCCTCGGTCCCCCCGCCCCCGTCCACCCGACAAAACCTTCCACTGCCGTCTCGTCCTACCCTTGGCCGGTGGCGACTTCCCTTACACACACCCAGTCCCCAATACATATACTACACGAGGCCATCCTTGGGCCATTCCGACAGTCACCGCTCGATATTTTTTATTCCACCTCGCTTCATCTCGTCCTTCGCGAGAACTCGATCGTGGTCCATCTCTTGGGGGGAGGGGGGTAAAAAAGAAAATCCACCCCCCTTAAACACTCTTCGTCTTTCTTTTGTTTCGCCCCCTTTTCCTCCATAACATCCCTCTACCTCGCTTGTCTCCTTCTCTTTCTCATCTCTCTCGCCAAAAACCTTTTTTCCGATTGGATGCCAGTTCTTTTGACGGCCCTCCGTACGTGTTCGATTCAATAGCGCTACGTTACTTCCACCCGGGAGACTCCAAAGACAGTTATTGTTTTTTCTCCTCGGGAGCGTTTTCCCCGATGGACATCACTTGCACCCTCCTCTCCCTTCCCCACCCTCTGCCAGTCCACTCGCGGCTGAGTACGATTCAACGAGCGATACTCAAGCGGGCGGAACACTAATCACTATGCAGTTCTGAAGGAATTGAACTTCACATGGACGAGCAAATGAAACTGCGCCCGAAAGTTCTCTCCATATTTTCTTCCGCTAGATCTACAAAAGAGATGGACCGCGGAGAAGAAATGGACTTTGGCCCCTTTTCAAATCACCGCATGGACATATTAAGTGGGTCACAGGATGAAATATGATTGTGAAATCAGAAAAGAGAATTTACCTGACTCCAAGACCTTACATCCACATTCATACAGGTGGAGTAAAGATGATTTTAACGTAAAAATCCACCGCCAACGAAAACATTTCATTCTATTTAACTAAACACTAAGCTGACATACTATAACCCCAACAACAGTGCTTAAAGAAAAATGATGGAAGGAGTAATTCCTCAATGGTAATAAAATGGATTTAAATAGATGTAAACTAAAAAGGTTAACTAGCGTAAAGGCTCCAAATTGTTGCACAAAGAGAAGATTGAGATAAGTCGCAGTCAAAACATTCGGACGGATAACCTCTTATTATTCACGAATAAACAACTCATTCGTCGGCTAATTTCAAACGAAAACCATCCTCATAAACGGCGTCATTTTTCCTGCCGAATAAAACGAAAGGATCTCTCCCCACCCCTCCATTGCATTTATCTCTTTCCTTCATCTCCCCACTTCACTTCCCTTTAAGCGCCGTCGTCTCAACCACCTCTTACTGATTCTCCGGCCCTGGCCGTGGTCACCCGTCCGAGATGACGGAAACTTTTCCGCACACGGGGAAAAAAAAGAAAGCCACCCGCCGGCCAACCCTTCCTCTCCACGAATCAACAAACACGCACGTCCAACCCTCCTCCTCTCACGAACCTCCGTCAAATGGACGAGCGCTGATCCTGCCCGACTTGGAACTCTGGACGGATTCAAAGTCTCCTTTTTCGCGAGGAAGGAAAAGGAAAGGATGTTTTTATTTTTATTCTAAGGGAGGAGAGGAAGTCAAGGGGGGAGGGTGGATGAAACGGAAAAGGGTTGGTTATCCACCCCCCCCCCCCTCCCTAAGGGATCGGGGGTTGGGATCGAATTCGAAAAAATCTTCCTCTCCGTTTCCCCCGTGGAAGTAGAAAAAGACAAAGAGAAGAGAGAAAACAGCGGAGCATCTGGTAGCGGCGGCGGGATCTCATAAGATTCCAACAGATGGCAGGAGATTTGAATATGCGAGGTGACAGACGGACGATATGGGGGTCGATCAGGGGGGGGGGACAAAAAGACGAGAGGTGACGAAGAGAGGAATGACAGAAGAATTCACTCATGGATGAAGGAGAAACAAAGTGAAACGGGAGCCGGTTCCCTGTCAGGGGACTTTGCGGTCGAATGCTGGAGTTGTGGGAGACAATGAACGCGGACGAGTGGGGTGGACGCTTTCTCAAGCACTGCGCTCTCGAGGTAATGTCTGTTTGCGCTGTTATCCAAGCCGAAGTGTAAGTTCTATCTTTAAATTCTGTCATAGTTATTTTCATTAGGGTTTTATTTTAATAACAATAAAACGGGTAACGTAATACCGTGGACATGTATTTACTATTGCACTTAAAATTGCATCATATTAGCTACACCGAGGAGAAGAGATCCAGAACATATACCTCAGTAGAACTGCGGAGTTAGCATACTTCGTAATTATCAAAGAAAAATAATAGTTCCTGCCAGTTAGGGTACACGTAAAAAGTAAATATTCTCTCTTATGAATCTCACACATATGCTACCAACTCCAACCCAGCTCGAGTACTTGAGACCGACCTCAATCAGCGAAATAGGTACTATGAGAAGCGGTTCTGCAGACCATAGTAAAAGTAATTCAGAGGTACTATTATGTTTCATTTCCCAAACATTCGCTTGAGAAAATAAACACTACCTATCAGTATTTTCGATCATATCGTTTTCTCAGCTGCATTGGCACGCAAACATTATTAGGGATGATGATGCGTCAAGTTCATCAAAAACTTAACTGCTTCTGCAGTGGTGCATTAAGTTAGGTATGGAGTTATTCACCCCAAATTTGGATGTTTGTCCGCGAATTCGGCGCAATTCCTCTTCGACTAGAGAGAAATATAATTCAGCGGGGACAGAAACGATATAATATAACGGGGAGAGGGCACCACAGGGGCGAAACTACAGGTAGCGAGTGAGAGAGGACACATGAAGAGGAAGTGTACGAGGAATGTGGAAGAGAGAGAGAGGCACGGAGAGGGAGGCGAGTAAAGCGGGGGGAGGGGAGAATGAGATAATAAGTGACAATGAAAAATGCAAACACCAGAAACAGACGGTTGAAAGCGAAACCAGAGGCGACGACGTCGTGGGAGAGGAGATGAATGATGACAGTGGGACAGCTAACGAGCAAATTAAGTTGAAATGCGCTCTGTGTCTCCATTTTGGATCCCCAGCTTCACACAACTCTCTCCCCTTTCCCCCGTCATGTACCAACCCTCTCCTTTTCTCCTCCCCCACAGCCATTCTCCTTTTGTGCTGCTCAAAGAGCAACGCCAAGGTTTAATCCTGACTCCCAATGCCTTTAACCACCTCATTCCGACTCGGATAAACTGCCTATTCAAAGCGGGAGTTTCACTCACTCATTCTCTCTCTCTCCACATTGGCAATTGCAACGCACGCCACCCCTTCCTACGCCCCCCCCCAACAACGGCCTCAACCCCCCCACCTACTATCGCGCATTCTCGCTCTCCTGCAAGCGCCCACACATTATGCCTCCCTTCCGTCAACCGGCTTAACTCCTTCCAATCTCTGCAGCTCTCTTACTCGCCCTCCCATATCCCTTTCTCTTAAAATGCTTACACAGCCACGGAAATCTGAGCGCTCCACTACCTTTTTTCCTTAATATTCCCAGAGTTGGAGACATTTTCGTCATGAAATTCATCTAAAAGCAATCGAAAAAAGTTTGGAGTTTTAACGGTAAAATATGGTTAGAAGAAATTTTTTAGTACTTGTTATTAATACCAAATGTTTAAACTTCGGCAAGTCTAGTACTGACTAGTTTTTATTTCATATAAAATGAAAACAGAGTATCTGACTTCGCCAGTCTGCATTATTGGCAGAATATTTGTTAAATTATTAAAACTTTCGCGGCTCATATTCGAAAGAAACTGTTCCGTCTTTTGAGATTACTCGCGTCTGAATTTTATAATCCAGACGCGGGTAATTCAAAAGATAGAACAGTTCTTTTAGAATATTTGTTGCATATTTAAAACCATTAGTTTTGGAAACCCAGAGTATTTCATAAATGTGTGATTTTTTACTAATTAAGAGGCCAGAGTGCCTTTCCTTTGAACGTCTATAAGGCCGAAATATTTTATTTCATGTATCTATTGCGTAAACCCATTCTGACCCGAATTAGTTTCAGCTAATAAAAAAAATATTTTTCAGTTCAAACCTCTTTTATGTCAACTGAATAGTGATTTTATTGAGCTTAAAAAAACTCATACCATTCGTATTTTTAAATAATTTCACGTACACTGTAATGGACATTGGACCTAAAAGATTGTATATGCCGGTTATTCTTGAAATGCTTGTGCCCCCGAATGCCACTAGTGGGCCGAAACCTTGGCCATTTGGCAGTATCTTAGCTTGACCTTCATGCTTCTTATGTCCGAACCACACGAATAGCAGGGATATCAATCCCATTCCGGGAATCGAACCCTTGACCATACGTGGGAAAGTGTGTTACCGACCAAGATAATCTGGACAGCAATGAATTACATCTTTTCAGTAAGATTTGCATAACTTTTACAACATGAAATTTAACATACTAGTTGAATGAATTATTTTACAATGAGTAGATTACTTGTCAGAAAGCAAAAATACATTCATTTGCAGTAACCTTTTATAAACGTTTGTTACAACATACAAAATAAATATAGGTAGCTACTATAGGTAGCTATTGCATATTTTTAATTGCTAAAGACTACTTTCCCATTGTTAATGAAAATATTGCATCAAAATACAGAATTTACAACTATAGGCCTATAGCTACGAGACGCTTTACTAAATGGCACAAGGAATAACAATTTTAGGGTTAAAATGCCGCAATGGCATGTGCACCCAATTTATCATATCTCTCGGTCACTTTTATCAGTTTCTTCTTCCCGGAGGCTGAAAGAGAAAAGGAAAAAAATAATTGAAAAAAATAAAACCCAAAAAAAAGGTCCAACCGCGCTCACGAAATCACCGCCCGCCGACTGTTGATTCTTTCTCTCCCCTGCATTTAAACCTGCCTTTTTCGCTAATCCCCAGTCTTCACCCCCTGCCTTCAACAAACCCCAAACCAGCACTCTTAGCCCCTCCCCCCCCCCCCCCCCCCGCATTGTCTACAATGAATCGACCTTGATTCTAATTTTTATCCTCCCCCCCCGGTTCAAATAAAAGAAGAATCCAACGTAGTGCCCCTTACCCTGATCTCCCTCTGCCTCACTGACTCATTCCTGTTTTTTTTCCGTCTGTTTCCTTTTTTTCTTTCTTTCGGAAGCCTGCCCACTCTCCCCCCGCCCCCCTCCGCGCTTTGCGGTTTACCCCTGAATGTGGCCGTTCTATGTCGTGTTCCATGCCGAATCCTAACAAATCCGTTTCGATTGTGATCGGTGTGGGAGTTCGGGGGAGAGGCACAGGATTTTGGCTCAATTAAGAGGGGTATGCGAGTGAGACCGGAGGACAAGAGGATTCGTTAAGGGGACCCACGCCACGCCAAGGTCATTTTGTGTGCGCGCGGAATCAGATAACGAAGGGACAGAAACAGGAAAATATTTCATTTGATTGCCAACGAATAAACTGCCTCGTTAAAACGAAGGAAACCTTTTCTTCTCTCTCTACGATCCGCAATGTACCTAATTCGGTGGATTTTAGTGCTACCGAGATGTGAGAGAAGTACACGCCATACTGATTAACACATCCATTACTTAATTAAATAAAAAAATCAAACAACACTTACCGAATTTTAAATTAATAAAGGCCTCCGAAGGTGTGCTACTTAAAAATAACTAACCGAGGGGGTGTGGTGCAATGAGCCACTATATATGTAACCTGGGCGGCTAATATATTAACTAAAAGAAATTTGAAGACCGAGAGAATCTATAACCCTGGTGTAGTTAGAGAAAAATGTCAGGTATATCTTTTCTGCTTCCATTGAAATGGAGGGTTTGAACTATTCGGGAACTATTGCTAGGGCCAACGTACACCAATTTAAATATTCTGCCAAATAACTGATGTGAATTCCAGATGTTCTTTCATAATAAGATTTATATTAAAATGAGAAAAAAACAACTCAAAACCTAAGGATGCCTTCGAATGCACACTGTACACAATTCAGTATTAGGTAGAATAAGAATCCAGGATTTTTTGCTTTAAAGTTATTTTAAAGGGTATATAAATTAAGACGGAGTTTTCATTAAAGAAACACCAACATAAAAGTGGCATAAGTTGCAATTAAATCGGATCAACGCTTTCCAGCAGAATATTACAGCAACGTCCAAACGTCAATCACAAGTTCATGAACTTCCATGCCAAGGCCTGCGCCCGTCTAAAACTTCATTTTGTCTCGAATCATCTCCGTGTGTCTTCAAATGTGACTGCCGGTAAGCTCCTCCTGCTAAGGCAATCCCTATCCCCAATCCTAAATCCCCTCCCTCCGTTTGCATCTTCGTCACCCCTCGTTTAAACTGCGTCTTCATCGCCTCCGTCCCAACGCCGTCGAGAAACTACGTCCCAAGGGTCGCCATTAGGTCCCTCACTAACTCCAAAATCTCTTCTGCTCGACAATTGCGACTCCCGGCGAGTGCATCTTCCTCCTTACAATGAGCCTTAGCCCTACGCCCCTTCCTTCGGATTTCACTTCCCTAATCATTTTCCCCGGACGGCTCCATCCTAGGCACAATACCAGCCTCCCTTGTTTCTCAGATTTAATTAGGCAAAAGATACGAAAAATGAGCAACGGGGAAACGCACACGATGTGAACCAGGAGGGTCGATTTCGTCAGCAATGAAGAGTTTAGGGGAAAAGTTTCAAGAATGATTACTCACTTATATCCCAGAGCTTAAGAGCACTTCACGCTCTCTCTCTTAAGCCCATCTGAAAGGTTATTCCACCTCGAGATACCTTCCCAAAAATAGTCAACCGAAAAGCTTATATTCTACGATATTTGGTTCGTAATTTTTATTTATGTAAACGATCCAATGGGCAATGCAACTCAAATAATGCTTAATTACAGGGGTCATTATCTAGCACGGTGCTATACTCTAATGCTTCTTCGCAAGCTGGTATACGAATTTAGAGTTATAAACCTTAAATAAATAAGGATTTCAGGTCAAATTGATAATACTGGCAGCATTTTAATGAAGGGCGAAATTCACTATGCCAAATGCACTTACTTAATGGTTTCAGAAGATATCATCTAGGTCATTAAATCGTTAGCAACTTACAGAAATTTAAGAAATGAAAGAGAATTTGTGCACGGATGGAAATTTTATCTTCTTAATTATAAAACAACACACATAATAAAAAATGAAAAATGCCTGGCCTTTCATTTGTGAGCATAATTAAATTTACTAGACCAAAACTTACAGATCTTTACGTAAATTTGAGGAATATAGTAATTGAAGAAATAACAAAGCAGCTGCAAAACAGACTCAATGCCGACACTCTCATGCGCTTCGGCTATCTTGCAGCCAAACAGTGACTCTACGAGCAATTCAGCCGACGCTTTGAATCAATTAACAGCGATTCCCAGGGTTGCGATGAGATCTTCAAGAACGGCATAAAATCTCTCAGTGAAACGGTAAAGCCGAGCAGCGTTTAGCACACAAATGAACCGGCAGCATCCGCTGGAAACGACAAGTTATGGCGTCTCACGACAACGTAATCTCCAGCGAAAATCACATCAGGTCCACAAAATGTTTCTCCGGCCCAATCTCTTCTCGTCCTTCAGCCACACACTTCAGGCAACCGTCACCCGCACTATCCGTCCGCATGGCTCCGAAAATTCGCCCCTTCCTTATGCAAATCCTCGGACGCCCTATTTGGAGAATCGATGTCACAAAATGGTAGTGCTGAGGGTGCTGAGCCATATAAGACAAGTGAGCATCGCCGAGCGAAAGAGAGGGAGAGTTTCAGCGCGCCAAAGTTGGCCGTCTAGGAGATAGATGAATAGAATTCGGAACGTTGGATCGAGTTGGGGATTGGAATGGAGGGGAAGATTTAGATTATAAAGCATGTTGATGGCTCAGGCTTTTATGACAAAAATAGTTTCGTAAAATGTTTTCTCCAATTTTGACTCAAATTCATGTAGAGTTTAAAAATATCTCATGTATATTTAACCCGCTCAGTTTTACAGAGAGTCTCATAAAACCAGGTTTAATACGAAGATATGATCGTCAGAAAGCACAATTTTATAAAATATGCAGTCTTACATGATTCGACCTGACCATGCCAGCTTAAGGGTTGTTGTAATTCTTTTTATTGTTTGTATAAATTATACTAAAACTTAAGAAACCAATTCAATAGAAAAATAACCAGTTCCAATTGCAAAAAAAAACGATTTATAAAAAGTCACGATCGAGATAAAACTCTTTTACACCTAAAATAGCAGTTACATGCAAAAGAGATGAAATTCACCATGGAAATAATCATTTGGCACGACCGGGATACGAATAATAATATTAAATGAAATTCTTATTTCGTGGCAACTCATCACATGAGTTTCTAATGGCGAATTTCATCTCTTTGGTGCATATTTTTGATCCCGTGCGCGTGGCTGCGCATCATATCATTTCTGCATTTCGAAGTGATTTGGAAATGTTCATGAGTTTAGCTGCTTTAACAACTGATGTCGTCCAACGTTTAGCACGGAAATATTACTATGATCAAAAGGCTTAAGAAAAAAAAGGGTGAAAGACATGGCAGTTTAGAGTAGGACTCAAAGAAATAACGAGAACGAAGGGGAAGGTCAATGGTGCGGCTTGCTTGTCGCGAAGACGAGGAACGAAAGAAGGATTTGGAAGGAAAGTCTTCGCAAGGGATGGGAGAGGGAAGAAAGGGAGATGAGAAGGGATTAGAGCAGGATATGGAGTGTAAGAGAGAGATGCAGATGAAGAACGGAAGGCGGAGCGAGTCCTAAGGGCTCCGGCAATGGGGGGAGGGGTAAATGGAGAAACGGGCTGGGGGTCGGGGAAGCTTGAGAGAACCTAGAGGGAAGTACAGCCAGAGTTCGCCTTATCACTCAGTCATTCCGTCCCGGGAAATTAATTCTCGTGCCGGCAGTGCCTCAACGTCATCCCACAGCCTTTGGCCCTTCAATCCCTTACTCCCCCCTTCAACCTCTGCTCCTTTTACCCGCGCTTTTACCACCGTTTCCCCACCACCACCCTCAGCTACAACCCCCTGTTCCCTAACATCGCCCTTCTTCCCTGGTCCCGTGATTCCCCCCTTCCTTCCCCGACGCCCCTTGGAAGCATCCATCCCTCAAAATGCCCTTCCTTCCCCGTTTTCCACCCCCACACACCTCTGTATCCCTTCGACATCCCATCCCTTGATACCAAACTCTCTCACACACACACACACACACACACATTCTCACGCAAACAAACTGCAAAACCCTTCGCCAACTGCCGCATCCGGGGCGCCTCTCTACCCCCTGCTTATATGCAACTCTCTCTTCCTCCTCATTACTACTCCCGACCTTCCTCCCCTCGAGTAACTCCCTCCCCGTTGACGGATTGGCCGCGTATCGCGTTTGACTTGTGATTCGCACCATTCAAACTCTCTCTCTCTCTAAAATAATCGTGACCATGATAAAATAGAACGTTGGGCGGGATTCCATCGACACAAGAGTTTCCCCGCGTGGAATTGGGGTGGGGTGAGGGAAGGGCAAAGAGAGAGAGAGATCTGAGGACTGGAGGTGGCGCGCATAGTTCGCGGCAAGGCGATTGGAACACCCAGCCGTGAAATTGGACCGCCGCCCGTGTGGGTGGAGATCAATTGAATTCCCAAAGTTTGCTGCAACTACGCATCAGTGCGAACTATTAACCATTCGAAACTGCATTTGGTCTCTTAACAGGGTCGGAATTCACGACCTCGGGAGGAGTGCGAACATCCCTTCACGTGCAACTTCGCGGGAGGCCGAATAGTTGGGTTGTTGCCTAAGGTGCTGGCTGCAGTGGGAGGTAGCTTCTAACTAAATTAGCTAAATAAAATTACATTGTTCACCTGACGACAGTAATTAAAACGAACAATTTATGTTGCAAAGAAATATTTTACTGAGAAATATTGAGGTAGTTTTCATAAATAAAGCGATGACCATTAAAAAGTCTCGATAAAATTTAATATATTTTGCCTTTGCTCGAGAAAATCTAATATATGTTCGCATATAGACTACGTATTTCAACAACTTAACAGGAGATTGTTTATTAAAAATGTGATTCAAACAGATGAGTCATTTTGCATCACTTCAGCGGTGATGGAATAAATACCTGTTCCGGGAATGCACGACTAGATGAGCAGGTGATAAGAATCAACAAACATTTAATTCTAAAATATTAATTCATTGGCTGCAATACAATTAATAATTTCATTTTATCACGGTGCACCACCATAAAGTGATCTCACAATAACCTTTGTGAAAGAAATAAATTTAAAAGTATTTTTTCAATTGCATTTTAATGAACTGATGGTGCCAATGCATTCATACACACCATTAGGACCCTTATTCAGTTTGGACTCAACACGGCTGAACCTCGGAAAATCCGTAGATGTGACGTCAAAGCCTCCCGCAAATGACAACTTTTGAATGGTCCCAACTTTTGAAATTATGGAGGCTGTGACGTCAAAATTTCGTCACCCTTGAGGCTCAGAAATTCCGAGACCATACAGAATAGCCCCCCAGGTAATAGAAATGGTAAAGAATTACTTCTAAAGGCAATGTGCAAAAGTTCACCAAATATTGTTAGGCCTAATTGAAATCGACACAAGCTCTCATCAGCATTCAATATTCAGGAACGGCGAGATTCGGACAATAGTGTTGGAAAGTTATAAAAATAATTCAAATTGAAAATTATTAATCGAGCGTTCGATTCCAAAGGAATTACAGAGGAGACCAATGCTGTTACTGCTTCCAGGCTTCGTATTCTAGCTCCCCTTGGAATAACCGCACCCGCATCGTACTGCATCATATTGTCTAGTCATCCACCAATCTCCTTAAACAAAAGGGAAGGCCGGTGGATCACCTAAGCAGCTCTCCGCGTCCGTCGAACCGAGCGCAAAACTCCTCATCCCCCACCCACTCCATCCATCCACTGCCCCAATCCTTTACCGTCCACCCCCTCTTCCCTCCCGCCGCCCCCACCGCCACCGCTCCATTTAATGCCCTTTCCTCTCCTATCCCTCTTCAAACCCGCTCATCCCTCCCCTCCCACCCCCCCTTGAAACTCTCAAAATCGTAAAATCTCCGTCAAGTGGTTTTGCCCTCTTCCTTGGATCCAGAAAGTTCTCTCTCACCCCATACACACCCTCTTCCCGTCGCAACCTAGTGTACCCTGGGCATCTCTTCCGATTCCAGAGCCGGCGGATCCAACTCTCCATACAACGATTCCCATACCGTCTCTGAATTTAATCAAATTTTAATTAGTACTTATGGCCAATTAAGACTATCAATTATCCATTTCGGCGTACGGATAAGGGCGGAGGGAGAGAGAGAGCGGGGGAGGGTACACGTATGCCCAAGAGGAGGGGCGGAGAGGAAGAGGGGGGGGGGAGAGGAACACTTAGCTTTCTTTCCTTTTGGTTTCCGCAGAATGAGGAGGGAAGAGGAGGAGAGGAGTTGGAAAGGGAGGGCGAAAACAGGTCGAGAAGAAAAGATATTCGGCGCACGATGCCTTCACATCCTGGAGGGTGAATCCACAAGAAGAAACAAGTACATGCATGCACTCATGCACACCCATCACGCCGTTTCCTTTTGGCACGGCCAAAGAAGTTTGCCTCTCGGTGATAGGCCTATAAAACTGGCTCTAATAACTCTCTCTACACTACCCCACCATTGCATACATCTTTTGTTTCAGCTACACTTATGCATAGCTCGCATTGCTACACGTGAACATCTGTTCTAAAGACTTCTTACTGTATATTCCTCCCCTTAAAGAGTATCTTCCACGTCATTCACTCATGACTGTCCCCTTGATCAACCCCTTCCTCTTACACCATTCACTCCTCTATCATATCATGCTTTGTCATTTGACTCTCATCCATTCTCTAGATATGGCCAAACCAATGAAGCAAGCTCCTCCTCGCGCACGCCAAGGAAACTAAAATTTATTTTTAGACTTACTTTATGTTGAAATTACAGCAAATAATTCAGTCATCGAGGTAACCAATACATACGCAACCTCGAATTTTCCCTTAAAAGTACCAATAATATCGATACTGGTTAACAATGTTAGTGTCCAGGGTCACAATCTTAGGGTGTCCCAAGTTGGGGCTCACAACTTTCGAAAAATATTTCAAAGTAATATTCCCAAGAATGATGTTTCCTTCACTTTTGCTCACTTAAATCCACGCTACGGAAGAAGGAATGCATTTTCGTATTTATTGCGAAGTTTTTGATCCTTAGAGGAAGCAAAATATTATTCAGAGTAAATATTTATCCAGAGAAAAGATACCAGCCTAACGATATCTCACATTCCTTAACTTCCAGACCCTACGAATACCATGGACCTTTGTCCATTTGAGATCATCCGATTACAAAATACTGAGCAAAAGAGCACATGCATCGCATTATGAATTGGTATAAGATAATGACTATTTTAAAGTTATAATACATTGTTTCATCTAGGGTAAATTTCTCCGCGTATTCGCATCATACTGGGTTTCCAGGAATGGTTTGACAAAAGGGCGAACATCAATGAGGAAACAAAATGAAAAGAGGAGCCTCGATGCTTTCACATAATCTGCCTTTGACAAGGATAAAATAGAAGGATAGGAGGGAAACTGAGTAATATATCAGCGACTCCGACTTCACCCTCCCAAAAACCATGCGAGCGATGGATCCGCGCCTTCCCCCTATTAACATACCAGTCGCACGGCCTTATGATGCTGCGAGCAGCCCCCATGATGGAGTCAATTGGGAATGGAGAGAAAAACGACCGGGAGATTCTCCGATTCCACTTCCTTCGCTAATTACCACTCTCTTCCTCGATCACTCATTCCCTCTTCCCCTCACGTACGCCCTTAAACCCTCCTCACCCCCCCCCCCCCCCCCCGAAGGGCGCCCAAACCCTAAAACGCCCCACCCTTCGCAGAGTCCCACCCCGGCAGGGAGGAAATGAGATTTGAATGTTGCCCCAGCGGGAGTTAAAAGCCCCCCCCCCCCAATACATCCTTTCCTACTCTCCCTCCCCCCTCCGAATCCAACCCATCTTCCCCCAATCCTCTCACCCTACTTCCTTGTCTTACTTCTTCCGACTTTTCTCACCATCTCCCCTCACTCCTTTTAAGCAGAGTCCCTTCCGGAAGATCATTTGAGGGTGGGATTAGCGCGACGACCAGAAGACTGGCCTCCCCCGTGTGGGGATCATGAGGAAGTCTTATCAAGTATACTACTCCATTCATCGGACGGGAACAGAAACAGAAGTCCCATTGGAGTCTTATTATGAGAGAAGACCAATGTCGGCGCCATCATCTCCCCTCAATTTCACCCTAACTTCTACTGCTATCCTAAAACCTTACTTCCCGGATTGAGGTGCCGATATGCGCATGAAGTAAAGATCTGTAATTAATAATTCCTCTATTCATTATCCTCGAATACTTGAGTAATATCTCCACCAGGCAAGAAACGAGAGAAAATTAAAGAAGAAAAATCATAGAGTGAACAGAATTATAAACAATTTTTAAGAAGACCGGGGAAAATTGAATAAAATCGGATACGCAAAGCAGCGTCGGGCATAATGTTTGTATGAGATTCACAAATGGATACAAGATTTCTCTGCTGCAACTACACCGAATCTTTAGGATAACGATCACAATCCAACTTTTTCCGCATTTATGTACATAAATTGGATATACCTGAAAGCTCCAAGTCTCATCTTTCGACCATGAGCAGATAATATCAAGTTATCGGACCAACCGGAACGCCTTGGGTCAGAAACTCGTCTCGGAAATATTTGCATGTGTTCTGGAAACGCAAAAGTTATTCAATGAATTGTGTTAACGATGATTGATGACCTCCGACGGAAGAGGACCTTAAACTCAATCAATTACTCAAATTCCATTCCCATTACTGAACAAAAAAATTTTTCAGTCTCTGTGTGTAATCATCATCCGTAGGCAATTAACCGATGCTCAGATGTTGAGAGGATATAATGGAACTCCAAGAACGATGACTTTTATTATACAGTCGAGGCAAGAAAAACGATACAATTATGAGAATAATGGATCAGAATTCTCCGGTTAGTACTTCCATCGTGCGCGTGCGTTTGGCTAAAAGACATGCATGAGCGCAAAGAAGACACCACTGAGCACGATGAGAGAGAGAGAGCAATGGAAAGGAAAAGAATAAGGGTTACACATACAAAGGGTAACGCGAAGGAAACAAACAAGACATCCGAGGATAAATGAAGAAATCAGATACGTATTATTAAATTAAGGGGGGGCGGAATTGGGCTCCGTCCTCGGGTAATGAGTAATGCCGGCCACTCCTGAAGAACAGGGGAATCGGATTCGCAAAAAAAATAATATTACGAGAGTGGAAAAAATAGATACAAGACAAATTATCCCTTCCCTTCGTTCGGGAAAAGGGGTTCTCTTCCTCTGGGGAAGCGAGCTCGAGGAGGTCGCGTAGGGTTTTGGCAGGCTGTTGGTTAGGGAGAGCGAGCTAAGGGGTGTATGGCAGGGGGACGAAAGCAGCAGAAGTGTGCGGGGGAGAGACAGAGAGTAAGAGGGGCAAGAGACGGATCCGAAAAAGGGACGTAACGAGAAATTTGATGGTAAGCAACAAGAACGCGGGTGGGGGGGAGGGGGCACTTTGAAAAGGGGTTGATTCATTAGTGTAAAGAGGAGCGAGGCAAGAGAATATGAGTACGAATGGAAAAGTTTTGGGTTTTTGCGAGAGGGAATGACATCTGATATCCGGCCGAAGGAATGCCACGAGAAACGAAGAGAGGGAGTTTGGCTCTTATGAAGTGGATTTGGAAAGGGATTGGGGGGGGGAGAGAGTTTAGAAACAGGAGAGCCAAAAAGATATGGAACGTAGAGCGTAGAGGATGGAGATAAACGGAGATAATAAAGAAAAGGGGGTAAGGGGAGCGCAGATAAAGGAGGTTGAAATGGTAATTTGGGGGAATTCCGCATTATCAAAAAGGATATTAAAAGAGAGAGCGTTTTGAATAAAGATTACGATAAGGATGAAATATTGACAAAAATACACGGCAGATAAGGGAATAATGAGATGAAAGAAAAAAGCTTCAGCAGAGAGTGAGACGCAGTTAGCGAGAAATTAAATGATAGAAATAAAAACCGACTATTTATACGTATGCAAAAAATAAACACAATAAAACTAAATCATCGTATCAAAACAGGAAACTTAGTAACATGGGTCCGATTAAATAGGGCACTCAAAGTGACATAAAACTAAATCTCTAACTCTCCAAAAATATTATCTTAATGCATGTATTATAGGGAAAGCTGTTATATTATATTTTAAACCTTGCTTTATGGTCATTAGAACTGACGTTATCAAATATTTGGCCCATAATTATGGCGTAGATATACGAAATGAAATAAAATCATGATGAGATGGATGAAGGCTATATAATCGATCCATTTTCCAAAAATATTTGCTGCATCGATGTTATGAAGCTCGAAATAGCACAAAAAAGTACGCGGGAGAGAATAGAGTTTTCACAAATAAAATGAACAATTAATAAAAGTCAATGGATTAAAATTGTAAGTAGACTTAAAATAAGTGATTCGAATAAAAACTATTTTATGACAGAATAATATTACAACGGAAAAGGAAAATCTTCAAATAAGATAATCGGAATACAAAAATCTTTTTCCACCATAAATTATCTTAGGAGCACTCAAATTTAATTCACATCCATCTTCAACCGGATGGATAAATCGTTGCAAGGACTATCCGCCGAATACCGTTTATTAGCGTGCGTCATTGCGGACTAATTCGTCAAAATATCAGTGTCACAATTACAAGACTGAACCTGTAGGGAGCGTACCTTTCCACATAAAGAGAGAAAACAAGAGAGGAACGAGGAGTGGAGAGACAAACGGAGAGAAAGGAGGATTTGGAAGATCATAATTACGGCCTTCGTATTCCAGTAGCCGAATCAGAAGAACAAGAGCTCCCATGGGACGAGGCACTCCCCGCGGAGATGGTCGGGCGAGGAAAGACAATGATTCCCTGCCATTCTATTGAGACGACGTGAGGGCAGAAGATAATAAATAAGTAATTGGGAAAGGCCATTGGTGGGGAGGAGAATAGGAGAATGATTCGGTAAGAAAGAAAACGAACAGAGTAGGGAGATGAAACACAAAGGAGGAGAGGTATGAGAAGAAGAAATGACGAAGATAACATACGTGGAGATGAAGAGAGATAAGAATTCGGGTAGGTGGGAGCCCTCCCCCTCGCCAAACACTCCGTTCGATGTGCGTAATGTGGGAGCGTGACGTGCTATAAGGGGCCATCTTGAAAGGTTATCGAAACGAATGAGTGAAACGAATAAGAGAAAAAAAGCATGAGAAGATCTAGACGCGAAGGGAAGAAAGGAGGAACGGTCAGTGCACCGCGTAGCAGAAGGAGCTGCATTAATTTTAATGATAGCGACAAACGGGGGTGGGACACCCCACTCTCTCTCTCTCTATACATATATATATATATATATTATATATCTGATCACGGGGGAGATTAAAAATGATGGATCTTTCGGGATGTATATACATGCGGTGGCTGGGCTCCCTTGTTGCGGTGAGCGACGCTTCTCTGAAGGGAGGTAGAGGGGGGGCGGATGGAACCCGCGTGTGATGAAGACAAGCCCTCTCCTCTGAGTGGCAATAAAAGAATCGTGACAATGTTTTCATGCCTCGGAATTAGATTGGGTCTTCTTTCAGTTGGGATGCTGAAGGCAGCAGCAAGCTTCGGATGAATGATGAGGCAGAAAATACTCACGCTCCTAACTCCCCTCCTCTCACATCCAAATCAATATCTTTTCTCTGTCCGAGCTTTCGATAAATTATTTACTGTGATTGCTTTCCGTGAAAAAAATATATATATGCTCCTGGGGATGGAAAAATAATCTTGTAAGGCTTCTGGTTTTTATTGTGGAGGTCTATTATGGAATCCCATTGAGAGATTGAAATGACGAATCAACTACAGATAGGTGACCACATGGGGGATGGGATCCAATGATTGATGGTCGGAGAGGAACAATGCGATTGGCGTGAGAATGAGAGAAACTTTAACGCTCAAGAAGCACTTCACTCGGGAAGCGAGATGGCAATCAGAGATACAGAACGTGATTCTTGGGTTTATAAATAGTAGTTTTTTTTCCAATCCCAAGCACTCGATTTGCTGGTGGGTTAAACAGCTCTTCGCACAACGAGCGTCCAAGGAATAGCTAATTACAAGCTATAAGGTAAAACTGGATAGTTCTTACTTGAAGTTATTAATATGCTAACAATCTGACCATAACCGTTAACGACCGTAAAATCACGCAATGAACTTATCCGGTAGCCGACCGCGGAAGCCAAGGGGGTAATAAACCCGTCTGGTGACCCAAAAGTTGCGGGTTTTTAATCCTGCCTCTGACATTGGCGTTGAATTTGCAAACCTTAGCACATAGAGCACCTAAACTCAATGTCTCCAACCACAAATAAAATTAATATCATCCCAGGCTTGAAATAATAATACTCTCATGTTTTTGAAGAGAAAAGGAACGCCTGCTGCAGTGGAATACTTGCTATAGTTTCCAGGCATTGTTCCCATTTCGGTATTTTACTAATATCTGCCATTTATGACAACATTACGGACTCGAAATTTGCTTCCTCTGAACTGGGTGAGCTTCTCGGAATGCATAACTTTCCCCAAAGGAAGTAAGAACGGGGAAATCGTAGAAAAGGTCTCGCGGGTAATTCAGCGTTATACGACAGGGTAGCAAAGAAACAAATCGTAAATAAAAAAAAGACAGATGGAAGAGATAAATAGGGAGCGAGATTAATTTTCATGAATCGCACGGGCGCGATGACAGCTGGAATGCAAACGCGCAAGAAAAAAACACGGGGACGGAAATGAGCTTCCCATTAAAGAGGGACAAAAAGGAAAGCGTATCACGGAAAAAGAATATCGAGTCGACGAGAGCGATGATTTCTATTTATGCTAATGAATTCGACCGGAGAACATGAATGACAGAGAATAATTGCCGATGCTGGGATCGAATTCAGCCTCGATCCTTTTTTTTTAAATGGCATGTTTTAAAAACCTTTACGATTCATTTACTCAGGCGGCCACCTGGCTCAATAAACACGCCCGTTATATTTTTCTCGCAACAGCGATGCTCCAGCAGCTTTTTGACTCATCACTCTGAGAGGAGGACATTAGCGTCGTTTCCGCTGTCTCACATTCTGGGAACTCCATTTCTTCACGTAGGTACTTGGCCAAGCTTTGATCAGACATCCATCGGTATAGGTACATTTGGAAGATGCAGTGCAAAATAATTACATGGCATGGCTTTGATTTTCAGGTACTCCAACGTAAAATGCTATATCGTCTATTCAAATCTTTGGTTTAAACCCTCAACAATCACTGCCAGGCCCGGCTTAAGGCCTGGGTGACATTTTTTTACTACGTTTACTTGGTGAATAGGTTTGATAAGCGGGGGTGGGGGGGGGGAGGAGGCACCGGGATACTCTCTCGCCCGGGTTAAAATTTTGTTTTAAACCGGGCCTGATCACAGCATCCGTTGCCGAGGTCGGATTCAAACCACCGCCTTTAGGCCGTAGCGTCGCCTTGCCAGCATTACTACCGTTTATTGAATATATATTTGGAAACATATCGACAAATTAAACAAACGTGAGATACTTGGCGTTTAAATGTGACGAAAATTATTAATTAAAATGCATCAGGTCCAACCTTCACTGTCAAAAAATAATAATCGCGCGTTTACTGAATACTGAGGCTCTGGATTGGCAGAAGTAGTGGTGCCGTCAATATGAAAAAATTTAATGAATCATAAATCTTCCCAGCATGGATGGATGGATTTGTCGAATGGTTGACATGTCATCCAGTAGGAAGGCCAAAATCTCGATGATGATTCAAGGATAGCGTAGTATCTATCGCGCCGCGTTCAGTCATCATTCCCTTACCATTCCATTTTTCCCCCGTCAACCGTATTGCAAGTCACCCATCTTTCCGCTCATCCCAGTCTCCGCTCCGCCTCCTACTCCAACCTACACATCCCATAAGCCTTCAGAAAGACACACTCTTTCTATCTCCAACCAAATCCCCCCCCCCCTAACCTCCACTCCCCCCAGTCCACAATGCGTACCTTTTCCCCAATCTACCCTCTCCGCCCTCCACCTCCCCTCTCTATCACCCATCCTATACATGTTACCCAATCCCTTACTCTTCATCCCCCTCTCATCCCGAAGCCGACGTCACCCGTCACTCACAGAGGAAACCAAAAGTAACTCATGGAGCATAAGAAGGCGCAGTCTCGCGAGAAGGAAGAAGATTGGGAGGCGGATGTACACTCAAGATAGGATGAATTTCGAGAAAGGCCACGACTCCCGATGGGATCCAGTCGTAGTGATGTACGACTAATAGCCGCCTTAATGAATGCCACTTCGATGCACGGAGCAAATATTTCGAGCCACTAGTTTTTAGCGCTTATAATGGTCAGTGGCGAATTTCTATAAATAAATGCAACAGCCCCGTTGAAATAAAAAGCTACCCTACCGGATAATATGTAATCAATTTGTTAAATCAATGAATACTGTATAATATCCTTCCACAGTTACGAACTTGCGTCCTAGTGTCTGTCTGATTCATTAATATCTTAATCAAAGAGCAGAATCAACATCACTCACAAAGGTTTTACAACACCATACATATCATTAAATTATGTAATCTAAGGACTGAGTATTATTTGCTCTATATCTAAAAAAACGTTGAACGAAAGGTAACGATGCATGAAAGGCTAAGAAAGAGAATCGCACACGCGAAAGAAAAAGACAATGAGCGAACGTCCCATGGCCACAATGCATAAGTTGACGACATGATACTTCTTTTAAGATAAAAATTACGTATCCTTTGAACTGTACTATATTTAATCTACGTTCAGTAAAACCCTGCCTTAGCAGAATCCAAAATAGTCTGATTAACAGTTCCATACGTTGAAACTGGCCATTACAGCAATAGAATACGAAAGGAACGCGTGTATTTTGATAAATATATAAGGCCATCTCTTCAGATCATACTTCTACTTCTTTCACTTTCATCCATTGCATTCTTGGGCATTACCTCTTTTCTTAAGCACTTTTTACGACCTCTCTTTCGTTCTCTTTTCCTTCGTCTCTTCCCTGTATTCACAACGGATTCAGAGCCTCGGGATTTGACTGTAAATCTAAGGGTGGGAGCGTCATATCCACGTATCCGGTTACAAATAATTCTCATTAACACGAAGAACCTTCCGGGACTGAAATTCTCACGAGGATACGGGCTTAGCGTGAGAGAGAGAGAGAGAGCTGGAATCCGTTTTCTCCCCTTTCCATGATTCTCCTCCGCCCTTCCGTACTTCTATAACCCCTTTTCCCATCTCCAATCCTCCCTCGTATCCTAGTTATACCTCTCAGCCCCTTGAGGGATGAACCATCTATCTCAGACTCACATTCGCAACCCTCCTCAATTCTCGCGCCCTCTTTAGGCCCCACTGATGTACCTTCACTCTACCCCTCACCATTGAAACTGCCGCAAATGTCAAAAATTAAATGCATTACTCCATCTCCCAGAACGCAACCACAACCTTTGAGTACACCTGACACTTTCCATACACAGCCTTAAGTTGAAATCGACCTAAAGGTCTTCGCGGTAATTACTTCAACAAATAACGACACACGTTTTTAAGCTTTTTTAAAGAAACAAACATATGTATTCCTGTATCCATTAACATTATATTTTTTATATTTAACATGCCAATTCATTTAATACAAAAATTATATAGATGTAACTGTTTTCGGAAGGATCAAAAAGCTGTAGCATTAACCAATTCAAAAATTATGGCATAATATGGATTTAATTAGAAAATTATACGCAGACATAATTTATAATTAATAGCCCTTAATCATTAAATGAGCTGGCCGACGTGGAATCGATTTAACACTTTCATAAAAGCATTCAAATCGGAGAATTTAAAGAAATAAATCAACAGGAAAAAAACATTCCACCAAAACTGGTTCGAGGGGAGAATGAATGAATCCTCACATGAACGAATACAATGACACACCGGCGCGGCGAGACAAAAAATCTTTTATCGTCCCAGCACTCAAATGCAAATCGCCCTTCGGCCTGGTCCACCCGTTCGGCAGTCCTACAAAAACCTCTCTCATTCGGAGGAAACATCAAGGGACGAGCACGACGGAGGCACAGAAACACATCCCTTTCCGGGAGCCGAACTCTTAACGGGGAGGAAAAGCCTGAAACCGGAAACTACTGCGTCCCCGCCCCCCCCCCCCCTAGGGAGATCCTCGAACCTAGAGGCACACGAGTTCGGCCAACTCCACGGTGGGGGGAAGGGAGGGACCAGTGGTATGATATGACCCGAGGCATTAGGAATCCAAGAACGGCATTAAGGAACAAAGGAGTAAGAAAAAGGGGAGGGTTGAGACGGAGTGGGGGGATTGGATGGAGGGAAGGGGAGGAAGAAGATGCAGGAGACGTTTTTGTGCCTCGCGTCTGTAAGGATTTCGTGGCATTGGAGGGGGGTTGGGGGAGTGGGAGACGAAGGGGAAGAATAAGGGCATGGAGGGTGGGTTACAGGAGGAAGAGAAAAGTAAGTTGGAGTGGTAAAACTAGGCCTGTTGGACGAAGAAATGGGGTGAGGTGGGTTGGAAGATGATTGCCCGAGGAACATGAGGTGCACAGAACGGGTCTGACGGTGATATTTTGCCAAGTTCAGGGGAGGAAGGAGGACAGCGAACAGGAACCGGGATGGAGGGGGTAGCAAGAGAGATGGATGATTTTGAGAAACTTGATACCCGCCTTACCAATTCGAGGACCCTCGGGCGGAATGGCGCGTCTATGGGATGAGGGAGTGGGAGTTGGACGGAAAATAAAGGAAATGGAAACAAAGAAAGCCAATGATTTGGAGAGAAATTACGGCAGAGATACATGGATGCTTGCACATGATGATCAAATATCAAGGATGAGAAAAGGGACATTGTGAAAGAGTCTGAGACTCATTCCCCTGAAACAGCATAATTAGTCCTGAGTAAGTAATGACAAAGCAATTCTTCTCTCCTTTTACCTTGGATGGTTCCTTGAATTATACTTCCGACTCAATAATGCAAAATGTTTACGCTTTTGCGAGAAGAAGAGAAAATTAACAATGTTCGAATACGGTTTGAGTATTTTTTCATAAATAAATAAATGAATATATATATGTTATATAAGACACAAAATATCAACGCTAAGGTAGCCCTAATTGGACTGTAAATATAGGGACTTTGATTTAGTTCCGAAGAAGAATCATTAACCATGCATCACCTCTATATCCACTGACATTAGGGCTACACGCAATTGTGAAAGGGATTCAGACATGAGTGAAATGAGAAAAATAGTCATTAGAAATGAAGTCATTTCAGATGGTAACCTTGCACATTTCCAGTTGAACCCATCATGAGATGCCACGCATAGGGTGACAATCCAATCAGTACCAACGGAACCTGACCTTCTTCATAATCCGTCACTTCGTCCGATTATGAATGGCGGCGATGCTATGTGCGCTTTCTCTACAAGCTGTTAGTTCGGCGAAATCATTAGGCAGGATCATATTTGTAAAAGGATCGTGACGCTGCATGGTAATTCCCAACGAGAGCAGCTTGCTAATTCCCGACCGCAGTCGTCATGATTCGTCACGGGGCGGGATGGAAGACTGCCATGCATTTCCCGCGGGAACTTCTCCTCAACTCGACTTCCTCGCTTCTTGTCCACTCGTCACTTCATCCTGCGAGTCGGGTGACACCCCGGAGCCGGGCCGCGATCCCTGTGACGGTCGACGAGGGGGGCCGAGGGGAAAGGGAACGAGGCGGGAGAGGGAACGAAGCTGGAGAGGAGTACAAAACAAAACGAGCGTATGGGGGAGGGGGAGGTAAACGGTGGAAGGGGGCGTCGGGCCATAGAGATACGACAGGGGTGGGGGGTGACCCAGGGACTGGGGGACTCTCGGGGACAGGCTCAGCAATAGAGAGGGTATTTTCGCCCACCCCGCCACCCCCTGCGACTCTCACACCCCTTTCTCTCTCATCCCCACTCCCCTCGCAGAACACTGACTGACCCACTCTCGCTCCCGAGGGATTTGAATCAAAGCCCGCCGCATTGCCTCCCCCCGACGTTTAATCCCGCAGAATAAAAAAAGGACACCACCGAGGTGATGACGGAAGCGAAATGGGGCGGGGAAGAAATCCCTTAGACGTCCACCATGAAAGGGTATTGCCCCGAGTAATTACAAATCGAAGGCTAGGGGAGTGGAAATCAAAATGAATCCTCACATACAGAGTCAAATAAGGGCAGGCGCAATATCGAAGATGCTATTCTACACCCTAATAAAGCGGAGACTGAGCGGACAAAATCTGCAATTTTATACCAAGCTACAAGTGATCATAAAATCACGACATAATTAGAATTGAAATGAATTTCAGAACCACTGTTAAATAAGAAATATTTAAATAAAAACTATCACGGGGGAAAAGATATCTCTACGCAAAATAACTGGTAGTTTTGCAAAGCTGTTTAAGAGGTGAAACGCGAATGATCAAGACGCTTTCACTATCCTCGTAAGAAGTCGAGAGGAAATGTAGCGAACATTCAGCAGGCTCACCAAAGCATTTGTTACATACATGGGAAGGTGCCTACCAGCCATAAAAAACTAAATCCAATTATGACGTTACCATTAAGCATGCCATTAAAGGCTTGCATTTATATCCATTGCAGCCAATTATTCCGATTTGGAAAAGAATAATGGATGCCTACAAAATGATTCTATGGGCATACACAGAAATAATTACCCACATGCTCTTGGATTAAAACTCATTCCAAGCCATTGCTTAAAAGCATTCTGCGGGGAAAATATAAATGTATTATAATTAAGAGATGTATTAGTCATAAGTTTCCGACGCGATTACTCGCATCAGCATTATCACTCCCAAAAACAAAAATCGCAGGCCTGCCAATTCTAATGCCACGGGTCAGACCAGCCTCTAGCATGGAAATAGGCTGTCTACTAAAACCCATTTCCATGAGCAAACCCAGAGCAAGCGGTCTAAATAATTCCAGGAGCCATCCAAATTAGGCCAAACCGCTCGGGGTCTGAGAAATTCACTCCCGGAAGAGATGAGAAGCAGAAGCTGAAAGCGGGAGTATTCACCGTGCGGCATGGTCAAAGGAACCGAGAGAGCGCGCTAAGTCACGGCACGCTCCACTCCGCGATACACGCGCGAAAGGGGAAGGAGAGACGGGAGCGGCGGAGGTGAAACGCGCGTGCAGCGCCCGTCACATGAGGGGGGTGTGTAGGGCGAGGGTTGTCAACGAACGAACGGGAGCCCCAAGCCGGGACACCCAATCCTTCCTCCTACGAGCAGGATGAAAGGGACAGGGGAGGATAGTCAGACCGGAGGGAGGGCATCGGAAGAGCGAGGGTTTCCAATGGAGATGGGGTGTTCAGGGGTACGTAGAGAGAGAGGGGGGGGGGGTTGGGGATGGTTGAAGATACGAGGGGTGCAAGGGGTGAGGGTACGAAATCCCTGAGACGAATGAACGTGTGCCACGGGCCCGCAGAAGAAGAGAAGCGAACGTGTACGAAGAGAGCATATTGATGTATCTGGCATCATAGATAGCACAATGATTTATGGTGACTTATTTCCCAATTCCTATCGCGGTCGAGGGTAGGAGGGTGGGGGAAGGGAGGAGGGGGAGAAAGAAGTAGGGGAGAGGGAACAACACCCCCCACCTACCTATTCCCCCGTTCAGAAAAACTACCAACCCCACCCCCCTTCTCCACCGCCGTACCCTTCCATTCTCTTCCCCCTCGACGAATATAACATCGATTCCTGAATCCTGTGACCTCAGAAAAGCGTCAAATGAAAAAACCGGGACGGACTGAAGGCAGTAGGGGTGGGAGGAGGGATGGGGATGGGAAATTTTGGGTTTGGTTTGGGTGATTGTCGAACGGGGATGGAATTTGGGGAGGAGAAGGATACGGTTATTGAAAGTGGTGCATGCAATGCCGCCGCGCCGCTCATATGACGACGACCAGGGGCATCGGGGAGATAAGGAAGAATAAAAAGGCCGGCCAACGATGGAAGGGCGAGCCAAAAGGAGAGTTGCCTGTCGGACGCGGTTGAGTCGACGCGAACGACTGGAGCGGCATTTGATGAACGACTATCAAATATGCGAATTTATCATCATATATACAAATCTATAGACGCCGATGTACAACTCAAATATCAATAGATCGTATAATAATAAAAATATCGTTTATGGCAAAAGGAATGGCAGCGAGGTTTATTGGTTGCGAGAACATGATCGTCCTCACTGGCTAGTCTTATAAATCTGTTCATTATCTTAATTACCAATGAGTGTGCATTTTAATTTTCACTCGAAATTAGGAGAATACACCTTTTGTGAAAATAAGTAAAACTGGCTCAGGTGAAAACGAGCTCTTTGAGTACCTATTGGTAGAAGTAAAATTATAGTTTATAATAACTAATTAGATAGTTTTAGAAACGAATAACTGAAAACTGAATTTGTAGAAGTCACATTTACAATATTCCTGAAGCTAACTAATTTCACACTACGGCTGCGAAACAACAAAGTTAAGCAGCGAACCAATTCAAAGGTGCAGCTGTTATAATATAAATACTACTTTACATGGTATGGTGTCTTTTTTATGGAAACACAACAATCAAGGACCTGATGGAGTGGACAGAAAATTGTCATAGGCTCGTGACTATAAATAAGATAACGTCAAAACAATTACAGCTGCAGACCTAATAGGAAAATGATTTCCTATTGAGAACAATGAGGAAACACTATGTACATAGATGCTTAAAAAGAAGCCTACAGTCCTACAAGGAACACATAAAAGGAGCAGCTGACTGCTAAACCCTTTAACGGGAACTTAAACACGAGAAAGCTCCATCCTCCTGAAATCAACAACTGAAAACCGTGACGATCGAGAGACGGATTTTATAAAACTAACTTCCCGGCATGGCATTCACGATCAGCCCACGACGCAATATTTTCAACCAAAAAAGTGAACAAAAAAAGAATGATACTCAACTCAAACATTCGGGAGAGAGAGATTCAGTACGCAATTCGTTCCAGGCGATAACGCCCAAAATCCGAGTGGAAGGAGAAAGGAACGAACGGCATAGAGAGAGAGAGAGTGGATATGCTCGGCGGGAACATTTTTAAGCCTCCCCCTTTTTCGTGAGCGCGAAAAAATCATTGAATTTCAAAACTTTTTCCATTTGCATAAGCAAACTCCCGACGACGATGCTCTCATGTACCCCGCGATCTCCACGGTTCCCTCCGCCAATCCGCTACCGCAGCCACCGCCGACGAAAAGAGCAGAAAAAAGAATAATAATAACGGTGCCGAAAAAGATATACCTACCCCTCGCCCACACTCCCGAAACCTTGCCTAACCCCCCACCCATTCAAAACTCCCCTTGGTGTACCCTTTAAAAAAAACCCTTCCCTCGAAGCCCACCAGACCCCCTCCTCCCCCTTCAAAGTATAACCCCTCCCCATCTCACTCCTTCAATGGAACACCAATATATCTATATTTATAGCTTTTTATGCGAAACCCATTTCAGTTCTCGCGCCATTGAAAAAACGTTACCGATCGAACGTTTTTCGAAAACCGATGATAAAAAATATATATATATGAAAGAGGTCTCTCCCGAAAAAATGAGAGAACTCTCATCCTTACCCATATGGTCTTCGGGAAATGCTCCCGCGTAATAACGGATTATACGCACAGATATATCAATAAGTGTACCGCTGGGACGTACTCTGCGTGGAATAGTGGTTTGCCGTAGGGGGAGAGGGTGAAGACAAGGGGGGATAAGTCCCCCTCCTACAATCTAACAAAAAAAATATAAAAAAATCCCTCGACGGGCAAAGAAGGCATTCCGAGCCATATCGCCCACACAAAACTATCGCATGTGGACGCGTGTGTTGCTGCATCCATTGATTCCTCCCTGAGTTCGAAAGCAAGCAGTAGCGGCAGCCAGAGCCGAAACGAAGGTCGTTTGCTCTTCCAAGGGGATCGGAATACAAACGCAAGAGGGTTTCCGCTGAGATGGAAAAAAGGGTGACCCAAACCTAAAAAAAAAACGGGTCCGAGATAAGGGAGTTCAAAAGTGGAATCGAAAGAAGGGGTTTTATTCAAACTTCATATTTTTTCTTTAAAAAAGCCACGCGCGTTTGAGGGGCGTCTTCGTGGCAGGAATCGAAAGAGGATGATACTTTTGGTGAACGCGTGTCGGTTGGTTTGAGGGGAGGAGATGATGCGAGAGAGATGGGCGAACGGGTATCCGCGGATATGGAATTTTTGAATGATGTCTGGCTTGATGCCTAAATACAACCCAAGCCCAGATCCCCAAGGAAGGCGATGATTTACGCGAGAAAGAGAGACCTTTGGCACCGTCAACTGAAGAGGAACACCGAATGCTTAGGACCGCATTAAATTTGATCTAAGCCAAAAAACTCGGCAGATACGAAATAGACCGGTGATAGGGGAGCAAATATCAGTTTCTGATTACATTTAGGAGTTTACCAATCCATTGCCGTAAAACCATATTTATCGTCTTAACGATGAATGCGGTATTATGAGCTTCTTGGAACTCATACTGACTCACGTATTTTTCTTCAGATCAAAAGCCAAGCATATCTTATATCACATTTAAACCACTAGATCACTCTGGATACAAGTGATTAATATATTTAGGGTAGGAAAAAAGTAGCATACGTCCATACTTTTACATGAAGGTTTTATTGTATATTCTGATGAACTATGAAAAAATTAAAAACGACCCTTTCAAGAACTTAGGCTTTCATAAAATTAAAAACTAGATTCCTCGGCAAGTTTGCACAATTATTACATTTATCCACCGAATACATATATATATAAACATTTCCACAGATTACCGAGACAGAAGTCGATATGCATGCATGTAGTTCAATTTGGCTGATTTTACTTTTTTCTTTGTATTCATAAAGCTATAGACAGGCTTATTTTTAAATAAGGCGGAGGGAAAAAACATACAGCCCTAACGAGTCAAGTAGAACCAGATAAGAGCGGAATACTTTTGTGGTCTATTAGCAATATAACTGTCACTGGGACCATGCCCTAATCGCTCCTTTTTCATTTTCCCCGCATAACATTTTTCCGATTGGTTGACTCCATAAACTCCTTTTACGACGCCTTTCTCTCTCTCTCTTGGAAGCAATCTCATTCCGGACACAAAAGGAACACATCTTTTGGCGGACCAAGAAAAAAAAAGAGGAAAACAGAAGGATCGAATGAGGACGATCGCCGCCGCTCGGACACGTAATATCGGAGGAAATCCGCCATTTCTTTTTGCATGACTGCACACATATGTACGCACACCTCGATATCTACCGCGCCAAACTCTACGCTTCAACGTCACGTGATCCCATCCCCCCACCCCCACCCATCTCTCCCGTCATTCGGACCCCAATAAAACCCCTGAACCGTCGATCTTTTTCACGCGGGAGATTGACACTGCAAAAAGCCATCGAGATGATGGAACCGAAAAGGCCCAAATCGCGTACTGGGCGGATGGGGGAGGGGATGAGGGAGGGGTGGACGGGGGAAAAGGTGGGTGGGTGGTATGGGGTGGGCGGAGCGAGAGGTGAACATACAGAGAGAGGTTGGGAGGAGGGGTGAGAGGAGGGAGAGAAAGGACGGGGGGAGTTTAAGGGAGGAAGACAGGGTAGGGAGAGTGTGGGGTGGGTTGCACATATAATGGCGGCTGGCATTCCGGGGAGAGGTTGATCGTAAAAAGACTCTGAATGCGTTGAGTGACGTGGAGCGGAGATTGGAGCGACAATGAGTATCGTGTTTCGGATCGCTCGATGGATCGGAATGTATGACTTCTGGCATTATGGCCGGGAGGACGGGCCCTGGGGTGGGGGAGCAGGAGGATAGTCCCATATTCCCGGAGTTGGGGATGTAGGAGTGGGTAGGTATGACTGAGCCATGCGTGATTCTTTAGAATCACTCTCGTTCTTTGGGAAAACGGCGACTGATATCCAATGATTCAGAAGAATACCTTGGAACCTATGTCGCAACTTTGGTTCTTCGCCGTGTGCGCATGTTTTCCGCAAAAATGCTACGATTTACGGGGAAAAGAATGAATGAAGAAAAGCGGCTGAACTGGAATTCGAACCTATCATCCCCCGAATACGCGCAGATTGCTTCCAACGCTACCCAGGCGTCCTCATCCGCAGCATATTGTATTTAACATTTTTCATTCGTATATATCTGCGACGAGTGACTCCAGTTTAAACTTTTATGCTTTGTTATTATGGGGTAAAATTAAAAGAAATTCGAACAAGGTAAGTTTTGAATATTGCATGTCCTTCACGAGTCTGAAAAGTATATTAAAATACACTTTCAAAAATCTGGAAAATAGAAGAAAATTTAACACCACTAAGACAAATGTAGTCACTGTGAGACTATAGCATTCACATATGAAGCATAATTAATGCTGAATCGCTGAAACTAACAACATCCATGAGACGCACGACTGAAATCTAGTTCGTAATTCATTCACGTGCGGTACTTTAGCGGAAAACTCAAACGATAAGGAGCTAGACTTAATTGAAAAAGTTCATTTCTCTCTATCTCGGTCGTTGACCTCAATTAAAGGGGTTCTCCGGAAAATATGAGGCTTCCAGAACCTGTAAATAAAACGAAATGAAACGTAAAAGCGCTCAGTTCTCCACTTAGCATTAGGTAAATCCAATAGCATATTGTAACAAACGCGACGTCCTGACTAGAAAACACTCCAGAGCCTTGAAGCATGAAATTGAATGGTCGATGAGCGAGAGAGAGCCACTGACACAAATTTGACTAGATCTTGGACAAAATATACTCGGGCGGAACGGTTAAAAATTACTTTCTGACTCAAAGACAACACTTTCAGGGAAAGAAAGCGTGCTGTGAAATTCACTTATTTAGTTTTTTACTCCCGACTCCATTGTGCGCATTTTTAACTTATGAAAACGGAACACTCTCGCTCATCCTTCTATTATTAGAGACGCGATCATTTCGAGAGCGACACTTTTCCGTTAAAAAAATGCTGTAGTTAACTCCGGGCCATACACCACAGATACTCATCCTTTATGGACCAATGAGGGTCGGTAATAGCAGTGTGAATCACAAAAAAGAGATAACTCACCGTTTAAAATATACTGGTTTCACTGGAGAGGTGCCCTGCCGAATGACAAGCTAAATGTAGGGGCTAAATTTGCAGTTAAGTAATATTTTAATGAATACTTTTTTCAGTCCGAGCAGCCGATTTCAGCGCCATTCCTATCGAATGAACGTATTTCACGTACAATTACTGCAAAGAAATGTTCCTAAGAACTAAGATTGGTTGATGCTCCCATTCCATTGCCCATTTACTTTCCTGTAAATAGTCGCTGCCTATTATACCTTTTGTGGCCGAAAGAATGTTACTTTTTCGTATTTTTCACCAATCCTCGCCCTTAGGCCTGCGTAATTTGAAGTCATTAATCATCCATCATCAGCAGTCACGAATCCGAAGTTCGGTTTGCTGCAGCTCCCCACTCCACTCACCTCTCAGCTAACCTCATCTTTCCGACATAGTTCTTCTCTTTGACGTCCTTCATGATTTGCCTGAAGTACTCCACTACGAGTCTTCCTCTGTAATTCTTCCCAATCATTTCTTCCATTTCTGTTTTCAATGGGCGATTGAGTCGAAAATTGTGTCCAGAAAGTTTGTCTATTCTTCTCCCCCGAGTTTTCATCATACTTATTTTCTCTCAAACTCTCCGTATTACTTCTTCGTAGGAGATTCCCCTGTCCATTTAATCTTCATCACTGTTCTACAATAGTAGAAGCAGTAATAAATATAGGGAATAAAAGTAAAATGTTTATGATGTTATCAGATAGACACGCCGTTCTTTAAGTAACACGAATGAAAAAAAGTGATGAAGTTTCATCATTCTGCTGTAGAAGCTTCCTGAATGTTACGCGGGCATGAAAGAAATGACATAAATTTATTTTTAACGGTGGAAACTTCTTAAAAATGAAGCAGGCCTCACTCCTCACATCCTCCACGTCCACAACCGACTCCTACCCTCCCCCCTAGACCGTCTTGGCCACCTCCTCCTCCTCCAACTCGTAAACTCAACATGCATCTCTCCGCAGCCTCTTTATCTTTCCATCTTTCACACTCCGTCAACCATCCCTCTCTCTTTCCCTCCCGCACTACCTTCCAAGTCCAATCCTCCCTCCTCTTACCCCCTGATATCCCACCCCTCCCCCACCAATCCGACACTTTTGCCGGAGTTAATTTCGTGTGACGCGGGAGAGAGAGAGGAGGAGAGGGGCCTCTTGCAAGAGAGGGTGTGATGAATGCCCTTATCACGAATTGCGGACGCCAGGGGGGGAAAGGAGAATACGAGAGTATGAGAGAGACACGATGGGTGGGAGGGTGGGTGGAGGGGCGAGTCAGGAGATAGGGTTGCGCGGAGCAAGTCGGAGGAGCGAGAGAAGAATATGATGCATGCGAATACGCGGAGGGAGGGGGGGGAGGAGATATACACACTACGGGGAAAGGACGACTCTACCCCACCACTTTTTCGAGATGGGGGTGTGTGTGGACTAACACCACAGTGAGAGGACAAACTAGGGTGGAGTCGCCTGGGGATAGGGTGGGTTGGGGAAGGATGTGACAGGTTAAGGGTCGAAGAGGAGGAGGAAGGGTTTTCGGTGTGTGTGGGCGTTGATATTCTGACTAATGAACAGAATAACAAATCGAGACGAGTTTAATAACGAGGTGACCGGTCTAAGTCCCCCACCCTCCCCCCATTCGTCTCGGCGTACAATTCGCCGGGGTTGCAACGCGATCCAGCGCCCGAACCCCTTCACCGGCTTTCCCGTTGATTGATAGTGCCAGCCGGGAGGAAACTGGCAATCGCAGTTGAAAAACACCACCGCTTTCTTCAAATTTGGCAGAACAGCAAGAAATGAGATGAGCGAGCAAACTCAATTAATTAGACACCGGGAATTGCAGTCGGTGATGGATTATGACGGTGAACTTTTCTTCATTGGGACGGGATCTAGAGAACACAGATAATAACGACTCTGCAAAGATGACACGGGACTCATCAGGCATCATTTGTACCGAACGTTTAACACTACCTAAGACTTCAAAATCCTTTCGCTAGAAGTAATACTTGAGTATTGACACTACATTACTCTCTACACTGTGTACTAGAGTACTGAGCTAGGTGTGAAATTAGAGTACTTTACAGTAATACAGTTTATGCGAACTCCCCACAAAATCTAAGATTTTTTAACCTCACAAACTGATTTTAAGAGGTGAAAGGAAAAGTTATATCAGAAGAGTACATTACCAATTCAGTGAATGTCTAAACGAAGTATTATTTCGGTATATGAAAGAACACTTCATCTCATAAGCGTCATTTCAGTCATACTCCAACAAAATCGTGAAATTAACTATGGTCACGATTTTGCAAGAGTCCGCAGATTTTTCACCGTATTTTTTACGAACGTGTCGCAAACTATGAAAAACCCACAGAAATCCAAGATGCTGACTGCATTAGTGCCAGAGAGGCACCAAGGTTTCATCGTCAGCGATTCTCATCGTCAGTCTTCAAGTCCTTCGGCCATCGGAAAAGGCCATAATGGATGTAGACAAAGATGGGAGAGGTGAAACGCAATAAAACAAAGTTGGTCGAAAAATACACATCAATCCGTTTCCACGGATATCCGTTTTGAATTAATCACCTGAAATACATTGTGAAGTACCGCGAAGTGGATGAGATGTTTTCATTTCACAGTCAGTAATCAATTACCCCGTGGAACGCACCTGTCATCCGCGATAACACGTTTTTCCAGCAATATTTGTGTGAGCCGGAGTGGGGGATGCACCGGGATGAAGAATTGTAGTGGGAGAGGTGGGAAACGCATTAAAGGCTGCCGTGGAGGTGGGAGGAAAAATGATGAGGCACAACGTTGGGAATAAGAAATTGTTCGCGTTTCCATTTCCCACACGATGCAGACTCTTGCCCGCAAGCTTCACATCCTCGCGTACATACCTCTAACAGATTTCCTGAATCTCAAACTACAAAAATAACTTATAAAACAGTGTGAAACTGAATCAGAACTAAATCTACTACCTCCCTTTTTTTGGCCGACACTATGGTCACTGCGCCCACAAAACGAATGTTACTCATAGCCCATAACTGACGTTTTTTAAAGGTAAAATCATCATTCTTAAACTTGAATCCTTATGTTGGGATGCATACAAAATTCCTCACAGGCAAAAAAGGTTTTGCGATGAATAAATTTTATCAACTCTATGATCTAGCAGTAATTTTTATTATTTCTTCAGTTTAACGCGCTGGTTTTATACCTAGTTTTCTTCATTACTCGGAAAATGTTCACTGTAGCACATATATCACGGATCAAGAAGTAGTTTATGGAGCGGTAGAATAAATTCTACTCTTATATAGGCTGTGGGGAACGGGAGCTTTCGGCATTGTTGGAATCATCTGTCCCCCACATCTCCATCAACGACTACCTCTTTTGAAAAAATAAAAAGCATAATGAAATCAGTGTGGATATCTGGCTAAAGACAATCTTCCCTCCCACTGGCTATGATGAGACCACTTTTTCTCACCTCCCGTAGCTTGAAACCTTCCACTGAAACCTCTCCAACTAACACCCCTCCCCACCACCCCCTCCGGCGCTCCCCTCGCCTCACCCCACCGCACGATTTTCAGCACATCACCCACCCACACACACGCCCGCCTTAGCAACTCCCCCCCCCCTCCGCCGACCAGCCGAGAGGGACATAAATCATAGCACGTCACCAGTTTCGTCCCCCTCCCTTCTGCTACTCCCCCCTCCCACCTTTGCCTTACTCCCTCCCTCGTACCACTGTTCCAGAACACACACACCTCCTCCTCCCACACATCAGAATTCTCTCTTTTTTTCCTCTCTACACCCCCTCAGAACTTTCCCGCTCCCCCCATCCACGCGCCCGCACAGTGACTCTTTTTCCACCCCGCGTTTGCAGACTGACTTATCTTAGGAAAATCGCCACCACCCCCTCCTTATCCCTCCCCTTACCAACACCACTTCCATAAAAATACTCCCCCCAACGATACCGGTATCTCCCCCTTCACGGACACAGCTGCCTCCTCGATCCCCGACCCCCTCTCCCGGCCAAACTCTCCGACAAGACCGTGTCCGTCCGTGCTGAGACGTAGTGTTTGCCAATTTTGTCGTGGACGTGGAGAGGGAGAAATAAATATATCCTTTCTTTTTTGGTCATCAAGCGAATCATTCTCCTAGCTCCGGACTGGAATCTTCCCATTACATGGACAGAAGGCGAGGAAAGTATGCTGAATCGGTATTGAGAATGGTTCCGTCCGTGTCGAGACGCAATATTTTCCAAGTTAGTCATGGACGCGGATGGAGAATGAGATCTCTCTCATATTTTAGTTATCAAACGAATCATCACGCTGGCTTCGGACTGGACTTACACTGTTTCACAGCAAGCGACGAAAGGATATTGGAATTGGGTGAAAATTATACCAAATGGTTCGTGGCAGCCATTCGAGTAGTTGTGATAAGTAGCGCATGCCCGGTTGTGGTTACCCAAGCCTTCCATGGGCGTGAATTAGGAGAAAAATATCACTTATTTTTTCATCTATCAAGTGAAACAGTGACTTTCGAACCGGATTACCGATTATTAGTAGACGAAGAGAGATTGGTGAATCGGAAAGGATTAAAAAGAAACATTATCACAAAGCCATACCATGAAGCAGTCGGCAATCGTGGTAAGTAGCGTACGCCAGTATTCGCTCTTCTGGGTGGTCTATGCCAAGCATCTACCTCTTACTCAGTAGCGGTTCCAAACTTTGGATTTGTGGGGGTAGATGTTTCGTCGCGTAGTCTTGTCTCGTCGTATAGGAAAATGACATGAGATAGACGCCAAGTAAAAGTCAGTCGAATCTCATCCTCACTATAGCGCACAAGAACCATTCAGGAACTAACAATGGATTACTCATAACTTTGCAATTATAGAGCCTTAGAGCACTGAATCATTGACATGGCAACTCATTCCATACCAAATCCACCACTTTTATAACTCATAATTACCCCACACAAGAGCAGCGATTGATTCGGAATGTGTCAGTCGTTTTACAACATGGATATTTTAAACCTGAAAATTAACCCTCACGCTAATGAAAACAGACAATGATAACAATCGCGGTCAATAACAATAATTTCACTGCCATTTAAATGAGGAAAGAGAAGTGGATTCAGTCAAATACTTGTGATTCCAAGGTAAATAAAAACTTGGAATGTCTCTGCTGCGATCACATGGCCCGCAAAGTGACCATTTATCATAATCAAGCTCAAAGATCGGTGGTCCTCAGTCAAAAAATAACCATGAGTCCAGCATTAAGACCCCCTTTGCATGCGACTCAAAATGATTCATATTTGATATCTGTTACATTCCGAGCGGTCATTATTTTATCTTGTGCTCGATAAACCTATAAACCAACAGATTTCCGTATCAATATTAAAATTTCAGCTATCTGTAAGCAAGTATTTCCTCATTCAGAAATCCATACTGACCCCAAAATACAGATCTGGAGATCTAGCTATTAACCTGCGATAGTTCTGAGCGAATAAATCATAATGAGAACTAGACTCGGCAAATAGACGGTCAATTACTTTCTATTGATGCCGCACTATTATATTCCTTGCTAATCGATTACCGCAACCTATTCAGATTAAGAGCTATTATACGAGATCGGAGTCAAGAAATAAGCACATATCATTCACTTTCATCTGATACTCTGCTTTTTACAGCCAAGGAACCAGCATTTGGAGGTAAAACGGGGATGACCCAAGCCTTACTTGATCTCATTTCAAGCACATACCAATCGCTCGAATGAGCACACTCGAATCACTAACTCGAAGAACGCTCTCAACGGCGAGGGACTCAAAAGAAAAACAAAACGCGCGGAAACGAAGCCGTTGATTCTTTTGCTGACAATTCATTACCGAATTGAAATCCAAGATCATAATCTTTTATTAAGAGTAAAACAAGTAGATTGCTCATTCTCTTGCCAAAAGGCATGAAAAGTTGGCAAGTGTAACTAGTTAGTCCACCATCGAATTACAGGGGAGCGATCTGATACGAAGAAGTACTATTCAATTAATAAGGAAATAATGCACGTGAAAATAGTTTTCATCAATTAATCAGATAATAATAATTCCTCGACAATATTGGATCCATACATAGGTAAGATGATCGTGAAAAAGAAAACACGAAATTAGATTTCACTTCGGAAGAATTTGATTCAAAACGGGCGTAACTGAAAATGAAAAAAGAACTGCACACGGTTTGAGGCGTCAGAGATAGGATAGGCCACGGTTAGAGAAGAGAGGTTGAAGTATAAAAATTGAATAAGTGCTCAATAATTAATTACCGAGCACTCGCGTTAGCACTTTAATAACGCGGAACGAAAAAATAAAAGAACGCGGAGGGCAGAAGAGCGAATTCAATTTAATCAACCTCAATTCTTAATTGCACGACAATATATCGGGAGAAGGTAGATAAAAATCCTCGGTCGCACAAAAACCTACCACTCCCCCCCCTTCCCCACTAAGGGATGATAAAGTGCAGCTGTTCTGCTCTCTCCTCTCTCTCTCTCGCTCCTAATAAACCCTTTTTGCTCAATCCTTCCTACTCCCTGTATTTCTCATCCCTCGAATGCCTATCCAACCCCCTCCTCCTCCCTCCGCGGCACGGAAACGTCTGATTACCGATCTCTTGCAATTAGATTCCGCGCGCGAGCTCTTTGTCGACCGGCAATTACTCATCCGAAAGCAGCAGGAGCAAGAGCTCGGAAATGGAGGCGAAGGGGGGGCGGGCACTCCGATCGGAACCACTTGAAACCAACGCTCCCCTATCCGCACTCCTCCTCCTTCTCCCCGCTTCCCCCAACCCCCCCCCCCTTCCGAAAACCTCTGGGCCACTTTGCGCACACCTTTTACGATACCGCCCCCCCAATGCAATACCTTCCAGCTCGCCCCGCAGCCTGTGTTCGTATCCCCTCACTGCTACTGCTCCCGTGCGACAATTCCCCTCTCTCCATACTGTCAATCCCCCCGTCCCAAAGCGACGTTCCTCTTTCTCTTCAGGATTCAATTAGACTCGGTCCGAAATGCCTACCTGTTAACCGAGTCGGCGGCGAGATGGGAGCGTCCCGCTGTAACCCACCCCTCCCCCCTGACGATCTAAAACTTTTCATTGTATGCGCTCAAACGTTTGAGATGTGGAGAGCAGATCACGCACGGGGACGCTCTCAGAAGTGAGACAAGTTATGAGGCAACAGATGCATGACCATTCGTAGTATCAGAGGTACATCACTTAAACGTGCTCTAATAGCCCAGTCGCACTTACCCGTCTCCTACTTGGCAGTCAGAAGTGACAGCAACTTGGAAGTCCGATGCCTATCACCATTCGCATCATTGCTTCCGGGATGACAAAAAAACAATAAATAACTTGAGATTCCACCGCCAAATATTCCTTCAGACCATTAATTATTTGGAATTCATACGGCTAAAGCAAGAATTAAGCCACCAGGAATATTCAACGCAAACTTATTTTAGGAATACACGAAGGATATTATCAATTTCCTACACTCAATCGGCAAGTCTAGCAAAAGCAGCAAAACAAGAGCGACTCGAACAGATAGGCTAAAGGCCTTTTTATGGCTGAGCAGGTAACCCACCAAATACACCCACAACTGGATGATTGCCTGGCAATATGTAAATGCAGACGCAGATGGTATTACGCGAAAAATATGATTTTTCAAACTCGAAGAGCATTGTTTCAAACCAGGGTTTAAATAGACCACTGAGTAGTGATTTCGTGACAGACTCGGTGCAGGAAAAATATTGCTAACACATCCGACGCCTATTAGAACTGCATTCAGATGGGCGTTGATTCACTTGCCTTCCTTCCGAAGGATCATCGTGCGTGGTGAAAGGATGGGAATATCCATCACCACGACCGAAACCCACTTGCAACAGTGACTCTATGATTAGACCAAGGCCCGCGGAGTTCGTGCGGGCGGACACGGGGGACACTTGAGGATGAAGGAAGAGGGTTTGATTCGATCGGGTTAGGGAGGTTTTAGGAGGGAGGAGTAGGGTATTTTAGCATCAGCTGAGCACGATGGAGAGAGAGAGATAGGGACACAAGAGAGAGAAAGGATGAGGTGGGTGGCAGGAGGCATAAATAGGTGGCGGTGGATATTGAGCGGGCACACAAAAGGAGGAATCGGGGATAAATGTAGATCGGGGGAAGTTAGTCGGCAAGAGGAGGGGGGTGGTTTGAGAGGAGGACAGTGGCAGGAAAGGGATGATGATGGGAAAGGGGGTGGAAAGTCCATGGGGTGGTAGGCGGGGGAGGGTGACTGGAGGGGGGTGTACAGGGGTGAGTGAGTGGCAGGCAATCGTCCAATGGAAAAGGATGGAGTGGGTTATGCGGCGGCTTTAACTCCACAAAGAAGAAGAAAATTAAATTTGGACGGAAATTGAGACTTTTGGCGATGGAGTGGGATGGAATATAGCATGTGTGTAGTATGTGGAAGCTTTTGAGAGGGACATGGAGGGCTGGGAGAGTAAAGCAGAAGAGCACAAGAGGTAAAACGAAGGGAAAATAGGTGTATTAGAGGAAGGTTTACGCAGTCACGGTGGAAATAGGGAAAAGATAGGTACAACCCAACATATACATATAGCGGGAAGGTTAAAGGAGGAGGGAATTACGCCGAAGTTCATCGGAAGATTAGGGAGATGGTTGAATGCACACACAAAAAAGGCAAAGAGCTCTTTTTTATTCTCTTCTTCTCCTGTCGACCTTCTCCCTCTCTCTATCTGCTCGATGGACTATGAATGGAATTAGGAAAGAGTCACCGACGGGAGTTTGGGGGATAATTCGGGGGAAAAAGAGTGGACGGAGGATGGACGGGAGGACAATGACTGCTTTTATTCGCAGTTTGATTATCCTCATCCTGTGTCGTGGTAGCTACCTGGATTGGGGCAGAAAGGGCCCCTCTCTCTCAGTGCCTGGCGAAGAAGATTGAGGGAGGAAGGCTCTTGAGACACAGTTACGAGGGCGTATTTGAATGAGGGTTTTATCTCTGTTCCACATCTGCGGAGGAGGACACGCAATGACCTGTGATGCCCACCGCGACATTCACCGAAGCATTCTAAAATTAATCTGAAGGATCGCATACAGAGCAGCGGGGCAAGATTTTTCTGGATCATCGATCATTTACTTACAGCACCTAAATACGGCATGCTTGGGTGATGCAAATCTGTAAATATTCAAAACTTATTACAAGAAATAAATATTTTATACCCCGGTAGCGAAGTTTGTTCCACTTTTCTAAAGTATTAAATTTACGAAGGGGTTTTCAAGGCTTGAAAGCAGACGAAGAGGATAGCAGACGAAGAGTTCAGATTACCAATCGATTTCTGCTATAACTTACGAATTCATTAAGGCTTAAAAATGTTCAGCACTTTAAGATGGCACGAAATCAACAGCTAAGCGATTGCTTAAAGGAAATAAATTTTCTCCTAGTATAAGAAACCGTTCATCAGCAATGCATAAAAATAACTAAAAAGAGAATCTGAAATTCAAGAAATTTTTTCAAGCAGATGATTGGTTAAGCAGAATGAAGACCATCGTATTTCATGAACCTAGTTCTCATATTAAACTTCCACAGTAATTGCCTTCGATAGGTACTATCCTAAGTCACCGAGTAAAAAACATATGCCCATGTAAGTATATCATATGTTGCTGAGCCATTTTATTACCAAATCATGGGATGATAATTCAGTCGGCTATCCACCTCACCCATTCCAAATTGCTCTCTTTAACGTACCTATTCATAACAAAAACCCAAGTTCCAAAAAAATCCCATACCTCGACTGCCCGTGAACCCTGTTAAGTCTTCATCTTCTTATAAGCCACAGACCACCTCCTCTCTATGACTACGTCTCTAACCCGACTCCTGTCACAAGAGGGAGTGAGATCAGGAGGTGGTGAGTGGGGAGGGAAGTTACACGATCCATCGTTTATTCATGCCTCCCTTTTTTCCGTTCGACTGGGAACTCTCCTTCCCATTTTTTATTCCTGCGTCCCCTCCCCTTCCCCCACCCCGTGTTTCTCAAATAAATTTGCATTATCCTACTCCCCTGAGCCCTAATCCCTCCTTTCATTCTTTTCTTCCCGTAGTCGCACGCAACGTCATTGGACGTCGATATCCTTTCCTCAGTCCTCTATCTCTCTCTTGTGCTCCGGCCACCCCCGCAGACTCCCGGCTTCCTTCCTTATTTAATTCCGCGCATCCTCCGGCCCCGGTCAGCCAGTGCTTCGTTTCTTTTCCCTTTGTTGAGCCGAGGAAATGACTATGAAGAAAAAATAAAAAGAGAGGATATCCCACTGCTGGCCCCAGAGGCGAGCGTCGGTACTCATTCGCCTTGACACAATGGGAGTTATTGAGTTCGGGGTGACTCCGGGATCAGTCCGAAATGGCCCACTCTGTTTCTTTTTGCATCTAAAACTATCATCAGAATTTTCGCTGCACCAAAAAAAGGTAGAGGAAATGACCGAATACGTCTCTCTTTTGGAAGGCAATTCCTAATAAAAAAGAGTGACTAAGGAAAGGATGAATTACTGACGAAAAGTCAACGCAAGAAACTGGGAGTCTCACTCGAGAGCTAGTCAACTCGATATGGAGCACACATGAGTGAGATCTATCAGCAAATTCTGCACTCGTCACGATGAATGTTGTCATCAATGCTGCCAGGAACGCTTTTTAGCTCTGTAAATGTCATTATATTTCTCTCATCCAACCACTTTTAGAAAGCAAATGCCATACAGAATATACCACAGTGAACATTTTAATATATTATGTTAAGCAGCTTTTACGTATGTGTAGCATAAAATATATGTAGGTAAATAAAGTCTCCCAATAGCCCTAAAATTGTCGACGATTTTCATTAAATCACCGATTTAACTTTTTTACAAATGAAGATCCGAGAAGAATATGAAATAGTGACGACAAAAAAATTCAGACAAGGATTTATGGCATCCTTTCCTCTAATTTCGGTTCCTTTTTACTTTGAAATCATTGCCTCTTTCCTCGGGACAGCAGGTTGCCCAGAGTGTATTAGCGTGGACGCAGACGTTGCATGTGTAATCCTACCTCCGATTTATTATTCGAATAATTATATACATCGCACTTTGCAATCCTGTGAGGCGGTGACTCCCGCTCGTCGCCTGGCTAAAAAGGAAGCACGTGGATATTTCTGTAGCATAAAGGAGGGATTTTAATGCGCGATGCGCTCAGCACCTTAAAAAAACGGGCAGAAGTACCGCGTTTCCAAGTTCCTCAACGAGGGAAATTCACAGGTTAAAACTGGAAATGTAAGCTTTTATGCTACCATAAAATCTTTTACGACAATATAACATTCAACTTTGTGCTCAATCTCGTGGCAAGTCCTGCTCATTTATAGTAAGGTACTGATAATATTTTGCCACCAATACCTGGAGAGTTTTATCTACTCACACTTCGTATCTCATAGAAAACAATAAGTGTCACTGATATTGTAGAGGAACTTGGTTTTATTAGAAAAAGGCTGCAATTTTATGCCTTCTCTTAGCCCTTAGCCATAACTTACCGGCAGTTAATTCCGTAACTCTGAATTGAGGGACCAAAAATATCTACAATTGCGTGTGTAGATAGCATGCAACAAGCATGCAAGGAAAAATTCCTCTCCTTTAGTTCTATACTTTAGCTTATGGTACATGAGGCTGAAAGTTACCTTCCTTCGGAGTGTCGGGAGTTGAATCCACAAATATAATTCCCTTCTTAATCCGTTTTTTTCACAATAATTGAATACAACCACATTTCACTGTAATGCAGCCACGTCACTCGATATCTTAAATCACTTTTTCTCTTCATGGCTACAGTAGTTCCATTTTAAAGAAAATATTGTTGGATGATACGATTATTATTCATGTACTGTGTGCCGTTCTTTGCTCCACTTATCAAACGTCACATCGACTTCCTCACACAAAGTTTCCGCAGGAAACAATCTCTCTCCAATATTTTAAGCCATCAACATCCATTTCTATCCCGCAACTACCAAAGATTGGAGTGCGAACTAATTTTTTTTAGTAAAACATCACCTTCTGCTAGGCAAGGAGAGATATAAGGCTCTTCTTCCCCCGACATCTCGGCCAATTTATTTTCATTTGTCCTTCGCAGTTTTCATTTTGGGAGGAAGATGCATGGTACCAATTTCTCCGGAAGAAACACAACATCGTCACGCCCCGTCCCATCCTCCTCAAGACGAAAACTCCAACACCCAACCGCCACCTCCCACCACCCCACCCCTCCCCTTCCATCAAAGATACGCCAAGGGAGGGCGGAAAGGAAAACAACGGCCACGAAGAGGAGAGATGTATAGAGAGAGGGAGAAAGAATGAAAGGAAACTATAAAAAATTAAATCCTCGTACCCATGGAATACCGGGAGGGGGGGTGAGTTTTTGGGATTATGGATGCGGGAGGGTGGTGGAGAGAGGTTTGGGACGCTCTCCCCACTCCGGAAACAATAAGGAAATGAGCGAAAACGACTTTATTTTTTCATTTTTCTTCTCCCGCTGCCAAGACAACGCAAGCAACCCTTAGGAGGATGAGGAGGAGGCTGGGATATCGTTGGGGAAGGGGATTGAGATGATGAGATACGCGGAAGTAAGTTGGAAGGCGGGGGGAGGAGGACCACAAGGGGGTTGGAGGTGGTAAGGATGGCCATAGAGAGTGGGTGTGGGAGGAGAAGTAGGGTTTCGGACGCGTGTAAGCGGGGGCGGTGGCAGACGGAGCGAGGTTTCGCGGGGAGTAGAGGCGTGGTCCCTGGCGAGGCTAGCAACTCCCCGTCCGCATCCCGTCTCCCCATCCTCCCGGTGCGGCAGAGACAATCTCTCAGGGACTGGACCTTTGCAGCCGGCCATCGCCCGGCTTTTTCACGCCGCAGGTCGTTAGTTGAACCCCGGAGATGGCTAATGATATAAAACCCTCATCCGTAGTTGAATACCTTATTGTAAACGTGCCTTTTCTCCATGAAATAACTTCATTCACCAAAAAGCAGTTGAAAATAAGTAATGGCATAATAGCCAACACTGTTCCGTAAATAAAATATAAGGACCAGTTGCAGATAGGGTCTTGCGTTTATCTTGATTTAATCACTACGTCGACAAAAATGCGGTATAAAATACAATTTTGTTAAGATATAATGGAGTTCACGCTCTTGGCCGACGGCTAAAATCCATGATAAACGTCGTTTCGCAAGTAAGGCCTATTTAGTGACTCCAAGGGTAGTGTTCAACGATAGTATTTTTTTACCCGGTTTACCTTACGATTTAAAAATTGGAGTACCACCGATAAATATCGGCCGTCAATTTTGAACCGTTCGAAGAGATTACTTCAAGAGCATTGTTCTGCTTGCCGGATAATAATTTAAGCCCAAAGCCCTTTCCCAACTTACGATAGGATAGTAACTTACGCGAGAAGTGGGCTAATTCTGACGCATTGGCCCACGACAAAATTCTTTCGATTCTCTAAAAAAAATCTAACATCGAAAACAAATTCCCAAAAATTTCTATTGACTTACACAACACAGTCATCGATCGCGTCCCGTTAAAGGTTATTGAGGCAACCACTGAGTCACTTTCTCATCTAATTTACTTTCTTTAAGTATGAGTGTAATCGCCGACGGCAAGGTTAACATCTAAGTCCTGCAGCGAATACAAGGCACGGGGAAAATCTTTTCCTCCATCGTCTGTGGTTTCCACGCATTACCAGTATCTTAAACACTTGAAATTTGAACGATTTTGGAGTTTGGAATTTAAACATCTAATTTCACCACTCAGTTTACAACCTGGGATCTCTTGGCCCTATGCCGAGAGCTCCACGTAAGAGACAAACACGTTACTTCAACGCAGAGTTCTCAGTCAAAACATGTTCAGTGTAAGTACCGACTCACGGGGCTACCGAATTCTATCGCTATATCGCTCCAAAGCTCTCCACCAAACCTCACACACCCCTCTCCCCCTCTAAGAGTCCGCTTCATCCCAACCCCCAATCCTACGTCCTCATCCCCGTCATCCACTCCTCTCAAAAATTATATACATAAATATGACGCACGCCTCCACACTTATTCTCCTTCATTCTCACCGTGTCTTAAACTCTCTATCTCTCCAACCGACCCTCGCGGCAGCGTTGCTCTCTACGAGACCGCAAGAGAACACAGAAAGCCACCCACTTATTCCGACACTACGAACACGCGCCTCCCCAACTTAACTCTCATCATCTTAAGAGTCCTCGGAGCACCGGTGTCAGATGTGACTCGGTCCATTAGCCCGGAAGAGCGGGAGGGGGGAGAAAAAAATACAGTTGGCGGAGAAAGGGGGGGAGAGACGGTAATATCGCCAGCCCCGTGGGGGGGAGGAATGGTTTTCGAGGTGCCCCGGGGAGGGGGGGAAGGAAGAAGACAGAAAAGAAATAAATAAAGAGTAGAGATGGGAGAACAAAGGTACACTCCCGCGAATAAGAACGAGCGAAGGGGGATGTCGTCAAGCACCCGGAATTCTCGAGGGGAACGAAGTGATCCCTTAACATTCCGAAGGCCCCGGGTTCGAATGCTCAGAAGTGGCGGATATTTTTCACCACAACTTGGTTGTTACGGGGAGAGCACCTCTTAAGGTGGCTTGAGCGGCAATCTTGGGCCATTGAGTTCACATTTTAATATTTTTTAAGTAAGTCGGAAAAGATTCTTCTACCTCATTTCACTTAAGTGCATCTGTTCATACTTTGGAAATCACACCGCTCAGCAGTAATACAAATTATACAAGAATTATATTTTAAAATATTTTTCCTTAATTAACGCATGTTATGACGATATTTCGGTGCGGTATTCTAAGTTTATACGTCATTGTACTGAAATATGTTGTTTTCGAATATTGGAATTGGCGTGACGCCTTGATATTTGTTATCAACATTTATAAAAATAAGAAATGTATTGTTTCGCGTTGAGAAGAAACTCTGCACGTATTTAGTCGAATTATTACGAAATATATTTCAAGTGCCATAAAGCCTCCAGTTAAAATAGCATTGAATTGCATATAAAAAACAAATCGGAATGATGCAATTTTTCACGTCCATCTATAGATATTAATAGTGAAAACACATACGCAAATTTTCACGCAAAACTGTGCATAAACAAGAATCGCTCCAGCCATCCTAAGTACACCACTCCGTCGGTCAGATGGAATGTAAAGTCGTGCGAATCCCTAGGCCTCTTTCGCTAAAAGCAGGCTAATGCCGACGGCAGGTTTCTCTCCATACTTCGTCCATCCCTGTAATCTTTCTCTACCCACCCATTCACATTGGTGCAAAGGGTCTCAGATGTCGGCCACCTCCCTAAATATCACCTCAACCAACAGATCCTATCTTGCACTGCAGCTGGACATTACCGCTGGACGCCCGCGTGGCATTGCCGAAGATCCTGTCCCGTTACTATGAAAGCGACACCCATAGGAGAATGAGTTCGTCGATTTCATCTGGAATGCCATCCGTGGTCTACATTTACCCAGTGGCAACAGGTTTTTGTGTTTTTCGATAAGATTTCTCTGTATAATTCAGATAGAAGTTAATTCCCATCACATTCAACGCCTTTTACTCAAATTAACTCAATAAAATGATGACTAAATCCTCTGTTTTTGTTTAGCACGGCTATGATTGAACAACAAGTACAACAAAGGTACGGGATAGCAGGTTCAGAAGCCGCTAGACAAAGGTAGACTACACGCAGGTTTCGCTCAAGCTTCAGGTTCATGCGGAAAATATCATTTTACCCTTCACCACATTTGTAGAACAGCTAAAAATAAAAGAAACAATCAGTCCAGCAGATAAGTTCAATAACTTTTTCTGCCCATGCAGCATTCACGACGACAACAACAACAGACGGAGACACTGATCTTGACTGAATGCGCCCATCATATTGTTACATATAAATGCTAAAAGGTCGATATCCCAAAGGTTGTTCGTATTAAAAAAATGGGGGCATGATTTTGCGAAAGCTATCCAGTGCTCGCTGTATAGATAACACGAGGCTGATTCGTATTCCACAGGAAGCTGCGCCGCTCAAGTACTGGGACCGCGTGCCCAGACTCCGCGCGGATGCCACGGATCATTTGGTATAAGGAAAGGCAAAGGCAGGAGAGGAGGACGACAAATGAAGAAAGCGACGAGAGCAGTCGCGTCGACACGTTCGCCCTCGGCTCCTTCATTTGTCACGCGAGTGGAGTCGGCGGATAAGGGCGTGTGTGGCAAGGGGGGAAGGGAGGGAAAAGATGCGTAAAGAATGAGAAACTGCGGCAATGGTGGTGGTGGAGGGGGAGGTAGGAAGGAAGGAGGGGTTTCAGAAGGGTCACAGCTGTGACTGGCGGTGACACCGCCTTACCCTCCCCCTCCCTGCTTCTATAAGCCTCCCCATGCTCCGAAAACTATTTCCACCCTCCTCCCCCACATCATGAGAAGGACCGACGACGGAGCCCCTTCACAATCCCATTAGAAAGATGGTCCCCTCAACGGGTTCCATGCGGTATTTTTTTACTTTAGGCAGCAACGATCTCACGCGTCCCCGCAAAAGTCATTCTTTCAACGCTTTCTTGTCATTTGTGTGCCCCTTCTCCCCACTCTAGTTGGTGGTTTGCACTGAACGCTCCTAGTTTAAGCAATCTTTAAAAGAGAAGGTCATATAAATACGGCCAAGTAGCCCACATCGGCGACGCGTAGCGACAGCGAAATCCTAAATGAAAAATTCACTTTCCGTATTAAAATTATACTTCGGGGAGTATTCGCGTAGAAAAAAAATCAATCCCCCAAAACGAATTCACAATTGCATTCAACATTTGAGCGTAGCCGATTTCTTCCGCTCAGCATACTTGTCCATAAGAGAAACTAACACTACAGCTTTCGGATTTGTCTTTCGATTTCTTCGCGGGAAGACTGGGAAGTAGAGATAAAGTAGGAAATAAAGAGATAAGTAGGAAGGAGACACAATTACTAGAAAAAAAGCACTACTTTTCGATTCTGAATCTATTTTCCACAGTAAACTTTAATAAATAAAAATAAATTCTAATTATTGGACAGAATAATATTTTTATGCCCAATCTCTGCCTTAATGGCAATGCTTGCCATAATTAAGTTTTAGTGTTTTTCGTGAACTATTTCGCCCCATGACAAACTAAGAAATTACTAAGCTAAGTAAAATCTTGCTAATAATTTAATGACAGAAATAATGCAATCCTGAGCAGCGAATACGTATCGAATTAAGAGAATGATGATCTAAGGGTTAGTTTAAACCAGACAATTCCATTACCAGTACTTAATATTAGGAGACATAACATCCTCCTAAAAAAACAATCATCGAAGAGAAACGGATAGGAAGGATAATAGAGTATGACCTGTACTGGACGAAAGAAAGGTAAATGGTTGTCTAAAAACAGGACGTCATGGATTTGTGGAAAACCTATCGCCGGATTGAACACTACCTCTGATGTTGACGATGGGAGAGGAGAACACGAACGTCGTCACGGAAGGACCATGGTAATTTGTCGCCGCTTCACCGCGTTGGTCTCCCGCGACGAACCAACAGAGCGGCGCGCGAAAGGGAATGAGAACGGCATTCATTCTCTCAGCCGCTCATTCAAGCATTCCCGCGACCGAAAGAGAAGGCGAGCAAACGAGGGCGCGGCACCCTCGCGAGATAAGAGTTTTTCCCTCTCCGCGGGGGGGAATCAAAAGATTCGTCGCTAAAGAGATGGAGAGAGAGAGAGGGTTTTCGACGGGTGTTTGGTGTGTGTGTCTGTAGGGAAATGAGAGTAGGAAGAGGGCTTGAGCGTCGTTGGAAAGGGCGAGAGATGGTTTGGGGGGAAAAAAGGAGAACATTAAAAACACAAGCAAAGAGCCAAAAGGGAATTCGTGATGAGGAGTGACAAACAGTGAAAGGGAGTCAAATATGCCATCAACGCGAGTGTGAAGCTGCTGTCGCACAGCGCTCAAACAAACCGAAGACCGTTCGTTATTAAAAGTCACCTTTCTCTGGAGCCGTTTCCGCAAAACAAATGGGAGTCTGAGAGATGGTATACAAAATATATAAATAAGCCGGGCGGGTCGAATTGGCGACACTACTCCAGCTACGCTGTTCCTAGTGCGGGACGTCTGAGAATACACGGATGCAAGCGGATAGCGGAGGTACTTTCAGGTCCAAAGGGACACTGCAGCACAGGGGAGCTCTTTTTAAGACTACAGTGCACGCCAGACCGTATAGTGGATACCTTTGAAAGTTGCCTCGCGCCCCTTCAGAGTTCAGGTTCCTAAAAACGAATTCTCGAGACATTATCCAAGATCAGTCTTTCCATTGGCCTTTATCACGGATTTTGATATTATTTATCAAATTTTAAATAACTGAATACTCAAATGGGATTTTACTTCTGCTCCTAAGCAAATATTCCAGCTGATAATAATTAGAATGATATTATAAGAATAAATACATACAAGTTCACGGTAATTCACTCAAACATTTAGTTCAGGATTCCGAAGTGTTTAATCCAAAATATAGGCTACCGCAAATTTCTCTGCCGGAAAATCACATATTGTAGAATGAGGTATTAAAAATCAGTTCTTAGGGAAGCATTTACTGAAAGGCAGAGTGAATATAAGTGAGAAATAGAGAGAATAAAAATTTCAATATATTAGTCATAAATCAGTTGTATATAAAAAATAGCCAGCACGAAGCTAACTCACGAAATGTTTCAGCAGATATGAATTTAGATCTCAGCCTAAAAGATTAACTTAAAATGTAAGAGTATAATAAGTAATAAAGGGATAGTATATACATACTTATGGAGCAAGAATTCTTAATTTCACCTTAAGACGACAGATGGCTTTACGACCTAATCCTCTGACATAAATTCCATTTTTAGTGCCAGAGAAGAGTTCCTATATAAAATTTTCAAACCGGACAGAAATAGCCAAAAAAATCGAAAAAGGTTTTTAATGACGGAGAAAAAGAGAATGAAGAGGGGGTTCTGAGAGATCCGTTTACAGAATGTCTCCCCCGGATTCCACAAATGCAGAAAGGAAGAAAAATAAACCTTTTGAAAGAAAGAAAAGAAGGAAAAATAAACAAAGGCCAGCCACAAAGAGCGAGGGAAGAAAAAAACGGAGGAGAGAGAGAATATGAGACAGGGTAGTCCTGGTCGTCCACTTTAAAATATGTATGCAAGCAATACACAAAGTGAAACGGAAGTCCAATGAATAGGGAAAGACGTTGAGGAGGGTTTTGTGAGAAGGAGGGCTGGAACGAAAGACTGCGAAGAAAAACTAATGGAAATAATAATAGTGAAAAAAGTTGACGTTCGGATTCATGGCAACTTCCATGATGAAGAGATGGAGATGGTGAAAAGCAGTCGGGATATAAGGCTGGCTGGCAGTTTAAAAAAAGAGAGAATCCTTTCATGAACGAGTCATACCTACCTGCCCGTCTTCTTATTTCTCTCCTCATCCCGTCGAAGAAGATTGTTTGGATTGCCAAGCATGCAGCCGCAGAGGTATGCCCCGTGCAAATAAAACGCGATTGCCGAGAGATTTTCCTTGGGGAATGGGCGCGCTTTTTATGAGTCAACATTTTCAAGACTCCGATGACCCTGTATTCAGACTTAAAATAACATGTGCGCACATTTACCAGGTACGTACCGCGCGTGAGAGATGGAAATAATTACAGGCTTGAAACGGATTTTAAGTTCAATTTATAGTAGAACAACCGAGGATATGATACAAAACTTTTATGACCACCGAAATACTCCAGAGCCGGTGCAGCTGTCTCGTCGCGAATGTGCACGTACGAAAACAGCAATGGACACATAACTGTTTAGCAAAGACCACTACACTAAGGGGATACTTCAAAAATGACTCAAGCTCACGATCTCAAAATCTATTCCCAGGACATGATTTTACCGAATTCCCACCATTTCCAGGCTGCACATTGATAATCATATATATTATTTCTCAAGGGCTTTTTTTTGTCGGTACGCCATAACTTCCTTAATACTTCATCAATTTTCATGAATGAGGCATCATTTTAAAGCTTTTCTTAACCGCCACACCGGAAAAATATACAAATTACTCACATTTCAGTTGTTTTTCGAAATATTACAATTGAAAAAAACGGCTTTTTGAAATCCCGCTCTCTACCAATCGATCCACTATCGAGAATATCGAGGTTTTTCGAAATGAAACCGATTTCGATTTCATGCATCTATTATCTCATTCCGCATTTAATTTCGACTTAAAATATTGATTAAAGGTATTCGATCTGCTGATCTAATTATAAAATGAATTAAATCAATCAAAACTTGAATTAATATTTACTTCCCCAAACTGTATGATTAGAATTTCTGAACTCATTAAGCCCTTTAGGTTTGCCACCTCATAAAGTCATACTAAAAAAGAAGGCTATTATCATGTTGATTAGAAACCTAAACGCTAAGCAGGGCTTAATTAGTGGCGCCAGATTAGTTGTAACTCACTTGGGCAAGTACACTATCACAACGAAATTGATTGACTCCGGTCAAACTGTCGTCATACCACGCATTAAACTCATCCCTTCTGATCCTACCGTGCCTTTCAAACAGACTAGGAAGCAATTTCTCATAAAAGTTGCCTTTGCCATTACTATAAATAAGGTACAGGGACAGACGCTAACAAAGGCAGGATTGTACTTGCCTGACCCTGTTTTTTCACACGGTCAGGTGTATGTGGCGTTTTCCAGGGTGCGCTCTTTCAGTGACATCTATGTCTGTGTAAAACAGACCCACCAACAAACAATCATAGATGACCATATCATCACTTCAAACTCAGTGTTGAAAGAGGTCCTCTAAACATGTAAATATGCTATAAATATGTAAATACCTTAACCTTACGTTTCAAAAAATATATAATCTAAAATTTAAACACATCTATTCCTTACTTCAACCCACACCTACATCAATGACGCACTAACTATACGGTACTAACTATACGGTGTGCACTTCAATTAAGTGGGATTTAAGGAGGATACAGTGCGAGTGCTTCGCACGGGTCGTCTAGTTACTTTTCTTAATGTAGATACCGTATTTCATATACAATAGACGAACGACGCTTTTGGTTATAAATTGTACAAAAATCAGAGGCGCAAAATAAATTGAAAAAAAAAGGGAGTTTCTAATTCATCATTCCGAACAACTAAAGAAAGAGAGATAACGGCAATGATGTAGGTATTTTCAGTATGGAATTCACGAAATTTAGCCAAAAGCATAGATTAATATGCAGCCAGGCAAATAAACGATAAAAATAAACGTCCCACAATTACATAGAGATGTTTCCGGTCTTGTCCTCGTTAAAATTTTTATTACCTTTTCAAGAGGCCCCCGATTTCAATTTCGAACTCTCTGCGAGGCGGAAACGAAAAAAACAAAATAGCAAATTGCAAAATTATAGCCAGAAATTAAATGACCGAAGTTAAACTACTTTTTCTTGTGAAAAAAATTTAGAGCGGGTAGCATAAAGTGATCCCACTCCAGGAGTCCCACACACTTAAATCAATGCTTTCGGCAGGGATTCACGTTAGCTGGTATAAAATAGATACTGGAGTAGAAGTTCTCCGAGTAGCGCAGGATAAGTTCAAGAGTCGGGGTATGGGACCAAAAAACGAGGAGGATAAGTTACAAAAAAGAAGTAGGAAGAGTTTAGAATTGATGTTTCAATTCCAAAAGCCTTTTTTTTTTACCTCCCCGCCCCTCGTCCTCCGTTCATTATTACTCTTTTGTGTCAAACAGCCGCTCTGCTAAAGAAGACCATAAGGTCTTGTTTCAGAGAGGTAAGAGAGAGAGAGACAGAGACGGCAGGAAGACAGAGGAACTCGAGAACTTGAAAGGGGGGACACGTTAAAGAGTTTGCACGAGGGTTTTTCCAGATTGCGGGGGGGGGGGGAGAAGAAGACCATACATACATAAATAAATATATATTTTAACCGTACATACGGAGCCTGTGGAACATTATGGGGAAAAAGGGGTGAGTTAAATCGGAAATATGACCCTTTTTCCCCCTTTTCCTTCATCCTCTTCATCTTTCTATCTCTCTCTAAGGGATGGGAGTACAACTTCATTTATTTGGAATGAAAGGAAAAAATTAATAAAAAGAAGGGGAGGAGGAAGATTGGGTCCGGAAAGGGCCAGGGCAGAAAGCTTCATCTTGGCTCTTTCTTTATTGAGCACGGAGATGGAAGGGCCAATTATACATCCCCCACCAACAATCCGGGAGCATAGTGGGAGAGGGGGATAGGGTATTTTACCCTTTTTGATTGCGTAAATTTATTCAGGGTGAATATAGCTAAATATTTTCGAGAGTTAATATTATTCACTTCACCAAGATGAAGAAGAAAAAAAATGGTCAAGACAAATTTCAGGGCCTCAAAAAAACATGCTAATATTGCAGTAATAAAGACCACCCAGACGCGTTTATTCATTTTATATTTGGGTCATCAAAGAGTCATAAATTTACAAAACAGTGAACTTAAAAAAGGGTCATGATTTAATTGCCAATATTGAATACGAACTCATCTCTTTATCACAATTTTTTTAAAAATAAAACTAGCTTTGATGAAGAAAAATATAATCGGTCGGTTCAATTTCCACCAGATTTAGCGCGAAACGAAAAAAAATAACTTCGAAAGATTAGCAGCAGGGAATGGTCCTGAACTAAAAAACTTATAGTTTCCCGGCTGATACCTGCATGAGGCAGCTGTAGTGTGCCAAGCAATCAGAGGCGATGCCCCGCTGCGTTATGCCTAACTCGAGTCACCCAGAGAACAGAGAAATGAACCACTCCACCCAAAACGCTAATGACTATTCCCTTCCCTTTTTGGAAAAGGGAACTACAAACGTAGGAGACACGAATTGGAGTGAGCGACCTGCGAGTATAAATGTGTGTGTTAGGTGGGAACGAAGGATATACGAAAGACGTACAGGCAAGCGAATATGCGCTTACACAAGGGGTAGCAAGGGATTGGGGGAGGGGACCAAAGGAAAGGGTGCGATGGCGCCACAGCGGTGAGCGCAAAAGGGTGCCTGCCACTGGGATAAAAGGGATTTAATGTTTGTTCCTGAAAACCCTTGGAGGAGGTCTCTAGCGAGTGTGTAATCAGGACATTATTGTCACTGCCTAGCAACCCGAAATCATTTCACGGGCCTTTGAAAAGTGCGATGCGAGAGAGAGAGAGTTATGTGAAGGTGGGAGAGACGACAACGATGAAGATATGGAAACGGGAGTTACGAAACGAAATCCTTGACAGGTAAAGGTTGGTTGGAAGGTTATTTGGGAAGGCAACCAACAGCTGAAGTAATTTGCGCCATATTGAAGAGGTTAGTAGATAGATGATGAAAGCATTACTTAGGGAAAGGAGGAAGAGTGGAGAAAAACCCAGCGTCTTGCCTACTTTTAACAAAAGGCTCCATGAGGACCACGGTTTTGTCCCATTGTCTAATATTTACTCCCAGAACTGTGACCCATTCGTGGGAGTAAATACTAGATTTGAATTGCTTTCCACAAAGCACCTAAGTAGGAATCGAAATTTCTACTAAAAAATCACCACCACAGCAGGGATTCGATCCTAAGCCCTCCGGATGGTATAGCCACCACACAAATTAAATCCCCAAGAGTCAAGGGTTGGGTTTTCGAATTCCAGGGCATGCCTATTGATGAATGGGTCCTGTCGGCATTTGGATACAAGTGTCAATGCATATATTCGTAAAAAATATTTAGCCACAGGCATGACAGTTAACACAGGTGACACAAAGAAAATAGAGGTGCGTAAAATTTATCCGAATTTTAGGAGAGACATAGAACATACCTTCCTCAACGATACGGAGAGGAATACTATTGTCTAATACGATTAAATCTTCGTTTTTCCACCTTTTCAACATTTTCAGTCTTAGTGAAAATTAGAATATCTTTTACATGCAAGTGCCTCTTTTTTAGTATCGTCTATGTCTTTACTGTCACAATTTGGGCGCAATGTTTCGAGGATCTTGTTGCATAAAAGGATATCACTGAAGGTAAAAGGGCACTCTTTACTTGCCACTAAGGAAGGGGTAACTTTACGACCCCGAGGTATTCCTGTAAGTTTGAAGGAGCGGAGATGAACAAAAAACTGCTATTACAATTTATAATTAATTTACATAACCACAATGGGCATCATGCTGACCATAATGAAATTATGGTTGTCTAATTAAAGTCGCATGTAGAACTGCAGTACTTTTTACCCCTCTCGGCTCCTACAAGATGAAATAATTCCACCTAGTCAGGTCTGAAACTATTTATTATTCCCTGTAACCTTTTAATTTTAATTCTCCACTTATTCTCCACCTAAAAGGTGTTTCTCATCTGAGGCCCTTAGGCATATACATTCCTATTAGCACATGTACGTATGCCTGTCATGTACGTATGCATGCGTGCCTTTGGATGCGAGAGAACTTGGGGAATGGATGGAAGCGTTTTCCGTGCGAAAGGGTTTCGTCACTTGGAAGAGGGTTAGAGTGAGTGAGAATGGAGTACGTTTGTGCGTGGGTTGTCGGAAAGGGGGAGGGAATGGGAGAGGGGGTAATTGAGGGGAAGACGTTTCCGCTTGTGTGTGTGTCGGCGTCTTTTGAGGCAATGGGACGACAGGGATGGGGGAGGTGGGAAGGTGGCGCGCGGAGTAGGGGAGTTATTACTCATTTTCTGCGACAAATGAGAGCTGCCACTGCTCAAGGGAGTTCACTCGTGTCGCATTAACTGTTCCAACGGCTCGTGGGACATTTCAAGTAATGCGACTCGGGGAGTTTCACGTCCCCGATTTTTGTGTCTTTTTAACCATTTTGCTGCGGCGTGCGGATATATCCGAGTAAATATTTTCATCCGCTGACTGCGGAGCTTGACTTTATCCTGCAAGTTCAAAACGTATTTTACCTCACCAGCGGAGTTCAACTTTACCCTGCAAGTTCAAAACGCATTTTACCTACCCTGCGGAGTTCGAGTATAATCTCATGTATAGTTTTAGAATCTGTATGTATAGTTTTAATATGCTAGCATGCACCAACGGGGTATAATAATTTTGCTCCCGAGTTAAAAAAGTGCAAATTGCAATACTATAATAAAAAAAGTTTTTAAATTGTTTTTAAGAGATTTGAAATACATTATAAGTCAAACCCGAAATCAGTTAACGCAGTGAATGGGTTACCTAAGTGTCCCTACCGCGAAGGCTGTAAAACCTTTCGAATCTCACCAACTGCCAGTATTTATTTTTTTAGAAAATAATTATTGAACTAATAGTTTAATAGAAATTTTTTCAACAAAACTGTAAGTTAAAGGACTCCATAGGTCATAACAAATAAATACATCAATATGCCTAACTAAGAAGAGAAACAAGCGCTTAATTTGAGTTTAAACAGGAGAATGGTCAATGTACCTAGATTCCAAGGAGACCCACGGAAATTAAAGGTACACTATCATCATACCAGTAGCACTTATTGAGTAGAACATGCGCTCCTATAATAATCTTCTAATATAAGAACAAAAACCTTCCACAGCATATTCTAGATAAAAATTTACCCGGCTGCAACTCGAAAAAGAGTTTCAGCCGGGTAGCAGTACAAAAAGAGGTATATCGCGATACAGTTTCCTAAACGGCTGGCAACAATTTTTCTTAACTCCAATCTATAAAAAATATTCTACATGCTGGTATATTTTCCAAATTAAATACTTTTTACTTTCAATAACATAGTACACCTTATGCAAGTTCCAAGTACCTTCCTAACAATCCCATGATTCTATGGGAAGCAAACATTTCTGGGTATGCACCACCTCTGGCGCTAAAGGTAGACCTTGTACGGAAGGTGAATGCAGCACCCTGAGCACCATCAAGATGAAAAATGACTAGATGTAGGTCGGAGGGACAAAGGAGAGAGGGGAAAAGGAAGAAGGCGGTTACTCCCGAGAGCAATTGAGGCGACTTGGGGAGCGCGGCGGTTTTCCAAAAAGGATGTAGCGGAGCGACGGATTTAAAACGGCTGCTGCTTTCACGACTGACGACCAGGAATCCACGAGTGGCGTTTTACATTGACTCTACGATTGAGAGGGAAACACACTTCGAGGGTGACGGGTGGATGAAGTGAGGGGAAGAGACGGAATGGGTTGGAGAGGGATGCAAAACACAGAAAGGAAGGAGAGAGGGGAGGCTGCGGAGAAATAAACGCACGCGGCAGTCGAAATGGCAGGGCGGCAGAGGGGTTTACGGGAGGGTTGCGAAGACAAGGATTTGGGGAAGGGTTGAGCAAGGGGAATTAGATGGGCGCCGATTACAAGCTTCCAGAAGAATGGAGGGAATCGGAAAAGGGGGAGATGTGTTCGAGATACGGAGGGTCAAGCGTTTAGCGTGATTCATTCCTCTCCTTCAAATCCTTCCCTTACCAGCTTTCCTACCGGAAGATCCCAGCTCCCCTGGTCATTTGAGACTGTTCGAAGTGGATGGTCGACACATTTTTCTCTAAAGAATTAACATTGCTTCCCATTTTTTGGTGTAGAACGAAAAAATGAACTTACTCATCCATTATTTTCAACTTTGGCGTCTTCGCCGAGAAGGCATGTATTGTCTGAATATTTTCATTTGTCAAATTTTAAACAATACTCGAAACTGAATGTATATGATCTCCTTATTGAATGCATTATGTTAAAACTACAAATCGCTCTGCCCAAGGACCATATAACAATAATAAAAATAACAGAAAATTTTAGAATGATTTCGAGAAACATATAACTTATGGCTACAAATGTCACAACTTTGGTTGTACCTACTTGAGATCACAGAAACAGGATTAGTTAGTGATTAATTTGAACGAAACAACTGTATTCCTTTCCGTAGGAAAAGAATGGAACTCTTCTACGAGAAATCGAGAGCGTGAAAAAAACGTCAAATCAAGTGTAAGGTGAATCAGAATTGAGCGTCAGTATATATGTAATTCCCAAAAGCAAAAAAAAAACCATAAATGACGAATCAATAAAATGCATCACAGCATGATTTCCAATAGTACGCAAGAAAACATGGCATAAATGAAATTAATCATTTTATAAGCGCAAAGGTATATTTTCATGAGGAAATTAACATTAACATTAGCTATACTAAACTATTAACTTTCGATAAAATCGGTAATTGTATCGAATCAAAATTAAGCACAAAGATGAATGCTGTGTACGATTTAAAAAAAACGGTAAGCTTCAACCCCCAGACGGACACTGGTACACCCAAAAAGACACACGAATTAAACTGCAAAATTAATATGCCCTTTGTGTCACCATGCCATGATTGTTTTCATTAAACTCAAAAGTTTGCGACCGATTGCGGCTGATGGAATCACTGGATGGGAAGAACAGTGGGAATTCCAATGGCAGCGGAAGAGGAAGAAGAGGAGGGCCACTAATGGATATACATGAATGCATAATCGCGAGCGAGGAGAGAGAGTGGGGGGCATCGGAGAGGGGGATAGTTGGGGCGGGGTGAGTGAATGGGGGAAACGGATGCATGTGCCTAACCGTGGAGAAAAAGAGGGAACGAAACGAGGACACAGAGCAGCCTCTCGACTGAGAATTGGACTCGAAAAGCCCATTCAAAAAATGCCAACGCTATAGCACTAGCGGGACGCCAGTGATGAGAGAGGGGAAGAGTTGGAATTGGGGATTCCCTCAAGTGGACTGTTCAGTGAAGTTGGGTCGCGCGGGAGGAAGGCGGAGAAGGGCGAGGAAATGGCGAAAAAACAAGGGTATGAGGAGGAGAATGGGGAAGGTTACCCGGCGGTGGGCAATTGTCCTCAAACCCCCCACTCCATCCTTTCGTTCAGACCCATTTCTGTCTGCTGCCCTTCCCCCAACGGCGGCCGGAGGAGGAAATCAATGTCACTGTGAATTGGAAACGAAAACATTACGTCAACACCCTCTCCTCGGCAACCCACTTTGCCCTCCATCCACCCATTCGGATAAAGTAGCAGCGAAAACATTGATTCATCGGGCAGAAAAGGAAGTGCGTCCATTGGTTACGTAAAAGGGTTGTCCGTCAGGTGGTCTTTGTCCGATACTTACGGTCGAGTTTATTTTAAAAAGGCTCTCCGTCGCGTCGGGTATTGGGGATAAAATGTCCGCGGTGTAAAGGGCTGCCTGCTCCACCAAGTTTGCTTGTCTGCGTGAGGAGTTTATGGCGTCACACCGATCGTAATCTGTCAATCCCTACCGCGCTTCTGACGCTCTGGCGTCAATCAGATGACACTTGCTAATGCTCCACTGATAATATTGTATGAAATTCGACTTTAAATCCAATAAATTTTGCACATCAGATCGGTTATTGAGAAGACTAACAATGCCATTTCCGAGACCCATCATCTACCTATAGGAGATAAGTAACATGATAGCTACATCGTAACCACTTAAGCAGACTTGTATATGAAAATATTTTCTCACTTGAGTGATAGAATGCTTTCTCATTCTCGGCTCACTTAGGGGAAAGCTGATTTGATGAACCCTTCTTTAATGATCAACTAATGAACTTACTGCCTTCTTAAATGTATTAAACATTTGCCAATGACATTCTGCAAGGCAGTTGCTGCTAACAAAGAGTCGTCGTCAAAGAACGACGGAATCGAATAACTCTAAAGCCAAACTAGGTAATTTAAGTTGCTCATAGAACCGTAAGTACTGGAGAAGGTTTAATACAAGTCTTATTGGAGCATCAGTACCTCATAAGATTGAAAATTTTTACAAATGTAAAGCAAAGACGCTGGTTAAAACGAGAAAACTAGGACACATCCACCCAGAAGTTTATTTAAAAAATATCATTTAATTCCAGCCTTTTCAGCAGACTTTCACCGCACTTCACAGCCGTGTGAAGAGGACAAGACAGTACCCGTTTCCCCTTCCACGAAATCTACTGAATAGGTACGGCGAAAATATAATAACATAAAAGGGCCACCGGAATGTGCACAAGTGGGCGAATCAAACTGTTTTGTCCACATCACGTCTCGTCATCAGATCTCATCCGGTGGCCCTTATAAAGATTGGGACGAGGACCCGAGTATCGCGCTCAAAGGGGGGGGGGAGTGAAAAGAGTTGCATCCGGGCGAGAGGACAGCGTCGAGGGTTTGTGGTAAAAAAGTAGAAGAGAAGTGGAAGGGAGGCATTTTAAAAAGAAGAAACAAAGACCGTGGGCCGAGGGAGTGGGAATGGGCGTGTTGGAAATGGAGCTGTAGGACGGGGAAAGAGAAAGAGAGAGGGGGGCGGGAGAAAAGTAGGGAGAGGAAGAGATAGGTCGAAGCTGCACTGAGGAGGAAATAGAATGCAAATAATGCGGAGCAGGGTTTAGAGGGTGGTCAGGTTAGAGTGTAGTAGAAAATGGGGATAATAGTAAATACATTAGGAAGAGAATATCTCTAACGAAAGAAGCGATTAGCAAAAGGAGGAAGCAGATGAATTTGTGTGAGAATGCAAAGAAAAGGCTGCGAAGGGTTTACCTTGGAGTGTACTGTTGTATGGTGCAGAAACGCGGACTCAGAGGAAAGAAGATGAGAATGGACTGCAGCCGTTTGATATGTGGGCGTACAGGAGACTGGAGAAAGTGTGGAGGACGGAAAGGAAGACAAACGAGGAAGTGCTTGACATGGTTGTCGAGGAGAGAAACTTCTGAAAGAGATTATAAAACGGCAGAGTAGGTGGTTTGGAGAGGTAATGAGGGGCTAAGGGATGCTGAAGGCAGTGATAGAGGGGAGGATGTTGGGTAAGCCGGGAATTGGAAGAAAGAGATGAGATTTTAAGCACGGGATGAGGAGAGTTAAGGCCTATGCTTAGATGAAGTAAGAGGTTTTGTAGGAACATAGAGGTCCTCGTCAGTAAAAAATCTAGAGGAATTTAAATTTCTTCAATTTAAACATTTCATAGCCGGCATATGATCCTAATATTAATAAAAGATAAAAAACCAAGCACATTCTAGGGGAAGCGATGTACAAAAGCGGCGAACATCATGGAAGAGATGAGAGCTAGAAAGATAGAGGCAAGCGTGGAGATGGATGGATAGGGCCCAGTCGGAGGTTCCCAAACATTCATATTTTTTTATTTCTTTTTTTTTCTTCTACATCTCGACGGCCCTTGCCTCCTCCCCCCATTGCTCTTTCCACCAGAGCCACCACCTCACACCATTCCACCTCTCTCTCAATTAAAAACCTACGCCCACCCACTACACGAGAGATCGTGACCGCAGAAAAGAAGTTGAGAGTGGCGATGTGATGCGAGATGGACAGGAGGAGAGGAGGAAGTAAGTAAGCGAGAGACAGAGTGAGGCGTGGGAGGGTTAGGCGCCTCGAGAGGCGATTGGGATGGTAGGGGGGGAGGGCGGGTATTCAGGGTATATGCCCTTACCCTTCCCCTTCCTAACACGGGCCGTGAGAAGAGCGGTGATGAGATGGAGAGAGAGAAAAAAGGAAAAAGAGGACGGAAGAGATCGGCAGGGAAGATGGGCATCTATCAACCCGCTCTCTCACACTCCTCCCCTACCCCCCAAGCATCCCAGTCCTTTTTGGTGGGATTGGAGTGGTCTCCAGACGCGCCGCCGTGTATAAAAACGGCTAAACTTTGGAAAGGGGTTGAAACAAAAGGAAGGAGTGCAGTTAGGTAGGGGGATATTCACTCCTGAAGCTAATGATCGGGATACCTTAGCTCCCACGGAATTTTCAATCTCCTTTAGTCACCTAAGTTCCTCCCCTCTGGATCGCTGTCATCGTTTGTGAAACGACGAGCAATTTTAAGAGCGTGACAGGATCAATTGCCCGGTCCAAGAGAGCACTGCTCCAACTTTTTCTATCGAATTATTTCAACACTGTAATATCTACTTACGTAACGCCGATCCGGGATATGATTGCAATTGACAGAGACTGGTACGTACCTAAAATGAGACAAAGATTCTCAGTTAGACAAAGGAATGGTAAAAAAACACTGATATCAATTTATAGTCACAATAAAAATTTAACGCGCACTTTAAATTTCATTTATGGCCATTGCCATGAAGTCTAACCAAAGGAGCAACAAAATTAGTAACACTCTGAGTTAAGTAGACACTAATAGGTAGACGGGTTTAGTTGATAGAAAACAAGTTTACGGTAGGCCTTATCTAGATTCTCCAAGGGCAAACTAAGCGTAACTTAGAAAGGAAACAGACCAGTTTGCAACGTGATCCAAAGCCTAGCAAATATTAGTCAAATATTCTATACCACTTCCATAATATCTGCCAATATTTGCTTGATTTATCAAGAAAGGAGTAGTCACCCTAATGTGGCAGTACGTCATGCCAAAAGATCTTTCAAAATCCTGAGAAAAGAAGAACTGAGAACAGTATAAATGGTAAAAATTCCCTTTTGAAACTTGAACGATACAATACTCTTGCATTGTTTCAGGTTACTGCAAACTGTCTAGATAAGAAGCTAATCTCACGTCATCCAATTATATTAGATGAAGGCAAAGTCTACTTTCTCTGGTATTCATCATTTTTCCTACCATACTGAATACAGCATGAATTAAATCATTCTGAGTGTCACCTACTACAGCAAAACATAATAGGCTGTATAACTGCGTAAACTAAAATTAATACCTTTACTAAACAGGCCCGCTCTTCGAGATAAAAGATCATGGCAAGTTATGCAACATTTTGGAGGAATATTTCCGTCTGCGCTAGCACCGTCAACATCCACTATTTTGCGTAACCCCCCCCTCCCCTCCATAAGTAGCATCCCGGCGTATTAACTTCCTCGGGTTGTGTAGTCGTAAATAACTCCCCTTCGCACCTCAGCTATCACTCCCGCGCATCTCGCTTTACAGTTGGCAGATAAACCCTCCTCACGGACCCCCATAGCCCACCTCCTTGCTTCGCCTCCTCCTCTTCAACGATCTCCCACACCGACTTAAGCGCCAACAACGCCTTCTTTTGTCTCTTCTCAAACGTCCCTCAAGTGCAGCAGGATGAGCATTCGCCCTCTCGGCTAAAAGGCACGTTCTCATCTATCCAATCCACACCCCCCTCCCCCACCCTCCGGCATTAACTCCCACCTTCAGAATCTTCGACGTACTACACCAATCCTTCCTCTTCTCTATCGCCTTAAAATTTGTCGCGAGATCGCCTGATTCACTTACATCTCCAACAACACCGTCCTTTCAAAATTCCCTGCCAGCAAAATTCTTGCTTCTTCCTTCAAGTTCTCACCTACTCTCCCTGCTCCTTACACGTCTTACCAACCCCATAAAAAAACTAATTGGGGAGAATTGCATTTTCTTTTCACTGAGTGTATTAACCTCCAAATTCTCAATCAGAAAAGAGAAAAGTATTCGGTTAAAGGATGACCTCAAAATGCAAAAGTATTCCTATAGCCTACGGAATAGATATAGAAATGCTATAGCTTATGAGCTCCCGACAGGTTTTTATAGAGACATTAACTTCAAGACGAACTGCTAATCCAAGCCGACGCGACATTGATTTTAAAATTTAATAACTTTAACAATTTCTCGTGTCATTCTAAAATTATTCCATCAATTTAATTCAGTGGGTAATATTTCGGTTAATGAAGTATTAGATTGATGACGAAGAAGCTGTAAACCAACTACGAGAGTTAACTAAAAATAAGTGACTGCCATGAAATATCCCACTCGTCAGTTCCGAACACTCCCGATTCCCTATCTGATACCTCAGAGATATCTTTCCACTAAGCCAACAATGAACTCCCTTCAGTCAGAAACTTCACCACAGTCTACAAGCTCCCACTTATCACTTCATTTCTTCCTCTATAATGCCTATCACTGCTTCGTACCTCTTTATTATTATCCACCTTACTTTCTCCATCATTCTCCAAACCGAGGTCTTAAAAATCCTCCAACATATTCCCATCTTCTTCCCCGCCAGGTACAAGAGTGGAAACTATTCTACGCCACGTGCCCAGTCGAAGTCATGTTCCTAATGTGCACCAATATTTATCTTCTGAACGTGACAATACCTTTAACGGAAAAGAGTGGAATTCGTCACCCTCTACATTGGGCGCAGACCCAATAGTAACAGATCATGATCTGCCGTCCAACACTCAAGCCTCTCTGGGCCACTACGCTCCCTTCCCCCAACTACGCCGAAACCAAAGCTCCATACCAAAATCTTCATTTAATCCCTCTCCATCGCTTAGGCGAACCAACCCCCCTATCCGGAGAAAACCAACCCCATAGTGTTCCACCACACCCTCGAAACGTGAGGAACTGTTTAAAAAAATCAAACCGGAACGCTGGACACATCGCAAAGGATGGAGTGAGTGAGTGAGGATCGCCATTGGAGAGAGGGATGTGAGAAAACGCTAAGGGGATGAAATAAAAAATTGAAGTGTGCCGAAGGGAGGGGGAAGAAGGCGATGCTTCATTGTCAGGCAACGGGGTTTTATGTCGCTCGATCCCCGCCAACCCCGGTTTTATTTATTTTCTGCTGCTGACTGGCAAAAAAATCGACTGAAGAGAGGAGGTTGGTTTGGGGAGGGGGGGTGTAGAAGTGTGTGGATACGGGGGGAGAGGAGAATCCTTCAAGGGGGTGGGCACAGAGGAGACGGAAAGAGAGGACACCCACGGGTTTTCCGGGGAGGAATGGAGGGGGGGTTTAGAGAGAAGACGGGGGTAGGTGGGTTTTTGAGACCTTTTCACACGGTAGCGGGAGGGTGGTGAAGAGCGAAGATGACTCACAGTCGACTCGATGCATCTCTAGTCCTTACACAATGCATGAATTGCGCTCGGAAAATCGTATATTGGAAAAGAGCCAAAAAAGAATGTCAACCCAAAATATACAAAGGGCAGGTGGCGAGCTAGGAGGGATGGTGCGGAGTTCTCTCTCCTCGACGAGTAGAATATCGCGACTTTTTTCGTCAATTTCATGCTGTAATATAAATGCTAACGACGAGTGAATACATGAAGTTAATTTCCAAGAAAGAAAATCAACTTAAAAAAAGGTGACTTCAATACATTCCTGGCTAGGTCTCCATCGTTATTGCAATACGTACATGTATTTTTGGTGCTATAATAGTCAAAGGTATATACATCGCCCTTTCTTACCTAAGAATTTAATCTTTAGCCAAACATAATCCACGCCCGAGAGGAATTCAACCCACGACCTCTTCCAGCTCCCTTGACTGAATTACAAAAAAATGCGTATTTATTGATAAATAATTCAAGAGTACTACCAGAGACTACCAAAAATAAATTACGGTCAAAACCCTTCGGGAAGGATAGTTAAATCAGATGGGAAATGATTCATCTCCAAAATGTCCAATTTCCCACGATGAAGAAAATGACTTTTTTTCGTCAATTTGCAGCCCTCCTGGCCCGCTTATTACTTAATGACAACCGTAAGAGCACATTTTCGTTATTTGGAGACGACGATAACGAGTTCCTCCGCATACCTCGAAGTCTGCATTTACCTCTAGCCTGCGCCAGCAAACCATCCTCTCACGGAGCCCTACATTATTTAACCCGCGCCGAAAAGCTTCGGCCGATCTGGTTTTCTGGCGGCCCACGTTACTGCATAAGCAGCCCCAAAAGTGGTATTCGTTCATCAGCCAATCTCAACGGATCCATATTTACCGCACGGGCGCCCCCCATGCCTGCCTCCCAGTTGCCTTCGCCTTCTCCTCCCCTCCTCCTCTCCCACGTCATTTTACGAGGCGGTTTGGTTTCCTCGTTCCTCCACTCTCCTCTTTAAAACCCGCAACAACAACCCCTTCCTCTCCGGCCTCCCTCTGCCCTCCCCACACTCCTAACCCAGAGCCGCGCCAAAGGCCTCCGGGGACCCTTCCCGAAGCCCGTGCAATATGCATATGTGCGCCCGGGCAGAAGATACGCGAGGGACGACCCGTTAAAACCGTCGGAGATGATAAATAATGAGGAAATGGAGGCGAAACAAAGCCGCAGAAGCAATGTCCGCGTGTATGCGGACGCGAGGATTCCCGTTTAGGGCACGAGGCAGGCAGCAGTGGCGGGAGCCGACGCCCTCAGGGGTATTGGGCACCACCGCGAAAAGCACATCCACACCCACCGCCCTGTTTCCCTCCAAGGGAGAGTCCATTCCTCTTCTCCTCTCGAAAAGCCTCGCCCGCTTGCTTACACTTCTCCAGGCCGTACACATATTGCGCGTGTGTATATATAAACCTACATCTCTCTCTCTCTTCATCTAACTGCCGGCAACGAGTAAAACAAGAACGACTGTCAATAAGAAAGCTCATTTGCTCTCCGATACACAAACACGGGAGGCTTTGATTGGTGCAACAACACCAGCATGGAGCCATTGTGGCCCTTTCGCGCGGATGGAAATTGTCTGCGCCGATATCCTGTGGGCTCGTTGCCGAAGAGAATGGGGAGTGACGCAGTTACTGGACCGCAGAGAAAAATATTTAAAAATAACTCATAGGAAAAAAGTTCTTCTGGTCACGGAGAATAGTTTATTCAAAAGCTGAAAGAAAAATAGTATGTTTGCCATTTAAAAAATATAAAATAGGAGTTCCTAAATTAGCCCTTCCTGCATAAAGCACTACGAAAATTCATTTCAAAATACTTGTAAAATATATAATATCTTTTTTTTAGGATCATCCCACAGCTGTTTGCAGAGTATATTCAAGAAGTACGGGTGCGTTTTAAAAGCGAGTGAGTCAAAACATTATGGGTTTAGAGGTGGTACGATGATCAGGAATGAAGGTCAAACTCTCCGTTTACCCATTAGTCTTAGAAATAAGACGAATACATAGTTCTGAATTCCCACACAAGGGTTCCAAAAGCACTGGCAAGTTAAAAAAAAGCGTCACTAGGCATTCCTCCATTAATTTCCCTTTATAAAAGAACGTACTGAAGTCTATGGAAGATCCCGTTTACCAACAGTAACTCACAACGGAGAGTAGAGAGAGATATTATCGTTTGCAGGGAGAAGCAGTGATGTATGGTTTACTAATTCAGGTTAATCTTGGCGGATGTGAAGTTTTCGATACATGCGCGGCGGATTGACTGATGAGAGCGCCCACGATGGAAAAAACGACGGTACCCACATCATCTCATACGAAGGGCCTCCGCTTAAACCGCCTTCCTCCCATAAGACCCGGGAGGGCCCACCTCCGCATCTTCCGCTGACCACTGCAGTCTAAGCCCACCACCCCAACCCTTCATATCGACTCTCATCTCCTTGTTTGCTCCTTTGCCCATTACCGGAGGAGTGGAAATATATTATTCAATCGGAGGCATTCCCGCGTGTGTGTGGTATCGTCAGATACTTACTAGCTCTTCCGGGAGCCGGAGAAGTAGAGAGCGGAGCATCTTCTTCCCCCCCCCTACTGATCCACGCAAGGTACCCACCCCCTTTCCTACGATGAGGCGTCCAGGGAATCAGACAGTACAGTAAGAATAGGTCCGGTGGTGGATTGAGTTCATTATGCTCTTCCCTAAACAAACGAACTTCCGGCTACTTCCTTCGAAATGACAATGAAGAGGGGTGGGAGGTGTTTGATGAAGCGGGCCTAAGACTTGAGTGAGGTGAGCCACTTTGAATATTTAAAACTGTAATCGCCATCAACGCTTCATGCACTTCATCTTTTCTTGTTCACCCAAATGCCCTGTCTCTGCGAACATCGTCTATTCGTCTTAAAAAAGAAAAAGAAACTGGTAGAAAATTCGGCTTTAATTAATTTTTCATGTTCACCAAAAAGATAATGAGGCTGAAAATAATTTTTTCCATGGACTTAGATTGCGGTAATTTCAAATGGAAAAGCAAGCGTTAATGCAAATGCAAAATGTTTAAATTTCACACCCCAATAACGAATTAATATTTTTACCGTTACATATACAGTAATGTTCATAATTTGTATCATTCTAAGGCATATAAGCAAGAGATATAAGTTAATTAAATCACCGGTCTCTACTAAAGCCATTTTTACCCATCTACTCTCGAAGGATACAGTTGGAAGAGCGATTTGTTGAGGGAAGGTTATGAGTTTTGAGGAAGTGAAAACTACCTCCGACCTAAGGAGAATAATGAACAAATACCAGAAAGTGATCAAGTCTGAACGATTTGGTCTATGGCATTCTGGGTAACCATCTATTATGAATCCCATGGCATTCTGGGTAACCATCTATTATGAATCCCACAATAGCTAAAATAATAGCCCATAAATTTAAACTGCAAAAACAATGATTATTACTCATTAAAAAACATTGATAGAGTTTTTTTGAAATAAATGACAGGTATGAAAGATCCCTATGTAATTCTACGATGCATAGTCGCACCTCCGACCTTTTTACACCGTCAAATCTTTCAGCAGACACTTGGAGACACACCATAGGTGACTTGCTGACTGCACACAAGTGAGATACAATCCACCCACTATTTATGAGGGAAGCAGGCATGGATAAAAGGATGAATGAAGAATGAAAAAGAAGGAAGCCGGGTGTCAAACCTCGGAGTTTTCCTCCAGTTAAGGGGGTAGCGAGAGACTGAGCTGCAAGAAGTTCAAGCGAGATAGTGACAGAGCAAGGGGTTGGTCGGTTTTGGAGAACGGTTGGTCCGTTGAAAATGCAAGGGAGCGAATGGATTGGGAGGTTTAAAATTTACATATTCCAACAAAAATTTATGATGGTTAAGGCACTTTGCGATAACCGCTCGCGTCAGCATAGAGACGACGTTGAAGAGGCGCGCACACTACACTCTTGCCGCTCGGCAAAGGGGACGGAATAAAAAAATAAAAGAATAGGAAGAGAGGATTTTGGGAAAAGAACAAGGGGGTGAATTTTCAGAAGGAGGGTGAGATGGGAAGAGGGTGTCGAAGCGATAGGGGGGAGAGAGTGAGGGCAGGGGTGGGAGAAAGGGAATTAAGGATCGCTGCTATGTGTGTGAATGGAGAGAGCGGTTAGCTTGATGATGCTTCAAGACAATGGTACCCCTCCCGGCCCCGTCACTCCTTCAAACGCTGTGAATTAAGGTACAGTGTTTACGAGAGAGAGAGTGTAGACCAGGGCACTAAGAACGATATCATGAGCAAGTATAGCTCTCGCGAACGTTCCTGGCGCTACGCAGTGAAATATTTTTTGAAGATGAACTACGGAACTTTCAAAATACTGCGAAACTGAACGTCGAAACTCGAAGGAAGGTTAATTACGAACCAATTTTTTCTGATTTGATATGGAAGAAAGGTAGTTTAGCGTGGAAGGTCAGTCAAAAAAGCCTTCTAATTGCCGCCAACGAAAAATGATCCGGAACGGTGCGCATGACCGTGGGGTGCGGCTGCGGAAGGTCGGATGAGAATCTTCCAGAAAATGCCTTATCGAGGCGAAACCGGTCGCAAGATAGTAATAAAGCGTTGAAAAGCACAAAGTTTTGTTATTAAACTGGATAACGCTAACGGCGTTTTTTTATTAATGGTAATGAAAGAGAGTGAAGTAGCGACAACGTAATCACAAATGCCATGAGCCCAAGCCGACGGAGAAAGACTCTTGAGGGGAGAGCATAAGGACTTACGCAAGAAAATAGCGTATGAAGAATGATTTGGAAAATATTCGGATGACTGCGGGAGAGCGGCTCAGGATGGATGGACTACAACCTGCCAGAAAATGTCTTAATCAAGGTGAAACTGGTCGCAGATAGTGAAAAGTTCGGAAAAGAACAAAAGTTTAAAACGATCTGGTGCTTTCCGGGCGAATCGTATGAGTACATTCTTCACGGGTTTCCAACCGGGTCAGAAGTCCAGGTACGACGTTTCGATGACTAACTCAGCCATCATTTTCAAAGAGATATACTCAACCTCCTTGAAAACTATGGAGGAGTTAGTCATCGAAACGTCGGTACCTGAATTTCTGACCCGGATGGAAACCTGTGAAGAATTTACTCAGTACAAAGTTTTGCTGCCGCACTGGATAATGCGGTCGGCATTTTTTTTATTGGTAACGAGAGAGAGAGAGAGAAAAGGCGAGAGCGTAATCACGAATGACAAGAACGAAGGTGACTGAGAAAGAATCTAGATGGGAATTGCAGGAGAAAGAACGAACGCCGGTGAATGAAGAATGATTTGGAAAGATGAGGGGAGCGGTGGAGGAAGGACTGAAAGAGGAGGGATGTGAAGGGATAAGCGGGGGAGAGTGAGGAACGGCAAATATGAGAGCAGATCAAACAAGAAACTCTCACCGTGTCCATCAGGCATCAGGCCACGTTGATTAACATGCAAACAGAAGACGAGGGGGAGAGAGGGAGGGCCGGGTAGGAGGAGGAGAAGTAGAGAGGGCAAAGGGCGGCGAAAGCAAATCCATCTGGGCAGAAAAAGGAAAGAATCGGTTGGATTTGGGGGGGGGGGGGGGGGTGAGGACGAACGAAGGGATAAGGGGACTCTGGTTAAAGGAAGGAGATAAGAAATTAATAATACACGCCGACAAAGGGATAATGAAATACCCAAATTCATCTTAAAGGCCTTCTTGAAAGGAGAGGAAAAAAAGAAAACGTAAATAAGAAGGAGAACCGGGATTTCTTCCTAAAATGTTTCCTATAATTAATTTTACGTGCTTAAGATAAATACTTCTCCCAAAGAAGAAAAATTCTAACGACCAGAAAAAGGGATGCGCGGGGAACGGTCAAAAATATAACGTTCGCATGCTTCAAATGGTCCCAATCATCAATGGACCCTTTTTTTAAATCCCTCACTTTTAATTACATCATACTAATTAGTGAAATTCAAAGAAATCCGTCAAGTTCTGAGCGGATCTCATTGGGGCCTATCACAGTGTGGGTTTGGCTCTGAATGAAAAAAGCATCAATTGATTTGATGATTGGACTCAAAGCAAGTTTTGAAAAGACATCCGTTACGGGCACACACAAACTATATTGGCTGAAGATTTTTGCCGAAGTGAGTTGCGCGGGGTGTAGAGAGGAATAATATTACCCCAATATGCAGAGGGAATGAAGATATCAAAAGGTTATCTATTTATTTAAGAGTGGCAGGAACATGATGGATGGGACTATTGCGTGCTAATAAACAAAGACCGATAATAATGGGCACAGAAATAATGCGGACGAGTAGATTGTGTCAACAACGACGTCACATTAAGGTTTCACCAGAGAAGAGAGGTTGGCATGTTTCCAGAGCACCCTGCATTCGTTGTGTTATATTAGCGCAATTTTTTTGTCAAGAAGGATTTAATAAAAGCACAGATAAGGGAGGAGGCATACCGAAATTCAATTACCAGGAGATCACTGTTTTTTTTTACCGTCCTACATCCCAGTCCCGTCTCTCTAGCCGAGATAGTCGTTATCTTTGCCCGCCACTGAAAAAGGGAAAATATTGATTGGGAAAATGTAGCTGAAAGGAAATGGCAGCCGCGAATGTTATTTTAAGTAATCGGGACGGGGAATCACGGCAAAAATCACAAAACTGAAGTAGTACATTCATTCTCTGAGCTCCTAGATTCGGAAGATGAGGTGAAATGCCAAATCAAGTTACTTTCTCAGACGAATCAATTGAGTTGCCATTCAATAAGTATCTTCAGATCCGAAATGTTTTTCCTCTATATCCGATTCAGACGCCCAGACCCAGTACACTCACCAGAATATAACGGGAAACAAGAGAACCATAGGAACGAACAATTTGCTAGCAGTTAGCTCTTAGCTGATCGTCGTATCTTTCTTCGTAAACAAGGCACGCGATGGATATCCGTATACTTGCTTTGAAAGTGCTCCGAAAACTTCCGCACGTATGAAGCCAATTTTTCGGAATCGGGAACTACAAATCAAATTAATCGGGAACGAACACGTGAAACTCAGTGTACAGCCCAACTTGGAGCGCTCGCGGTACCCCGATAGAGTTATTCCTCTCAACCAAAATCATTGCTTAGGGAATACATTCCACAAATGTTAAAACCGCGAGCGACATCAACGAGAGCCGCTATGGAAGTAACCTGCGACCGACGAAGAAACGCCCGTAGTCGTAAGTTGAAGGGTTGGCTGAAGTGTGACGCAAGATCCCTCGGTAGGAGAGGCGCGAGATAAGTCTGGGAGGGAAGGAAGTAAGGAGGGAGGCATGGGGCGAGAAGCTAGTTGAAGGAGGAAGAACCTGGAAGAGAAGGTTTTGCTACAGGGAAGGGAAGAGATTGATGAAGGGGAGGTTACTTTAGTGTGTCGATTAAGGATCGTTAAAAATACGTGGAAAGGCATACATTCGAATAACCGACTGATCTTATACTCTTTTGAAACACCTACCCCTGCACGCTCGATTTTTGTTCGAATTTTAATTAATGAAAACTTAGTTCTGACCACTGGAAGTTTTATGTACAACGTATTTCAAAATCCTAGCGTCCTAATCTAGAACAATATCAGGTACAGTACCTGATGATAACGCTTGGCCGTTGAAACGCGTAGTATAATAAAACTTCTTAGGGACAGGACAAAGTTTTAAATTATTAAATAAGTCCATATTTATTAAATAAGTCAATAATTCTGTTTCACCACATCTCGCCAGACGTCTTTGAATCCATTCGTGTTCGAATCCTTGAATCGAACAAGTAAACACTTCTCTGGACAACTTATCAGAACAAAGAAACACCTCAATGGGCCAGTCACAATTTCATCTTTGGTTGTTAAATCCTATGATTGGTTGACTGCAGCCCTCCATCCTTCCCTATCTAAAGTTAGTTAACTTACTCCCAAGTAATTCTTCTTCTGTACATTCCTCTTTCTTTGGTCAATACATTTATCCTTAGGCCTTCCTCTTGCGAAGTTTCCCTCTACTTAACCTTCAATTATATTTATAACAAACCCAATGTACCTCAGATTGTGCCCAATCCATTCGTTTCTACTTTTCTTTATTGTCTTCGATATGGTCCTCTTCTACTCCTCAATAAACATCTTCAGTTCTTATTTACTTGATTTTCAGCATTCCCACTTGATTTTCAGCATTCCCACTTGATTTTCAGCATTCCCACTTGATTTTCAGCATTCCCACTTGATTTTCAGCATTCCCACTTGATTTTCAGCATTCCCACTTGATTTTCAGCATTCCCACTTGATTTTCAGCATTCCCACTTGATTTTCAGCATTCCCACTTGATTTTCAGCATTCACCTCCAGCACCAGATTTCGAAAGCTGATCATAATTTATTGACCTACAAGGAATCTATTGAAGTAGAGGATCCACCGAATTTTGATCGTTTTGATGACTCGATAGGTTCGTAGACTTTAAAAAATTCTAGTGACTATTTTCAATTCTCACATTGCGTAGTTGGGTAAATTTGAACGTCGCGACGCGTTGCCTTAAATGCTTCTGTCTCTCTTCCATAGGAAGAGCCGCTGCATGTTACACATCAAACCGTAACAATTTCTTTCACTTTTGCGTTAAGGGAAGGAGGAAAGGGGAGAGGTATAAAAATATGGGAACGCATGGACATGGGCAGCTAGAGGAAGGAGAACCTGGGCGAGGAGAAGGTGGTAGTGTAAGTGGGGTGGGTTTGGGAGAGGGGAGGGGAAATGAGGAGATAGAAGGAGAAGAGGTAGCTGAGGGGGGGCGTGGTGGATGGAGACTGGCGAGGCAAGCGAGTGGAGTGGTGACAGCCGCGTCCGGTCTCTTGGTTAGCGTCGTGGCTCCGCACGCCCTTACAAGCAGGCCCGCCCCCGCGCGGGACCCGGAGAGAACGTAAACAGTCGAGGTGCTCGGTTGATGCGCGAACGAGGGGAAGAAGGGTGGGTGGGGCAGGGCAGAGGAGGAGAAGGTGAGTTAACTGGTAGGTTACGGCCGTGCGTGCACGCTGTATAGAGTAGAAGACGAAGGTGGCAAGCAAATGAATTGGAATAGGGAGGAGGAGCCGTTAAGAAGAAGAAGGCGTTCGGCTTGCTTTGCTCCCGCTCCGATGGAGAAGCCATGTACAGCCAAGACACGAGCCGGTCTAGTAGGAGGGTGTGGGTCCCCTTCTTCCTCCCCCCCCCCGCCCAACCCAGTTTCTTTCTCCTGACAACATCTGCTCCCCTTACTAGCACAGCCGCTAAAAACGCGAACACGGGACGAAAGGGAGTGAGAGAAAACGGGTGCCCTGCTCATGAATCGGAAGAAATGGACCGCGTTTAAAAGTCCAGGCACGCATTCCCATGTGACATTTGACACGAGAACCCCGCTCCAAAGAATGAAAAGAAAATAACGGATGAAAATCTCATCCGGGAACATATATCGTACTTACTGCAAATGGATAAGGTGACAGCGCGCTTTTTTAAGCAACAGCATTTCGATTTTTCTATTTTTTCGATTTCCCATTTTACCACCGAAGCTCTAATGCAGTGTTTCCCAACCTGTTCCTAATCAATAAATTGAATGATGATGGAAGCATTGTGAGCATATTTGAATACTGCACAAGGTGCAGCAGTTTCTTTTAAGTGTAAATGATAATTGGACGATAATAGTTGACGGATAATTGGCCAATTTATTGCCGAACATCACAGGTGTCAGTGAGTTCTCACCGTGATGTAAAGAAATAATGAAAACTTCGACCGAATATATGATTGTGGGATTGTAAGGTTACAGTACAATATTCGAAGGTTCAGATAATGAACACAGGTAAAGGTTATTTAAGGGAATTATAATTCATTTCTATACCACGATTAAGCTGTCGATGTGTAATTTACTTAAGACGAACTAGCGTACTTACATAGAATGGCATTTTTCAAATGCTAGCGAGCAGAATCTTTAAATTAACAAACTCAGATTCACTTTAAGTCCACACGCCTAACGCACATACGGGCCAATTCATCTCTTTTGGGAAAATCATTTTTGGGGAAAAAACTCGGGGGATAAATTGCCAAGTTGCCTCAAAATTGCCATTTCCTCTTCTATTTTTTTTCCTCCTGCCCCATTAGGTCTCTCACTCGATGAAGCAATCTGTGGCATTAACAGCTAAATTTTCCGCCAAGATGCTAACGATGACTCGAGCAGAAACATGTGTTTCCACACCAAGAAAAAAATTCAAGCCATTTTTAGAGACAGTTTTTTGGTTGATGACGTCCTCCGACGCAGAAAAAATCACTACAGCTCTGCCACATGGATCCATTCCAAAAGTGGCTAGTACGTTGATTAATTTCAGGAAGGGGACAAAAATCCTTTGAACTCAATCTAAAATAATTAGTCGAGCAAAAAACACGCAGCGTAGATGGTACATCCTTAAAAAAATCTCGAAATAAGGCTGCAATGGGAGAGGAAAAATCAAGCTATATTCGTTAATTGGTTCCTTTACAAAACAATTCCGCCTTTTTTAATGGATTAGTGCTTCTTGGCAAAACAATCCCCAAATGGATAGCCAAGATTAAAAAAAGGTTTTAACGACTCTTCCGTCTTCCTTCCCCATTCCAACGTAGCATAATAGAAACACGAAAAACGTCAATAACGGAATTATAATAAAAAAGGCCCGCCAAGCAATAAAAACTTTGCATTTTTTTCACAATCACCAGCAGTGTCCCTAAATAGCCCGAAACTTCATCCGAGGAGACATATCGTTTTCTCAGGAGCCATCCTCCCGCGACCAATATTCTTAATTCTCTCACTTCTTAGGGGCGGGGGGATGAGGTAGACGGAGGGTATCAGGGGGGGCGAAGGAATCTCCTTCTCAACCCCACCCCATTCCATTCCGGAGCAATCCTTGAATATCAACCCCCACAGACACACACGGGCAAGATCCCCTTAAATGGCAATATAGCCGCCGTTACTTCCTCCCCCTTTAATTCCTTATGCGCGGAAGGGCACGTCGACGGCTTGAGTGATAGATTATAATAGGCTTCAGCCATTTCCGGACCCTTCCCCCGCCAAACACCAACCACCCTCATTGTCCCCGCCAGCCCACCCACCCCCTCACACCGGGGAAAAATATATCTCCCCCCGCCCGTGCCTTATTTCCTCCGTATCATTTTTGCACAGCATATCGTTCGATCTCCAACACCACCCCCAAGCACCACCGCAAGGAAGGAAGCGATTCACCCCCAACCCCCTGCACCAACCCTCCTCAATACCGGCTGATTAACCGTGGAAAAAATGGAAAGAAATTAGGGCGGGTGGAGGAGATATCCGGCCGATACGAGTTCGATATGGGGACGCTAATCCAAGAAGACCCTTCTTAGGCGCGCACACTAATACTACGGCATACTTTAAACTTCCGTTCCTTTCGACAAACCCCTTAACTGGTCTTCCTGACCCTTTTCTTCACGATCCCATATTCCTTTCCCGTTTCCCCGATTCATTCACTGTTTTTCCGGCACTTCCCGCGCCATTTTCATGCCTTACCCATCGTTCCTAATCCCAAATTGCTTTTGTCCGCTGCTTCCTCAACCGACACTCTTCATGCGATACTTCCGGCTTTTTGTGCTCTCACAATGCACCTCATCACCTTACACGCTGCGGAAAGCTATCTTCATGGGCAGTTTCCTCATTTGCGGGCGTAGAAATTTAACAAATGTCCTATAATTCTACTAAGAAAAAGTAAGTTGATCATCGCAATATTCACTTTATGTCGTAGTATCTCTGCCCCAGTATTCACTGACTGCTGTCATGTCCCGAAATATAATGAATAGAAAAACATGGAATGACATCAATTTTTACAAAAACTATTTTTGTCCTATACCTGACTATCACTAGCCTAATATGTAGATTCAGAACGTGGAAGAGCCCACCGAAGATGAAAAAAGCTCGTTAAAGCAGAGGAGTGAAAAATTATTTTTTTAGGAAATTACTGCTACAGTATTGTTGCTATACATTCATATTCCCGCAGCGTGACTAGTGAGAGAGTCACTGTTCAATGTATAACTTAAGTTTTCATTTAATTTTATCCAATAAGACAATGATAACGACGACTGCAGCTCTCCTTGAGAAATTATCTGAGGATGTGGAAGATCGGAAGAATTTAATTTCATTTCTTTACATACACACATTCCTATTTGGGCGGTTCCTAAACCACCAACTTTACCATTCCCGAAAATATATAATATCTTTTTACTGCAATTAACAATCGACAATCGAATTATTAATCGACAGAGAAAAAAATTGTAAGGAAAAAACGAACAATAATAACAAAAGAGACGATGAATAGCTCTCAAATCCGTTCCACACAATGAACAGCATGGTAGGATGGATGACCACTGAGAATTACGTCGTGTAAATTAGAGTACTGCACGAATGACTGTCTAAATGCATAAGCGGAGAGCTCGGAAAAATAGCCTCTGCTCTAATTCAGTGCTCACGCATTTTTATACACGCTTGACATGACATGACTGACAAAACTGCGCAATATAATGCCTCATTGAAAATGGCCTTCATTGGTTTCCTTTCGTACGTACATTTCGTTTTGCACATTATCTAAGGGAATGTCGCAGCAATTCGCGTCACTCGTGTGAGGGGGTCGAAGCAAAGGAACGGACTGAGAGAGAGGACTGGAGGCCACTGGGAGATGTAAAAGCCATGATGAGATGGCACGGAGGTCACCAAGGAGGGAGAGGGGAGGAGAAGGGAGAGAGTGGAGAGAGAGGGGAGGGAAAGAGGGACTGAAGGGAAAGGCAAAGGACCCTGCGTTCACCTCCTCATCCCCAACGTTGAGTTGAAAAAGGAAGCGAGAGGGACAACAGGAGAGGGGGACGGGGGCGGTGGAGGGGACACATTGGAGAGGGGTGGAGGAGTAAAAGGTAAGGAGAGGAAGTCCGGAGGGGTGACAAGGAAAAGAAGCCGATGATGATTAATGGTACATTTTAATAACTCGGAAATATATTAACTTTGGCGCTTTCTATGGGAAGCCATTAGCGGCAAAGAGAGAGAGAAAGAGAGAGGAATGAGTGTGTTGTATGCTCATGTGAAAAGGTCGAAAGAGAATCAGAAATGGAAGAGGGGGGAGGGTTAGGGATGGCGGAGGGGTGGGTGGGTTTTAATAATTGGGAGGGGGAAGGAGAAAAAGAGGGGATGAGGCTTGAATGGCACGGAAAGGGATACGGAGGTTGAGGTAGCAGGGGAGAATGAAGGTAGGAAATTCGGATGGTTAACGCAAGGGCAAAGGTTCGGGCGGAGGGAGGGATTATTGTTTGGCAAACAACTGTGATGTATGCCACAAAACAGGAAGAAGAGAGAGAGAGGAACACCGAAAATAGATGCCGAAATGGAAATAAAATGGATTGGTTCCGCTTCTTCACTGCTTAATCCAAACTCGGGTGGAGGCCGAGCCAAGGAGTTGTTTAAATAATTTTCCCTCACCGTCAAAAGTCAAATGGACGATTAGGAAATGTTGAAAGCCGAGGACTGGGAAAATAATTCGTCCCTCAGTTTTATGTTAACATGACAATGTTAATCCTAGGTGTTTGCAACAGAAGATTACGAGCTGAAAAGTTTTCTTCGAAAAGCGAATAAATGAGACAGTAAGATAAAAAACACAAGGGAATATAAAACGCCCCCAATCGCGAGAGAATAAAGTTAAAAACATGCACGGCTGGTGGATCAACTTGTTCACAGCAATCTAGAACAAGTAATGGACAAGGGAAATAACATGGAAGAGTTGATAGTAACAGAGGCGACAGAGAGGAGAGTTTTAATGGTTTAAATAAGGATCATACGAGGCGGGGAACGGGAGAGATGGATGAAGTAGGTCCAAGGGGGGGGAGCGAATGAGGGCAGGGAAATGAGAGAAAATGAGAACCAAATTTCCTCCGATCTCTTTCCTCGCCGGGGGTTATTTAAATATTTAGCGAGCATCCTCAGCACCCTTACGGAGGGGCTAAATGCAAGACGGTGGCAAAGTTTTTCTTTCCGGTTAAAAGTGTCGAGGAGTGAGAGAAGATTAGAAGGGGACGATGCGCGTGAAACTGGAAAGGAAGAACAACAGTGAAGGCTATAAAGGGAGTTAATTCATGCCCCTGAGATGAGCTCCGGGTACCAAAGGGCCGAAGGAAGTGAGAGCAAAAAAGACCCTCATTTTATTCCAAAGGATAGAGAACAGATTCATCGAGTGTGCCAATAAAAAATAACCTATGTGTTTAGAGTGCATTTAATTTCTACTCTTATGGAACCACTATTATTTATTTCTACCTACCACTATTATTTACCTATATATATCTACTAATTATATATAAATTTATGTCTACTAATGTATTTCCACTCTTGAAGAATGTGATGGAAATATTCTACAATATATCCTACTTTTCCTCCAGAATTCACGCTTCAATAACCACTCAATTCTCATTTACATATAAAGGAGAAGAACTACGCTCAAATACTCCACCTCATATGCATTTAACTGCCAAAAGAGCAAATATAATTCAGATCGCCTATTCTAACAAGGGCAATGCTAGTAGACTCCTTCCAAATGCGTTTACAACGCGAAAAGTAGAAAAGAAGCACATCAAACAATCGATACAACAATCGGGAGAAAAAGCTTCCAAGCACAAGTGATCTAGTGGCAGCTGTGGAATCAATTTACCTAATTACCCTAGGTTCACCTGAAACATTTCAAAAAGTCAACACTCGAACTTGATTAAGAACTTTCGCCATTTACTAATTTTATGACAACTCGCATGCTTGAGCCAATCTATGAAGTAGCCAGGGCAATCAGGAATGAGGCTCAAAGATTAAGCGATCAGGAAAAAATTACTGAGATAGGCGCCAGAGAGGGGAAAAGGTAACGGACGGATGTGGCAAGTAAGAATGTGAGATTTGAGAGCAGGAAACGGCGATGGCTGTTGCTTTGGGGAGGCGGAGAAGGTGGGGTTCTCTTCAAGATGGTAGTTTACAAACGGCAGGGATAGAGGGGGTGAGAGAGAGTGTGTGATTTTGAGCCAGCAGTGAAACAACAAGCAAGAGGAAACAGCGCCAAGTTTCGAAACATGGAAGGGGGAGTGAGTCGGAGGTGGGGACGGTTACACGGAATCGAGATATACCTACATGCACAGTAAAGTACGTAAGACGGCATTGGACGACGCAGGGAGAGAGCAAGACATACCATGGGTGAAAAGTAAAGATGATACAAAGACCGGAAAGGTCCAAGAATTCAAGTTACGGAAAACCTTTCCTTAGCTTAAAAAAGCTGGGCTTAGATTTTTTGAAAAATTCAGATCAGGCAAGTTTAAGTGCGACACGGAGGATATTATTTTGACGCAAGGCCATATTCCAAAAATCGATAGAAGCGACAAAATAAGAGAGATTCACAGTCGAATTGGTAAGTATGAAAATTTCTTCTTTCCAGGCACCTTTAGTGATAATATAAAAAAGTAAGGGACTAACATGAGATACATTGTTAACAATGAATAACTGTCCTCTCCTTCCTCCTTTTCCCTATTCTCTCCCCTTTCATGGCTGGTGTCCTAACACCCCCTGCTACACACCTTTGCGGCAATTCGCTCGGTAGTATGCAGACGTAGAATAGTTTATCATTAGATACATGAGGGAAAAACTGAAATCAAAAAGTAAACTCAAGTCGAAGGAAGGCCAAGTAGCAATAGGCACAAGGCTATTTACTGTTGAATATTGCTTCATAAATTCAGCATGAATTATTTTCTTCGAATAATTAAGCCCCCATACTTGTTTGACGAAAACATACAAAGCAAGTTCAAATTGAGATTCACATAAAATTTCAATGATAAGTTTTAAATTCAACACTAATTCTTTGGATCCCACCAAGTTTCAATACCATCCCTATTTCATGATAATTAAAAAAAAACCTGCAAGACTAAAATGAGAAGCTTCAAAACCTCTATCAATAAACTACGAACTGCGGGAATACCTAAATAATTATCAAAACAGTAATCAGTCCTTTTCACTTTCGAAGCCTGAATAATTAATATTGGCTATTCGCGGAATTTTTAATCAGAAGAGTTCTTTTCTGTGTTCGTAAAGTAATTTCGGGGAGTAAGATGAGACCCGATGCAAAGGCAAATAAGAAGCTATAGATTTAAAATTATGGCCACGCATTTAGGTGGGAGGGGAGCACGATAAAAGAATTGGGGGAGACTTTCAACGCGGAGGGTGAGGAGGGGGCAGGAGGTGGGGGAGAGGACGACCCATTAAGAAGGGGAGAATATTTTCGGGCGCTACAGGGTGGTGGGCGAGTAATACACGAGGCGATGCAAAGTATGATGCATGCAAAATTAATTTTCATATCCTATAGCAACAAGCAGTGGGTGCATTTTATCATGGTGAAATATTCCGACCACAGAACACTCCTATGCGGGGTCGTACCCTGGTGGAAATCATTATTTAACTGCACCGCCTTTTTCTCTCGGTTGATAAAGGAACGGCGGGAAGTAAACTTTGCCCTGCATAGCGGGTGCATTGGAATTTTTCTCCAAGAATTTGGTAAGCGAATTGAAGCACGTAAACAGTAGGAACATAGATCAGTGTGATTTATAATTAATCTGTTTGCTTAATTCATTTGTTTATTTTGGTAATAACTCATGAAAACATTATTTGAAGCAACCTCATATCATTGGCTGAAATTTCGGATTTTATTCTCAACTGATTCGATATTTTTAATGAAATTTCGTATATAAAATCTCATTTAATTAGATTAAATATTATAAAAATCGCAATTTAAAACCGTAGACAATACCTCATGACAATGGTTATTATTATAGATTAAGCGATGATTTTGAATAATATGCAATAATAAAGACACAGCAAGAGTAGTCTGCAACATGGTTGGGAATAGATCAGATATGATTGGAAGTGATAATAGTTTCCCAACACATTACACACCAATTCCACAATAGATACATTGCATAGTGATGTACTGACTCGGAACAAAAATACGCAAAAAGGAGATGAGACGATAAAACATGTGAGATACTCGATGACCACCGAACGAGATGCAAATTCCACGAATTACTACCTCTGGCTCACACACGGAGCAATTCATTTGATTAATGCGGAGCCAAAAGAGACAAATATTTTAATCAAACAAGGGGAAGCAAATGGTAAAAAGACATTAGAGGGTAAGCTAGCGAGAGCTTCCATTTAGCAATATGAGAATTACGGTCATTTTAAGAGAGCACAAGGTAGTCGGGAAGACGGAGGGTAAGATGTCAGGAATAGTGGGAAATAATGGAGAGAAGAGGGAGACACTGAGTGGGCGGTTCTTGCGGATAAGATATCGAGATGAAAATCAAGATTTGTGGTACAGATGTGGAGGATGGAGGAACAAGGGACTCTCAAGGATAGGAAGGGAGGGGAGGATGATATTAGGCTGAGGGGTAAGACAGAAGATAACGAGAGAGGGTGGAAGACGTGAGAGTATGGAGAAAAGTGGTATCATCGCGCCGAGGTTAAGACATAGGGCGAGGCAAAAGTTAATGGCTCGAGGTGGGGGGAATGGATATATAAGACGAGTGCCTGAGCTCGGGGTGCGCACAACCTAACCAGGGTCTGGAGGAGGGAAGGTAGAAAAAGCTTTCGGGTAGGGATGAATGTGCAAGAGGGGGATGAAAAACAAAGGAAAAAACTCGGAGGGGGGATGTTGGGGTAGGGGGTGAGGAGCATGAGTAGGTGGGTGGTGAAATTGGAGTGGAATTTTTTTTCGTGTGAGTCGCGGGGGTTGTTTCTCGCGTGGGAGGGGGCGGGATTTAAAAGGCGCACGAGGGGGTGAGGGGTGGAGGTGAACATGGGAGGAGGGGGTTGGGAACGGGGGATAGGAACGCCATTTCTCAGCATGCTCTTTCCGGAATCATATTAAATTTAAATCAAGAATCCCAACATCTCTCTTTCCCGTCCGATCTCCCCCCAACCCAACTGAACTCCTTTCGCGAAATAAGACGCATCATCTCTTGGGTGAATAAAACTTCTTCCAAGCAACCTAGCTATCTTCCCTCCTCATCCGACAACACCCCGTTTTAAACTCCCATCCACTCTTGCCTCCTACCACGCCGTGTCTCCGATATCCTTCCATCTGTAAATATTTTTATTTCAGATTGGCTTTTCAGGAGTTGGTAACCCAAATACCCCCCCTTTCTCTCTCTCTCTATATAGAATAGAATAGAATAGAATAGAATAAGTTTATTGTTCTTGGACGTTTTCGTCCACTAAGAACATACAATAAAGTTACATATTTGTAAGAGCTCTATAAATTATTGATTAATAAGACAGTTACATTATCATGATCAATAATAACATGAGACATATAACATATAACATGATAGATATAACATGAGACATAACATGAGAGGTAACAATTCAATGAGATTTTGCATAATTATTAAATTAACACCCTTCTTGGTTGAATAGATACAAAAAAAATCTTTTTTTAAAAACAAATACAGAACTTGATTTTTTTATGTCGATAGGAATAGTATTCCACAACCTGGCCCCTGCCACACAGAAAGATTTTTGGTATGTAGTGGTCCTATGTAGAGGAGGAATCAAATAATCGGGAGTCATTCGGGTGGTAACGTTAGCCATGTTTACTCTAGGAGGAAAAAATTGCTGCAGATAGCCTGGTTGCTGATTTTGAAAGAGGGAATACATATAAGAACCAAGGAAGTATTTTCTTCTGGTTTTGGCCTTCAGCCATGTAAGCCTTGTAAAATAGGGGGAAATATGATCATCTTTCTTGAGGTTAAAGATAAATCTTACACACATATTCATTAAACGTTCTAGCTTAACATTTAGCTCTTCAGTGATATCATGGTACACAAGACAGCAATAATCAAAGTGGGGGAAAATGAGTGAGGAGATAAGTTGCTGGCGTGTGAGAAGGGGTATGAGGTTTTTCTGAATTTTAAGCTGATGAAGGATCATATTAACCTTATTACAGATGGTTAACACGTGATTTTGCCAAGACAAATTACACACCATGGTGACCCCAAGGTTTTTAACATTATTTGAATACAATATTTCCGTATCACCAACTAATATCTTTGGAATAGCATTAGCGTCGACTTTTCTGAGTAACTTGGAATTTCCCAGAATTATTGACTTGGTTTTGCTACAGTTCAGTTTGAAATGGTTGTTTACAGCCCATACATTGATAGCGTTGACATCCTGGTTTACTTTGGCGATTGAATCATACAAGTCATTCAAATGGCAATGATAGTAAATCTGCAGGTCGTCAGCGTACATCATGTATTTACAGTTTTTAATACAACGAGGAAGATCAAGGACATACAGAGAAAATAAGAGAGGGCCGAGGACAGAGCCCTGAGGGACTCCACAAGGCACATTAGTCCAGTGCGATATATTACCATTTCTATCCTTTACAGCCTGCTGTCGCTCGTTTAGATATGAGTAAAACCAATTAAGTGAGGAACTCGAGAAGTTAAGATCTTTCATCTTTTGGAGAAGTAAGGCATGATTCACAAGGCCAAATGCATTGGTAAAATCAAATAAGACAAGTATGGTGATTTTATGTTCATCAACAGCACGACGTATATCGTCAGTAACTTTGAGTAATGCTGACTGCGTAGAAAATTGTTTTCTGAAACCAGATTGGAAAGGATCGTTCAGGTTATTGTGGTTTAAGTAGTAAGTGACTTGTTGAAAAACAATCCGTTCTAGACATTTAGAAAGGGAGCATAAGTTTGAGATTGGGCGATAATCGCGAGGAGTAGTTGGTTTTTTTACCTTTCTAATTGGTGTAATAAGTGACGATTTCCAAATCTTTGGAAATTCTGCCGACATTAGAGAGAAATTAAAGATGTCGAGTATTATTGGGAATAGTGTAGTAGACGAAGCCTTAATAAATTTAGTTGAAATACCGTCAACTCCAACTGAATTTGTTTTACTGAGAGATAGTGTTTTACGTAAGGTATCAGGTGTTACGTGTTGAAAAAAGAAACCTTCATTATTGAAGGGTACAAGTGGATCCAGATTAGACAGACTGAACACGTCCGCGACGTCATTTACGTCAGAGGCAGCTGTAGAGGCAAAGTGCGTGTTCAGATCATCCAGGGAAAGATCGAGCGTTGGTTGATAGTTGGGTATATATGGGTTGGGATAGTATAGGTGTATTTGTTTAGATACGTTTCCGCCCTGGTTGAAAGAAATGAGATTTTAATGCAATTTCGAGTCGTCCCTTCGCACGTTGCCAATTGGGTACACCGTAGCAAAGCAGGATTGTTTTAAGTCCGCTCCGCTCTTCAACTAGCTTCTTACACAAATAAAAAGGGGCGGGAATTGTAAATTTTCAACGCGAAAATATACGTTGACGCCACAGCATGCCATTATCCCATTACTTATTTTTTTAAAGAAAGAGATTTGAAGAAATAACACGATCATGGTTTACCAATAGATGTTTTAAATACAATAAATGCTTGAAAACATGAATGCCATGTATGATTTAAACAAATTTGTATCTGATAATATTTCAGAAGTGCATCTATTATTTGCACATTCACAGTTTTTGCTTGCTTTTTACACTTTCCGTGACTCAGATTGTGATATTGTTATAGTTTGCGAGCAAAAAATTAGCATCTGCAATGATATATGGTAGATTGGAGTCTAAACTGGAGATATCTAAAGGCTTAGCCGAAGGTCAGTTATATATTAACGCCGCAATATCACCACATATAATTAAACAAGAAAAATAAATCACAATAGAACGTAATACTGAAATTCATACGAATTTATCAACTGGAAGATGCCAATTATTTAAATTTATTATTGCCCAATGAACATACTAATGATGGATGACTATGGAATGACAAGAGCAAACAAAAACAGATATGTAATAAAACTAAATCCTAGAGATTTTCCCAGTTGTTGTCTCGGTATTAAGAAAATGAAATAACCGTAATAAATAATAAGCAATGAACTGATGTTAAGAAAGTGTCATAAACACAGAATAAGATCAAAGAAAAGACTGAGAAATTCTCTCCTCAAAACGGCAGAAAATTATTATCATTGATAACTTTTTCTCATAGATATCTCATATATTTTCATGAACATGCATCTCTATGTTACGTGAATCAATATAATCCTAAAACCGAAGACCTTTCATATAAAAGTTATTGAATCCATCTTTTCCTTTTCACTTAAGAATGTTTCATGATTCAAAGTAACGCCTCCCATCACGCTCAGTATCCGAACAACAGAATCAATCCAGGATCCATTGTCTTCTACCCGGCGGAGAGCTTCCGCAGAAAAAAACCGAAGGAGGAGAACCGCAACAAAGTATTTTATTATTTTGAATTAAAATAAGCAGAATTTTAATGGAAAACGTTTGCCGTCTTCCGCAACCAATATCTTCCCAACACGCGGCTTCTGTTTGCATTCTCTTATGAATCCTCTCGCTCCCAACTCCCACCCACTGAATCCGCCTCACCCCAACCCCCTTTTCACCGCCATCCAACCCCATCCGATTTCCGGTAATCTCCTTCCCTCCTCCACGTGTACTCCCCCCCCCCTCAGCCCCTTCCAACTATTCTTTCACTCCCCGACCGTAAACCCTCGTGCTCCCCTTAAAACATTCGAACTCCCTTATGCGCACGCCGGTTCCCTCTTCGCCCCTCTCCCCGTGCTAGCAACGGGGATCGCACGGTGTTTTCTTTTCATCTCCGTGAGCAAGTCGAATTGGCACCGATGCCACGGATTCTCCCCCTCTCTCCGTACTCACTCAGCCGCCCGGAGGGAGTAAAACCTCTCGACTAACCTCAAGTCTCTCCAGCACGACCTCACACCCTGGGGGTTATAGGACGTGTAGCTCTCGTAAAAGTTCCTAGCGCTGCGCGGTGGACGATTTTGCGTCAAGGGCTACGGAAGTTTCAAAATGCCGCGAAACGGGAGAGAAAGGCTGCTTAGTGCGGAGGATAGTAGCTGTGCTGCCAACACAAGCGCTTCGAGAAGTGGGATGACTCACCACTATTTGGTGTTCCGTTTCGACTCGTATCACAATGAGACCTCATGACCCAAGTAAAATCATTAACGATGGACGTTGTAAACCACTTTTAACCACACCTCGAGCAATTTTCGCGTTTGTTTCCTATGCCTCACTTTCTTTCGTCGCTTCCCTCTCTTCCCCTCCTTCCTTTCCCTTCACTCCATCCACTTCTACCTCCCCTTCCTACCGCGCCGATTTGCGCCAGGAATTTATGCGAGAGACATACGGGCACGTAGATGCAGAATCGCAGTAGCAAACACCAGCGGAGAAAATGGGGCAAATAGATGTATGGATGAGTAGGCATTTAATGGCGTAAGAAAATTTTGCTTTGCAACGGAATCCCGTTCTCTTCACTAATTCGTCATTGTAGTGACAACGATATCTAACATCACTAGAGGGAACTTTTCAGTTTACTTTACTGGAAAATTTTCCAGAGGAAATTAATATACCCGAAATTCAAAGTGCAAAATGTATGTGGGGAGTATAGAAAAGTAAAAATTAATAAACACACAAGAAAAGGAAAATGCAAACAGGTACTTACAGAATATAAGTTAAGACGATAACGATAAAAAAAAATATAATAGATAAAACTATACTTGACTGTTTCAGGCTTCACTTCCTAGAAGTTACTAGTACTCATGATTAACACAGCTTAGTACTTTGCTACAATATTTTATTATTGTACGACACGTTTCGCCGCTTTGCGGCATCGTCAGGTTTACAATATATATATATATATATATATATATATATATATATATATATATATATATATATATATATAGATTTAAAAAAATCATTGGGTTTGGTAAAAAAGTTACAAGATAGCAGATTGATAAAGAGAGAATTAGATGGAATGCCACCTTTTTAAATCATTAGGACTTGCTAAAAATAGGACATGCTAAAATGGGACTTACTAAAATAGTTTTGAATTATCTTCTTTGACCTTTGGTCAATACTCGGATCGAGTCGATCAATAGAATCTGACGACTAGGAACCGTATTGTTAGAAAATAAGAATGATGAAAATGTTATTTTAGAGCTCATCTCCACATTGAAGCCATTCTACTAATTTTAAAAGCAAAATTTACTCTATTTTCGAACAAAAAATTTAATTGTTGTGGTTGGGTATGATGCTATTTCGAATTCTTTGGCAGGTTCTAGTCTCCCGACAAATTGGCTCACAACGGAGAGATACTCCCTCGAAGTATATCCCCGAAAATAAACCATTCCTTGAAGCCTCTCTGACACGTTCTAGTAGAGTGACTCCGCGAACACCAACCACTCCCACCTACGACCCTTTCCCCTTCCCGCTTTTGGGATTCTCGTAGCAATTTCTTTGAGAAGGCGACGAAAACGATGTCCATACCAGCCATGAGTAACACCATTTTTTGTAAGAGGAAGGCTGCATGACTGACGAGCCGTGATGAGCCGAGAAGGCGGACGGAGAGGTTAAAAGAAGAGCATGACGGGTAAAAAGGAACCACGCGCACGATTTTCCTGAGCTTTTGCCTCGAAAAATCTGTTCGTAAAAATAAGGTGGGTCTTTTGTTGCTTCCGCTTCGCAACTGTTCTCTTCCTTCGCCGCCCCCTCTTGTGACGGCTGCCCACAGTGAGATAGAGATGGGGGGTGGGTGTCAAACCCCTCCTGAGCCCGTTCTGATTCTACCCTATATAGAACTTCCACCCCCTACCCCTAAGATCCTTCCCGGCGTTCACCTCGCGGGCGAGTGTCCCATCCCGTGGTAAGAGTCATTAGCTCCTCGTAAGGGGGGACTCGGAAGGGGGGCGGGGACGGTGGCGACGTTCCGTCGGGCAAGCCCTTCCTCCTTCCCGGAAAAAACCCATAAACCTCATCAACATTCCGGTCTTCCGCGCCGTCCCGCCTTCCATTAATAACGCATTTCATTATAAAACTTGTCACTTAGTGTCCGTCGGTCCTTCTTCGTGAGGCGGATAAACTTGGAGGAAATCCCAAAAAACACTCCGGATTGAAAATAAAATGCTTGTGAGGAATCTGCTAACACCTCGCAACACAAGAATGAGCAACAAACCGAATTAAGATCGGCCTCAATATTAAACTCGAGTAAATTTGCTCAAAATACACACCTATTCACATAAATCCATGCATGTGTAACACTATACTTCATTTGTAAAACCGTAGTTTCATGTGCGAACAGATAAATTCATGCTAAAAAGCATCCATCAAACAATCAGGACTTATAATTGTTTTCTGCAGATTAACTACGGAGAAATTGGAAATAGGCATAGGTACATAATAATTGCTAATTCACCTACATTTATGTCTAGTTATGGCTCAAGTTCACCAATATGGTGAATGCATGATATGTTAGAACAAATATATATGTATTACATCTGACATTGCAATTCTACTGACAAATAAGTTACTATTTTGGACATTGTGATAGAGATTTCGTGTGACAACTTATAAAACTAAGCATTAAGGCAAACGTCACACTCAATACTGTAATATCCTTATTTTTTATATTCTATATTTTTCTATTCTATTCTATTTTAACTAATTATTTATGATTGGAGAGAATTGGTAGGAAAATTGATGTCACCTACTTCTCAAGTCAATAATTTACTTTTGGCTCGAGAGCTGAGCGAATAGCAGTCATATACACCACGCTTGGGTATAATTAGCAAAAGTGTAGTTCCTTACTATATTTGAAATGTTTACACTCCCTTCTCAACTATTCTAAGGCTCTGATCACCTTGTATCAAAATTAACGAAAAAAAACCTCCACTGCCGATAACTGCTAAGCGAAAGGAAACCGGTCTACAGGAAGCCAAGCAAGAGGGAATGGGTAGTTCCGAATCAGATCAGGTCGAAGAGAAAAACTCACCCCCTAAAAAAGAAACTAACGATGAGCGAAAATACAGCATACACGTTGGATGAGAGAGAAGCTTAGGGCCGATTGGCGTTTGGAAAGGCGACCGACGCAGGGTTGTTACAAGATTCCCGAATTCAATTTCCCTGACTTTTCCCTGACAAAAATCTTCATTTCCCCTGACTTTTTCACACTCTACTTTAGATCATTACATAGCATTTTTGAAGGGTAAGGGTCAATAAAATACTAAATTCTTTAAAAAAATATATTTAAAATCTTTTTAAAACGTATTTCTTTACGATGAACTCATAGAAAAAACAGTAACTTGTAAACTTCATTACAGTCAAATAAAAGTCATAATATGGTGTCAAATTTAAATTGACACATCAAACAAAAAGTCTACATTCAGGGATGTGGACGTAGAATCTACCTAACCACAACATCACAGAAATGCTATACACCGCCACATAGTGCTCTTAGCCTCTTGTCGATAGCGTCGCACTAATTGGTTTTCTAGCAAAAGTTTTATTTTCTTGGCTCTTAATCCTTTAACTTCTTACCCAATCATTCTTTCATCTTTTCTGTATCTTTTTCTTGCCTTCTTTCACTCTCTCTCTTCGCGCCTCTTCATACTCTGCGCGCATGTCGCACTCTTGAAATCATTTTGTCACTAATTTCCACATTAAAATTCCGCCGGTCAAATTCACGGCGTCGTACACCTGCCTTTGCGCGACGAGTGTCTGTGGGAGTTGGTTTTCGATAAAAACTTATTTTTTTATGGAAAATCCCCTCTACACAAAGGCATTTTCATGGCTCAATATTAAAATCATATGGATCAAATCCACCATTAATTCAGAGCACTTCTGTGACATTAAAATACGCCTCCAAAAGTGATTAAGACGGGTGTGGTCATTGTCATATTCTTTCAAGTACACAGAGACAGCAGGTTTGTTAATTAAAGTCTTGAACTCAGCTTCTAGCGAGTCGAACTCTAAAGCAGAGAACCACTGCCTAAGCTGCAGCAATGAGAGGCAGTTCCGGAAGCGAGCAAGATCTGCAGCTTCGGATTTCACTATCAACTCCAGATCATAAAACGTGATAGCCTTGCAAATCTTGTACTGAATTGGAGACTTTTCTAATATCTTGGCCACCATTGCTTTTAAAAAAATGCTAGCAATGGCTAGCAACGCTCCTCAGCGCGGTGGAAAGACGAACTAGTTCGGTGCCCGGCTGTCCCAGACCAGCTCAGCCAGCCGACGCGACAGCGCGGCGGTTCTTTTGAATCGCGTGGCATGGCATACATTATCCCTGACCCCATGGACGAGATTCCCTGACTTTTCCCTGATTTCCCTGACCTGTAACAACCCTGGGACGGCAATTGTCACCTGCGCCATTAAGATAGATGGGTAGTTGGATAAGCTAACGTGAAAAAGAGTGGAGAGAAACCCGGCGTCCACATTATCCATCTCTTCACGAAAGGGACCAAGAGGTTCACATTTTACCACTGAATCAAACGGAAAGCTACATATTCAACGAGAGATGAAATTTCCTAAAAAAAAAACATTTGACTTGACCGGGATCTGAACCCGCATTTATCAATTGCCGGTCAGGTGTGCGTACCATGCCATTTGTGCTCTACGCTATGTTGTGAAGTGCTACAATTGGGGTGCTCTCCTCATGGCACCGAAGTGGAAATGAGAGGACGAGATCACGGTTCCCCATAGCGCGTTATCGCTACTTCTCAATTGCGCTCATGAGAGCGTACACGTGATTGCAATTCTTTGTTTGTCAAATGCTCTTACATTTTGCCAAGTACTAGAAATCACTAGTTTTTATTTATGGAGTGAATTGGGTAGTAACTGTAGATTTTTCCCTTCTATAGTGGTAGGCGTTTTGGATGACGATAACAACGCGAAAGGGGGACCGTGATCCCACTCCAGGATTCTATTGAAAAATATCTCCACCTCTGCCGGGATCCGAACCCGGGCCCTGTGGATGAGGAACTAGCACTAGAGTAGAGCCACCACACAAACCCGATTCCAGATAAGCATAAGGGGAGAGCAATCCGCAGGGAGTGAAGAGGGATGGGAGGAGGAGGGTTGGGAGAGCGGAGTAGGGTGAGACGAACTTGGGCGGTTGGGTTAGCAAGGAAATGAATCGAACGATTGGAGTTGACATTTCGAGCGAGAAGATTCAGTTTGGAGACTCGAGTAAAAGACGGATAGGTAAGGGGAATGGGGGCATTAAGGGGAACGGAGAAGGGTTGAGCAAGCAAGGGCCGTGGGGTAGAGGGGGGTGGTTGTCTCAGTGGGTGGTTGAAAATGGGGGAGAGTATGGGAGAAGGATTTGAGCGGTGGTGGGTGCGGGGGCAGTGGATGGGAGGGGACGGAGAGGAGAGATGGAAAGAGAAGATGGATGAAGAAAAGTCAGAAAAATGACTTTGATGTGAAGGCTTTGGAAAGAATAAAAAGGGATCGATTTCGGCTATCAACTTGCGAAGGAGCTCGAGAATATTAATGCAAAACATCTCGTCCTTTTGGCCGCGGACATAATACACATCGGGAAAAACATTCAATGAATAAACGATTAGAATGCATGAGCCACCCATCCGTAAAGTCGCGATAAGACGTTATTCTTTCAGCTCGGTAATGATCCTTCCTCTTCTACCCGTCATCACGTAAGAGGAATGAAAGAAAAACCACCTTGCTAATTCCCTGGCCATTGTGAGATTTTTGAAGAATTGTCTCTCTCCCGAAATGCCTCTCGCTTTTGCGATTTGTTTCTATAATCATGACTCATAGAGAGACAAAAATGATATTCTAAAAATAAAGTATCCCAATACTGTTAAATTTGAGAGCCATATCAATGTTGACACAATTAAATTCGCCGCTAAAATACGTCATAAAACATCAGATTACGCTGTGAACTGTCACTTTGTTAATGGTTAAGGCTTTTATTTTAAAAATCTGCCAATCACTTTCTAAGGTGAGGCTACATAAAAAATTCATATGCACACTGAAATTAAAGTTAATAACATCGCATTTGAAGAGAAATGCTAAATACATGTTTGAAATTTGCCTGAATTAAAAAATACTAAGCTACTACATCAATTCCTAGATACATACAGTAGTAAACCACGCTAAAATACGTGGCCGAAAAATGTAACTTTTTCATTCATAGCTCTTGAAAACAACGATGATGGTAACTAAAATGTGGACTCGACGCGGGAATTAATCGCCACAACAATCACGAGATTCTCAGATCCTTCTCGCCTTGAAAGGGAAGTCCCGACGATCTACCATCCCCAACAACGCCGTCCAGGACGGTACCAATTAGCAAAAAGCGACGACCGAAATTTGTCTCCTTCCTCTGCCTAATCCTTTCTTTATCCCAATTCCGACGAGCATTTATCCGAGAGCAGCGAATCGGTTAAAAGATGGGGCGAGGGGAAGCACCGCTTTCCGGCCTGAAATCAGGAAATCCCACCAAAAGTGCCACACGTTCAGTGTAACCACATCGGGCTCCAGAGTTGTGACACAACTACCCGCAACTCTCTTGTCAAAGACCTTCCTTTTGTACAAGAAAATGTTCTATTTCCACATACTGCCTTGCACGCTGCTACAATGGCGTGCGGAAGTTGGTGTTAAAGCACCAGTCAGGAAGAGTGGAGAGAATAGAGAAAAGGAATTGGAACCGGGAATGAAAGAAAAGTGAGGTTATTTTGATTAACTGCTACCTCGCTTTGTAACATTATTGTCATAAATTAAAACGGAATTCATTTACCTCCATCTTCCACGGCAACTCTTACTTTTCACTTTTTCTGATCTAGATACGTTTACTGATGTTTAATTATTGTCTTCCAGCAACTTGAACTTAACCGGGATGCAGAATACTAAGGCTTGACTTTCTCAGTACGTAAGCCGATATCAATACGTTCTCCTATCTATAACGCTGTTGTCAACTAAGTCTGATGTAACATATGAAACCCTAACTCTCAATTACCATCAAGTTAAGGAGAAGGCTATCTTGTGGTTAAGGCTTCTTAATTCCACTAACAGCACATCTTTTCCAGTCTTAAAAAATACAAATTCCAGTGAGAGAGAGAGAGAGAGAAAGACGATAAACATCGATTGTTATTTCGCCCGGAAAAAGGTGACGTCGTGAGATGAGGAGCAATACAAAAGTGACGGGATGAATTTATCGAGCCGGGCGCCAATGTACGCTGCAGACCAGAAAATTGTTTATGCATCCATCGCCTGCGGGGATTTTTGTGCCCGGATGAGAGACAGGGGGGAGAAAGGGAAAAGGGTTAGAAGGGAAAGAGGATAGGGGTTAAGGGGGAGGATGGTGATGGGGGATAGGGTAAACGTGAGGAGGGGAGGGGGTACAGGGATCGTGGGGATGGAAAGAAAAGTAAGAAGGGAACGGTGGAATCCCCCGTCAAACTGGAAAACGACACGGAGGCCTAACCCCCTTCCCCCTCTTAACCCGCCCGCGGGCTCTCCCCGCACAAAATACCAGATAAATCCAGACAATCCACTCCTTCCCGCTCGATTCCCTCACGTCACCCCCTGCCCTACACCGCAGTGGCGTCCACCCTATAAAGCTTCCCCCCTACTCTCCCCTCCAGCCCCCTCTCTCTCTCTCTCTCCCTCCCCCCCTGCTTTTCCCTCCATCCCCGCTTTCATACCCCTCACCCCTCCCCCACCCACCCCCCAACCACCCACCGAAAAGCCAAAACCATCCTGAGGTCCCTTGCAACGTCACGAATGGTTGCACCCCTCTGATGACACCCTTAACGAACACGGACAGCTCTGGGATGTCGGGTGAAAATGGGGATGTAAGGGGAAAGGGAGAGGGTTCAACGGTGGATTTCCAGGATGGTGAGGGGGATGACTGGTGGAGAAAGATAAAGAGGGAGACGGAGAGAAAGAGAATGAATTAAAAGTGGTGGAAAACGGAAGAGGGGTGGGTAAAAAGAACACCGAAGGCAGAAAGATATGAGAGTTCGTACCGCAAGGAAAGCTGAAAACGTTTGGGTGTTAAATCAAAGATACATTGCTGCTATAATACCAGAAATTAAAGTGGAATCATTTCATTATTTTACGGTTAGATACTATCGCTCGAATGTGACTACCGGATAAATGTTTTTGAGATCGAGAAGCCTGCCACTATTTCCGTCACGTAAGTCACCGGCAATTCTCAAACTTAAGATCCCTCCAATGTGCGAGCTACGTCAGATGTCCAGATCAATCGTGCGTATTATAACAGAATAACAACATAAAAGATTGCTAAGAACGGCCATGGGTATACCAGAGGATCTGCATTGAGCGTTGACCCAACAGTTTATACTTAAGTTAAAAATATTTTTAGGGCAATTAAAATGACACACGACAAAACTTGCTTTGATAGATTTATTTTTGTATCCCGCGTAAGCTATTTACAAGTGCTCACTTTCCAATAGTTAATGGTACATACGTATGGGCAAGCTTAACTGCCGGAAATAGCTTCAGCGTTTATGCGCCAGTCTTGTCCAGAATTAACATTATATGGAATAAAAAGAAAATAATGGTACATTACCTTTCCAAATGCTTCACGATGTCCTCGTAAGCAGCTCTGCAGTTCTCCCAAATACCGGATCTGATGAGATTGCACATGAAATGGGATCAGAAATGAAGAGAAAAATAAGTATCATGAAATCGGTTACGGTTCAAATCAACGATAATGTATGCCTCATATAATTATAGCAATAAATGACAGAAAACCTAAATGCTCTCGTTTAAACTGCCATTAACCCGCCTTCCAGAAAGTGAAACGTTATTAAAATAAGGTTCGTTTAACGAGAGGTTTCTATTAAATAAATGTCCGAAAGTAATGGTCGATAAGGAGATTTCCTGGTTTTATCCGGCTTTTTCTTCCCACGGAATTGCACAAGAACGATCCCAGCGAAAGACATGTCCCGTTGGGATCGCATCGGCAATGAAACAAGCAATTAGGAAACCGTGGGGAGGAGGAGAAAAAATAAATTAAACAGTTGGCCAACACAACGCCGTAAAAGAATCGTGGTAATTGACACGCGACGATTATGATCATATGCCATCTGATAAGGATTTGCTGCCACGAAGCATTAGCTTTAAAGAAAATAATAAATGAACAAAAAAACGCAAACAAGCACGAAAAACGCCGCGATAAACTTGTGAACAGTCGAATTATTTTTATTACACTGCCCCACCTCTGAGAGCAATATCATTTTTTTATGGGTTTAACACACCTCAAATGGCGGCCCCGTTCCACACCACCCCTCACGGAGATTTCAAATACGCCTGGCTCTTCATTTAGCGGCACGGACGCGAGAACTAAATTTTATTTCTGCCCTCATGCTTCACTCGCCTCCACACACACACACTTGATCATTCAGTCGTGGCTCTTTTTCCGGTCCAATGTCAAATCGCCTTTCACTCCCACTCCTTCCCTCACGCGTCCTCCCTCCGCCTCGCACAATTCACTGGACAACTGATTCACGAATCCAATTCGCCGAGTAGGCAAAAGCACGGCACAAAGGAAACAGCGCTCTCCATCCAAACGCCTCGGCGAATCATCATTTTTTTTTATAAATCCGAGCGTGAAAAAAAGAGATCACAAGCCTCGAGGGACGAAGAAGTTTTTTTTACGAATTAATTCACCACATTATTGCGATCATTTTATCATTTTCTCATATCATCTCGGTCGGCGGTTTGCGCATGCATGCGTTGTCACTATATAACGAGTTCTCTGATCTACTGGAAAATTGTTCAAATTTATTAAAGGATGTGTAAGTATTTCGTAAAATTAATTAAGAAACTTTTTTAAAGCCCGTTTGAAACATCGAAGGCATATTTTGGAGGACAGGGATTTTTTTAAAAATCATCTATATAATCGTTCGCTCCGTAGCCAGTATTGCGTACAAAAACTTTGGCGTATTATAATACTTTCGAACAAGCAGAACACGGAGGGCTATACTTAAGCAAAATGGTCACTAGTATATTAAGATAGTGATTCGATCATACGATTCACCAACGATATGGAAGGTTGACTAAGATAAATATATTTAAGTGACCTAACTCTGCTAACACCTCGTAAAAGTATCAGAATATCGTTAAAAATGAAGACCTCGGATAGATGGCGCAACTAATTTCATCAATTGTAATTTAGGCTCTTTCACATCAAATTTACCAGGAAACAATAACACCACTGAATAATTAAAAATATTTCGGTGTAAACATTTTTGAGTCTAGTCATACTCTCACTCTCTCTAACAACAGATTCCGCCGTAGATCGAAAGCTCCAAGAAACGCTGATTCTCATTTCTAAAATATCGTTCCTTGTATGATTATCATATATAAATTGATCACGGCAAATACTTAAATAATCTCAGTGCACTGCAATTATTTACTATAAAATTCAATAAAGTAACCTGTAAGTTAAACATTCCATATTATATAATAATGAAATGAAGACATTACACCTATTTGACGCCTCGTCTTCATCAAATAACTCCCATCCTATATCTTTTGTGACAAAGACCCTGCTCACGTGAACTTTCTCCTCCAAAAACATAAACTCGTCAAATAAATTATCGAGATAGAGATAATTGGAAGGGACATGAGTTTTTTGAACTGAACTTAAATAAGTAAGTTAATCGCAAGCCATTCAATTAAAAAAAAAGACAATTGCATATCGTAAAACAGGAGAAAAATGGACGATTTCGAGAAGGGAGTATTCATGATTTTTTTTAACAAACCAATCACAACAGGAATTATAATAAATTATCGACCACGAAGGATAGTGCAGCTATGGGGCTGATCAATAATTGATTTCATAAGGGAGAAAAAGACGTTCGTGCAAACAGGAAAACGTGTTAGCCTACTTTCATCTTCTTCCTTCGACTACTAATTGATCAAGGACTTTCAATTTGAAGGTGGAGTTAATTTCGTCGCAGAGTTAAAGGAACAGAACCTGCCGAGGAGAAGAGGATTTGTCTTTGGCGTGACAGAAAAAAACGAGGTTCGAATGATTATTTGACGCATTTGAGGGAGAGAGGGCAGGATTAAACGGGACTCTAGGTGTTTTACGAAGACACAAATTAAAAAAAAAGAAAGAAAAATGATCAACCACTTCGATTCCAACGCCGTCCTCAAGGAAGTGACTAAAGAGGGGAAAAAACCGTCCGTCCCTAAGATGCTGCAGGAAATGAAAAACTCGATTCCTTTGAGAGTGCTTTTCAACGAATGAAAAGCGTTCTTTAGCGGAAAACTACTAGACAAATAATGAACGAGATGATGGAAAAGGGGGACTTCGACCGTTTTTTTTCTTGGGCTGATATTTTAAATAATTGGGGAACGAAGCAATGAGGAGTGATATGGGTGGGATGGGGACAGAGTAGCAGGGTGCTGATTAACTACTGAATCACTACGTGACCCGACGCTCATTCAAAAGGGGGCAGAGAGGAGGATTTGGTTAGGGGACAGAGGGGGGTGTTAGATTTAAGGGCGAAAGTAGGGATGGGAAACATCAAAGGATGTAACCGCCCCTCAATCCCGATTAACATCTCACTCCTTTTCTGGGGAATATGCTTGGATATTCACGCCCATGCACTAATAAATAACGCACCGACTTTTAACAAAAAATAGAAAAAAGAAAACTATATATGAACCTGTAGTCTGAATTTGAATCTGAAATGCATGAAAAAAATTAAAAAGACCTGAATGCGAATACTGCATGCCCATAGCATTATGCAAAGAATATCCTATGCCAATGTGAGGAAATAATAGGTAAGAAGACTTTGAAAATTTCAGGTAGGCTCAAAAATGCTGACCCACGGGTTTTTTCTAAGCCTGCAACGAATTATGGCCCAGCTACCCATGCTTTCCTATACAAGAAATGTTCCTCGATGTCAGAGAAACATGCTGTTTTCAATCTATCCATTTATTTCACCCGTTAATACGCAGTAGAAAATAGGGCCTAAACAAATGAAGTACCATAGAGAATTCACGGCTGTTAGCAGTTACAAACAATCATAGTATTATTCGCTTATTCAGTAAATTTGGCGAAAATATTGAATGCATCAACTATGTAGATGAAAACTTTCTGAAAAGAGTACGCAAGCTGATCCATTTGTCCATCATTTTTTGTAATATGCATATTGCATTATACTTCATTAATTTCTATTTACTCTATGGTAGACAAACCACAAATACGGTACGACTACGATGCTTACCATCGGCTTAAAGGAAAAATTAAATAGCTCTCCACGAACCTTTTCACCTCGAAAGATAGAGAAATCGTGTGTACCATTTCCTTAAAGTTTCTCTTGACCGTGAATTGATCCAAACGATCGACTTTTCCGAGACACTAATTCGGGGCGCACGGTGAACAAACGGGCCTCGGAGCCATATCGACCTGAATCCGAGCGATACTACTAAATACGTCAAGATCTCATCAACGATGTATAAATGGAAAGATACGTCTAAAACCGCCTGTTGTGACGAAGGTAGATAGCATTAACTGCTCAACTCTAAATCTCCAAAATCCTCTATCTCGGGGGCGGATGTGGGGCTAACAATAAAACAAACTCGTCAACCGAAGCCAAAAAACCAAACCACACGGAAATAACAGAAAATGTGGAGAGGTTGGGCCCCATAAACACGACATTTACAGAGGGACGGCAGTTGGGGGAAAGCAGAGATGAATCGTCAAATCAATTGGAGAAACTTAAGATAAGCGTCACAGCGTTATCACAAAAACCCTACATTTTACAAATGGGGGATTTTATATTGCGCGGTAGCGGTTAAGCAAAGTCATGTCAGAGCGAAAGTGGTGGAGTTCAGGAGTTGTCGACGGATCTCAATCGGTTAAAACTCGAAAATATTCAAGTTTGATAACGATTAGATCATCATGTCGCACAACCTTGAACAATCATGGCAATCACATCCATAAGTTGAAATTTGCCGCCAAAATTATGACGTTACTAAAAATCACAAAATTCTCATTAAGTAGATGGATATATATTTTTAGATCTATCTACTGAATGTGGCATAGATTTGAAGAAAATTTGACGTAACAATTCATTATTCTCGAATTTCGAAGAGAACGGACCATTTACTGGGACCTTATTTAAGGAAGGACTCGTCCTCAAAAGTGTGGTAGACGTAACGTCAAGGCCTATACAAATCGGCCCCGGTGGCGACGAAGTAACGTCCTCCCCTGCAAATCCGAGGGTCGCGGGTTCGAGTCCCGCCTGGGTGGATTTTTCTCCATCCAGGACATGGGTGTTTGTGTTCGTCTGTTGCTAATGTTACATCACCCGATGTAAGAGGCCATTACGAACTGTTTTCGGGGTAGTTGAAATAAATAAAAAAATCTTACCTTTGAAATGGCATAATTCGAATTCTTTCGAGACTGTAACGTCAAAATTCCGTAAATGCCGAGACTCGACAATCCGAACACTTTTTAAACGAGGCAACTGAATATCCCCCCATCCTGGGGATAGAAGAATAGAGAGCGAAACTAAAACCCCAACTGAGTCCCCCAAGACCGTAGGCGTTTCGGTAGAAACGGTTCGGTTTAGGTGAAAGAAAAAAAACAACTGAAGAGCTTACGGTGGAATGAGAGGAAGGGAGAGGATTTTTCGCTATAAAACGAGAGGGAAGAGAGAAAGGAGGGAGAGGGACGGTGGGTAGAGGCGGTAGGAAACCGATAAATCACACGGAAGGGAAATAAAAGTCGCGTCGGTCCATGGTTAGGGTAATTGGACAATGTTGCGGTTTACGAAATCCAAGCCGAGATTTCCCCCGCGATGAAGTTAGGACTCGAACCCTCCCGCACTGGCAGTAGTGCTTTCGCGAAGGAAATGAAAAACATGGGGATGCAGATACACTAATACTTACACCGCCATCATATAAGGCTGAGTGAGTCAAATTGCTAATTATTGAATCTAAGGCACTAAGCGATACGCAGCACCAAGCGCAATAATATATCTAGCAATATGTTTTTCGATACACATCGATACAAGATTATTTTTGTTTTATTACATTTTAACGAGATACTGATGCAATCTGCCAAACTTGAAAAATATTCTAGAGCTGTTATTTTACGGTTCTATGACATTCTTACACAGGGAATCCAAAAGAATAATTCTCAATTATTTGATCCAGCAGTTTAGGAATAATAGTCGAGCACAAGCACTAAATAAAATAACTAGCTATACTAATAGATTTATATTTCAATGAGGATTTCCTATGCGATACGCTGGAAGACGATTTTTATATGTGGTTCCTAATACATATATGGGATACTGTTGTGATTTACGATATTATTTTATATTCGACATAGATAAGCGATATTACAAACAATGCAATATTCAATATGCGATAACATCTCGCGTCTTTTGCAATTCAAAAGTTATATCTCTCTGCGATTTGGATATTTCTCGCATCGCTTGGTCTTAACGTCATGTATAAAATGTTCCCATTCCCACATCTTTGTCAAATCCATACCCTCCAACGTATAACACCCCCTACGCCCTTCCACCGCCTCGATGTGCTCCGGTCGCTCGTCTCCATCCTCGGACCACGTCTTCCGGCAGCAGCTAAGAGTACACGAGGGTGCTTGGGAGGACAGAAAGAATAAAAGGAAGAGCGAGAAGCAGAGAGGGGAGAGACGTTTGCGGACTAGGTGGGGGAGGGGCACGAGGGGGCATGAATTACGAGAAAAATTGAGGAGGCGAAAAAAGCATAATAAATCCTGCAACTTGATTATCATTTTCCTCACTTCCATTTTAATTAAAATGCAAATATTCCGTACAAGGGATTAGCGGATGTATGAAAGATGTCACAGCGGCTGAAGGCTTTTCGGGAATAAGGAAGGGTCTCTCCCCTCCCTTCTCTCTCTCTTTCTTTCCCTCAATCTACCTCCCCCCCTCCCTCTCTTAACGCCGTAAATTCCTGTTTTTTTACCACGGAAATAATGGTGTGGACGCAAGGGAAGGCTGAGAGAGAGAGAAAAAGACTCGGAAATCCTCCATTAATTCTGGAAAGTTTCTCGAAGGAATAATTTCGTCCGATGCCTGTTGCAAAATTTAAGCTCTTATTTCGCCGGCCGACCGTGCGATAACTAGTGTAACTGATTAAAAAAATGCTAAATCCCCGTTCCCCACCCTTTTAAAAGGCTCTTTTTCCTGGTGATAAATAATTCATTCCTGATTTTTTTCCCTGAGGTGGGAAAGGAAATATATATCCACGAAATAAGTTCATTGATAATCTGTTCTCCCGCGATGAAAGCCGTTTTTATCAAGACTTCCTAAAAACAATTCAAGCTTCCGTCATAGCTTTTGCGTCCGTGCATCCTGTTGCATATTATGCTAAGCATTTGAAAAGCTATAGGTATGATGGCGATTTTGAAAAAAATGTAATGGATATATAAAAGGCGCATAAGCTACGAGGACAGCTCTCTACAGTAATTTACGTTTAGACAATCAAAATATTTATAAACAAGGTAAATCTTATTCAGGTTGATTGCAGGAATTAAATAATAAAATAGGAAGCCTGAGTGCCTACAGACATTACTTTTACCAGAACTCAGTTATCAAGATGACACCGACACATTATGATGATAAAACGGAAATTACTTTAAAATGATATCGTGAAATGAATGTGACTCTGCACATAACAAATACTGGTATAAAGTCTACTTTTTCATTCTCTCAGTCAACCAACAGAGCTAGAGTGAGATACTCCTTACGGATATTATTTTTTCAAGCAATGAAGCCGCTTAATTTTCCATTAATCACCGTATTTTCGCTAAATACGTCACTGAATTACCGATACAACAAAAAAACTACCACCAACTGAGTTCTAAGGAGGTCATATATCTGAGAACTAAATCCCTTTATCTCTCCTCTGGAAGATAAAAAAAGAGCGAGAAGTGATATAGAACGGAAACGTCAACCTGATATTTGAAAATAAAATGAAGAAGATAATCTTTGGGTGTTTTTTCCACTCCGTTCCGCCGACCACGACCTCCCTCGCTTCTGGGGGGAGAAATCTTTTCCCACCCACACGACAAACCATCGCAGGTAATTCGATTTTTTTCGCCAAAATGCCTTCGCATCTCAGGGCACTGAGGAAGGAATAGGGTGCGGGAAGAAGACCCTTTTTTCGGCTAAAAGAATATCGGGAGAGAGAGGAGACGGGGTTAGTTGTTAAAGAGCAAAAAAACAGGAGGGTTCTCTTTGAGGGGGGGAGGGATTCACCACCGTTACGGGCGTGAAGTGAGAGACGAGGGGTTCTGCCTTGAGCGTGGAGACAGTTAAGTCCGTTTCACATGGCACTAGATCAAGCACGAGTTCCAGGATACTCGCTAATGTGATAGCTTTCCAGTATCATGTGAAAAAGAACCAGCATGCTGGCTAACTAGTATTGTCCCTGTCATACTCGGTGAGCTCACTGATCCCATAATTGATGCCGTGCTAGCTTGCAATTCACTCCCAGTAGGAAGGAGGACCTAGAAGCCGTCGACTAATCAAGTTAATTTATATAATCGCTGTGCAATCTTCACTTTCTGTAATCAGCGCAGTCTATTTCTCCAGCACCTATTTGTAATTTTTCTGAGCGTGATATCAACAATAAATAAAATTTTCTGACGATTGTTTTGATCGCGTACTTCCATAGATTGGTTAGTTTAAAATAATAGAAGACATGCACCACGATATGAAATAAAATATCACTTCTTCCCCAGTACAAGCTCAATGCTCATGTGAAACCTAGGACTGCTCATATCACACCAGGTTCCGTCCTCTTTATGTCAACAAAGGAGGTCAAAATGAAATGAAGGAGGCATAGCCACGACCGCTTATGAGCGAAGGTAAAGCAAGAACAGGGCTGTATGGGAAGGTTTTTTGCAGAGTAGGTGTGACCGACCAGTTACAAAGCATCGCATTACCTGTACATTTTAACTTAGATTTGGCAGAAGTGAAATGCAACGCCAGAAACATAAGCCAGATTATGGCCGAAACTGCGTCAACTCTAATGGTAGAATGGGCTTCAGGAATCAAGCGGAATGTCGCCTCCATTTCTTTAATAACCTCCTTGATATCAACTACCGGATAGCAATCTAGGTCTTGTGCAGGATCAAGTATGGTGTGAAATGGCCTTTAGTTGCAACGGGCTCACCACTTTACTGCCTCGTGCTAAGGAAGGGGAGAGGTTAGAGAGTAGAGCCGGCAAGAACCACTGGGAGAAAATTGGATAAGAGTGAGAGAAAAGGGAGGGAACGTTGAGTGTAAGAGGATTTCTAACTTCCAGAGCTTCTTCCCCAAACCAAACGGGTGAGAGTCCCTTTTCACGGGGAGCGAAGGAACTCAAATGGGGCTTGGGAGGACGAGGCGCAAGAGGATAAGGAGAAGTTGACAGTTAAATAGGGCGGTATTTCCTTCCTTGTGATCGTCAAACCCCACTTGGCCCCCACACAAATCTCCAACAGCCCCCGAGGGTGAGAAGAAGAAAAGGGGGAATGCCACCGGAGTTAGAGAGGGCGTCGAAGGATTAAGGTGACGACTAAATGCCCCGGGAGAAAAGACCACGAACACTCGTGTTTCCTCGTCCTTCTCACAGCGACGGCGCTGAAAGGAAGCCCGTATAACGAGAAGAATGGTTTTCTGGCAAATATCTTCAGTAGGTACAGTGGTAAATATCAGCCGTTAATAATTCTAATTTTCGAGATATTTCCCAACAAATAAAAGCAGTTTTTCCGGGATATGGTACGCCTGAACACTCCAGAGAGACATTATTTATAAAATATTAGAACGTTGAGAATAGTGAACGTAGAATTAGAATGTAACGGTGTGTAGTTTGTTCCTGAATTATTTTTAAAAATAATTAGTTAATCACAGCAATACTTTTTTTAGTCGCAAGAAAACTTTGGTTGTAACGGAGCTTTCAGCGTGCGGCATGAAACAAATAAGTGAAAGTCTTAAATAATATGTACATTTAGTTAATTTCACTCATGAAAACAAAATTTTTCATCGCCTTTCTCTTGGTATATTTTCAAATTAAAACTCAAATTAAGAGATATGCAAAAATTGCAGAGTAACTATCACATACAAATTCACGAAAAAAGCCTCAATTTCTTAAGCAAACAAGTTTTCGCAAAAATTACACTTGCAAGTCCAATGACGCCTCATACCTGGCGTTAACATCTCCAAAAATATGCCAAACAATGTAATTGTACTCCTAACTACTTACTCCAGCTCTGCGAGAGAAATACGTATCCATTTAACGGACGACCAGCGATAGAGATGCTGAAAAAAATGGTTTGATTCTAAAGCTAGAGGTAGTTTGAGCGAGCTATAATTTCAAAAAGGATTCAACGAATTTTACCTCATCATAAAGAATAGTATCTCACCATTTCAAAGATACTATAATATCAGCCCATTACCGCACTACTTATCGAGATATTTTCCGAAAAATAAAGGATATTTACTTTTTTTTTAATGAGGAATTTCTAACGATTATATCTCGTCAGAAACTTGACAGTGCGTAGTTTGTATGATTTCTCAATTATTTGAAAAAAACAAATTTCTCACCACTGTAATTTTTACTAAAACGTAAAAAATCTTCTGTTGTGATGGCGTTTTCACCGTACGGCGTTAATAAATTAGTCAAGTTAACGACTTATATTGTTATATTCATTTAATTACTAAAATTTTCAGTCATGGAACATTGAAATTGAGCAAATGAAAGAGGGGTTTTGCGCCATTAACATTACAATATCTAATTCAAGTTTCTTACAGATTCTTAAATTAAAAAATTAAATTCGAATATTGTCTCTATTATGACTAGGGAAAAATCTCGCTCAAAACTTATGGAGTAGAAACTGACATTCACCAATACACTCGAACTCCTCCGAATATGTAACTTACAGCAATTATACCCAATTCCCCCGACCTTCGTCACTTTTTATACGGGATGACGTCATCGCCCACCTCACTTGTCCGTCCGCACACCCCCTCCCCCCTTTCCCATCAGTCTTCTACACCCAAAGAGAGACGACTCCTACGAAAACTCTTCTCACCCTCCCCTGGACCCCCAACCTCCCTTACCACCCTCCCAACCCTCCTCTCTCCCCTACCACCACCTTCCCTCGCATCCCATTCGCCATCAATCGTCAGACGCCCTTTTATTTACTCTGCTGTTACAACAGCCAAACTTCCACCCCCTCCTCCTCACCCCACCATCCCCCCACCGCCCGGTCCAACTCTCCAAGCCCAGCCCCGTGTCTTAATGCCTTCAGATATCGAATTCGCCCGTCGCTCCTCCTCTTTCCCTTTCGCAGCAGTCATTAACTCGCAACACACATCACGTTCTCGCTTCCGGTCCGATGCATGCGGAGAGGCCCCCGGAAAAAAGCCCTCCTCCCAAACAATGCCAAACGAAAAAGGAGGCAAGTTTATGTGCATTCATATCAAACACTCGGATATTGGGGTGTGAGGGGTGGATCAGTTCATGATGGACGAGCAAGTATTCCCCGATAGACTTAATTTTCTCTCTCCCGGAGGAATCGAGAACGAGATCCGAAGAATAACTTGTGGGATCCAAGGGAAGAAGAGAATACATTTAGCGAGGCGATTGAGTTCTATGTGCCTTACTTAATTGAAAAGATTCAGTTTCAATTTCCAACCCTTTATTGTATTTCTCTCTCATTTATTCATAGATTATGAAACAAGAACTAACACTAAACCTCCACTGATTAATTTATTTTTCTCAATGGTAGACATTCAGTTCGAATTGATCGAAACGTACAGAAAGTAATCCGGGGGGATTATCAATTTTTTTATTTTCATTTCAGAATTGTCGGAAGGAATCACCCTTGGAGGGAATAAAACTGGAGTTGTTTTCTGAGTCCAGGCAAAGTAACTGAGAAATCAAACTCATGATGTACTCCGCCATACGTAAATATACAACAAAGGCAAAAACTCTACGAGTCGACCAAGATTTTCACTAATGCTGTTTTTTTAATAAGTTCCTTACAATTATGTAAAGAAAATAGAATTAAACTTTTAGAGTAACTCATTTACATAGAGCGAATGATTGAAAATTCATACACCCCTAACGTGTATCACTTAGGAGTTGAATACCTATGAATAACCGAACAGCTGTTTTGCAATAAAATTAGTAATGCTTCTAAAATGCTAAAGTATTCAAAACAAAGTTATAAATTCAAACAATTACACTAAAGTGTGCAATTTTGACTTTAAAATAAAATTTTGGGGCTACGGGCAGATCCCACCATCATTAAAACAGTAATATAGGCATAATTAGAGAAATATTTTCTCTGGAAATACTTAATAAGTAATAGACAAAATAATCTATTCCAAAGTCAAAATATTCAATTTATGAAACTGTCTTGCCTAATCTAGAAGAACAATGGTTTCATTGGCATTTTATTACAGCGCTAAGATGTACTGAGTGGAGCATCATTACTTCCTCAACCCTTCACTGGATCTGCAGATCCCTTTGATTCCTCTTCCAACTGTACACCACCCCTCCTTCCTTCCCCAGATAACACAATTGGACAAGGGAATGAATAAACGAATGAATGGGTGGTTTCCTCACCGTGCGATCGCGTCGATTCCCGGGATGCCCTGGTTCTTGATGACGGAACCGTCTGCCCGGGAGGCAGCGGCCGCCGCGGCCGCAGCGGCCGCCGCCAAGCCGTGACTAGAGGCGGAGAGCGGGATGCCCGCCGGGGAGAGGATGGCCGTCGAGTGGGCGTGCGCGGCCGCAGCGTGCGCTGCCGCGGCGTGTGCGGCCGCCGCCTGCGCCGCCGCCGCCGAGCCCGGGTGGTGCGCCGGGTGGTGCCCCGGGTGGTGGTGCGGGTGGTGACCGCCGAGCTGCATGAACTGCTGCATGTGGTGGTTGAGGTGGTGCGTGGGAGGGTGGTTGTAGCCGTTGGCCAACAGCGGGGACTTCTCCAGGCGGGGTGGATCTGCAAAGAAGAGACGGAAAAGACGAGCGGCTTAGTCAACAGATCAGGTGGGTTACAGTTTGAAGCTTATCGCTAGTGGGGCAACGGCTATCCACGATAGAAACAACGGTTCCCGCTCGAACAAAGAATTAAATAACGTTGGGATCGGATCGACTTCGGACGGATAATCGTCTATTCTTCCGTGTGCAGTTACCTCTGTCTTTAAGTGACAGAGGTTAAGTCAACTATACTTCTAGCTTAAAATAAAAAAAACAAGTAATGCCTAACCTAGAAATCAACTTTAGAAAAATGCGTGTCATACAGTACCGGAGACTTTAATGGTTGATGTCACCCGTAACTTTTCATTGTCTGTTTCCGAAACAAGAAAGTTTTATGAAGAGGAACACTTACTGCGCATACTCATTCCACCAAGTTGCAAGGGCCTAACCTACTGATATTTACCCACGATACAAAAATATAGTGAGCCTCGGTCTAATCCCGCAGCGTTGGCGAAAAAAACTTCTTTTACTGGTAAAAACTATACCAGGAGTATGAGATCATTTAAAAATATTTTTAACTAAAACTTAAAAGGTAGAGCAGTCTTTAACGCCTATGTTGTCATTACCTTAGGTAAGATGTGACGCCCTGTTTTTCGACACGGAATGCCTAGATTTTACTGAAACATTAAGTTTAAAAAACTCAAGGCTCCATTGCAACCGTTCTAATGCTGATCTGTTTTAATGCTGCATCTACCTAACATTTAAAACAATGACTTGAAAGTTCAGAATCTTCATTTCACCACTTAACTTAGGGAAGATAGTTGGGATCGACGAATATTTCACACGCCCACAGACTCGAATATAGAACCACGATCGCACGATCTCCCGTACGAATATCACGGGGCACAAATAAATAGCTAATTAACTGCCCACAAATAGGTTGATTGCTTTCCCACCTGAGATAAGGTGAGAGCGCGCTACCACGAGCATTCAAAGTTTCGCCCATCGCTGGGATGCGTGTCGAATGCCTCCCTCCGCCTACCCGCCTATGCCCGAGAGCGGGAGCATAGCCTTTCGCCGAGACGGAGCAGGGCGTGGCAATCATTAAGTGGAAATAAAAACTCCACTAACACGAGGGCAAGAGGGACCTCCCATTAAGCGAGTCGGCCACCGGAGACAACACGGAGAGGACACATATAGGAAGCGACCTCTACTCAACCCTACCTCCTCCTCACCTCTGCTACCTCCGTTCGATACGTTGGTGAGCGTGTGGGAGCAGCCGGAGTCTGAAAACGAGCACCAGAGCGAAGTGAGAAAGGAGTGGGACGTAAAGAGGTGTCGCCCATCGCTCAATGTCTTTTGTTGTTTTAGGGACCAAACTGAGGACAGGTGCCCGGGTGTCTGTGCTTGACGGTCCTCCTAAATCGTTAGTAAAGAATCCAAGAAAATAGGTTTTTGGTAATTAAACTGATAGAATCTTGCCATATTTTGTAGAATTCCACAACGATAAAAGGAATTCCCACTCAGCTCATTGTGTCTAGGTTTTTGTTAAAATGAGATCCAATCGGAAGAGAAAACGCACGGAATTTGTCCCCATAACGAATCATTAAATGCTCCGTTTAATAGACACTTCAGATAAAGCTATAACCTAACTAATAATCACACTATCGCGATAGTCCTTCATGAATTAGGAGCGACTTTGATCACTCAGAGTGCCTCTGGAACTGCGAAATGTTTCGCGTTGGAGGGTATTTTGAGTATGAGAAAAAAGTAAATCTTTCATGTCCTTTAATATAATAATCACGAGCGTAAATAGAACCATTTTTGATAAAAAAGAGGCGAAAGAACGAAATCTCGGCTTATCGAAGTCATAACTGCACAGGCTAAACTGTGCCTCTATTTCCGGTGATTCAACTAGAGAACTGATCAACGCAAAACTTCCGTCCGCTCTACTGAGCACAAATCTTCCCCCATTGCTTCACATATTCTCTCATTTAATATATTCCCCCTGATGAATGCCGGGATGCTCTCACGTGGAGACTTGCGTGGGACGGACCGACTGATTGTGCTTGAGCGCGTGTGTGGGTGTATGAGACCTCTCCTCCGGCGGGGGCGACATACACCAAGAAACACACGAGGGCACAAACGCCTTTCGATGCGATGCCATTAAATCTTCCCTCCCCTTCCCCCCAGAACAGCAGTCGATCGACACCCGTCTTCCGGCGTAGGCTCCAAACCGCCTCTTCCTCCTCTCCTCTTTCTCAGCCACCCTCTATCTCTCACCACGTTAGCACCTTTCGACCGTGTTTACGCAACCTTAATCGCACGCTTTTTTCTCGCAGCCCCCTCCCTCTTCCTTCACACTCCCTATTCCCACCCCGGCTCTCCGCTTCCACCCCTCAAACACCGCCCCCTTCCGCCCCACGCGATCTCCCACAAACTCTTTTTCGCCGGACCCGCCGTGGAAAACACCTCCGCCTCACACCTCCCGACACCTCGGCGGGAACTGCGGTGGCGAAGGTCCCGTACGCCCACGCCTCTCTCCAAACTTCCCAGCCCTCAAACCCAACCGCTCTTCCTTTTCCGTTTTAATTCCCGGCACGACATCCTCCTTCGATTCCTCTTCCTCGATCTTTTTTCTTCCTCTTCCTCCTTAATTCTCTCACCGCCACCTTTTTTATTGACTTGGCTCTTCGCCCATTTAAAGAGAGAGAAAAGTATTCCCGGTGTCTCATGTCGACCCGGTCCACACTCGCCCGGCTCTTTTTTTCGCTCGACGTGGCCGTTCGCTCTCTCTCCGCAACACGCATTCGGACCCATTGAAATACTCGTCACGGAGTGATTCGTCCTGAGCTTTAGGGGTTTTTATCTGTAGCCACTCGCCTCGATAAGGTTTTATTGCGTCCGACTGACAATTAATTGAGGAGCCAGCGGAAAGAGAGAGAGAGAGAGGGGAATGAATCACTTCCAAAACCGCAGCTGCCATCGAACACCTTGGCTGCCGGCACTGTTATGAAAATAGGAATGTCTTGCGTAAAATTGCAATTTACTAGCAGTGAATGGCTACGGCATTGAAGGCGGATTTCCATTAAATATAATAATTTCATTTGCCCACATCATAGTCAATTTACGAATATTTTCTCTAATTGAAAACACATGTATAATGCTGTAGGCACGTAAGCCAACGAAATCAATAGATCTTAGTGGTTAGTCTGTCGGTAGGCTAAGGGAAATTACCGCTGAACGTATACTGAAGCAATATACGGACGCAGGCTAGAAGTAATTTACTATTTGAATAATTAAATTTAATGTAATTCGTTTAATTACTGATGTACGGTTGGCAAATTTGAGTTAGCACCCTGGGTAAACATACATTAATTGACAATCAATGCCACAATTTTTAAGTGATTTTTAAAGCATTAGTATCTACCTTAGCCAAAACGAATTTAAATTCCAAGAAACTAAGTTTCATAAAAAAAGTTCTAAAATCAATACGTGATCAATAATACGAGATTAATCTACGAAATGCATTTAAACCATGCAACTAAATATCTCCTGCCATCAGTGTCATGAAGCATATAGGTTTCCATTTTATTGGAAACTGTTTGAGACTACACGGAGAAATTTTTCTAATCGCACTATTAATCCACCCACTCATTATCGGCTTCCTTCAGCGTTAAAAAGAGTGTCTTCCAACTAAAACTGGCTGTAAATGGCTAATGCATTAAGCGTTCGGGATTTCATATCCACTTTCGCTAATAGCACAACCGAACGCTCCCAAAGGGCGACGTCATGAGCTTGAATGATTCCGGATGAGCGATTATCTGGATTCATAATCACCCGAGCGCGGCCCCAAAGTTGATGGGAAACATGCGCGATGGCTCCCCATTGAGGCGAAGAATTTGAACGGACGGTTACGCACGTCAACCGACGATGAGCATTCGATGAGATCACGCCTACATCCATTTCCTAACAATATTCCGGAGGGGAGGGCCTTACTTCAAACTGCGATTCACTCAAAGCACTCGGAAAACCGTTTCCGCGACGTCGCCGCCAATCAAAGAAAGCATCTTTCAGCCGCTTTTTTTATTTCATACCCCTTGTCCTCCCAATTTCCACTCTTCTCCAAACCCTCCAATGCACCATCCTTCCTCCCCACCTTAAATAAAATGAGGATTGAGAGTAGACCGACCATTCCCTAACCCTCTTGTGTACAGTCCAGTCCAAAATTAAATCAACACTTTGTGGCGCTGCATGAGTGGCTTCGGTTCGAATCTTCCTTACGCAACTAGGAAGCCTGAAACTGTTCTCTTGAGTAATGTCAAAGAGCAGTCACTCACCCTTACTTTCCGAATTCCTGCTCAGAACCATTTAAGGGTATCCAGTCAGTCAAAAATAATCCTTAAAATATTTTCCAGGAGGTAATCCAGAAGTGTTGGGTTAGTTTGGTACATGACTGTATAAAAATATTCACCACGTCAATGAATGAAATATGAGTATAAGTAAATTGACGATTCTCTCGCCCTCTTGCGAGCAGTCCTGGCCAAAATTAAAGCAACACTTTGTGGCACTGCAGATGTGACTCTTCTTGACGCGAACAGAATACCTTAGACGGTCTGTTCCAATTTCAAAGACTAGTCGAACACATCTTACTTCGTGTATTTCCCTTAGCATCCGTCGAATGTGTTAATTTATTCAAAATTAAAATTCAAAATCGTTTCAGTGAGGCCATTCATAAGTGCTATATTCATTTGACCAGGACTGTAAATACAGAACTCCACCCCCTCCCTGAATGAAAATAAATACAGAAAAAAGCGACCATTCTCTCACCCTCCAGCGCCCATCCAAAACCCACCACCCACTACCACTTCCGACCGCCTTTTTAAACCTCTCACGACACTAAACGAGCATAACCTTCACTCCTAAAAAACCAATGACTCCGGTGAAAAAAAATCCCCCACTTCCCGACCCTCCCAGGCGTCGAAAATACTATCCCATGCCCTCGAACTCACCCATCCCTTATTTTTTCCCTCCATCCCCCTCTCTACGGATCCACTTTCCCATCAAGGGCCAACCTCTCCCTCTCCCATTCCCATTCTCCTTCCTACTCACTACCCACACACACTCCCCCTCCCCCACCCCCTATTCTCCGAGCACCCTCTAACAATTAACAGAAGATTCCCGGCTCTGATAAACTTCCCTGACACATCATTAACTCTTTCGATTCCTCTCTCTCTTCTCTCTCCCTCCCTACATCCCACTTTCCAACCGACCCGTTCCTCCTCCTCTTCCCACTCCCTTGCGATCACCCCCCAAGACCCCTTGCGTCCTTGCCTTCCTATACCCATAACCCCCCGCGCTACACATCAACCCCTCCTCCTTCTTCCCTACCTCCCCTCACGGAACCCACCCACTACACCACCACCACCGTCCTCTCCTCCTCCCCATGCTCCCTCCATAGTTCCTTGTCGCACACGGTCCGCCACTCCCTATCTTACTCCGGAGCAAAAGCTAAACCACGAAAAACCCACGCGGAAAAGAGGGTCACGCCCACGATGTTAAAACAAAAGGCGAACGGGATGGCGCACGGTCAGAGGGGTGGGGGAAATAGAATGGTGGGGTGTGGGGTGGTGGGATTCAGAGTGAGGGAGAGAAAACTTCTTGAGAGGAGGAGGGTGTGGTGGGAGAGGAAATCGATGGAGAAAGCGAAGCGATGGATGAGAGGAGAAGAATCGTTGGTATTAGGGAAAGGGATTGCGCCGAGAGCAAGAGAGTGATCTATGACATAAATAGAATCGGAATGAGCGAGGAAAATCAAACAGAAATTACATTGGCGAAGGAGAGGATTGCTCATTTTCGGCATTTGAATATTAATTTAACATAGCCGTCTTTAGGAGTAACATGTTTCTTGGGAAGGTCTCGGTAGCTTGAGTGCCCTTCAATATAACGCGTAAAATATTCGAAAACACCTAGTTTTCCCATACGGGTTTTTCGAGAAACCCTTTTCTTCGGTCCTCGTACGTGGTCTAGAGAGTCTTTCCCATATCCCACGTGCGCAAACGTACGTTTTTACTGTCAAACATGGTCACCAAAATTACCTTCTGCGCATCAGTCCGGCAAATTTGAATCATACTTCAGAACGAAAAACACAGGGACACGCTTGCTTTCGTCGATTTTTACTGGTTCCAAGAAGAATAGTTCTCGAGGTTTTGGTGCAACATACAACTATAGAGCGCAAACGGGATGATAAAACAATAGCGTGAAATCTATAATTTTCCCGCCCAATGTTAACGCACCAAGTAATTGAATATTTACCTTGCCAATGCAATGATGAAAATGAATGGACCTATTTAACACTCATTTAAGTTGTATGTCTGCGGAGGGGGTTGCCGGGTGAAGACTATTATATTCTTATCTGGATCGGATAATAGTATTGAATTGAAATCATTTTACCAGCTATAATCAGCATGAAAATTTGACAAATTAAAGAGCAAGCTTCCTATCCTAATTAAATATGACAGACGTTGGTGAAAACTTCGTAAAACTAGGAGAAGCACCTCTCATCAGCGCATTTTCTCGATAACCCACTTCCGCACCTTCCTCTTCGAGTTGTAACTGAGCACAGCCTATTAAGAGGATAGAGATCAACTAGTTCAGCTATGAGAAGTAATTGTCACACATTTACAGACGGAGGAGGAGGATAAACGCATACGGAAGACTAGACGGGAAGTAAATAAACGAGAAGATTTGGAACACACAAAAACAAAGAACACGTAATTAGAAGAGGGAGGGGAGGAGACTGCATTGTGTGTGGGGTGTTGGGTGGATGCTGAATAGAAGGTGGTCAGACTCCGTGTGGCGCCTCTCAGTCGAGAGAAGCCAAGAGGGAGAAGGGTGGAGTGGGCACCACGGGCAGTTAATGAGTTCTCGACGAGTTGACCGCATGGGCCAAGCTGGATAGGAACGGGAGAGGTGAACGAGGGGGTTTGAAGGGTATGTATATATAAGGAGAAGAGCAGGAGAGGAGGGAGATGGGCAAAGTGACGAAACGGCGAATAAATGAATGCAAAAGAGAGATTCAACGGGCACTCGCTATCGTGGAGGAGGTCCTCACGTGATGTTGGGAAGAGTTTTAAGAGGAGAGATAAAAGCGGGAGGATGGGTTCGGAGGTAAGGAGGCACACACCGTTGTTTTTTCGGGCGGGAGGTGAAGGAGAATGACTATAGACTCGTGAGGGACGCACACACCAATTAAAGCGACTTTGAAATGCACTCGGAAGAAGGGGAAAGGAGTCTCCTCGTCGCCGACGGTGTTTGCGCGACCGTGGAAGGAGGGCGCGGCGACTCCGCGCTGGGCCGTGTGTCGTTGCGTGCCTCGTTTCCCACGTCCCTCCAAGACTGTGACCACCCCTTCCTTCCCTCCCTCGTCCTTTCCTTTATCAACTCTCTAACTCTTATTCAATATCCTGGTCCACCGACAATCATTAGACACGACCTGAGACTTCATTCAGCAAGGACTCGGAATCTTAAGGCCTCAACATTGACGAAATTTTTCAGTCAGATCCTCGAAAAATCTCGTATAATTGATAGAATCAGGAAATACTTAGTGATATTTCACAGCGTTAAAATGGTGAAAAGAAAAACACTTCATACCTAAAGTTCACACAATTTTTTTAGTACCAATCGATTTGGATGACTATAGCATTATTTGCAAGGTAATTGTTTAGGTAAAAAGGTAACTTTGGTGGCAAGATACTATTACCTAGAAAATGACACTATAGTCATCGAAATTGATCAATCAATAAAATAATTAGGAATTATACAAAGTGTTTTCTTCATCACGTCCAAATGCCTATTTTTTCTCTGTCTCCCCGCTTACCCATATTTCTCCTTACAATTCATGGGTTTTGCAACGCCGACTCCAGGTTTCTCTCCACCCTTCCCCCATTCCCATGATAATTTTTCTCTAACCAACCTACATACCTATTCTAAATGTCACAAATGACCGCAGTTTTCGGTCGCCGCCCCAAAATAATCGCCATACCAACAGAATAATTTTCTTACTTCTGTAAAATGCACGTCAAACGGGATGATTATTCGAATCCTAATGGTGCTCATACCAATGAAGTAACGTTTACATTAAAGAAATTAAAATCCATAGGGGAGTTAATTCAAAGCCCACAAAATATGATAATATTTAATGGGGTTCGGGATATTCATTGGGGGTCGGAGTAATTGACGCTTTTATCCCCCACACTTGTACCATTCTACGGCCTGGGACTGATTTTCACTTGGCAACATCACGTGCGTTTCGCAGACGCGCGATCGAGTGATTGATTGATTGCGCTGGATTATCGATCCGCGAAATGTTTGCTTTGCATTATGACACGGCATAATCAGTGTCGCCTTTCCACTTTTACGCAATGCCAACCTTTACTTTACCGTTATCTCCTCGCAGCCGCCAAGTGAGCATGTATGCGATGTTAAAAACATCCATTTTCACTCGTAAAGGGCTACCTCAAAGTGCCACCCAGATGTATGTACACCCCGTCGCTCTTAACGATTAACTTTAAGCTGTCAGGCAAACACTTTCAACCACTGTCAACAATAACAGCAGCTCCTGGTAGGCCATAGACAGTCCTACTAAAAGCGGCAGGATCACATACACATCAACCAAAAGGATGAGTAATGGCTACAGCAGCAATTGTTGTAGATATAATTTCAATGTTTTAGTGATGTTCAATCTGCAGGAAATTGGATGCTGCAATTCACCTGTTATAACGATTAGTTAATTAACGCAAATTAGTGATTATGTGGTGTACATTACCGGTGGCGTTTACACGACGTGGATAGTGGGAAAGTTCCACTTAAACCAGTATGGATAAATGGAAAAAATAAATTAACACGTAAACCATAAGTTAGCAATCTAACACGAAAGCAAAAGGAATTTTAAGTGGGTAAAGAGATCAGTTACTAACTTCGTTACAAGCACGTCAGAACTGCTAATACGTATTCTAACATAATTTGTTAGTAAGAGGGGTACATAGTGAGCATTGCTCTAAAATTCCATGGCATCTATTTAATTGATTTTTTTTGTATTGTTGAATTTTCCAATTTTCATATGCCACCGCAACATAGTTTCTTTTTTAGGTAATGCTTTCCCATTTAAAGCGTTCCTGTTTTCTTAGAGTATACAATTAGGTGGACATGAGCGTCAAAGACTTCTTGAGTTGGGGCTCTCAAAATTTATCACAAGGCTCACGTAGTATTTAAATCCTACATTTGCAAGTAAATTCCACAGAGTAGGTTGACTTTATTGTTTCAATAAACTGTCACATTACCCCAGCAACCTCTCTCAAACAATTGGCAGTGTTAGGAGAACGGAAGGAAGATCGTTTCCCTGACGCGAGCCAACAGTACCAAGGGACACGTGAGAAGGCAGCGGAGCGGGCGATGGCAGGGAATGGTGGTGTGCCACAAATCACATCGTAACAGCAGGAAATGGAGAGTCGGATTTGCGGAGGAAACGCCGCTGCGGGTGGAACCGTGGGTAGGAGGGTGAGCGGTTTACTGGAAGGGATTAGGAGGAGAAAATTAAGTGGGGGGCCGGGGACTGAGTGGGGAATCGAATAAGTAAGGTGTCGCCGTGGGACACACGGAAGAAAGAGAAGTGGCGGCGGAGAGGAAAACGACAGGACAAGTTCACAACAAGAGAAGAACTATTTCTCACCGAAACGATATGGCAATTTAAGATATTCCATTAGCATGTAGCGTTATTTGAAGCCCGCTTAGCATTCTTCAGAACGGGAAGAAGCATACAAAGATGGCAACTTATAATTAAATTTTAAATTAGAGCAATACTAAGTATCGTGTTGATGTGACCGAGGTCACAAGCCAGCCGACTCAATCCGGGGACTTTTTTGTTTAATCTGTCCATCAAACACTGCAGCAAGTTTCTACTGATTTTACCAACAATTTATAGGGGCCAAAAATGAACAGTAACAATGGTTTATGATGGCTGAGGTCATCGGTCCAACAAGAGGAAGAGTATTCGGCTAATGCAGAAATTCAGAGGAGGTAGGACGAAGAGAGGAGAAAAAATCGGCGTCGGCATTAGCCTGACTTTGACAGATGTGGTCCACAGTGGTATATCCCATCCGATTCGAACTCGGCGCACAAAGTCGTCGGCGGCATTTAAGCGCGGTCGTGACTCCACTGATAAAATTTACGTCAGTACACTCTGTTTTGACCCAGAACCCCGACGTAAAAGACCAGTACACTATTTCTAACACAAAACTGATCCTTCCGAAGGTATAGTAAAGATACAATGAGGGTCAGGGCCATCAGAGAACCAGCAACGAGCAGAGAAAGAATCGAAGGGGATTTTTGGGGGGAGAGAGAAGAGTGGTGGGTTGGGGAAGGCAAAAGAAAGTGAGAAGGGGGATGGATCGTTCGTGGTGGGTGTGAGAGAGACGAACGTGATCCGGAAAAAAGCGGGTGGTTGATGGTAGAGGGCTGAGAACAGGGGAGGGGTGTGCCGCCCAAACTAGGTAGGGGTTTGGGAGGAAGGGAAAAAGGGTACACAAGAGTGTGGAGGAAGACCAGGGGCGAAAAGGGTAGGTGAGGGGGGAAGGGGCAGAAAGAGAAAGAGAGAGTATGGGGGATGAAGTGGAGGAGGGACAGAGCAGCTGATTAATCGCCCTACTGGCTGAATCTCGGCAGGCTAATCACTCTTTTCCGCATCTGATCTAATTGCATTCATTTCGCATTCCACACGAGGGTGGGGGGTTTGTTGGTAAGAGGATCCGGCGACGGAGGATGACCTCAGGGGGGAGGGGGGGAGCAGGAGAAGAGAGGAGTGGGTTTAGGGAAGAGTGGGATACCGCAGGACGGAGAACGGCACTGTGGGCGTTCAAGGGAGGATTGTGACTGAGGGCAGGAGAGAGTATAGGATGGGCGGACTAGAGAAACTGGAAGGGATGTCGGAGGAATTTTAAAGGACATCACTTTAAAAGGGTGCGCTCCCGTCAGGGTTTGGGGGAATGGAAGCGGAGGGTACGCAGAGATAAGGGACCATTGTGGTCTGCATGGTGACATCTCAGGGGGGGTCATGATAGAATACTGTCTGAAATTCCGGAGGAGAAGAGAGGAAGGGGAGGAGATATATTCGAGTTTAAGGATCCCGCTCACGATCTCCATGCACGGCCTCCTATACCCGCACACGGTAACCCGTCGCAGAACCCATCAAGTACCGGAAAAGAGACCTTGCAAATGATGCGAGGCATGCTGGCGCAAAACGACTAAAGACATTTGAGACTGACGAGTAGACCTCATTCACTAAGCTTTCACCAACGTTAAAGGCAGGTTGGGATGGACTACGGGGGCTAGTTAGACAATGATAATTTAATGCTTTCCCAGGGTATGATGTTAGTGAACTCTGTCAGGTTCTTCCCTGGGTGAAACCACATTTCTGCCGACGCTTCGATGGACGACTAGTACATCAAAACGTCGGCAGAAATGCAGAGTTTGAATCGGTGGAGAACCAGAACAGACCTATCTGATAATATCCGCCCCTCATAAAGTCGCCAAATTTCATGCAAAATAGAGACTATTGCCTATGTTTCTTCAATTTTAAATCCAGCAGATTTATCCTGAAAATTGGCAACCTTTGAACTCCAGGGACTGAGGAAAATAAAAGGCGTAAAATGATTCTAGCATGGGGCAACAGTCTTTTTCTCCACTTCATTTCTCAAAGAGGTATTTACCATCGCCACAACAATTTTGCCTCCAGTAAAGGAGAAAAACAACTCATGGTGCAAACTGTTGCAAAGGAGAAAAATAGAAGTAGAAAATGCATTTGAGTACACCGGATCACAAGAGTCTATCTTCTCGGAGTCAACTTCCTTTGATGCATTGACTATCGCTCCCCCTCTTTGTTTTATGAAATGAAATAGGCCATAATTTCATGCAAGGAGGATTCAGGGCAACGCTCACGCAATTACTGGACCATTCAAGACATAAAAAGATCCCCGGGGTTCAAGCCTTTGCATTATGCACGGCCTAAAATTCTCTACGCGATATCTTTTTAACACCAATTAATTGAACTTCGCGGAGGTCGCTGGCTCTTAAATTACACCAAGGCTTCGACTCCCCGACGTGCGAATGAAATAGGAGCAACGTAAGTGAATAGAGGGCAGCAGAGAGATTTTCCAGGGACGAGGCAAAGAGGGAGGAAGTCGAGGAAATTATATGGGACGGTGAGAAATGGTCGCAGTGGGTGAAAAAGGAAGGAAATCCAGAGGCTATCAAAGAAACATGGGGGGCGATTTAGAAGCGGGTGTCGGTTGTATAGCTTGAGAGAGACTGTGAGGGGTGACTGTGGGTAGGTGTTAACTGAGGTTAGAGGGGGGGAGAAAGAGATCGCAGTGATCCAGGAGGAGAGTAACAGGGATAAAAAAGAGTGAGGGGAATAGAGAACGTAAAGGAAGAGGGTTGAAGGGATTTGGCCAGATGAAGAAGAACGCCACTTCGTTTAGGAGATTCCACGCCGAGCATCATGCGACTCAGCAAAAAGAGGGAGAAAGGAGGCGAACGACTGAGAATGAGTAAATAATAGTTGGGAAGAAATGGCTCACACGTAAGAGTCTAAGATGACATGGGGTCCAATTAAATTAAAAATAAAATTAGAACATATCCCCGTCAAAGACATTACCAGTGAACGTGTAGCTTGAATTAATCATTCGGACGCAACACTCCAATTACAAAACGTGCGATGCTACATAAAGAGGAAATATACTTGAAAGTAGATATCTGCATTAGAAACCACGCATGATCACAGTAGGAAATTATATCATAATTTCAGAGGGATACCAACTGCATTGTAGACGGCTCCGTGCATAAATCTTTTCATTTACCATGCACACCTTTTCAATAGCTTACCGCATATACTACATAAACAAAGCTTTTTCCAAGTACTAGCTCAAAGCGTGGGATTAAGCCATGGCGTTTGCCGGTTCCAATAATTTTTGCCTTTATAAATTTTGAGGTGTGGAGTGGAAGAATATCTTAAGTTGGGAGAGAATTGAGGAGGCTTCATCAAGGGAGGCTCAATTCATTTTCGGTTCTACCAGCTCTTTGTATGTGCCTAAAACCTTGATACAGTTGACGTGGAAATTTTGTCGAGAAAAAGAACATATCCGAAGGAACGAACTTAACTCAGTACCCACTAAATTTCGGAATTATGCATAGCTGAGAGTGGAACGAGTTAGATTGCCGAAATGTGCTGCGGGTATATGCACTACGGCATACCTGCCTTAATCGACAATTTTCATAACGATGGTTCAGATACAGATAATATCGCTTCCTAATGCCACCAAATCGAGAAAAACAGTCAATTCTCAACATTAAAAAAACTTACCTACAAAATACATACCCATCACGTCATTTCTTTTAGAGATTGGCAAAGTCAAAGTACTTAGCTACTTCTGTTTGGCCTAGGAAACTGGCTCTCTTTTAATGATTTCCTCCATAATGCCCAATCCTTGCATCTCATTCGCTTCTCTTACACTCATGCATTGCTTCATACACGCTATCCTGTTCTTAAGACTCCTAATATTCTCCCCCCTCTCTGGGGTCTCTTCCATCACATTTTCCCATGAATGCCTTTGTCTACCTATTCCTCTTCCATTATTCACTCTACTATTACATATCTCATTCGGTATTTAAAAAACAAGTCCTATAAATGAGTTTGAGGATTCGCAGAAATATGTGGAGTTGCGTCATCCGTGGGTGGGCAGAGTTTAATGAGACCTTCGCGAAGGGAAAATTCAGGACTCAGAGGATGATAATAAACATGGAGAGATTAAAAAAGAAGGGAAGCAGAAAGAGAACGCAGAGATATGAAACATAGAAGCGAGGAGAGCGAACCGAGAGGGAGAAAAAGTTCTAGTGCGTGCACATGCGTGTGCATGTCCCTTCCAGCGGGTTAGCCGTTTAATACACGCTAGCAGAGGTTGGGCCGGCTTATACTACCGTGAGTTAGAACCAGATTCTTGCAGCCTAATTACCGCATGAAGGTGATAAATCACAGCGTGCGGCAGAACTGTTGCCAGCCACCTCTCTTGACCCCTTCCTATGCGATTATTTCTCCCCTCCTCCACTTTACACCCGCCCTCTCTCTCTCGTTGCTGTCCCTTGAGCTTAAACCCCTTCCCTCCGTACCTACGAACCAACTCGCTACCCCCTCTTATACAGTATAGCTACACCCTCAGCTCCTTCCTCTCCCACCACCACCCCAACCCACTCCGCTCACACCCCCACGCCCAGTCAACTATGTCTCCAGTGAAATACGCCTCCCGTCCCCACCCCACACCCTTCCACCTGTTCATACCACCCCATGGGATCGGCCAGAGGGGCACTAATCTCGGATAACGAGTAGAGTTCGAGAAAGGAGGAAAGAGAGAGAATAAAGTGTAAATGGAACTGAGAGAGGGAGTGAATGTAGTGTCGAAAGGATGAATGGAAAAAATTGAGAATATGAAAGTTTTACTACCGCCTAGTGGTGAATGGAATTAGTTTCGACGCAGGCCAATTTACAAGGGGATCGAGATGGTGCGGTGGGCGGAGTACAAAAAGTCCATCTCGAAGGCTCGGGTTCGTATTCCGGCAGTGGCGGAGATTATTTGGCAGAATCCCGGAACTTGGTCGGGTGTCACGTGGAGAGCTTTTCAAGAGCAGTATTCCATCCGTCCGATGGGACCCTGAACCGCGTTCTCCCAGGCGCTTTTCGAAAAGAGCAGGGTAATGCCGGCACCGTGTTATTACTCCCCCCTCCCCACCATTCCCAAAAATGACCTTAATTGTAGAAACCTCCCCCCCCCACGGAACCAACCATGAAGTAGAGATGGAGAGGAAGAGAGATGAATAAATAGTGTAAATGGAGTAAGTAGAGATACGGGTGGGAGTGAATATAGCGGGAGAGTTAGGTAAGTAAAAAAATGAGGGAATATGAAAGTTTTACTGCCGGCTGGTGGAGAAGGGAATTGGTTTTGTGGTCGACCAATTTACAAAGCGGAGCCACGGAGTAAATCTACTTGAAACTAGGTCAGACCGCCTGAAAACTCCTACGCTACGCTCTCCAGAGAGGAAATTACTGCCGCACTTCAGGGCAAAACGTGAATATATTCGCAGATGAAAGCAATGTAGACCAGATCTGGTACACATATTTTAGTGCGATCATTTCCTTCATAAGAGTCTGGTTTCGGTTGCTTCATGCGGAAGAAATGTAATCGGTCTTAACTAGAACTGACTCAAAGCTCTTTGAGCCATAAGGCAGTATTTGAATGAACGTTAACAAATCACCCTGGTAAAATGCTTAAAAAATACTATGATACAGCAAGGGAAAAAACGACTTACATCACTACGATCTCTGTCATCTTTGTTCAGTCGGCAATCAATATTTAACCATCTACTAATGGAGCGGTATCCTAGAATTCCCACGTAATGAGTAATTAAATATAAGCTACACGTTTGGACTAATAACATAATTACTCAAGACTACAGCAATGCAAATGTGCTATCATTAGTTTCTTAGCCCTTTATAACACTTTTACAGTCGTGCATGTTATCATTATTGCTCTACCCTGGCACTACATATGCAGGAAGTAAAAAGTTGAAAAATTATAAGGCACAACCGACTACATTCGTGGAGATTCTCTACTACCGCACACATTTATGGCTACAGCGCAAACGGTGCATACCGTAACAGCGCATTTACCTTTCCATTTTTCCCCCAATTCATTTCCCTCAGATGGTTGCCTTTTATTTCTTCCCAGAGGAAATTTAGGTAGCTTGCAAGGTAATGTGTAGGTGAATGCAGATGTACTAGAGTAGAGAGGAGTGAATGCGTGTAAGGGGAGAAAGTGGTGCTGCAAGAATTAAAATTGGTCTCGTGACCTTAGGTAAACCCTCACTTCAAGGTGCTTAGACGCCTCGCTCCCATAAAAGACATGAATAAGTCAAGAGAAACGCGACTTCAAAGCAAGAGACCAGAGCTCTCACATCCACGCATACAATCTCAAATATATCCCTTGTTTTCTTTTGTCCTTAACCGCCCCCCCCCCAACCCCCCCTCCTCCCCCACCCCACATATATCCGATCCAGAGCTACAGGGGGAACATTAAAATCGGGAAAAGGAAGGCGACATCAGCGTGTGAGATGGATTTTTCCGGTTCATATGCATTCAAATGAAGTCCGATTGCGAAGCGGAGGGAGAGGAAGAAGCAATGCATTTTTACGAGGCGTATTAACGCGACATTAGCATTCTGTTCATTTTTTTTACTCCTGCAGCAGAGAGTGGACCGGACGTCTTATCGTTTCGCCCTGTCTCCAGTCTTTTGTTTCTGCATTCACGAGGGGCGTTCCCTTCACCGACTCCCATATCGTCACTTTCGGCGCGAATATTCACAAGATGTATGCGCGCTTTTTATTGACCCTAGGGCGCGGGTGCGTATCAGTGAGGTTTCCCTAACGATACTTCCTCAATAAATTCATAGGTCTAACGCGGTTCCACTTGCCTTTGCGCGTGGTTGGTGGCTGTCGCAAAAAAATAAGGAACAGATTTCCCGTGAGAAGACCGAAGGCAAAGGTGTCGTGGGTAATTGCAATAAAAAAACACATTAAGTCAGCAATGACTCCGGATCAACTCTTGTTTTGACAAGGTACCCGGATAAGAAAGTCCTCACAAAATAAAAGGAATACGCCTTTTTCTCGCGGCACTCGGATTAAAGGTGTGGTGGTGAATATTTACTTGGAAATTACCTTGGAGATGGATAAAGGCTTAACAAGAATGACCTCCGGAAATAACAAAGCATGCGGCGAGTGATTATGAGCTTTTAATATGCAGAGCAATTCAGCCATAAATATGACAAATTGCCAACAAGTAAAAATTTGGCCGACCTCATAGTAGGTGGTAATAACAGACTGTTGCATCACCGGCACTTTCAAGCATATGCGTCCATTTATTACAACTTCAAAGACTATTTGCAGTTGTACTTCTAAAATGATCGAGATACATATCATTGTAAAAGCATACTATTCTCCTGTTGCTTAGTTCCCGGAAAAAATATTACAAAATCTAGTCGTGTGCATCCTCTTATGCATGTATTGAAGATACCTGCCATAAGAATATAATTATTTCGAGAAAAATTGTTTTTCTTTCTTCGTTTTGTTATATCAGTTATATCTTCGGTTTTTACGGTTCAGAATAGTATTTCTTTGACGGTAAGAAAGACACAATTTGGTAATCATTCAAGAGATTGAGTTTTCAAACACTACAATATTCTAATACATTTTTCATTGAGAACAGATAGCCTCTAAAGGAAGCCATCGGAGAGAGTTATTCGCTCCACAATTAATATTTTTACAAAAGAATCACAGAAACCAATCGGGCAACGATTCAAGGGGAAGGTATTAATAAATTCTTCCCACAGAACAAAACAATGCCAAGCCAAAGCACTTTTGAGCAATCGGAAAGGTAGATCTGTAAAACCATTAAAGAAAGGCCTAAAAAAATGTTTTCAAATAAGAGAACGAATGAAATCCTCGAATCGCCTTTTGTGAGCCGCGGCATGCCATTATTTTTTTCCAGTTATTTCCGACTGAATACGGAGGAGGATGGGGAGAGGAGGATGGAAAGAATATAATGGGCTTGAGGAGGAAAAGATATGGAAAATGTGGGGGGAGTGGTGGATGGAATGAGTTCGTCGGCCCGGAGACGGATGGGGCGAAGAAGTACAAACGGATTGTTTAGGAATTATTATTGGGCGAAGGTTTTCCAAACGATTGGGGGGATGAGGGAGGGAGAGGTAGGGATCAGGGGAGGGAGGTCGGGCGGGTGTTGAGAGCCGAGCTTTCGGGATCCCAAAGATAGGATCTCCGAAATTGCCAAGAGTCGACTCGATTGGGCATTTTGGGGGAACGACTTTTTGGCCCTCGAGTATCACAGCGGAGAGTAGGGAGATGAGTATCGCCGTTCAATCATAAGCCATAACCCACGGCATATGTTCGGGTATATAGGAAAGCCATCTGTAAGGTGGGAGGGAACGATATGGTGGTGGTTGTGGTTCAGGCACACCAACAATCCATGAGACGAGCCATGGGAAAAAAGTAAAGAAAAAAGCGTATTTCTCTGTCTCTCAAGAACATCGCGATAATGCCCAGAGGGCCCAAGGTCCTTGAAGGGATGTTTTTTTTTCAAATACGAATCGAAGGCCCTTACTTGTTTCCGGTTCGAAAATTTTTTCGGGGTGGAGAGAGTACGCCACCAGAACATTAGCCATATGGCAGATTAGAGGGAGCGAAAGGAATATAAGTTCCAATCCACTCGCAGTTTATGCAGATTCAGCGATTGTGACCCAGTCATTTAATACGGGACTGAAATAACTATATAACCCAATACAGCCGACTGCATTGAGAAATTTCCTTCGGCGAATTATATTCCCCCCAGCTGATTGAAATGAGATTTCAGTTTTTAACTGTTTCGACGATTTATTTTCCTCTGGAATAATAATTTTTCATGCGTTAAGGTCACGTTTCGATGGAGTTTGATCATGCAAGACGTTATTTTTCCATTTAATAAAACTAAAACTTTTATCAATATCTCACTTAAGAATTTTGAGGCTGCTAAGTTTTTCTCACATATTAAAAGCATGTTAAATTACTCATTAAAGACGTATTCAGTTTTGATAAATGCCCCCCTCATGTACACATTGATACTGTAACGTTTGAACACTACCCAAGTGTTTGTTTAAATGTAATAATTTAGTATAATATTTATTCAAATGTTTTAATTTATTTGAATGTGCAAATGCTGGATTGTTGAAATGTTTGTGGTTGCTGAGGTTTTGTTTTGGAGGGAGGATGGGTTGTTAAGGAAGGAGGAGAGCAGGTCTGGAAGCTGCTGTGCTTGAGTAAAAAGAAGTTTAGAATAAAGAAAACAGAAACTAGATGTTTCTAATTTGTACACCCCATCCGACGCTACAATACCCATGAAAATGTCTGCATAGCATGAGACCAAGAATGAATGGACGGTCGCCAAAAAAAGAAAACTTTAATATCCTGGTCTCTTTTTACGTCGCCAAACTTCCCTCGATTAAGCCATCAAATTCGTGAGAGCACCGCTTGATAGCATTAAATCGAGAACTTGGATCGCAAGACACACCACGGATCGCATCATGAATGAGTTTTAAAAAAATAAGGAACTTAATAAAATTAGGCAGGTCAGAAAACGGTTCGAATGTGGACTCTCAAGCAAGAGAAATTGGGTGGGGGGAGGGAACCGTATGCAAGCGGTTGAGGGCATTTAAAACCTTCCCTTAACTCACTCCGGATGACAGGTATACCATATACCTACATCTTCCATCGTTTCACAAAACCTATAGCCGCGTCGGGATTAACCATCCTCCCTTCCTCTCTCTCTCATTTTCTTCGCTCGGGTCCATTCGAGTCTTTCCGCCACCCGCCGAGGCCGCGTCTCACATAACAAGGACCCCGACTGCGTGGACCACTATAGCTCGCCCAGATCTCCCACTCGGCGGCGGTCGCCACATCCTCCCACCTCTCACACACACCTCTATCTCCCGTTCAAAACTCCTTCCAACTCCGACCGACCCTTTCGACGCACAAGCACGCCTCCAAAGGGAGTATCATCTTTCTTTTTTCCTTTCATTTTGCACCCCAATGGAGCATTCATTAGCCATTTCTTTCCACTTCCTCCGTCAAGTCAAGGCCTTCGCTGGCTAGCCACGGCTCGTAAGGTCTTGGGAATTTGAGTGAATCTCACAATGGTCTACTGCATTAATTTAAAGAAGAGAATTAGAGAATTCCACGGACCATACAGTATGATAGCCTAGGAACATATTGAAGGCACCAAAATGGGCAATCGGTCACATTGAATGGATCATTTAGCAATTTATACGCAGAAGAAATGATGTTCGGAGAAGAATCTTCGCGGTACCGTATTGATTTATCTAAATGTGCAAATAACTTATTATACTTTTTTAGGAGGAAATAGGTCTTCTACGTCACAGATCGTATTATGAATTAGTTGCAATGTGCAAAAAAAGAAACTTTCAAATTTAGGTCGGTCAATTTAAACTTGAATTTTGTGAAATACTTAAGAAATATACATACTCCTTTCAGCAAAAACTCTTGGGTCTCGATGTCTCCAGCAAATATTTTCGATTGTATATTTAACAAATAAAAATTAATAATAATTCCTTGTTTTTACTGTGAATTAATTATAGCCCTGATGAAGCAAAAACAACTGAGAAACGTTGGCTAATGAGTAAAAAGCGTTTATTATATTGCCAAGACCTATTTTATCCTGAGAAATAATTCATTAATAAAAAGAGGTCAAGAAAATGTAACATCTGCATAAAAGTACCTACATTAACTAAAAAAATATAATTTTATGTTAAGTTGAACGATACACGTTTCGCAAGATAGGCAAATTACGGATATCATTTACCACAAAAAAACAGCCTTCATCCTCGTTCGTCAAGACGTCCCTTATTTTCTTCTCTAATCGATGGCTTGGTACTATCCCGCGATGAGGTGGCCTGCGAACGAGGTTAGAGATCTCCGCAAACCTATTTAAAGTTTTCATCCTCTGCGTTCCATAAACTTCCCCGCGAATTCGGCAGAAACTACGGAACGTTTCACCAGTGATTTCTCCGGAGAATGTCCACAGTTACGGTAACATCCCTTTCCACTCAGATTTTACGGAAACATCACGTCGCGGCCTTTTTCCAAAAACTTTCTCCACAAATAATGTGGTGCCCATTTCCCTAAGAATAAAATTGTACGCATTCATCATAGGGTCTTTAAGCACAGCATTGAAACAAGCATTTATTCTCGACGAATATCGGAAACTCTAGCAGATAGGTAAGGGTGGTATTTAATTCTGCCCAAGTGTGAACGGGAGTCATAAATAACCAGGGAGACAAAAGAGTTCTCCTTATCAAGAGGGAGACCCGCTTGAAGAATATATCACGCACTTGTATAATTCATACCTACAAAACGCAAAACTTTCTCGACTTTCGGAAGTAATTTTCCCCCGCTAATTAAAAGCCAGCGAAGAAATATATGTCCCACTCTTTTGACACCATTCCTCGTCCGAGGAAGTGAATAATCAAGGGCGATTATCCGGGACTAACCCTCCGGACAGTCGCGAGTTCCCATTGTCGATCTACCGGGGAGGGACAGTGGGAGGGGGGGGATGAGGTTGTGGGTGGGGAAAGGTGAAGGAGGACGAGAGGGTAGAAAACTTTATAGCCGCGGGAGCGTGCCTCGGAAACATGATAGAAGGGGAGAGGGGGGAGAAAACGATGAGGGTTGGTTAGGGTGCATGGCAGGGAAATGAAATGCCCGAAAAAGATGATGAGGGAGAGGGATAGTGTTCAAGAGGGAAATGCACAGTTGGTGGGGGAGGGATAAGGAGGGGAAAGCAGGAGGGAGGGAGGGGAGTGGTAGAAATAACAGATGTCCCGAAAAACATTGGTTATCAAATGCTTTCGTGGGGTGTGTTTGACGACCGGAGCTGTTATTTAAGGACGGCGAATGAGGGGGGAAAGAAAAGGGATCGATCGTCAGGAATGCATAGCTGGAACTGATCGCCGAGGGTGTGAGATATCCGTAAGAAAGATAGGTCGGAGAGGAGGAGGATGTGGCGTAGCTGGGAAGGAAAGACTGGAGGAATGGGAAGAGGCAGAGTTTTAAAATGACGGTCGTGATGGCAAGGGAAGATGGGGCGATATGGTTCCTTGAATGTGGTGCAAGATGGGTGGGGGGGGCTGGTGTATTGCAACACGCGTTTCCCACCGTTTACGGGAGAGGGGGGGAAGGCAGCACAGAAGACGGTCATGAAGTGATTTTAGGAAAACGTGACCATTCGTCAAAAGGCACCGTTTACCATGAGTGGACAACTTGAGGATATACCCACGCCGAGAATATATAGCTTTTTGAATCGAAGACGTTTGATTGCCTCCCTCCTTTAAGATTCGGGTTTTGAATTCCGACGACGAGCTGAACTATTCCTTAGAATTGTCTCCTGGAATGTGAAAAGGTAAAACAGACACGAAACAAATCTTAGTGAGGGGGTTCAATAAAGACGAAAGCGAACACTCCCAAAGAGCGAATAATTCTGTGAGAAACGTGGCAGCATATTTAACTTTTCTTTGGTCTTCACTAATCAGATTTAATTTCCCATTAAAATTAGTATAAAGACCTCGTAAGAATATGAAAAAGGGAAAGTAGCCAAAATTCAATCGATGGGTACTGCAAGACATTTACTGACCAAGCACTGACAATCCAGAGTTGATAAATTGAGACGAAATATATTTCTTGAAAATGACACGGAGAATGTGCCGACATCTGAGAAAACAGAAGGGTTTACACATTAAAACTGGATTTAGTTAATTTACAAACGAAGATAACGTCATCAACTCGTAACCAAACCTGTTTTAGTCGATTCAAACCGCATTGTTTGGCTGAGATAATTCACAAAATTCCGCACTATATTGGACGCTTACTTAAGAAAAATGAAGTTCGAAATAATATTGGAGGAGGCATTTACCTAAATCAAATAACGCAAAACATGGCAGCTTATCCACGGTGTATAGTTGTATAGCACGCGCGTCAATTTATGAAAGTTCACCGGCAAGAATTAATATCGATTCCGAATGCGTCGAGTAAAAGGACAACTGAAAACCACAAAACCCACCCCGAAACACGAAGCGTGGGATCCAAAAGAGGAGAGAGCGATTCCATAATGCACATACCTGACTCACGTAAGGCACAACCACCACCAGGGCCCGCCCCCTTTCAACCTGAACACATCGAACAGCCTTCCAAAGGATGAGGAGTCCCTTAAACGGTTAAACGGTCTAAAAACACTGTGATGGTCGAGCTTTTACGGGCGCTGACTCGTACTATGGGTAGTTGAGAGGGAGAAAAAAAGCCAACAACAGATGTAGTGAACTCAAAACTCCTCATATATTGGAACCAAATACTACCGAGAAACACCGACGGATCTAAGAAAAAGGAATCGAACCACCCGAGAGGAAATGTATACCTACTCCCAAACAGACCGCCAAGGATGATGGAGGTCACCTGATGCCGAATGGGAATATCAAAGAGGGGGAAAGAGAATGTTATTGGGGAGAAGGCGGGCAGGAGAGTCAGTCAGAGGAGATCGAATTGGGACTATAATTCCGAATGTCGGGACCCGACGAAGTGTACATAAATCACGAAGTGGGAAAAATGATGATACGGCTTCAATTCTTCCTTTAGACCCCCCTCCACCCTTACCCAGCCCTTGGATCGATCTAATGCATGTTATTTGGTAAACGACACCGATTTTCCCCTCCACCCCTCCCCCCTCTCGATTTACCAATTCTTGTAATTGTGGAGGGGAACTGAACGGCTGGCGAGGAAGGGGAGGGTGGGTTTTAAGAGAGGGGGGTCATTATGGTTACTTCCTAGCAACGCCCTTCCTTCCTTTTCTTTTCCTTCTCTTGCTTTCCCTTCCTAACTTCCCTCTTTATCCTCTCTCTGTCTTCATGACTCATCCCAGGCGTTTCTTACGCAGAATCAAAAGAACCACCGTTCCTTCCGACTCTGCGAGGGGAATAAGGCAGGAATGTCACATAATGTAAAATCCGATTCCGAAGCACGGAGCAAATATAATCATGACTGATTTTCCGTGCTCGTAAAAAAAAACTTTTCCACGGATAATATTCAAATCTGTAAGAACAGAGATTTTCAAAATATTAATAGGCATCATAAATTTCACCTGATTGCTCCTCTGGAATTCACAATAAACTGAGCGTGGCCTAATTGCGCTTGAAGCAGATATGAAGTCATTTTCCAGCGAAAAAATACCTGTTCAGGTCTACAATTAATCCCTCGCATTAATAACCATGACGGTGCAATTACTCGAAACGTTTATCTCTTAAAATCGGAGTCATTCATCTACCTCGGTATGTCGGCGAGGGGGGAAATTAACGAAAAATAGGCAAACTATAAACTAGCGAGGATAAAACAAACGAGGAGAGTTATGTACATTCTAATTTTCAGATATAACATCTTTCCCGATTCCGTCGGATAAATGCATTCCTATGTTCGAGCAAGTTCGAACCAAGGAAATGCTCGAGCATGATCTATTTCTACATCAGTGATGCTCAAGCTTCCACGGGAGATCTTTGGGGCCATTTATTTTTCTCATTAGGAAAAAGTCTTAAACTTATCACTGCCCAAAGAACAATCTCCAACACCTACATTCTTCAAGCTCGAGCATGTTTTATTTCACTCCGGATCATCAACGACGCTCAAGCTTCGGCGGAAGATCTTAAGGAATTTTTCTCTTGGAAATATACTGAAACTTATCACTGCTCAACGAACAATATCCAACGCCTTTATCTCCCATATGCTCAATTATTATACCTGGGCGCTGCAGCACCGAATCTCCCATCTCACTCGGACGTTCTCCACACCTATCATTCCAACTCCGCGAGGACCCGCACCCGTAGCTTCCACTTCTCCGGTCTCTTTTATCTGTGATACAATCGGAACGCATCCACCAATATCCCCGTTTCGCTCCTTTTTTCCTTGTGTCCTCAATTACACCTTTCGTTTCCGACGAAAAATAAAGAAAAAACGTTCCTTCTGCCTTCCGTCTCACCGCTAAAATTGCACGTCTTTCTAACACTTGGAAAGATACAGCTGAACTCCGGGCTCAAAAAGGCGCCAGCGGCCAATGCATTCCACCGGTCTTCTATCTCTCGACTTCAGTAACTCGTATTATTACGCTTTTCCCACTGTCTTTAATATTTTTATTCTTATCTCGGCCCCGCTAATGGCCCAGTCGCGATGTTTCTTCAATCGTGATGCGGGCTCTCACAGGAAAAATAAACGGCGCGAGAGATCTTCGGAGGGGATTTATTCGGTTGGAACCATGTTATCATTCGTTTAAAAGTGTTTGGTATATCTCACCCACCCGTTCTACTTCTTTCTACGGATGCACTCATTTACACTTATCTCCTCTAAGGTTTCCCGCACGATGGTAATCCACTCAACATGAAACGACATCAACATAAATTCCAAAAATGTATGCAACAAGATGAGAGAGCGTTGAGCGAGTTGACGGCCGCAAATATTTCTTCCCTTTATCAAACTTTCGCTTGAAGTATTTTCACTTTAGCAAAAAAATTAATTTAATTCATTCATTCATTCCTGAGAAAGAGAGAGAGTACCATTCTCCGAATTCACATCTACGAACACACACACAATTACGAGGAGTTGCTTGGATCGATTGGACTTAGAGAGTTATCAACAAGTATCGCTAAAAAAAAAAGCTATCGAGGCTACAAAATTGAAAGCTGGAGGTCCACCCTAATCTGAGAGCAAGCCACCCTTCCTTGTCAGCGTCGTTGACTCCCAGAATGGGCACACGCGAAAATATTTAGTCAAATATTTATATCGTGACCGCGCACGGAATAACTCATCACGTGACTCTTTCCTCCTCGCCCTGCCCTCTCTCTCTCCAAAAGGGAATCTTAATCCGCAGCTGGAATCAGTGTTCAGAGGTGGAAGTGCGGCAACTGCGGAGGAACAAATGTGGAAAGGTTGGAGCGATAACAAAAAAAAGCGGAGCATGATTCCAGCACGAAACTTTTTCGAATTCGTCCTTCACTACGATACGGTATGGAGTTGTGAGATGCCGGTAGCGAACATTTTCCAACGTGAAAAGTTAGAGCTTTTGAGCCACATAACTAAAGGTCGAAGTAGAGTCAATATCACTTTTCAAATGCTCCAGATCGATTTGGAAACTGAGAATCTCAATCATTATCGTTGAATAGATGAGCGTAGATCTATTTATTATAAGTGAGTCCATGAGAACTGTAATTATAGAAAAAACTGATGGAGGCATACGGCACATTGTGGAATTTTGCTGCGTTAAGCATGGCGAAAAGAAATCAATTCCACTTAGGTTCTTTTTCCCCGATTAATTTTATCGTCGATGTGTCATTATCATGGTAAAATTGACCAACGCCAATTGGTTATTATCAACGTTACCTTGACAATGATGCATAGACGTTGAAATCAATCGGTATAAAGAACCTAAGTGGACAAGTACAAAAATGTTTTTTGCCATGCTTTAAACAATAAAATCTTGGATACTGACAAAATTATTGATGAAGGCCGAATTTACATCCAAGGCCGATATTTCTCTACACACCCTATACCTAGTTATAGCCATGTCAATCCGCACTCGCCTATTCGATATATTATTTATTGAGAGCCAATCGCGAAGATAGTATCACGAAGCTCAAAGAAAAATTGAGAAAACTGGAGTGGAAGAAGTGGAATGGTAGAGGGTGAGTGAAATAAGAGCATTCATCGGTCAGGTTGTAGTTTTTACTCTTTCCACATTATCCTTCCGCCCCTCCTCTCTCACACTTCCCTCCTGCTTTTCATTCCCTACTGGTCCCAAACGCCTCCTCCCCTTCCCTTTCCCACCCAAACTCGTGTTCTCACGTCGGGCCCCAAGGTGTTTATGGGACGCTCCCTGGAAAACGATTCCTTCGACTGCTATTTTACTCCCTACTCCCTTCCCGAGCGAGCAAGACGCGAAAGAGCAAGAGAGAGAGAGAGAAGTGGTCGGGCCAGACAAAGACGGTCTCGACAGGTGGAATGAGGCAAATGGTTTTGGCGATAAAAATACCCCACTCCAGACGTTGGTACTTTTTTTTAATGGACCCATTTCTCTCATTGGCGCTGCATTGTAACGCGGTACCTTTCGCAAACAGCCATTTACTTTTCGTCCGCGGCCTTCGTTTAATCAATTCTTCCCTTTGCTCTGCCAAATAAATAAAGCTTCTCCCTCCTTGGATGCGCCAAAGGGAAAGTCCGAGACGGCAGCGAAAGAAACAAAGGATTCACTTTAAGACCCATCTTAATGTTCTCGCTCCTTGATTTCGGAACCTTCTTAATACTTAAAAGTCGTTTCTACCTCGGGTCTATTTTCGCTACTGCTTTTCTCCCACCACGGTCCTTATATATTTCATATAAGCAGTAGCAATACTTTCGGTTACAGGTCTCAAAGGAAAGCGCGTACATAACGTAGGATTTAAAAAAACGGAAGAAAATCCCTGTCAAAGCATTATGCCCATTGTTTCTAAAGCATTTGTGGCATATAGTGCAGCGAATGTTAAATAAAATTCTCCTTCTTCTACATATTTTCTGGTATTTACTATTTCATTAATATTCGTAGATTTTTAACATTTGTAGGATACAGGCCTGATTTTGCAATACCAAGTCAGCGTTAATGAGAAAACGGAATACCCTGTATGTTAACTTCAAGTTGACTTCGAGTTCCGTTGTATTATATTACATCGGACTGTTGGACAGTTGACAGCTAGCGATGGGAGAGAGACTATGAACTTTGGTTTACTTACCGAGAAAACACTTAAATTAATTAGATATTATAAAATCGGCACATAGTGTAGTGCCTGTTGGTGAAAATTCACCCCTGCAACCCTTTTCAAAGCATCAAGTAGATGTAAGTACAGAGAACTATGTACGGCAGAAGAAGAAACCACCTCAACAACGGGAAATAAAAAAAGTTATTCAGTGGTCTAAAGTGGTTGGAGCGATGTTTGTTTACGTACAGATTTGCGTGAAAATTTGCATCTGTTCTCATTAGTGATATCTGTAGATAAAAGTTAAAAAATTGAATTGCACCAATATGGTGTTTTGCCATTGAATTATATTTTAACACGTAGCCTTACAGCACAACATATAATTTGTAATAATTTAATTACATATGTACAGATTTTCTTCTAAACGCAAAATAAAACATTTGGTAATATTTTAAATGTTGCTAACAAATATCAAGGTGCCACACCTAGTCCAATATTCGAAATCAAAATATTTAAATATAATTTCGTCTAAATTCGTATACCGCGCCGAAAACTCTAGTCATATAATGCTGAAATTAAAGAAAATAAATTTGAAACATAAATCTTTTATCATTTCCATTGCTGCCTGTACGATGAGTTCCAACGCATAAACTGATGCACTATAGTGAAATGTAGGTCAAGAATTTTTTTTCAACTAACATGAAAAACTTATTAAATGTGCACTCAATGACACACGATTACCGCTCCAGCCACCTTAATAGTCGATTAACGCGCCCAGTTTCCAGCCTAAGTGTCCCATTCATGAGTGCAGCACCGCAACACGGTATCGACCGCAATGCGCGAGGATTTGCGAGTGAGCATCGGCACTGGAACAATGGATTTGCCGGACGATAAGTCCACGCAGAGGTTAGAAAGAGATGGGCGGAGATGAGATGGGGGATTTTGAAGAGCGAAAATGGTCTGTGAAACCAGGAGGGGTGTTTTCTCGAGCGGCATCGCGAGGAAGGGGGGGAGGGTAAGAGGGAGGGAGGAGAGAGAGAGGGGGGGGAAGGAGGAGGAGGTGGGAAAGGTGAGGGCGCCTCGGCTTCAGAGAGGTAGACTCCCCGTGGAGACCGCCGCTCTAGACGGTGAGACGTACACACGATCGAGGCAAGGCACTCGGAATGTGGTAATCGGGATGAGGGCAGGAGGTGAAAGAAGAACGCGCAAGGACGAGGGAATGAAAAATAGGAGAAACGCCAAATTGTTGGAGAAGGGAGTGGAAGAATACTTTGGTTTTATTAGGACCAATGGCTCAGGTTAAATCGAACCGTTCAACCCAAGCTACTAGTCCTAAAAAAAACCAGCATTCTTGTCCGAGGCAACATACTCGAACCCACGACCTTTTGGGTTGATTGGCCGGCACGTTACCGAGCAAGCTACCCCCCTTGGGGCTATAGAAAATAGGTTTAGTCAGATTGGTAATAGGACTAGGGATCGTCGAAATATAGACATGATTGTCGGGAATATAGGCGTGGAGTTCATCCGTATAGTGGGGCTTGGCGAGTTATACATACAGAGAGGAAGGTCCTGACCTTAGATTTCAGCTTCGGCATTATGTAATTCAAGCATATTAAGGATTCGGTAGAATTTTGGAGCATAAGGAAAAGGAAATGCGCACCTCCTACACAGGTGAAAAGTGGATAATAATTTTACTCTATAAAATAATTGGGGTTCACCAATGCTGTGAGCAATCTATTAGATTCACCACTCGTTGTGGTGAATGTGAATGTGAAATAAAATTCCAAGGAAACCGCTGAAATAGTTTTCTGAAACGCTATTAGATATAACAATGGTTTGTGGCACGAAACGAACAGAGAAAACAAGGAATATTAAGATCTGGTATGTTAAAAAAAATAGCCTTTCACTTTTTATCCCACGGATCAAATTTATTACGATTCGATCTGGGATCTATATTTCTCGAGCAACGTACCGCGTCCGCTTGGTCGGATCGTAGAAGAGAGACACAAATTGCCTTTATGAAATAGAAAGGCCAGTCAGGGGTGAGCCCACAAATGACACGCTTATAGAAACGAGAGCGGACTGGGAAAACCACGTTTCAGACTGAAACTGGTTGTTTAAATACGGGGAAGCGATAAAAATGAAAGGTTGATGCGGAGGTATGGAGAAATGAATGCGGCTAATGACATGACTACGGGATAGGCCAGGGCAAAACAAAAAAAGTTGAGCACCGTCGGAAAACGGTCTGATTGCGAACAAAACGACAGCAGGAGAAAAGGCCGAGAAGTAATAATTCCGGGAATTAATACGACGTTTTGGACGTCGATTGGCCAAGAAAAGCGAAGACAAGAGGGTGGTGTATATCTCGAGCCTTTAGTCCATTTCCTTTGCCGGTGATGTGTTAGGTGTTAGGCGATCGAGGAAATGCCCGAGGTCATAATGTAATCACAAATTATACAGAGTAGAAAAAGAAGCATATAGAAAAAAACAACGAGAGGCGCAGTGTGTTTCCAAATGTGAAATATATCTCTCTGAACTTGTTTGGATCCATTCCGAAATGGACGAAAAAAACGTTGGGTTTAAAGCCTTAAACGCATATGTTATTGCGTATAAATAGCCTACCAACATGGATTTACGAGCCACCTAACAGCAATCTTCAGGTAATGACCCATACTCCGTCACTAAAGCTGGAAAATAAGTTTAGGACCTCTTGCAGCCCTTTTGACTACGCATTAAAGGCGACACTTTCTCTGATAAATTTATTAGGTTTGATATATTTTCCTTCGAAATTTTATTGAGACAACAATTTTTGTTTAAGATAGCGATCATGAAATATTCTGACACCAATCAAGCAAAATTATAAACAGTTGACGGTTCTTTTGCAGTACATCGAATTCACCGCCTTCGGACTCATATTCCCTACATTTGAAATTCAGTCTTTCCTAAGTTTAAATGAACACCATATTTGTATCAATTTAGTAGAGCCTTTTCCCGCTTATATGAAGATTCGAGTGTTTATTATCATACCAAGTAATCAGAAACTATAAATTTTGACTACGCATTCTCGGTGCGCAGTATTTTGTCAAAGATTCTCATTATCGAGCAATTTGTGAAGCGGATGGCATTGATGTGAACACAAAGTTACGGTATACAGAAACTTCAATGGCCAGAGCTACATAAGAAGCAAAATTATTTGTTAATTTTATTTAAAGGAAAGGCCATTTTACCGGTTAAAGATATTCGCAAAGTGGAGATTAGGCGAAGAACCAATATACGATTCGCGACCCATTACTCACCCTTTCACTAAAATTCTTAGCGGTCGCCACAGAAATCCTTTCTAAAAGCCATATAAGAACGATTTATTTTGCCAAAAGCGGGTAAAACGAGGACATGAGATTTGCATTATTGAATCTACCGGCTAAAAACTCCGTGGAAAAGAGAAAACTTCAGCTGTGAGGTTGACGGCATGCGGAACGAACGTGTGCTACGCCCGATTTCCTCAAAAGGTCGTCCTTCTCCTATAACACCGTCTATTGGTTATCTTTATCGATCTTATCTTCGTAAAGAAAATGACATTCCGAACTTCTCTTTGAGACCCGTCGTTTACCATACAAAAGTTGTCACACCGGTTCCCCGATTATAATACGTTTTCATGGGCGAGAAACAGCTGATTCCAAAGCCAGTCCTTTTTCCACCCTAAGCCCTAAAAAGCAATTGAGGATTTAACGGCTGCGCACGCACCATGGAACGACACCGCGACGTAATTCAGGACGGAACGAAAACACATGAAAGCGAACTGTTATAATTTTCTTCTCTGCCCCCAGATCAAACCAAATATACACGCTGTCCAACTATCTATCTTTCTAGTTCAGTGGGCACATCTTTTTTCGTTCAAAAATATACGATTGTATCAATACAAATTCATCTGGCATTAATGAGGCGTAATTTAAATCCACGTTTCACCATGTTAGAATGGCAGCAGCAAAAGCATGACAATGTATTCCGATACATGCTTGAGTGTGTGTCGTTACATTAAAAAAATAAGAAGTGCACAGCGAGACGAATGAGCTCTAAAACGCCGAGAATTTTCTCGACTGTAAATTAAGTCGCCTGAAGCTCGTATCAGCGACAGATATTATGCACTCACAGAAACTCCATTCTGGTAGATTTCTATCTTAAGAACTCGCAGAAAAACAATTCGCACAAGCTTGGGCAAAATAAACTCGACTCTATAGTCATGTCACTGAGTCTCCCTGGAAACTTAGAATAACGGCAGTCGTTAGCGATTAGCATTTCCGTTCGCGCACAATAAGAAAACAAGCACAGATGATTCGGCGATAAAATAAAATCGACAACATCTGATTCTCGACTGCGTCCGACGTGTCTATTCGATGCATTATTCATATCGACCTGCGGTCGGTTAGAGATCATCAACAAGTTCCGAGGAATGTTTTCGCCTCTAAACCCCTCGCTTGATCAGTTACGAAAATTATCTCCATATAAATATATAAGAAACGACTCGATTCCGCTTGGATCGAAGACTTAAACGTAAAGAGCCGAACGGCGTAAATTTCCGATTCCCCCGAGTAATTATGAAAAGGAACGGTGAGCGATCGCAAGGGCGAAAACAATCCTCGACCATGAAGCGTGTGCGGCACGCGCGGGCACATACTCTCCCCGATTTCGATAGCACCGCTGCATAATTTGGACAAAAGGAAGGAGGCCCTCACATACACATATTAAGGTCCGTAAGGGCGATGACTGCAAAAGCGTTCGTCAATGGCATTGCCATCCCCGAGATGAGGATGGCTGTTGAATATTGGACGAGGCCTGACCAAAGGGAAGAGCGCGCGTAATACGAACTACTACATTGATGGACAATGGGAGCGCAGACAGTAGTCGAGGGAGTTGGGGAAAAGTGAAACATACATATGAATTAAACCCTCTCGCATGAACGGTTCCAGATACAAAACCGGAACGTACAGACAGGTCATAATGGGTGAGAGCACCATTGGGGAGTTGGGATGGGTTAATGCGGTGGCGAGAGAAAAACTTTGGAGTGGTGCGCAAAGAGTACCACTGGGTGGATACATTGAGCTAGAGCGCGTATTGTGCCCGGAGTTTTTTTTACGAGACACATTATATATTTAAGCCAACAAAGAAAGCCTCACTCGAAGGGTTCCATAGCCGGTTCACGGTGTCTAATTATGATACACCTCCGAATATTTCAATCTTCCGCTCTCAATTGATTCACAGCAATAACAAATGACTCGATCAATCCAATCTTTCAACGTAAAGATGCACGAAAGTATATGGCATCTAGTGTTTTTCAAATTAAATAATTCCAAAATACTTAAATATGTATTTTAAAAAATAAACTAGGGGCAGCGAGGAATTGTATCATGCCAATTATTCCAAATATTTTAAAATTAAGTGCTTCATGACTGTATAAATCAAAACGCACAAACGAATAATATATTCCATTGATATTACGGCTATTTCAATAGAGATCATCCACTTGCACTTTTAAACTTTTACTTCACGTAAGCTCACTAGATCTGTTGTTAACAGTAGGATGAGGCATTGAGATAAAACGAAAAAAAAAATATGCAAACAACAATATTAATATTTATAGCCAGAGTTTTTATTTATTTTCTTAATCAGTTTCACAGGTAAAAGTACCATGGCTAATAAGAAATTCCCTGTCGATATTTAATGACGAAAAAATTTGATAATGTCCTAAGAAAACACGAAACAAAGAAACGAACGGAAGGCTCATATAATGAATGTATAATGAGCGCTGAAAGCCGCAAGTTACCGCAGGCCAAATCATCGTATTGTATCTCTCTCTCGTCATTGCAGAAACATTTTCTTATTCCAGAAAACCTGTCACAAGCGCTTGAACGCACTTAGGGGGTCTCTCTACCGAGGGGCATAATTGATGCGCCCCCAAAAACTACACGCACAACAGCCTTTCACCACTCGCCCTCGGCACGGGAGATGGGAGATCTGATGATGAGTGGCGGGGGATGTATGAGTTGCTAATGCGAGACGAAAAGCACTGCACTCTCATTCCCTCTTCGGAGAAAGGATTCCCTACTGAGGGGGGCTGGGAAGGGAGGGATGGGGGACGGAAATCCCACCCCGAAAGACTACCCACCACCCTCACAAAGACCCCGGGTCGACGCCTCGCGACTGTAGCCTCTGCCGCCGCTGCAGACGTCCACCGCCGCCGCCGCGGCAGTAGGAACGAGAGTAAAACTCGGACGGCGGCAGCTGAACAAAGCCAGGTGGCGTTCGGTCGTATGCAGGAAAAGAGGAGGGGATGGTTTTCGGAGAGCGGGGTGTAGGGGCAGGGGGGTAAGGGGGCTTAAAACTGGAGATGGGGAGGGTAGGAAGGGTGCGCGGCGTAGGATTTTCCACCCTCCCCTACACACGCTCCGAACCGTCTCCCTCCCCCAAGACCAATAGGCAATAATGGAAAAACAAGTTGAAATCCTATCGGGCACCCAACCCCTACTCACTCCCAACGACTCATCTTTTCTACCACCCCATCCGCAGGGCGCAACACACCACTGCTCTCTCTCTCTCTCTCTCTGTCAAACTAAAAACTTGACCGGAGGGAGGGGGGAAGCTTTCGCACAATGCCCCCGCGCCCGGCACAGTATTCCGTTCCGCTAACTCCTCCAAACTATGTATAACCACCCAAAAAAAATCCCCCTCTTCCCCACTTCCACTACCCCTCTCCTGGAGGCAGGCAAGCAAACCCAAGGTTCTTACAGTACGAGTCTATACTCTAAGAACCTTGAAGCAAACCTTCCCCTCCTCCCCCTCTCCACCTCCCCCTTACTCCTCGTCCCCCTCCCAAGTCCGTGTGTCCCGTAGAGCGTGAAGAATTTCTTTCAACTAATCACGCATCGGTCGGAAAAATTACGGCGGGTGCGGCGGGATGTGAAAATGCGGAGCGGACGGAGGGAAATGTACAAAAAGAAAGAAAGGGAGGGGGGGAGATGGGGCGGGGGAGAACCCATATGAGATCGGGAGAAGCTCGGCATACACGCACAAACACACAAACAGACGTACACACACGCGGAGGGAGAAAAGAGGAGGTTCATCTTCAGACGAGTGCACAATAGAAACTCTTCCTTCCTTTTACTTCTCCATCCATATGAGGGGGATGGATGTTCCGCCTTCTTCTCCTCCTAAATCCTTCCTTTCATTTCCATTGGAGCTTCTTCGGTATCTCGATGCATCCCGCGATAAGTGTCCGCTCGGAATATTTTCTTAAACCACTTAACCGACGCGGTTGGTTACTTTTAGTTCCCGCCTGTTTTGCCTTCGTTTACGTTATGGTCCTATAGGGAAGCTTAAACCATGAACTTCAATCCTCTTAAACCTTCAACTTCAAAATTTCAGCTCGAAACTTACCAAACTTTAAGTCGACGAATCTAGAGGTATAAATATGCGGGGATGCAGTTTGGCCGGTTGGTGAAAGTCGGCATTCAAGGAAATTCGACGTATGGTAGTTTTTAGGAGAATTCATGAAGCACGATGCTGTGATCACATGGCGAACGCGCTAGTTTACGAGGATCAGCGTAAATTCTAATGACTCTGCCAATGAAGGTATTAGCGTTGAAAGTTAAATAAAGAAATATTTCTGATTCCTATTCGACGATGAATTACACGGATTTCGTAGATGATTAGACATAGCATGAGGATTATTGGCGCTTAAAACCAACTGAATCTAAAGAGAGGGCTAATAAATGTCTGCTACGTAGTTTGGAGAACAAGAAGGTTACTTCATATCATGTGAAAATATAACGCGTCATGATAGGTAGCAATTAGTACGTGAATAACTAATAATTCATAGTGTAAGTCCCATCCCTTGAGATTTGTGAAATGTGAGCGCTATTATATTCCATATTAACGCGTGTTACATACACTCATATTTGTATATCGTGAGCATGAATATAGATACTGGATAGAAATCCGCCATCTTCTCCCGTGTAAATCCCCCGTAAGCGTTGTCGGTAAATTCCGCACCCTATAGAAGTTCCATTTTCTAACTGTGGGTAGTTGGTAGGTAGCGTTAGCGTCGTTAAGGTTGTGCAAGGTCGCTATACCCCAGGTGATGACACGCACTTAACTAAAGTAATCCACCATCTTGAATCCAGATCGCAGTGGGAATTCAAATTTTCCATGTAAATGAATGGCTGACATAGGTTAAAAGAACCACGGATATCTCACGTAAGATGAAACAATAATATTTGCGAGGGCAATAGGTAATGTCATGCTACTTGGGAATATGTTTAGACAACCGGGCTTAAGTCTTCCGTTCGACTCCAGAAGAAAATGTGAAATTACCTCAGACTCCGATTATTGATAGGTAACACGGCAAACATAGGTTTCCACTTGTCCAGCCGGCAGTTCAATACCCTTACCTTTCTTCTTGCTGGATCAGTAGGAAAATACGTAAGTAATCTGTAATTACAATTTTTGCAAAGGAAACAACACTGACAATAATGGAATTCCCGGATTTCTACAGCGGTTGTTTATAAAAATGAATTTATGAATTTAAGCCTTATTTAATGAATAAACGTTTTTAGTTCCAGACATCGGCATTTAATCCAATTTTAATTTAATCAGTATTTACTTCCTGAAGCGATACTAATTAATTTACCCGATTAATCATGAACATAACCCTTAGTACTCGCTCTGTGGCCAGTTTAAATTGCCGCCAATAGTTCTACCAATGCCCGTTTGTTTACAGCGCTGCCATCGCCTCAGTCGCGGTAGCCTAGCCTGCGGAATTGTCGACAATAGATCCGAGGCCATTGATTCCCATCCAGTATTCTATATTCATGATCGTGAGCTTAGAACGAGTCAACAAATGACTAGGCTTCTAGGATTACGCCAGGAAGGAGACTTCTTCGGACGTTAACCAGCGATTGTCCGGACGTTCGCCCAGTTGATATTTGACTCCTACCCAAAAAAACAACATTCGGCATCTCATTCCCTACATTCAAGTTTCATCGTCCAAGCACTCTCCTGGTCCCAGCCATTTCTGCCTACCTCCCCAGCAACTTCCTCCTTTTTAAACCTTACGTGCCCTTCCCGTTGTCCCTGCGGCCCTTTTATTCCGACTGTCTGCCCAACCTCCGGTTGACCCTCTTCCTCCACACACAGCCGCCCACTCCTCTCCCTCATCCACCCTCCATCACATACGCACACACTATATTAATTTTGACGTGATTTGATGTGACTCATTTCACAATGGGGACTGGCCGACTCCACAAAAGATGATGGGGGCTCTCCTTGCCGAGTTAGGAGGAGGGCGGGAGGCAGGGAGTTGGGTTCGAAGATGGGATGGGGCCGAAGGGGGAAGGGGATGGAATAATATGGAGGGGAAGAGATGCCCTAAGGGGGGAGAGATGAGGGGTGGTGGGGGCGTTGGGGAAGATTTCACCGTTCAAAAGGGAGAGAGGGGAGTTGGGATGCACCGGGGGGGAGGGGGCGGGAGGGGAATTCTTTGAGGGAGGGGAAGTTGAGGAAGATCAGAAAGAGATGTGGAGAACTCTTCCGAGAGGAGGGGAAAAGTGTGTTGCGATGAGTATAAAACATAATTATAGGTGGGAATAATAGCAATCGCATTACTTAGAGACGGAAAATGAAGTAATAATGCCAATATCACATTACACTTGAGTGTCACAGCGTGAGGTTTACAGAACTGGACTGCACGGTCGATAACACTAATATAATCAAGTACTTTTCCTCGCCTTTTTCCCAATAATAATGGTCAAAACCAGGAAAAATAGGCAAAACCGTAGTATCAAGAAACAATACTTTAAAATTTATAAAAATATTTTGGTACTTTACCACTCGCATCAAAAAAATGGCAACGTTTGTTCACCTAACACCCACTACCACACACCCAATTCGCGACTTTTCGAACGTCTAATGGATATGCATAGCATTTACATTATTATAAATTATTCCCTAATAATAATACTTAACCTAAGTGAATTACTGAGAGCACTCTGAACAAATAGAAGCACCTTAAAAAACAAAAAAAGTAACTTCAGCGGAAAATAAATTTTAAAAATTACGTGCTCAATGAAATACAACACCTTAAAAAATAAATATCACACGGTAAACATGACGTTGCACATTACAGCGCTTCAAAACTGCATTGATTTAATAAATTGTCAAGCAGAGTTATCAAACAGATATGCTGGACACTACGCTGAAAATTCCAGATCTGCAGAAGGAGAGGATGGGGAGTTGGTATCGGTAGAAATGAGAGGATGTGGAAGAAGAATATGGGAAGTAGTAAAGATGGAATGCATCATCGGATGGGAGCCGAAAAAAAACAAGGTCTGCGTGATTGTGTGTGTATGCATTGGAGAGGGGTCGAAAGAAATAAAAAAACAATAGGCCATCGTCCGAGGAGAGATGCAGTGGTCGGGGAGGAACGTTCTGGAGGGCCCATAGATTGCCCCGCGTCCTGTGTAGTGCGAGGGGTGGGCTCCTGCCTCAGACCAATATCCCACAGAATGCATAGCGGGAAAATGAATGCACTGGACGGGGGACGAGAAGGAATCACACATACATGAGTGTGTGGGAAAACTGCTCATGTGGGAGGGACCCTAGCATTGAACGGAAACGGGACTTAAGTGGGCCCCATATATAAGTGGGAGAGGGACAAAAACGATAATGGTAAGCAGTAAAAATGCCCCAACGTTGATTGAAACACCGAAATATCGCAACTCTCGAACTCCATTCTTCTCGGTGAAATCGAAAGGAAAGATTCAGCCTTCTCGGAAAGGTAAGCAAGCCGGAATTGAGGTATGCATATGGCTAGTGATGAGTGAAATTAAAGGAAACAACGAGGGAATCGCTTGGTGTATGTGGCTAAATATAGCTCCCACTAAAGTTTCTGGTACTGCACAGTGGACTATATTGGGACGTGGGCTACGGAACTTTCAAAATCCTGCATCCACCCAGATGCGAGTAACCTCAGCTGTCAATCCCCTCTCCAAATAATTAAACAACCAAGTAAGAGAGATTCGGTCGCGGCAATATGTCGCAATTCTATCTGCAAAGAGGGGCCCCACGGGCAAAGTCCACCAGAATGTTGCGGAAAAATGACAGAGTAAGAGAGGAAATCCCCAGAATAACAATCCTCTTTCCTTGCGATAATACACCCACGAATATCGGGAATTCCGAATGGCTATTCCAACAAAAACCGCTCATTTCGAAAACTCTAATACTAACCCGGATATATTCCACCACGACCACCTCCTATGAAAAATTTCACAATGAGATCACCGCATCGATCTCGGCCCTAAAATTATCTCATAACGAGTCGCAAAACGAGGATGTTTCCTGCGTAAACATATACCGACAAACGCCGCATTTAAGGTTACCGGCGAGCCAATTAAACGTCCCGTATGTTACGAGATATCATTTTCCGAAAATAAAAACTCTGGATCCATTCTCATTCCTTAATAACTCTTAAACGTTCGCGGTTGCGATTGTCTTTATGTAAAGACTCACGACTCAAAACCGGCAATTTACGAAATGACTCAGATTATCTCGTCCTCCGCAGTTATCCATTATGTGAAGAGGGTCCTTCTTGAGGAAAAGGAAAGGGAGAACGAGAGAGGGAGGAGCGAATCGGGAAAGAGAGAAAAAAACTATTGGAGAATAAGGAAAAAGACAATGGGAAGCCTCCATTTAAGGGCCTAATGAATAGCTTAGGGGAAATGCTTGGGACGTGAGTTTCGAGGAACGTTTGCGGGAACTGTAGGAGGACGATACGTCCAAGTTTGTGTCAGCTGTGCGTGTATGTAAATACCATGACTGCTTAATAGGAATGTTCGCTTAGGAAAAAAAAATAGCAACACCAGTTGAATCATCCTGCTAGCATAACTGTTTTTCAGAGATGATATTTTCATACGTATCTTTCATAGGCGGATACATACAAACTGGTAAGAATTAGTCCCTAAAAACGTTTCTCGACGGCTTGTTTTAAGGCATGTCAACTGATGTTTACATACATGACAATATCATCATTCTTGCTTATTTTTCAGATTATTTCAACAACTGAAAACAACTCATAATTGCTTATTACGCTGAATGTTTTTCTTTGATGGAATGCCAATTTTTGGGTCCCACGGCAAGTTTACTATATATACTCACAGCAATTTATTTTACATTCAGCTTATCAATTACGTTAAAGTTTAACATCCAAGGCTACTTCATTAACCTAATTTATCGATGACATGAGACTTAAAGAACTGAGTGAGGTATTCGGTTAGTAGGTTCATATTCCAATTTTAGAAACTTGAAGTAGCCATGTAAATGTTTTAATAACCCGCATCATATCTCAGCTTTCAGCGGGTTCCTTTGAGAATTAACGAAAAGACATTACTACCTGGATAATTTAACGATATTCGAAACGGGTAAATTCACATATTTTTCACCATGGACATCAATGTCAAATAAAAATGAAGCCAGCGTTTTCAATTTGATCAATCTCTATTTTACCAGATCGCCTTCGCAGCCGGTAAGTCAACCCTATCTGAGTGATTAGCTATCGGAAAATGATGGATATGGCTGATTGCCCGGAAAGATTATTTCAACGATTGCCAGAACTATCGTACCGGAATAATTGAAAATATTGGCGATGATTCCATGCTGGCCAATCTCCTATTTCACAATTGACTCCATCGAGAACCACCCGATTGCAATCTGAATAAGAAATTGCTTGATGAAACTTTGAACCCATAGTACTTATTTACGGTTCGGTGAGGGGGGAAGGTCAATGATAAATAACTTCTCAAGGAATACCAGCAATTTTAAATAAACATTGACGGGTTTAATTAATTATTTAAAAACATTCTAGACGGAATAGCAAGTGAAATGTCAATAATAGCAAAAACTATCTAATGTAATCCGTCAACCACTACTAAAATGTTGGGTGATTGTTGCCAAATATAGACATTTCATGGAACTGGTAGGTACATATAATTCACACAACTATTTACGCTAGGCTTCTCTTGTCTCCCAATACTTTTACCGATAGCGTAACATAATTTATCTCATTTCACTAATTAAATATATAAAATACTTGATCAAACTGAAATGTCCAACATCGTCAAAAACCTAGCGTTTGCTCATACGGACATTACGCGAACAGTAACCCCACCGCAGCAGCCAGGTCGGTAACTCGAGTGCCGCGGAGGTCTGAAAACACAGGTTCGAGCACTGAAGACGTGGATGATTTGTTTTCCTAAGGATTAGGACTTAGGTTAGACGGAAATAAATTTAGAACTGAACATCTTATGTCCCGATTCTACTCAAGCACAACACTAACAGACGAAGTGCAAACAGAGAACTCCCCACAACACAGTATCACTACGAGGACCAACATTGGTCATCCCCTGCTCTCTGGACGCATCCCTGAGGAATTTAAAAAATCAAAGCCTCGTTCACAACAACCTAACTCGGTGTGACTTGACTTGACTCGGCACAATGCCGAATATGAGACCTTGACAATAGCGTCTACCAGTTCACAACGGCTTAGTGACGTAAATCGACTTGGCGTAGCCTGGAGTTGAGCCCACCTCAACTTTCTCTTAATTCCAGCCAATAGCATGCATGGCCTGCTGGGCTATAGATAGTCGAGCAGCAATCTATTTCTACACTCAATATCTCCTCAATCAGCATATTGAAAGCGTGGTTTTGTTGTGAAGTCGCCTGTAGATCGTTTAAGGTAGTTTGGGCGAGATATTTCCCTAGTCATAATGGAGACCATATTCAAATTTTATTTTTTAACTCCAGCGTCTGTAAGAACCACGAAGTAATTATTTTAATATTTATGGCGCAAATATATAGTTATATATGTCAAACGTTCCCAGTAATTAATTAAATACATCCACATAAGTCTCGAACCTGACTCATTTTTTTCACTCCGTACGGTGAAAACGCCTTCACAACAGATGTATTTTTTTTGCGATTCTGTAAAAATTACTGCGGTTAGTAATTGACTATATTTTATAAATAGTTGATAAAACATACAGACTACACCATTAGTTTTTTGACGAAATCTAGGTGCTGTGCTATAAATTCCTAATTTTTTCAACATTTTCCCGCTGGAGCGCGCAGCCGTAATCCATCCCATGCAAGACACTTTATATTTATAGTCAAATTGCTCGAAAAGTAATTCGGCAAGAGGTTAGCATTTTGATATCATTGGAAATTTGAGAGTTTTTTCCTTAAAAGGAGGTCAAATTCATCAAATTCTAGGTGAAGTGACATCTCGCTCAAAATACCTTAAGATAAACGATAATTTTTCAGCGTGAAAACCCTTTTTCCAAGCGAACTTGTTCGCTGACGCCCATTCCGCCAACTTTTCTCAGTCTACCATCCCCTCCTTACACTCAAGGGTGGGAAACCCATAATTACGACGAAGTGGCCAGAGTAAAAAGGCTGGCTGTCTAGAACTCTTCCTCACGTAACTCACTCCTTTTTTTCCATCCCATAATCCCACTGAGCCTTCGCTCAAATCTTTGACTCACACCTCGGCAGGATTCCCCACATACACATATCCACGAACTCACGCCAAGCTTAAATTCATCCGCAGATGGAACTTCTCCACCCACAACCCTCTTTCTTCGCAACCGATGATTCTCCCGAAATATCGGGACCATCAGAATCGGGTTGGTATATTGGAAAAATTCCAAATTAAGGGCCATGTTTCGTAACGTCGAAGAGGTGGAGGGCATTTAAGAGGAATCCTGTCCCTCAACTGGATTATCAGAGGAAAGTATTTTTCAGGGAATAAAGTTTCCGAAAACATGAAAATGTATCACCATCACTTACTTGTGCATTTTTTTAATACAACACGTATAGTTAACTAAATACATACATCATTTATATCAACTAAATAAATTTAAAACCGATGTGGTATTAATGTAAAATGTGTCGAAAATTAACTGAAAATTCCCCTTGCATCTAGCCTCGATACTGTACACTGAGGAGGACTCAGGGTATCCCAAACGTAAAATTGGGCAAGTGCTGACGCTTGGTTTTTTCTCACCACCCTTCAATTTGAAACCGCGCAAATGACACACCTGTCAGTCGCTTCCTATAATAGCTATTACATCTGCTATGGAGGACCATCCCATTCTACCTTGCACCGTAGCCGGCTATCCAACGGACACACAAAACGAGCCCAACTCACTCCTTTCCCCCTTCCTCCCTAACACATAAAAAGCTTTCGATGAACGTCCCTCGACTATCCACATTCCCTCTCCCCAACTTTAACCCAGGCGATGTGTCATTCATCCGTGCTGAGTTTCTTCCATTCCCCTCATCAAGCTCGCAAGACACCCTCCACTCCACCCCTTAACCACTCTAACTCCTTCCAACACCCACCCAAGACTTCCAGGCCCCCCAAACCACTCCAGAATCTCTCATCTCCCGGTTCTACTCCTCCCACCACCTCTTCGCCCTCACCATCCTACTTCCCCACACCAATGGATTTCCTTCCACCACTCCGTTTTACCGCTAGTCCGCGCCGGTTACCTTTGGCCAGCCGACTCCGCCGAGGCCCTTGAGTCTCCTCCCGCTGTAATTTGGTCCCCCGCACACCAATTGGAGACGGCGGTGTAGACGTCTAGTCCTGGACAAAATTATCGCAATACTTTTGTATTGCATCCGCGAACAATTTTTCTAGCATAATGTTTTTAGGAACTGAGGACAGAACCGGTGCAACGACGGAATAAAGGGAGTCGCGGGTCTTCAACTGCTCATTGGATTCACTCAGAAAATATTCTCCGATTTTCCAGTTGGGTAGGGAAAGTTTGTATAGAACTCACTCGTACAGTATCACGAAGGGCAGCGTGAATATTGGCCAGGGACTGCACATGAAACAAAATCACCACGACAGTGAGATGCGGCGGGTTGTTTCTCGACGTTCACGCTAGTGGATCCTTGGCGAACCACGAGCACGCGAGCACGATTTTTCGCGGCCAAGAGGGCAAATTCGGGCGCATCCGAGCGAGGATCACGTCGTAGATTAACCAATTAACGCACTGGTCCGAAAAATATAATCTCTCGCGATAAATACGATGGCGGAAGAAATCACGAGGAATGTGCATCCTGTACGTCTTCAGTAGATTCTCTTGTTCGGTTAATGCGATACAGTTTTAGATTACTACTTCATACGCAGAACACCGGGATTTGAATCAGTATGGGTAGGGGCTTTCGGTTACTAATAAATAGTAAAGTCTCTACTGTAGGAATAGCGGATAATATCTGGATCTTATGGAGGAATTGAGATAGGTAAAATATATCACGTACCTCGATAATGCAAGGTATTACCTCAGCAACCTGAATATTTTACTGGAGTAGCTTTGTAAAACCTTGTGTCGAGATTAAAATGGTTTCATTTAACTCAAGCAATCCAATTTCGAAGTAATAATCTTCTTATTTCCACGATTGATTTAAGTTTTTGCTTTTTTCATTTAGTAAAATATCGTCTTTAAGTATTAATCTTGATCCAAAAGCCGTACCTTCAACTTTTCCTCATACTATGCAGAGATAAACCGAAGGCACACCGGAGGGAAACAGCAAGGATTAATACTAAGGGATAGCATCTTATCATAATAATCACTTGATGATGACACTAAAACCGATATACTGAGATGTCGAAACTGTGGTCGTTAGAGTTTTTATTGCACGTTTGTGGTTTGTATATATAAGCGTGTGCCACAAATATGGATATGGGAATCGACAAAATTTCCCCTTACCATATAGTGATGACGATAATGTCTCACCATATGATAAGTTTAGAAAATGGTAAAAAAAGAAAAATAAATTCCTCTCTCTTAGAATACAATCATCGGGTAGTTTTGACGCGGCATCGTAGCAAAAGAGAATTAAGCGACCGTCAACCTCTTCATATTCGCAGCAATAAAGAAACAAATGTCTACACATACGTCCATTCTTCTATCCTCATCCATCTCTTCGGTCTTCCCACGTCTCCTCCTTTTCCGTGTCTCGGCCCTTCAACCACTTTTAATGTCTTCACTTGACCTTCCCTTTCTCTGCAGCCGCACACTCCCACTCTCTCCGCCGTCCCACCTAGAGCAGTATTTTTTCCTCTTGCCGTTTCGCACGCTTTGCTTTCTCCTCCTCGCGTCCACACCCCCTCTATCCGCCATCCTCGCATGAAGGGAAAGACGAACTCGAAATGAAGGATATTGAAAATTCTTGCATGTCAAGACATCATCTTGTGCAGTGTTTATCTTTCATAGATACGAAATAATAGCGGAATAGCGTTTTATCGACAGACAAGCGAGGACTAAGAGTTCAGCCATTTTGAATGTTGATTATTAATACCCAAGGGGAACACCAATTCCTCAGCAAGTAAGTTGGTGTAGTGGTAGCGTGCCGTACTACGATGCCAAAAGATATGAGATCGAACCCCACAGTAAACAAATCTTTTTCATTTTGATGGGCTAAGGAGAGATTTTACCACCGATTTATGTAACTTCGTACTAACACTTACGCACATTTTTTTTTAAATTTCCCTTGTCCTTGTGCCCCAAGTTGCACCAAGGACATCGGACATATGACTACGGCGTATTAGGAAAAACTACAGCACATTAGCGTAGCATTTGTATCTCTGGCATCACATAAAAATGACGACTTTAAATACGTTGGAGTTTCCTATTAAACTTTCACGACTGAATATTTCATAGCGATTTGTCATTTTAGTACGGGAACTGATGCTCTGCATTTTTACCTCTCAATGTATAAACATAATGACGCGACATGAAAAGTAGGTATATATTGTTAAATAGCAATAAATAATACTGGTAAACTAGTGCGTAACTTTCGCATTTTCAACCATTCCCACCTCCCCAAAATGATTCATTCTTTATCAAATGAGTTAATTTATAAATTGCACGATTAAAAGCAACATATTATATCTACTGTCGGAATTAAATCTTTCTTCTTCGTTGTTTAATCACAAAGTCTCCGTGGGGGTGTTCTTGTCTCATTACGTTAAGGTATAAAAGACTTTTCTTTTAACTTTAAATCATAAACAAATAATGTGTTTTAACGTAAACTGAGCATGTTATGTCAAAAGTCGGTAAAAAAATCCTATCTACTGATACCTTGTTCGTCGCTATCGCCTTCGTAACAGTTGAGAAAAAGAGATCGCAAGTCGCTTTTCATTTGTTTTTCCAGTTATTCTTTCCGATTTACTGCGATGTAATCACCTCGGAGGACTAGTAGAAATTTTCTTACAAGTTAAAAGGACTTGGAATTTAAAAGTCTGTTTGAGAAACAGAAAGTGTCGTAACCATGAAAACACTTGTGAGTAAACACTTGTAACTTGTGAAATAGACTTGTAACTTGTGAACTTGTAACTAGAAGACTAGTACGTTTGAGAAACAGAATTTCAAAAGTTACAAGTGAATAGACTTGTAACTTGTAGCTTTGAGAAACAGGCCCCAAGTATTTTCGCTATTCTCAGTTAAATATGTTTCCCTGTTTAACTCGACGCTAAGAAACCGCGATTCCTCAGACAAGCGCAGGATTTGCCCTTCGCATATAACCCCACGCACGTAGTAATCATCACCCGACTCCCACGCAGACCGCGGGAAATAAATAAATAAATACTCCATAGAAAGGGAATGAAAGCATTTCGCCCACTTCCGCGCCAAAGGAGGCGACGATCTTGATCAAACACGCTTGTCTTTGTTTCTTTTTTTTCTTCATTGTTCTCTCACGGTGTAATGAAATACGTAAGTAGGTAAACGCCTTCACGATGAGAAGGTTCCTGCTGCAGCCTACATTTCCTATGAACTCTCTTTTTTTCATCTCTTCGCTCTTTAATATGCCAGATAAAAAATAATCCGGAATAATGAATGCTCAGACTGTTTACATGTGTCCACAGGTAAGGTAAGCCGCACCTTAGAAACGCGGGAAACGGTTAAAGAGGTTCTCAATCAAGTTACAGACATGAGATGCAAGGTTGTTTGGCATTCGGGAACAGGGGAAACAGTTATCCTTTTTCCACAATTTCCTCATACGGTTTATGCATTAAGTAATGTGATATCAAACGTCAAGCACAACATTTCAGCAGCCTAACACAGACAAGAGCCTAAGGCCGGCATCATCTTTTGATCAATACTATAGTCCAGTAGTAGGTATAATAAGTAGTCCACTGAAGTGATCGGACTATTCGACGCGGATTTTCTAAGCCTGGCAGGCTGAACTAGGGGAGCATTTGAACCGCAAAATATTCACAATGTAACAGGAAAGATCCCGACAAAATGGTTCACTGATCTCTTCTTTGAACAATACACCTCCAAGGATTAAAACAAATTCCGTGCAGCACATTCAGGCTTCTCAGAAGCTGTGATTTAAAAATGGAACATAAATAGGTATGTTATAAGAATTTTGAAGGAGAAAATATTGAGGCTAAGCAAAGGAAACATATTTCCAAAAAAACTGCCGGAAAGGTAAACAAAAAAAAATTAATGTAAATGGGAAAAATTCTCTGGCTCAAAGGTCACACCTTCATTTAAAATAATAAATTTTGTTCTATAGCAGATGAGCGACAAATGAAAAATTGGACTAGCCCATCCCACTACCTTATCATCTTGCCGAATACGATCTTTCATCTTTTCTTTCAAAAGCGATGGAGGGAAGAAGAGAAAGATAACTCTCCAGATTGCTTGAATAAAGCTTAAAATCGAATGCGAAATGCACTGCAGTAATGAGGCATGAAAATGCGACAGCGATTAATCACTCGTCCACGCCTTTTGTCTGTCTCCGTTCCACAGCCGTGAGCTTTGAATCTTATCGGAAAGAATTATGTTTCCGGCAGAGCAGGTCTCAGGAAACGAAAGACGGCAATTTTGAAATTGTCGTGGATCGGCTATTAATAATCTTTTGAGACCCGGGGACTAGTAATTACAATGTCTTCCATAAAAGAAACATCAAAATTCCCGGAATTACATTGGGGTCAAAAGTTAACCATTTATGCTTTCAGGATATCACTGGGGTTTTCCTACGGGAGAATTCCAAGTCCCACGCATACAAATTGTATTTTGGTGTCACAGATAAACAGTGCATAAACCGTGCCTTGAACGATGAATCAGGAGTATCTCAAATTTCATCAGTCACACAGCCATTAGTTTTTTTGGAAACATTAAAATTTTACTGTTTCACCTATAACGGTATAAATTCATAATTAACCTCTGGAATTAACCTCCAATACCTTTCACTACTAAAATCTAAGTGCACCTAGAAGGATTCCGATGAACTGAATAGCAACAAAAACAAATACTTGCTATTATCACGCCTATCCTGTCTCTTTCCTCAAGTTAAATATGTCATTCAAGATATCACGAAGACACCGGCGATCCGCAAATGGCGTACGAACGAAATACGATAGGTATCCACAACGAACTCCAAAAAGTTTTAAAATTATATTTTATATCTAAAAATAGCTAAACGTCTCCAATTTTAAAAAATCTATTTTATCCGTTCTCTGTAAACCACCTTCAAGTATGAGCGAAAACTTAGTCAAGAGATCATAAACTTTTATTTCCCTTGCGAGTTATATCTTAAACTCCCGTACTTAAATATAGGTGTCCGAATTACAGACGGCCATTCAGAGAAGACAAAAAACCTTCCCAGCTATGTGAATGAAAAAGGCTGACTCGACTTCCTTTATATATCTCGAAACGTTTTTCCTATGCGGTTCGATGATTAATAGGAGATCAAGCGGCACGGTTGACACCTATTGGGCCGGAGCGTCCGTTTAGCTGGGTGACTGCCGCCGTCCTCGTAAAGGCGAGTCATCGGAGAGACCCAGTCTTTTGTTTGTTGCCATGGCGCCGCCGCCGACGACTCGCGTTTCCTTTTTTCCCATCGCGCGCGCCCCCAGATCGTCATTTCTTTTCTTCGGCTGCGTGCGCGTCCATTTGGCACTGCTCCCCCTTTCCCTATCCCCCCCATCCCGTCCCACTACCGCGGCACGATTTATGAGGCGTAATCACTGTTATTACCGAGATACTGTGTGATTCTGAGATCGCAAAGGGGCTCAAAGCGGTTGGTGTGTGCACTCCGCGGAGGAATTCTGGGATGAGAAAAGGGATGGGGAGGCACGGAAAGGGACACGGAAAAGGAGGGGTTTGAAGATAAAAAGGATTCGAGCCAAGGGAGAGGAGAGGAGGATGAATGATTGGGGGAAACACGGTGATGTGCGCTTTACGAGTAATACGCGAGAATCGGGAAGGGCGATACAGTTTGATTTTTTGAACTGACGATGAGATAAGAGGGAGAGAGTTATTTTTTTCAAATTTAGTCCAACGCTGATTAACGTCAGAAGTGCTCCCTACATGAATAACAGCGACATACCTCGTGTTCAAATAAAATAAAATCATTACTTACCACGCACGTCACACGATGCCAAATTAAACTCTCTACATGATTAGATTTATAATTACCAGCAAATGAATTCGATAGAGTGAGGCAAAACTTTGTGAAATCCCATCGTCATGGAAGATGCAAACGTAAAATTTAACAGAACTTTTAATAAGAAGATTAATTTCACCCAACAGTGATGATGTCCACCGTTGGATTAACCGGTCGTCTTATTAAAAACAAAGTCTGTAAAAATTTGCCAAGTTTTTATCTTCCATAATTATTAGCTAATCCGATATATACTGTAACTTCATAACAATAAGAAAATTGTAAAAGGACCAACATTGAGGAATCACGACTTTAACATGCATTTTGATAATTCAATGGCAACGTGTTCTCTAAACTAGACGACGTTATCACATTGAAACAGTTATGTGGATTTCCATGATGCATGACCGCTCTAATAGAAAATTATTACCGGAAAAGGGAGAACAATTTAACGGTCAAGGCTCTTCTGGAGACAAGAGACCGCAATAGAAGAGGAATACTGACCTAACGTCACCCTTCCAAATGACCAATTTCGCTCAACGCTCCGGAAAATGTAACCCCCGACTCCCTCTCGTCCTAATATCACCAGCAAATGCATCTCCGAACTACTCACAGAGAACCCCATTCACCCTCTCACTCCCTTACCCTTTACGCTCCCTTATGACCCTTTATACGGCGCAGCCCTTAAAAAATAATAATAAAAGCGTAACAATAACAATACGACACTCACGCGATAAAAGTTTAAAGCTTTCTCTCCCTCTCCTTTTTTTCCTCGTTGTTGTAAAAACGTTCCTTCAGGGGAGGGCTGCGTAAGGTGTTTCTCCCGGATATGGTAGGCGAGGAAAATGGATAAGGGGGCGGGCCGAGGTATTCCTCGATATGGCGATTGCCGGGGGAGATGTTTTCTGGGAGGACAAAAGACTAAGATTACTCCGTCGGATGACAATCTACCGACTATCGACGAGAGAGGAGATGGGAGATGCGTTCTAAGTGCGCGGGTAGGAACACGGAGTAGGAATGTGGAGCAGAGAGGAAAGGAGGAAAGGCCGGGGGTGAGAGAGATATAGAGAGAGAGTCAGTAGGGGGGCAAGGGTGCACATTTCTCCCACCCAGGGTCATTCCGGGGGATACCCTGAGGATTCCATGCCCGCGCTTTTTACGCGCATGGGGCAAGCAACAAAACGAAGCGATTGTCGTTTTTTTCCTTGGGACGGTCTCGTGCGCGATGTTCCGGCAGTAAAAGTGCTTGCTCTACGGTATTGGCTACGCTGGCCGGCTGGCTGGATGTCCGGCTAGGGTGGAACGGAAGGACAAAAAAATAATAATAATAACAAGTGCCAGCCCATGAAAGCGTGAAAAAGGGAGATCCGAAATGAAGGGGTGTTAAAAAATATGATATTTTCCCCAGGAATGCACGGATCGAGAAATCCCTGCTGTGTTCCCGAATGCATGGATGATCGTTAATCTTTATGCGCGTCGGAAGCCCAACCGATATCCCAAGCACGTACGGCGTAACCATGACATATCCAATAGAGGGAAATAGTGTAGGAAATTTGCTGGCAAGGGTTATATACTTTCATTGCAACACGAGGAACCTATCATATTTTACGGAGTCTAAACAAAACCACTACTCGAAGAAATGGATTCAAATGGTAATTTTTTCATGGATTAGGAATTCTATGGTGGCAAGAATACAGCGCTACCTCCCAGCAATTGGGCAATAATTAAAAAATGACGTATGCACAAGAACTGCAATGTTACAAAAAATGAATTAAACTCAGGCCCGCATCATGCAGTAATTAACAGGTCATTGCTGGGGCAACTAGAATAAAAAATACATAAGAGAAGTAATCCAGCTGTGGGGCAAGTTCATGAATAATTCTGTCAATTGTTACTTGTGGAAGATTTTAGCACTGAAATGACGACTATAGCCAAGTTCTAGTCCATCTCCATCTTAATTTTTGACTTGAAGCTAACAAACTTACACCCAGAGCGTTACTACGTCAAAACTTTTGGAGTAGCATGTAATTCCGGCAAACAACCTGTTTGGTAAGCGAGGAATTCTGAGTTCCCCCTTTGGACGTTGCCGCAACAAGCTAATTCATTGAGGTCTATTAGGACTCGTGCCAATTATTCTCTCCCAGTGCACCGTAATCGTGCAGTGCAATCCTCTTTAAGTAACTACGTACATCCGGGGCGCCACGTTAGTATTCAATTTCAATCCTTACAATCTAGGAACTTCACTGTGAGGGCATCGGGAAGCGGGGAAGTCTCTCTTTTTTCCTTTCTTAAAGAAACCGACGCAGAGATGAGGTAAATATTCAAACCGGTTGCTTTGCAGATACGAGCGGGAACAAGCAATTCAGTAAGGCCAACGACACATCAACCCAACACCGCCGAGAGCCTCATTCCAACGCCCGGAGACCTCTTCAGAACCTCCTCTCCACTCCTTGAGTCCCCACTAACTAGTCTTCTTCATTCCATGGCAATATACCTTCCTTCTTCGCCCACCCTTCTCTTCTCTCCTTTCCATAATTCTCTATTCATTCTAAGAAAAACTCCGCAAATCTCATTCGTAAGACGATTACTACTCCGACATAGGGGAAAAGTAAAAGAAAAAGATTTATTCGCTTTCGAACGATTTCAAAAATTAATAAACCATACCAGCGCATGCGTGTGTCTCCCACTCACACAAATGCGATTGTTTTTTTCTGTCAGTCATGTTTGCAGTTTATTTGAGGTTTTAGATGATGAGCTTACGATTCAGCAAATCAACTTACCCACGAGCATCTACTGTATCAAAATTTCAAATATATAACGCATTAATGTTATTTTTTCCAGTTCATATTATTCAGTTGCGGGGTAACGTCCCACCCGGATAAATTTTTATCCTCTCTTTGAGAGACATGAGTCATTAAATGGATGATGTGTAAGGAGCCTAACAAGCTGTTAACGGGGTGAGGTAAATAAAAAAGATTAACTATAAACATTGACTTCTGGCAACATAGATGTGTATTCTTCCTTTCCAACAAATTTTCTAAGCCCATCCTTCTAAACTCATTGCATCACTTTGAATGAATTTCCAAAATCCATTACTCCAGCCATAGATCCATCGCTAATTTATTCCCTCAGTTTGCCATATCCTAGCCTTTTCCACAATTCTAGTATTGTGCACTTCACGGTCTACTCCATCGATCTACCCAATATGATGAACGATTTAGCAATCGTAAGAGGAAAGGGTAAAGCTGAAAAATTCGCTATTCGCTACAGCGGAGCGAATTGGTAGATGCGCGTCTAAAATTATTTTCATCGAAGACGTCATTTTCTCTTTTAAACGAGACATTTTCTCGCAGACTTCACATCACTGGATGCTTTATTCCATAAAACACTTCAAGTCACGCCTTATGTTAATGGTACAGTGGAACACTGTCATTACTTTTATAATCATCAAAAGAGTCCCCTAATTGTAATTCACATCGCGAGGGCATTTCCCAGTGTTTCAATTTCGATCAACGCCCCTTTCTTGCCAGCATTTCTTGGTCGTTTCCAAAGCGTATATAATCGTATTCATTTCAATTCTCCACTCAACTCCCCAATCAACGCCCATCACCTTCGCATCCAATTCTCCACTTCTTTAGATTCTCTCTCTGCGATTTTTCTCCATCTCCTTACAAGCTCTTTCCCTTTTATCCCGTCTCATCTTCTTCCCTTTGCTTTCAATGTTTCCATGCTCACTTATTACCTCTTACTACCTCGTACCTGGACTCATTGCTCTCATTCATTTGCTCTCTGGTCACGACCTCTTAAAGACTACTTGTATCGTCTTTCCATGTAATTTCTTGAAGCAAGTCTCGGAATGTGAGAACGTAAGTCTCTCTCTCTGAAACGCACGAATATCACCAACACATAACAATTTAATTGTGATTACGAGGAAAAGTGACAATACTCCCACTCCATGAACTGTTCATCGTATCACTGACTGGATAGTTTCACTAATGTACCAATCCGTTGCAATACCCCCCAATGTGTTTAGAACATGAAGTCAGATTATATTAATATCCTGAGTTTGTTTATAAATTTTCACGATCACAAGAGACTACTGTTCTGTTCAACTACATTTTAGATGAAGCTTGGTTGAGAAGTGACTTCTCTCTAGTAATCGTAAATGGTCACAGGAATAACACCTTTGCGCATTTAAGTATACATGCTTTAACGGAATATGCATATTTAATATCAGGATTATATTTTATTAATACTCCAATTTGAATAAACATACAAAAACCCAACACATTGACATACTTATACGAAAAAAACGATGGCAATGGGAGAGAATGAACTTCAGTGCCGAAGGCAAGATTCACTGTTTTCGACGATCTTAACCCTTAAGACCTTGAAGCATCCCGTGGGCTTCGTAGGTCGCAAAACGAAAATAAATCTTTCCATTTGCTGTACTCCATTTCTTTCCATGTCCTGCGTTATCCAAACTTTCGCACTCGCGCAAAGCGGGGGGCAATCTTTTCCCTCGCTCACTCACACCGATACACATACCCGCCGCCGTACCGAACATTCGCCTCCCCTTTATTTTTTTATATCGGGTTTTTAGCTTCATAAAACGCGAACGATCGGGGGGGGGGGCGCCATTGCATGAAGGGAACTGGAGATGCGCAATGAGTCGGAAAGGGTACGCCGGGGAAGGACAGGGAAGGAAATAAAGAAAGGATGAGGGTTTTTTTTCCCTAGAGAAAGGTGGAAGAACGCGAAAATAGATAGGGAGTGAAAGCAAGACGGTCGGTCGTGCTTCCACACCAGTGTTTCTTAAAAATATTTGAGTCGACGACAAATATTTGAAATGACGACAGCTATGGACCCTTCTTCAGATATATTTCTATCAAAAAATTTGGCATGCAACACACACGCACATTTTTCCTCATTGAACACAAAAACAGGAGCTCAAACTTTACACTTTCTACTATTCCGGTAAACTGCGAAAGACGTTGGGGTCACTGAAAAAACCACAACAGTGTATACCAGAGGACAGCCAGACCGCAATGATCGCAGAACTTAATGCTTATCAGATAATTGCAATTGCGGAGTGGCACAAGATTGTGCTATTAAATGTGATGGAAAAAAGTCAAATGGTAAACAAGGGCCAATTACAAGACAAGTAACGTTTTTTCAATACAATAAGGAGTGACAGGGTGAGTTTTTTTTACGTGTACCTTGTATGCAAAAATTATTTTATACTTTAATGAGGTACCATCTATTGGGAAAGTGGGAGTATATCGTGAATTTACACGGTATTCTCCATCAGACCACAACGGACAGTTTAAAACTTATCTAAGTATCAATTTCTCATCAATGTATGTACCTAATCCAGAGCAAAAACTTTCACTTTCCCTGCGTGTTCGTAAGCGAGCGTCGTCGTCGCGAAGGATGGATCAAGCAGACTAAGCGGACCGGCGTGCCGTCCGAAGTTGTCGGGCTGCGTTCTACGAGCAGGAGGAAGAGAAGAGCGAAGCCTTGCGCGCGTCTTACGGTTGATGTCGGGGATCATTAAAGGGTGATGGCACGAAGAACACGCGGATATGAGTACAATTTCCATCGCGCAAAGAGGAAAGAAGATTCCGAACGATCGCTACACTCGTCCGACAGCCTCGGAATAATTGGTTTCCGCGAAGCGAATTTTTCGCCGACGATCAAAGCAGCTAAATACCCACCACCGCATCATCCCCAACAGTAACGAGAAGGGACTCGTGAGTGACGTAATTTTCGAATAAATACTCGATTGGTGCAATCATGATTCATATATGCCTGGGTTTCCATTAAGCCTGGGCTTCCTGTTTTTCTCCAATCCTCTTGTCAGATCCCAAACGAAAAATAGATTGAATGAAAACGAATCTTCACACAATGGCGATGGCACAAATGGTCGCATAAATAAATGGTGTCCGAAGCGAAGCTAGCTAGAAGTAAGTGAATGAATTTAAACATATTTACCAACCAACAGGTTCATATTTAGAGCATAAAACCAACAAAAGTTCGCTCACTAAGTCAACGATTGACCATGAGTATAAGAAAGAGAGAGTTAAACGCACACATTTTTCAATGCAACAACTTCACGTATAATAGGTATTCCAATGCTCTACATCTATTTTGCACACCAATATGTAAAAACGATAATTCAACAATTTCCTTTAAGGCAGCAAAATCTTGAATAAGGATGAAACCATTTTTTAATAATAAGGAGTTCATGTAACCAGTGCGCCTATTCAACATTTTCCACTCTATCGTTTACCCTGATATTCTGAGCGAATAATATTACCGTAGGAGATCGAAGTCAAAGTTACATTTCGTAAAAAGAAATTTCTCAATGAAGTATGAAAGAGAATTGTTGAGCCTGAAAACGTTTGGATATATAAGTCTCAAAGAAAACCCCTCATAAAGCTTTCAAGAAAACTCTGTAAGGAACCGCAAATGTCTTCTAAGCTTATCTCCCACAAATTTGCATGAATAACAAACCGAGTATTTAATGGTCCCTTGCATTTAAAGTGATCACTCATTCCGGTATCAGTCGTGAAACAGCAGTTAAAACATTTCCCTTCTTTTTTGATAAGTCCACCCCAGTCGTGCAACCGTGCTCAATCAAACCCGAAATATTCATCAAAGCGGATGGAAAGAAACGTATTTCTCTCGATTTTGAAGACATTAATGAAAATACGAAATTAAAATGTGCTTGGTCATCAACGTGAAATGCCACGAATTACGTCAATCAACAGGGGGAGAGAGAGATGAATGAAAAAAATAGAAAGCGAAGAGAGAGAGAAAAAAAGAAAGAAAACATGGAATATCGAAATCTTTACCAACCTCCCAACACGATATCTCGAACACAATCGCGAGAGTCCAAAAAAAGGGGTGAAGTGTGAGATATAATACAGAGTAAGGGGAAAGGTATGGCGAGATAATGGAGAAGTGGGCTGGGATGGTAGGGAGGGGGGGTATGGGAGAGGGAAAGGGAGGGAGGGAGTGTAAGAAGGCAGGGAGGAAAAGGGAATTTGTTGATTGCGTGCGGCAATTGCGCGCGCGAATTGTGGCGCGGGTCGAGACCGTGGCGCCATTTAGGGATTCAATGGAGGGCGGCCATTGGAGGAACTGTCGGCGAAATCGGTGGCGCTGATGTCGTCCTAAGTGCTTCACCCACCCGCCCCTTAACCCCACCTCCAAACACCCACGTTCAGCGCGACAGGGTGGGCACACAAGGAAGGGGAAAGGTAGGAGATCACGCATACCGGACATGTACAATCAGGATTCGTCACTTGTAATCACCCCGGCCCTTGAATATTTAGAAAAAACCATAAAATATTACGCTGAGACATTTGATGGTATTGACTTCATTATATGAAACATTTTTTAGATTCATTATTTCCGTAAATCTGTTGATATATTTTGGAATTTATTCGGAAATCCTTTTATCATTTTCGCGTGCACGTCCACCTATAATTATGGCGCAGTTCTCAAATTTACTTCTAATAAAACGCCAATAATATTTCAGCCCCAACACTTTCTCCAATTATACTCCGATTTCCTTGCGTAAAATCCATTATCGGTCCATTCAAGTGTCCATCTCAACCATTTATCGAAATAAAAAGTTATTAAATCTATTGGGAGATGGAGTTTGTGTGGAGGCTAAATTATTGGTACTTTTTAAATTACTCCGACCCTCACATTGGCATGCAAAACTGTGCACCTTCCGTTAGGGCTAGGCTAATTCTAACGCCTGATGTCTTCCCTTTCCTCCTCATCTTCTTAAAAAAAACATTCCTATACCTAATTTATAAGGCATAAAAGTGACTTTTCTGACCAAAGCAGCAGATCGTCTCTCTTATAATGATAACTTATATTGCCAATAAATTTCTCAACCATCTAAAACTGTTAAACGAATTAGGCTGGGAGCTGCTAGAGACTCGGAGACTACGCGCTAGGCTTAGATTACTTGAGCAATTGAGAATAGATATCTTTCAGAGCGACACGGAGAACATCATATTAGAACCCCACTATATTTCCAGGTCCGACAGAAACGATAAATTAAGAGAGATATTTTGCCGAACGGATAGGTATGGGAATTCGTTTTTCCCCCGAACAATAAGGGACTTTAATAAATGCAAGGCGTAATCTCATAGAGCGTTTCCTTTGTATATGTAAACGGCTGGTGTCCTAACACCCCCCGCCACACGCCTATTGAGGCGGCTTGCGGGGTAGTATGTAGATGTAGATGAAAACTCTTTGTGACTTTTCAGGTAGTACACAACATAAAAGCGTGATTTCTCTATTTAATATTTTTACTTCTGTATGCATGCGTCATTTCTATGTGTTTTGCAACCAAAATATACCATTATTGTAACTTTTATTACCTGATTCTTCCATCAGGGGGGTTATTTTGGTAAGGACTCCGCAAATGTTGGGCAAAACATTGGGTTATTGATGATTGATTACATATTGCTGAGTTAATCGTGAATTATGTGTGTTTCTATTTAAGTTTATTTTCTTCCATGTACCTGTGCAACATTGATTTCACAATTTGGAAACAAAAATATTTCAAAATCGTAACTTTTAGTTCCTAATTCTTCCACCAGGGGGGTTTATTGGGAACGGCTCTGGGAACGTTAGACAAAACATTAGGGTATAGATGGTTGAATACATCTTGTTGAGTTAATTGTGAGTCGAGCAGTAGTGTGCCAGATATGTGACGTATTCACTCATAAATAAAATTCTGCTATATGTACTATGCGGTGGGTGAAGATAGCAATAATGGAAAGGCAAAGGGCGAAAGGGGCGCAGAGAGAAGAACGGGACATGGGGGGAGTGATGGCAGGCATCGAATGAAGGAACAGTGGGGTAGGAGCCGTTAATGGAGCCGACGAGACAAGAGAGAGAAGGCAGAGGGAGGTCGAGATCGACCGAACCCATCGCGCGGAGCCAATCGCAGAAACCACTCACACTCGGGAACACGCCACGCACGGACAAACGGGCGAAACCAAATCGCCCCCGCCCCCCCCCCCCCCTCATATGTCAACAAAGGGGAAATGGGGAGGAAATAGGGTGGAAGGGAGCCGCCGTCGTGAGGGGGGGGGGTGGGAGGGGGCAAGTGGGGGGGAGGGTCTCTGATGCGGGGAGAGTCAGGGGACTGCCTGCGATGACAGAGGGACTTGAAGGATGCTAAAGTGGTTGGGGGGGAGGGAAGAGAGGATATAGAAGCGGTGGGAGGAAGGGGAAAGTAAAATGTGATTAGGAAGTAAGGGTGCCGGATGGAAGGCAAGAACTGAAAATAACGGAGGCGACGTGATAAGAAAAACGGGGAATTGCTCGAAGCCAGCAATAAAAAGACTCGAAGAGACAAAAAAATACCAGCATCGACCCGAGTAACGATGTTTGCTACTTGGAAATTTTTCACCACCATTCGCGCAACATTGGAAAATTACAGGCTTTGTGTTTATCATTTAAAAAACCACCTCAATAAAAATACAAAAATATTAATTCCGTGTCAATGCAAAACAGAGTGATTTAGAGTGAAACAAATACTTAAGTATTCCTCATGGACGAGTAATCAAAGTTACGAAGGATTTATTGTTTAAAAATGGGAATTAAAATCAAGTTAACCAGGGTAAAATGTTAAGATTGGACTAAGTGCGTCCTATTAATTATCGCTGGCACGATTTTTGAACTCGTCATGCATTTAATTTGAATTTTCGAGAAAACACCTCACCGAATTAAAATGACGACCTAATCCCGTCATGGGGGATGAAACTGTCATTATCACTGGTGAATATTAGACATCCGACCTAAAATGCATGCAAAAATAAAACGCGGCAATCTATTATTTCCATCACCCATAATTACATCCCCGTTTCCGTCGTTCGCCTCATCACAACTGTAATTCGTCAGAGAATATTCCCCGTAAGCAAAACAAGAATGTAGCTGGATGGTTATTTGGGAGTTGACCGACAAATGAGGTCATTCGTGACATTTAAAATGGGTGGGTAGATTAGTAAAGGGTGGATTACTCGAAGGATTAGGGAAGGGTGGAGTAAAACCCGTCTGAACCTAAAAGAAAGGAGCCAAAAGGTTCAAAGTTTTATTTCCCATCGGCAATTAATTAGGGATCGGAATTCTACGGAAAAATCTCTGGACTGCTAGGAACAGAGCCCGGAACTTTAAGATAGGAAACCAGTCCCTACTATAGCCACCAAACTAACCACATTGATGCACGTATAAATCTTCATGCACACAAGCATTTAGGATGACAGGTAGGCGAAGGTTGGTAAGATATCGAGGTTTGTGGAGGGGGCATGACTGGGAAGGAGGGCAGGTCGGGTCAGACAGGGTCAGTGGAGGGGGAGGGAAGCAGAAGGCGGGGATGAGGAGGGAGGATTCCCACGATGCAGATGCAATCCCCCGATGCACCGACCCAAACCATCAGGGAGCTCTCCCCATGCCCCCCCGCGCCAAAGCCCACCTACCTACCTACAACACACGACCACCGCCGTGTGCCCGCAGCCGACAAAAAGCCAACCTATCCCTTTCACCCATTGCTGACCTGCCGTGTCCCGCCAGGACCGAATGTCGCTCCTGCGGTGAGAGCGAGCCAACACACATAGGCCCACGGGGGGACGAAGCGAGGCGGGGAGATACAGAGAGAGAGGTCGAACTGCGCAGAGCATGACCGTAGGACAAAAACACCCCATCCGAGCGAGGTGTACGTGCGGTCGCGGGAAGAGACCAGGGGAGGGGCCGGCGAGAATCCGGAAAGAAAGGCGGAAAAATGCTAAATGGATACACACATGAACATTCGGTCATTGGTGGAAGGGGGGGGGGGGACTCGCGGAGTGCTGGGAGGGTTAGTTAGGCTTTGGTAAGGGGCGGAGCGGGATTTAACTCTCCCCTGTTTCCACACGGTAAGGGATGGTTGAAAGTGGAAAGAGGAGATTTTCGGGTTTGGGATGGGGACCGCGGTTGGTCGGGGGCATCCACGATGTTATGTCGATTGGGGTTGTGCAGCAGCAAGTAAAAGGGAACTTTTTCCCGAAACGGATCGGGCGAGGTGGGACGGTGGTGTGGCATCGTATACGGTATGTAGAGCCATGCGACAAGGCGGGAGGGGGAGGAGGTGGGTTACATTTCGGGAAAAAAGGGAGGGAGGGGTTGGGCCGTGTGAATCGATGGCGATGATGGAGAGGAGGGTAGGAGATCGGGGGGGGGGGAGGGGGAGAAGTCCACAAAAGCCAACTAAACCTTTTGTAGCAGCGACCTCTCTCTCTCTCTCCCATGGCAACACACACGAACGATATTGCAGTCCCTTTCTCGATTATAAATGTTACCTCAGTTTTGAATGAGGTTTTGCACGCGGGAGTGGAATGGACTCCTGAAATTAAATTATTAAACTTATACGCGCTTGGACGCAAACATCCCGCGAGCTTGTACATATGTGTGTGAGGGAGTGAGTGTGTGAATGTTTAAATTAACGGCGTGGGAACATTTAACGAATACTCCGCGATTTACGAGAGAGAGAGGCAGAGAGAAGGGTAGAGATACGGAGATATAAACAGGGGCTCGGCGCGCGGACTGCGGTAATGCACACACACACACAGACCAGAGATTCAGAGACTACTACACATCGGATATTTTTGAGGAGTCCATGCAACCCATTGCTTATTTTTTACCTCGTCGTCGCCCAGCCTCCGCTAACGGTGCTGTTTTGTGCGTGGCGTGAGGGGGGAGCAGACGTTTTAAGGATGCGCTTTACACGCCATCCAAAATTCGAAAACCGAAAGAGTTTTTCGGCGCCAAAACCATGGGATGAATTATTATATATCTGCTCTTCCGACGACGGCGGCGAGACCACACGCAGCATTCGATTAACTAGATAATGAAATTAATCTCTTATTGATTTGTTTTCGCAATAATTAACGCAATTACTTTCACCGAAAGGGCTAATCTCATCAATAAATGAAATTGCCTTCCCAAACAGAGGTGCCACACCGTGCATGCAGATTTAACGCGGCGGACTGACGCATTATGCTATATCATATTTGAATTCTGAAAAAGAGATAAAATGGTAAAGCTCCAGCGGTAAAAAATGGATATAACTTTCACGCTCGACAATGGCTTAACTAAATATTAAACGCAGCTAATAATTCAAAATAAAGCGAGGTCGGGCACCACATGTTCGCCCCGCCGGCCGGCAGCACCGTTCGTGAATATTTGCTCATTGCATAAATGATGACCGTTTAGTAACGATATAAGGGTTAAAACAGATATATAAAGATAAATCAGGGATCTAAGCGCTAGTTAGATTTCGTGAATACCCATCAACGCTAGAAGATGAAATATTAATGAAAAAAACGTCTGCCTAAAAAAAGTCTAAAGCTAGGATAAAAATATTGTCTCCATTGTAAGTCAACTATTTTTTATTATAGGTTTCCTCAAGTGTAGGTAATGACTGCAAATATTGAGTTCAAAATTCATCGGAATAAAACCCAAGAATTTATTAAGGAATAGTTTGCAATAGTTACAAGACGAAAAAAATACTTTCGGTCGGTAAAAAATAAATAAAAATAAAAATTCAATTTCAAAATTACGAACAACGCCCAACCTTTATCGTAATACAGCTATTTAAAAGTTAAGAGAGATATTTGAAATAAAAGATATGCAATTTCTTTTAACTTCTCCGTAGCATTGAAACATCATCCTCCATTTAATACTCCATTTAATACCTCCATCCACTTTAAATACACAGGACATGAATCGAATTTCTCAAAGATTATCGACTTCAATGCATTCCAAAGATCGTCAATTCTGAATATAACTGCCTCCTCAGAATTTTAAAGCCACGGGAAGATAGCTGAAGTTACATCTATTAATTTACATCAACTAAGTCCGCTTACTTATAATAACGCATTTCTTAAACGAATTATAGAAGTTAATATCGCGGCTGTAAAGAACCGAAGAAAAATGTTTAAAGTTTAGCTGAAGAACAATAGATTCGCAGAATACAACTGAAAAACATCTATATTCCTGACCCTCACCGCAACAGCAGTAAGTGCTTGACATAGCGTATAAAACATCTTTCATTTCCTTCAGCATTAATTCAGTTATCAACATCTGCAGCTTAATACGTCGCTATAACCTTCCATTTAGTGAGAAGCAAGGAAAAAAGACAGTAGGTATTCTCAGCGTCCGAAAAACCTCTCAAAGTGTCTTGCTGCGCAATTTTTATTGCACCTGACTTTTCCATTGCTCACCCCACCAACTTCCCTGCGCCCCCCCTCGCCTCAGGAACCGCACCGGAGAAGGTCCTGTTGAGCCCATTAGGGCACTCATTCCCATTTTATTAGATTTTTCACAAAGCGTCCCTTTCAACTCCCAGGGATGTCTTCGGGCTTTTCCGCGAGTCAATTTGTCTGTCGACCTTCGCGACGCTTCATGCACTACCATCGACCTCTCCCTCCGAAATCTCTGCAATGCTTTTTTCCACTTGCCCCTCCCCCCCATACTCCTCCCCCGAGCTTCCTCGCCCCGAATATTTTCCTCTATCGCCAACCTGACGCCTCAAAACAATATTAAAAATACACCAAGTAGGCACAAAAACACCGGAGCAGTTTTTTGACGACACTTGGCCGTTTAGTCCCTATTATCTCCTCCACACCATAGCTAAAACATAGTTTTTTGGATTTTTGAAAATGTGTATTTTATTTCATCAAGAACTTTTATGCTAGGGTTTTAGTGCTACAACGGTTTGAGCGTCTTTCACTGTACGAATGACAATTAGTTCGAAGCACCATTCCAAACCGACCGACTAATACTACAGACAAAAATTACGAGGGACATTATTTTTCCTAAGCGACCAACATCGTACTGTTTTAAAAGTTATATTAAAAATACTACAAATAGCGGAGGTATAATAATACACATGGTAATAGGCAAAATTGGAGCACTTCAATGTTTACTCGTAAATGCAATAACTCTCCCAAATTCTCCCCTTTGTCTCTATTGGAGAACAAGCAGCTACTATTTGTTTTACGTAAGCTCCCAAAAAATAGGTAAGAAATTAAAATCGAAATTTTCTCTCTGCCAAAAAATCATTAGCACAGGAAATATGATAAATCGCATCGCATCACGAAAGGACGTAAACCGCATCGTGGAAAAGTAAGGCAGCTTCAAAGATGGAACAAACTCGTTTGTAATATCATAGAGTGAAAATCCAGGAGTAGGGAGTACGAACTTATTCCCCTGCGACAGAATTGGGATAAAAACAGTAAGCAAAATAATTGTTAGGTAAAAATAGAGGAAAAACTACACAAAGAGAGGAATATTGTAAAGCGTGCATAGAAAAACTATATTTGGAATTCTTTCCACAACACGTTTAACGGAAACCTTCGAAACGCGTGGCAGTTTGGAAACAGATTAAAGGCATATTTACAATATAATTCAGTTGACAACAATTAAGTCAAGTTATTATGGACGGACATTCAAATCAAGAGATCATTGTATCAAATAAATGACATTAATTAAGGCTTTAACTCCCCAATTAATTCCGAGAAACGAAATGTGCGGAAACACAATTTCATGCGGTTTCCTCGCATTGATACGGATTAATTCGCAATTGGAAAATTCAAATGTGAAACGGTATGATGGAGAAATAATTCCCCTCGCAGCATTAAGAGCTAAAGAACAATTCATTGGCAACATTTTCAATCGTGTTTTCATCTCCAACGAACGCAAAAAAATTGCACCCAATTTTCCATTCAATCCATTCATGATAATACAAATTCCATGTGCGATTGACTGAATCAAATCCATGACCCGACACGACAATAAAAAATCACATTCTAGGGTCAGTTATTTGAATTTTTTTAATTCGAACACCGCGGAATAATGAATTGACTGCGAGGAGCATATAGCAAATGCGATAATTACACGCGCATAACAACCTCTCTATATCCCGACAACATCGCCCTTCTCAACAAAGGAGGTCGATCAAGTCACCGCAACGGGAAAACAAACAATTTTCGACCGAGCCAATCCGATTAACTCCTGGCGAGCGAGAGAACCAATAAAAACGAGCGGTGACAAAGCCAGCCGGCCTAAAAAAGGAACCTAAAAATGGAAGGAAATTTGAACGGGATGCACTCACAGAGATGCAATCCTGAAGCGCGTCGCATCTCGTCAAAACGGGATCATTCGACGAAAGAGTTAACGAGAGAGAGAGAGGAATGGGGGGAAAACAACAAGTTGAGAAATGAAACATTTCAGAGAAGAACTCAATAGCCAGTCGGATTACCTACAAAAACGTTCCGACGCGCAACCTCGCAGTCCAGGAGCCCTTTTCGAGGTAGTAGTATTATTTACGCTTAATGTGCTTCGACGGTTAAGGTCATGTAGCACATACATTCTGCCACTTGCACTCAGTGGCAACAGCACTCGGACGAATAGAAGGATCACCCTTCCGATGCCGAGCCCAACGATGACAGATCGAGAACCGATGTTTCCATCGTGGTAGGCCGTTGCCCCCTATTCGGTAAAGCCACGGAATTTGGGGGCCTCGACGGCGACAAAATTTTGTAGTCCAGAGCCTCGAAAATTTCAAATTCAAGAAATGAGACATTTCCAAGGCTGTGGCGCCACATCCACCGATTTTCCGCTCGGAAGGACTCGACTCTGTGGAACCTCGGCAAATCCGTGGATATGACGTCACAGCCCCCAAAATATCTCAACATTCGAACTTGAATATTCGAACTCGAATATTTGAAATTTTAGAGGCTGCGACTTTAAAATGTTGTCAATGTCGAGGCTCGGACATACCAAAGCAATACAGAATAGAGGGCACCGTGTCGAGTCCTTCCTGAATAAGGCCCCAGGTATGTTTTCGCGCGGCGCGAATATGGATATGACGAGGTGCACGGGGGAGGAAGGGGGGGAAACGAGGGACCGGGTAAAGGTGTGTCTGACGATCGGCGTGTGTGATAGCAGCATCACGGTTTTGCGCGAACACATCCAACCGGTAAACCCGATTGGATAATCGCTTCTCATCCGTCAACGGGAAACAATGCGGCACCGGCAATCCGGATGGGAGTGCAATGCGCCGGGGCATAATGACGATAGTTTGGGCACGGCGCGCGGTGAGCGAGCGGAGGGGGCATGGCAGGGGGGAGCAAGTAGGAGAGAACAGTAGTAGTGGGGTGAGTTGTGCTCTCGGTTGGAAGTCACGGAGGGGAGAGGGGGAAGCGCGGACGATATCGGGCAGGGCGCGAAGGACGGACAAGGGAGGGGGGGGGAGGATTGAAGGTGGGCGAACGGGTACATATGCACACACAGAACACGGGGGCTTATCACCGCGGTCATTACGATACTAATCGCACACAGAATGATGTTATTCGAGCGATGAAACGCCCCTAAGTAGAATGGTTTTTGGGGTGGTAGGAGAGGACGGGAGAGCTAGCAGGGAGGCTAGCCACGGGTTAACCGACGGCCGATGGAAAAGACACGGAATGAAGCGGCGGGGGAGGGGGTTAGGAGTTGAAACTAAAGGTATGGGGGAAGGGATATAAGGGTGTGCGTTCCCCAGGGAAGGGGGTGGAGAAGGGGCGAACAGTAGTGGTATACGGGGTGGGGGGCAGGATTTGCGTCGGCTAAGCGCTTTGCGAATTATTTCAGCGGCAGCGCATGCATGAAGAAGGGGAGCAGAGGGATGGAACAAAAAAATAAAAGGAAATGATGAAGTTGATTGATGCACAGAAGGGAGTAAAACATCCCAATAATAATGACTAATGCATTATGAGCTTTTTAAATGACTCGCAGGAACAAAAAAATATCGGGAGATTAGAGAAAAACCGAGAGCCGCAAATCGCTCCCCCGCCGTCCGTTTATTACACCGCAAGTTATTATCAATTTTTTATTGGGTCAAGCTCGACTAATACAATCTCATTACTCCGAGAAACACAAAAGATTATGAAGGGTAAATTACATTGCATATGCATTCATTCCGGGAGGGGAAAGGGTTGGCAATTGGATATGGTATGAATAATAGCGCATGCATCAGGACGTGTTATTCAACACCGCCGAAAGAAAATTGGCACAAAAACCTGGATGAAAAGTAATATTCTTCTCCGCATGACAACAATCTGCGGAGAATAAATCGCATACATTATTAGTAGGGAAATCGTTAATTTGCAAACCTCAAATTTGCAATCTTTACCGTATACATTTAATGGAAGTCATCAATAATTAAAGGGTTGAGGGACAGAGTCGGGCAAAACTAAATAGCATCATTTTAAGCCAATGCCGAGGTAAATATTTACAGTGCCATTTAATTTTACATGAGCCTTTCGGAGAGCCGTGAAAAACATCCTGCAATGAGATTCAATTAAAAAGGTGGTTCAACTTTGACACCAGGTACGAAAATCTGAGGGGAAGGGGCAACAGAAGGGGAGGGGTTGGAATTCTACCAGTCATTATAATATGGTCAAACTCATACCTCCCTTGCCAACATAACAGTTATTATTAAGGTTTTGATGGGAATTTAGTGTAATTAATAAGAACGAAACGAGGTCCCAGAGGACCGGAGTAAATACTTTTGCGGATTATAATAAAGCATTCCGAAGAGCAGCAACTTATTTCCCTCCACCTCCAAATTTTCGTATATTTAGAAAAAAAATCCCCTTGTTGGACGCAGGGGAACAGAGAGAAAGAGAGAGGGCAGAAAAAAATGCGACGGCCCACAACTGTGTACGGAGAGAGAGAATTAAAGCTCTCCACATCGTGAAAACGAAAAAAACGACGGAAAAAATAGAAAAAAAATCAAGCTCACGGAATAAAAGAAACCCATCCCGGCCACCGACGTAATAGCGCAAACAATTAAGCAAACTTTCGATTGGCTGACTCCAATGGTCATCGACGAGCGTTCACACAAAGATACGCGGAGATTATTTCTCTTTTTTCGACCGGAGGTTTTTTTGTGGGTGAATGGTTGGGTGGGGGGGGGAGGGGAGCGATGGAGGGAAAAAAACAATAATGGGTGAAGCGAGCCGCTTCGAGTAAACACTTAATCTACATTGGGATGCCTTTGTGGGCAGGGACGGGAAAATTATTAGTCGATAAGAGGGTGGGGCGAGAAGGAGGTTGGGTGCGGGTCAACGGCGCACACGGCACGGAGATCGGAATCTCTGCGGCCGCTGGAGTAGGGAGGAGAGCAGAGAAAGCAAGAGTAAGCGGGGAGAGAGCAGTCGGCGAAATTAACAGGAAAAAGTTTTCAGGGTTTTTACGGGGAGGGAAGCGAGCATGCATACTTTTGTACGTGTATGCAAATATGTAAGTACATGAATACACACGTCTATGCAACACATATCTTAAATGAGTGTACTCCCAGCGATCGATGTGCATGCACAAATAAATATATAGTTTTAAAAAACACAGAAACACGAAAAAATTACGAAGAGAGGTAACTCACTAAAAATATTCAAACGTTCTGACGGTCAAGACTGCTTCGTTGGTCCTAGAGATCTCATCTAATTCTCTACCTAGATCTTGAGTGTAAATACGAAGGCAGAGTCGACTTTCGTTGAAGCGTCTGAATTTTTTGTGAATGTCCGTCCTTTTTTTTACTTTTTCGTGTTCTTGTGTTTTTAAAACCATACATTTACTTGGTTACATTGCATCCTCCTTTCGCGTATGCAGATACACACATACAAGGTATCTCATATTCCCGTATTAACTTAAATTCCAAAATCACATTTCGCCTCCCAGCCATTTAATCCCTCATGACGCTGGAAATTCAACACTTCGAAATGAGTGTAACTGATGTGGAACTCTGGATTGACCAAAATAAACACTCGAGCGGTATTGCGGATGACAATAGGCGTCCAGGATCATCGATACTGACAAAATCACGGGTATTATAGAAGTGGAACCCACATTTCCAGTGTTTTATTCAGGATGTACTACCTCCTCACTACCATTAAGTAATGTTTCTGGCTTTCAAACCAAACTTATAATTTTAATAAAAAACACATGTGCGGTAGTGTAGCACACAATAATACTAAAGCGAGAGACAACTAAGGCATCCCATAGCCTCAGGGAAAAAAATATAGACTTTATAGACCCAAGTCCATGAAAATATAGACCAAAACCGACTCATAATACGCATGAAAATCAAGGCAAATCGGACCAAATCTGCATTATTATGCAAAATTATGCACTTTATTCTTAAAAGCTTTGTCTGGTTGGTGTGGTAGAGGTTAACCGGCAATAATTGATAGAAACGAGGTACCTAGTTGCAAATATGAACAATTTTATTCATTAATTATATATGAAATTGAATATATGTACGTCCTGTGACTTGTCCTTCAATGTAAACATACAACTATCCTATCGATGCCTGTTGAGGCGGGTGAGCCGGTGGGTGGAAGGGTGAGGTGAGGTGGCAATGCAGGGGGAAGACGCAGCCAGGCAAGCGAGCTACTCGGCAGAGTCGAGTGTCGAGCACCACAGTCACACCGCAGGAGCGTGGAGCCAGACAAAGCAGATGAGCAAAGCAGCAGCGCCTGGTCGCGGCGCGCATATTCAAACTTTGCAGTGCTGTGCCGGCTGCTTCAGTGTGAATTTTAGCTTACCTTTGGCCAAATTATAGACCCTGCCCCAAAATATAGACCGATTTGGACCAAAATTCGAAATATCGACAAATTTAGACCATAAGCAAAAATATCGACATTCTATATTCTCTATATACCATATGGGATGCCTGGGGACGACTATAATTTATCCCATGTTTCACTTACTACTGCTGTTTTGCTCCGTTTGAATATATATTTATCGTCTGCCACAATGCCAAACAAAACACGCTTGACTTGAGACAGAAAACATATCTTTCTCAAGAGTATGAGACCCTCTTCCTTTCCTCGAGACAGATGTTTTAGTTTGCCAAAAATGTAATAAATGCTACTTGTTCCTGTGTCTCTGTGGAGGGAAAAGATTCAGCGAGGAAGACGACAGAGATAGGGTGATTTGAGCGTGGGGGAAAATGATCGAATTACAAAAAAATGAGGTGGGATACAAACAGGGACTCACGGTGAATGAAAGGGTTCGAACATTGGGGGTGCATGTATCGGGGGTTGCGATGAATCCGTACGGATTTTTCCAGGGATGTGGGTAGGGGCGAGGAGAACGGGCACAAGCATCCACCCTCCTATTATGATGTACAATTTTTTAATGAATGAAGGAGTTTGGAGATGTGGCGGTGGCGTTTGGAAAGAGTAGGCACCGAGGGAGAAGGGTTGGGGAGAATAGAGAGCGAAAAATACATATGATAGGGAGGGGAAGAAGGGGGTAAAAATTAGACAGAGAAGGGGAGTTGGGGGCGAAAGGGAAACAGAATGACTAAATGGAGTGGGGAACTGCGTTTACGAGGCTTGGTTGTGGAGGAGTGGGAGGTCCCCCCCAAAAACGCCACCTCGTGTGAGGGGCAATGAGCGCGAAGCTGATAAATTGATGTGAACCCAATCCCGTGAATCATGGAGAATTATAATGTCTGAATGGAGTCGATCCGTGTTTTGAAGGGAGGAGCAGGTAGGATGGGGGGTGTGGTGCTGTGAGGGGCATAATGGGGGGAGGGGGAGATTGGAGTTAGATGGCCCGGAGAGAGAAAAGTTTTATCATTTTTTTTTCAATCCCACCCTGCACCCAACCGAGCCTCGCTTTGATCCGCCGCTGATGGGAAAAAGAAATTGTCGGTCGGAAGGGAGAGAGGGAACGTGAAATAAAATGTGCGAAAGGGAGAGAATTAAATTTGCGGCGCAAATGAGGAGAAAGTGAAAGGCAATGGGCGGCTAAACGAAGGAATGATGCGGGGACTAATGCCCAAAAACATTGTCAAGCGTCATGTCGAATACTCCCCATCACTCTCTCAAATTGCGCACATGTTATCACCATTTACATTCTGCACAAATATATGTGCCTGTTAATTTCGAAATGAAGAACTGAGGAAAATTACTTAATCTAAAATGTAACACCAAAAAAATGTTAAAACTGCTACGAGCGAACAGCAAGTGCCACACAGCTGATGGAAGGACTAGGCTGAGGTTAGAGGAGTAGGAGGTTGGAGACCCGAAGGCTAGCGAGTTTCAGTACGACAAAATGGATGTTATTTTAACCCCGCGCAGTATTCTTAGAAGTGAGAGAAGCCACAAAATAAGAGAGATACATTGCCGAACTGATTGGTACAAAAGTTCCTCCTTTCCATGCACCATTAATGATTATAACAAAAACCGCGTGGCAGAAACATAAGACAAATCGTTCACATGCAATTCATCCCCCTCCTCCTTTTCCCTCCCGTTTCATGGCTGGTGTTATAACATCCCCTGCCACACGCCTTCAGCGACGCCTCTCGGGGTAGAATGTAAAAGTAGAAAGCAAAATAAAAATGTATTTGTACTTGAAACTTAACTTGGGATCAAGTACTCGAATCCTGTGGCTAGCTACCAACTTTTCTCGTGGGATAAAATATTTACATTATACTTCCCAGTTGAAAAATAAAAAGGGGCTATCAAAACATTTGTTTTTAAACATCAAGATACCTTTTACGCAAAGTAGCACTTAAACGTGCTTAGAATGCAAAGGTCATTTCGTACCTACTTCCTGCCATTTGCAGAGAGGAGCAACAGCACTCGGATAGGCATTCTACTTGCGTAGAAAATAAAACCGATAGCTCTTAGTATAAGTTACACTATTTATGATAATGTAACGTACTTCATTCAAAATACAAGTGATATAAAATTTTCATATATTAATTCAGATGCCAAGCAGAGATGCATGAACACAGAGTTGCATTGGTGGGAAGGTGTAAACATTGGGGATAAAGGAAACGCGTAGAATATTGTAAACTGAAATCTAAGGGGATAATGTACCTGTAAATACGCATCTACTGCATTTCATTTGAAGAAGAATCTAATCAAGGGAGAGAAAGTTATTTCACAGGAGTCACTAAAGGGCTCGGTGCAAGAATAAATGACGAATGATGGGGCGATACTGGGCAGCACTGGGGCAAACGGTAGATAAAAGGGCGAGAGGGAGAGAGACCGGACGTTTTGAATTCCGCGGGACACAGACGGACGTGGGGGGGGGGGGGGGGGAGTAATCATGCCCAGCCCCGAGGGGGGAACAGAGTAATATAATGGGGTGATGGCAAGGGAGGAATCGGACGAGAGAGCTGGGGGGGGGGGCTGGGGGGGCGGAGGGAGTACTGGCTGTCGCGGTGTTGAGAGGTTAAATGGAGGCCACATCTATATATGTTGCCGGGAATTCAGTGCACTCCCAGGCCGAGTGAGTGAGTGCTTTGAGTGCTAAGCGACCCCTCCTCCCGAAGCCCCGCTCCTCCCGAATCCCCGCTCCTCCCGAAGCCCCCACCCCCCAACCACGCATACAAACACACGGGCATATCTCGATCCACTGTCAGATTTCAGAACGTTTCGTTTTCCCACTCCGCACCACGTTTTTGAGAGCGCGCGCGTGCAGCGGGTGGCGATCGTCAATTTTTCCCCTCCCCCTTCATGCTACATCACGTGCGCACTCTTCTTCCCATTCCATCATCCCACACGCGCGGTCTTTCCCTTGAATGACTTCATTACGAAATTATGAAGAGTTTGACCACCGCGAGCGAGTGAGAGAGGGAGAGACAGAGAGTGAGCAGGGCAGATTCCCCTCCCTTTCTCCCTGTACGCGCAATCCGGACACATTAATTAGTTTGTCGGCACAAGTTTATGATTTGGTGGACGCTTCTCCGCCATTGTTTCGCCCAGTGGCACACAATACGCGGTAGCAGCCGACCACCTTGCTGCCCGGGCGGCCTCGGTGCCGGGAAACCCGTGATAGACGGATGAAATCGGGAGCGATACGGAAACAGGAAAAGGCTACTCGTGAGACGCGAAATGAGTGACTCCGGGTCCCGAGGGTTACCGGCAGTGGCATAACGACAAGGAGAGATGGAGGGTGCATCGCTCCCCTCTCCTAAAGTATAGCGAAGGGCACCGACATGAATCAAGAAGGGGATGCATTTAATACGACACCCTAAAGACCCGCAGCTTCGGTTCTAGAGAAAGCTGAAAACTGAATCGGGAAACCTCAATTCCGGGTTTGAAAATGACACATTTTAGGGTTTTTGAACGACTTTTTAAAGCTTGCTTTGAAAAATTTATTAGAAGGGGAGAGGGGCGCCAAAATGCTTGCCCCCCTCTAAATCCGCAACGTTGGTACGTAGCTGGTTCCCAGTAGCGGAGTCTGATTGAGGCAGGACAAAGGATGACCAGAGATTTTAGAGAGACAACAGTGTGAACGTGGACGAAGAAGAAAGGTAAAAATAAATGTCGATGAAATCCTCTCCTCCCACTCTAATGTGTATTCCCAACTCAGAATCACGTAGCGCACTACAGACAACGGATACGCCCGTAAGATATCAACGAAATAAAATAATCGCGCTATTTTTTAGTAGCATTAGAGGGAGAAAGAATGTGGAAGAAGCATGAATACGGGTATAGAGAACCTCGACGAAAGCCTCCGCAAATATATTCCCAACTCAGAAGAACGATGTCATTCGCAGCTAACGGATAGTGTCCATTAATTATCAACAAAAATAAACTTTCGCGATAAAAACGTACCATGTAATTTGTGCATCACTCAAATTCACAATTACGTGCATCTTTTTTCTAAAAAGATAAAATAAAATGTTATAAAAGACATAAAATATATTTAAAACATCATGCAATAAAAGAGGGCAGTGAATTACCGTTACCGATACTGATACGTTCATCACTTTTGTGGCCACGGCTAATTAGAGGATTTTAAATTTTATAGCTAGTTTGACTACAAAAGACTTTATAATAAAGAATTGTAATTTTCCTCAAATATATAAATAAAACTTTCATTACAACCAAGTTTTCCATGTTACTATTGCACCTTCTAGTGACAAAGTGAGCGAAACAGCTTTCTTATACACCAAGTGCTTTGGTGTGGGGGGTTACGGACTAGAGTACAGAAGTTGGGGGGAATATGAGGAGAGAATATACAAGTTGAAATTCCTCACGTTATTGACAGTGTCTTCTGAATATGTATATCAAATCTATTGGGTACTTGTTGGTCGGTCATGCTGGAAGTATATTATGATTTTTTTAAGCTGCTTTAAGGGAGGAAAAACTTAATAGGCAAGCACTTGCGAGGTTATCAGGCAAGGAGGTGGTTGGGGGGTGGAGGAGAAAAATAGGGTGAAGCCAATCCGTGATCAGACAATTTTTCTCGAAAAAACTCGCCGAAGTCGATAAGGTTGGGTTTCGGGCGGGAAATATAACTTCCTTTTTTTCACGCTTCCGAAAAAACAACAACATACACCCCGACGGAAAGGTCGGATGCAAAGAGACTGATCGAAAGAGAGAGAGAGATGACGACGAGAAGAGTACTTGATGGAGTGTGAAGACAAATCGAATCTCGCGATCGCTTTTTTTGTCACACTCGAGTATCCCTCAAACGGAAAAAAACAGTGCATTTTCGCGCGGGACCTGATAGTCGTACGTATTCGGAAAATTTTTGCGACGCGCCATTCCGGGCGACTGTCTGTTCTTCACGCTCGTGCCGCCCTTATAAGCACGAAAATCGGTCGCGATTGGGAAAAAAATATAAAAATATAACGGCACGATGTTTAATGATAAGGAATGATTTCCTCCATTTAATGTACCGAAACTTCACTCTCCCGTGAGGACTGAAATTAGTGAACCGCGTCAAATTTTTACGAGGCACCTCACAAAAATTATGGCCAAAATTTCATCCGGGACGGCGGAACGTGAGTCACAAGAGATGAAAGTGTTTGAGGACGAATATCTAATGTGTTTTTTATAACCCGTGTTTAGGCAGTAAATGTTACGTAATCGTTTGGATAGTGATCAATGTACTGTATACGACAAATCAATAACAAAAAAGAGGTAAAGTAAAATGACAGGAATATGAGAGAACGGTTAAACAGGAAACCAATCCATTTGATCATATTTTCAACAGAGTCCTTCAGTTTCAAATGAATATCGTAACTACATACAAGTACTGACTCGATTGCTTTAATTTCGCACATTCTCCAACAACATGGATATTGCACTCATCGCTATATTAACGGGGATAAGATCTTCCCGTCCATTGACAAATCACATGCTTTATAATATGAAATGTGCCCTTGTCTCGAGATGAGTACGATTCTATTTGAGGTTGAAATATGGCGAAAAGGTCAGTTGCTTTTGGAATGAGGAACCAGCTGTTTTAGAGAAATATGTATACATTTCTAACTCTTCATCGTTGTCAATATTGATCATCCATCAGAAATGCAAATGACAAAAAAACACAAACTCAATATTTGTACATTTTTAGTTCTAATGCCAGGAGGAAATTACGCTTGCGCTCGTGAAAAATACCTTCCAAATAATTAATTATACCGATATAATTATTCATTCTATCAAACTCTCAAAATAGCCCTTACAAATATGTAATTCCGGAACCTGATATTCGAAGGGCTACCGCACACTAATCCTTAAAACTGAGAAGAGCGAGATAAGAGTTCTTTCCATGTAGTGCCGTAGAAGGCGAATGAAAATATTCGGGAACGATTTCTGACCTCAAGAGAGGGTATCGGAGTAAGGGACCTCGTTCGGAGTAGGGAGATAAAGCGAAGGGAATGAGGGCCACGTTAACTACGGAGTTTAGGGGATAGAATAGGGGGATAGGGAGGAGGCGAGAGGCGGAAAGGCAAGTCGCCTCAACTCGTGGCATCCCCATGGTCATTGTCTCGCCCTGCCCCCTCGCAAATAACGCAACGTGGCCTCATTCAAAACGATAGGCGGCGGAGGCGAGGTCGGAGAGATGGAGCGACTCTCCGTCAATCGCCAGATAGCGTCCGATGCATCACGGGAAGGCAAGAGAGCGAGAGGGAGAGAGGAGTGAGAATGTAGTAGTATCCAGGGAGGCTTGTGTGGACGGAGGGAGTAGTGAAGAGAGGACGAGGAGGGAGGGCGGAGGGAAATGCGCTGCCCGCAAATACGGCGCCTCCCTCTTCCCCTCCCCCCGGTCTTGTTGATCACTCCGCCTGGAACCCCATTGTCGGGAAACCCCCGGCGACTGGACCCACACCACAAATTCACTCACTTCTCCCGCTCCCCCCCTTCCCATACGAAAGGAAACAACACAACAACGCTTTACTGCACGACAATGGACGTCGCCCACCGAGGGCGGGCCCAGCCCGGGCGTCGAAGCGAGGACTTCGAAGAAAAGGAGGAGGTGCTTTGCAGGAGTGGATCTCCGAGTATACACTCCCTTTCCAATCTGCTTCCTTTTCTTCCGAAACCCTCGCTCGTTCCATCCACCGCTCCCGTGAGCACCACACGCCATTCACATCTCCCGCTTAATCTTGTGACACAGAAACAATGGTTTGCGATAATAACGTTCGCAGAGAGATGATGGGGGTGCCACTCCATATCCTATCCATCCCACTCCCCACAACTTCCCGACTCCGCTCTCTCTTCTCATAACCCCCACCCCCCCCCCCTTCCTCCCCCAGCGCACCCAATCTCAAAATCCTCCACCGCCCCCGAAACACGTTACCCAATACCCAACGGCTCGCGTCTCCAACACACCACTTCCAACCTTCCCCGGACTTAACACAACACCCGTGGCTAAAACTATCCCTCCCTCCCTTCCCCCGAAAGCCGGGACCAGACGCGCCTCACACCACTCATACATGGTATGAGAGCCTCCCACCGCCTCCCGTGGAGCCATACCCGCCGTCAAACATTATCTATCTCCCCCGTCGACTCCCCCGCCTCAAAATCCTCCCTGCCCCCACCCACACAGCTCTGACCACCGAATCCCCCCACCGTCCACAGCCCCCCCGTCCCGGAATCGAACCTCACACCCTGGGCCGTCCACGTATAGATGACCAATGGCAAACACCGAAACAATAACACTGGCGGATTGAGCCCCCCCCCCCCCCCCAACACCATGAAAGGCAGGTGATGGCGGGGGGGAGGGGGGATGCGGTGGGTGGTGGAGGTGGTGGGAGGAGGGTCTAGCATGTGTGTGAGTGTGTGTAGCGGGATGGAGAGGGATAGCATGGTGGGGTAAAAATGGGAAATGCCATCAGCACCGCCAGCACCAGAGATCGAACATGGCACCGAATGCAGAGTGTGCGGGGAAGAGAGGGAGGAGGTGGTAGATATTGGGATGGGATGGAGTAGATATAATGGAAGGAGGGCGGGCGAGTGCCATCTGGAGATAGATAATGGTGTGATGTGGGAAAGGGAGGACTGCACGCATGAGGAGAAAGAGGGTGAAGAATTGTGAGAGAATGTGTGAAAGGGTATGGATAAAAAAACGTGGGAGACGTAGAGGGGAGTGTTAGGCAAAATCATCTAAAAATGCAAATTTTTACCAGAGTGCAAAAAAATTAAAACCCTCGTGACATACATTCCGCCTCAGGTCATAATTTTATTTTGAACTAATGGAACCCTCGTGTGGTAATATCTTTATAAGATTATGAAAAAATTGAAAAATAGCAGTGTCCGAAGAAATTGGGAATTCCAATTCATTGGATACTTTACTCAAATATACTTTGAATAAAAAAGTTAAAAACATGTCAGAAAATACGACCAAAGCATATGCGTTACAGAAGCGTAAAAATGTTTAACTTCCTTTGGAAAAGTTCAATTTTCAAATAGTTTAAAATCTGCAGATAAAACTCAATGCGGATTAAATGCTGACCTAAATTAAGTGGAATTTTCATTTCCTTCGTTTATTCCATTAAAAGTATGGCAATAAAAGAATCAGCACAAAGGTTACCAAACCTATCAAAGTCATTAATGAGAAATATTCACATTCAAAAAAACAAATAATAAAATAAAAACCTGTAAATCAATGCCGAATAATTCCCCGAACACATCCATTAGCATAAAACACGGATCGTAATAATCTGCATAATCCTCTGAGAACACAATAAAATATACAATCAACGGGTTAATGAACAGCGATGCATTTCAATACCGGGCCGAGAGCATCGTCCTTTTCAATTCGATTATTATGCATATTTTCATCGAAAACGCATGGAAAGGATTCGTGATAATTGGAGGGATTGATACATGGAAAAATTATCCGATCTCGCCTATTTGACTGGTGCTTTGCTCTAAAATGGGAGTCATGTCGCACGTAAGGGGAATGGAATTTGAAACCCATAAAGTGATGCTGAACCATTGAACATCCATCTACCCGGAGAATAAACCAGAGGAAAGAGAAAATTCATATATCAAATTAGATGACATTGTCACCACTAAAACTGTAGAATCTCCTGAATCAATGAGTGATTGAACTTTACGAACATAACATATTTTTGAAGACCTAATTCATTATTGCTAGGGAGTTAATTTTCTTACTTCTTATTACTATAGTAATTATTCTTACAGCAAGCAAAGCAATCAACTGCTTAAAAGAAACTGACTTTATTGGGCTTCCGTAATGTACGGCACATGATGTTGGTCTTTGTAATAGAACACCAAATTTTTAAGCTTTCCCAGATTTATCCTAAGTTTTTTAAACTTCCTTTTATTTGTGCTTCGTGTTCTATACTTAAATGCACAAAGGCATGAATGGGCATCTTTGAAATATCACCCAGAAGTTCTTTCTTTTAACTCAAATGATTCATAGGAAAAATGATTTAAAAAGGTTCAGCAATGAATGACGAAGATCGGAGAGGGAAGGCGGAATGGAGCCGTAAGTCACTAAGGCGGTTGGATGCAGCGTGGAACGAGGAGTGAGTGATCGCCGCTATGGCTTCGCCGTCAGAGGGCGAGTCTTGGACAGGGGGGTTATGGGACAGAAATGATAGGGATGATCACTGCGGCCGCGATACATGGAGAGATGGAGCGGGCAAGAGGAAAAATGCCTTCCGTGCCGGAGTAGGAGGAAGGGGAGGCACCGGGTGGGTCGGAGGACGGGATGGAGTGGCGCCCCCCTTCAGGTGTGGTGTCAGCCGGAGCGATAGGCGAGTGGGGGGAAGAGGGAGGATCCAGAGCAGGAGGAGGAGGCACCGGGAGACCCCAAAACCGGTGTTCCCGCGGTGGCGTCGCCCACGCGTATATGTGTTCGAACCCCGAGTGCGGCCCCCGCCGTGCCATTGTTGTGTGCACGGCGGAGGGAGATCTCCGTTGAGGTGGTAGTGGTTTGGGGGTGGAGGAACTGGGCGAGAACGACTGGGAGGGTTATTCTAGGCGGGGAGGGCGAGGGGGAAATGTGGTGGACCTTCACGAAGTGTGTTTTGGAATAATTCATAGACATTGTGTGTGTGTGTGAATGTGTACGCGGTCATTTTCCTCGGAGCAAAAGGGATGAGGGAGGAAGGGAGGAAAGTTTTGGAAGGGTGGAGGAGTAGGGAGGAATGGTATGTTACAAATTGAGGACTGGCGGTGATGGGGGAGGGGGATTTGAGGGAAGAGGGAATGATATTATGTGGAGGAGAGGATGGATTGGGTGGCGTAGTTTTTGGGCAGAAGGAAGGGAGGCAACCAAGTGGGAGAGGGTTGAACGTGGTAAAGGGGGTGGCGGCGTTATACGCGGAGTTAAAATCTGTTAGCCGCGGGGGATGGGTTGGGATCGCAGCGGCGGTGGTATAGAGAGACTGCGGCAGGGAAGGGAGGCCTCCGACACACACGGGTGATGTGCAAGAGGAGAAGCGATGCTCCTGCATTGATTGATGGACTATTGGCCACACTGACGATGTTTTGGGCTGAATAGCCTTCTCGTGGGCACCTCTCGATAATACACTGCGGGAGGCAATCATAAAAATGTCCGCCAATTACGTCACCAGAGTGAATGGAGTGGGAGGGGCGGAATAACGCGTTCCCCTGGATTTTTAGTCGAATGTCCGGGGCAAATCTTTGGGCGAGACAGGGATGGGGTGGTGCGGGGGAATGACGGTTTTGTGGGGGGACGGGGTTTTGGGGACCGGCCATTCGAGACTGCTGTGGTCGTGTAAGCGAAAGTGAGGCAAAAAAATTTGACCATTCAGATTTTTCGCTTGAAGACCATGAAAAATCATCGCGCTGCCAAACAGGTCTACAAAAACGTGGTACGCAAAAAAACAACAGAGATCCATAATATCTCTCTTAAACATTGAGCAAAAAATTTTGAGACACTGGCTGATGATTTAAGCATTCCAATACGTATGCTGAAAAAAGCCTTCTGCAGGACTGGGAACAAAAGGAACACAACGCAACAAGAGTAACAATATTTTCTCATAAAACAATGAGTTCCGGAAATCTAAGTACTTACTCGCATCGTATGATTTAGAAATGTAATTATCCCTTTATTTAAGACAGTTAACGAAGCAAAACACCCTAAAATCTTGTACAACTATTCATGAGCTTCAATTGGATTGGATTGGATTCTTCCATTAAAAAGAACGCCAGTAGATTCCATCAGGGTAATATTTTTTCCAGCAAACAAAGATATTTATAAAGAAATACGGATGATTTGACGTATTTTTCAATTTTCAAGTTTCCCCCTAGCGAGTGCAAGGGAGCATTAAAAACCCTACCCTATACATTTCTACTAAAAGCTCTCAATATTTTTCCGTTTTGTTTTTTCCTAACTTAAATTTTGAAAGCAACTATAATTTACAAATGTTTTCGTTAAGGAAAGCAATTCGTTATGTAAAAAGTAAAACAGGCTTTACGAACAGTCTTAATGTCAACTACCCAATTACAGGTTATGATTAAACGACCCTACAAAATAATATCCTATTATGTCTAACAAAAAACATTTTCACATGGTTCGACATAGGAAATAATAAATAGATTAATCTACTCGAGTGCTACAAAGTAGAGTATGTGGTAAATACTCTCAGGGCACGACCGAAGATTGCAAAATTTGCTTCCAAAACATTCCACAAGTTAGATTCTTATGAATCATGAAAGAGGCTTGAGAGTGGACGCGCGACGAGAAGATGAATGAGGAGCGAAATCCGGGTTGGGACTAAAAATAAAACGCCAAAAGACGGGCACATTATGGAGGCTTGGGGGGGAGGACGATTCCAGAAACGGGTACATTTCCTACGCGAGGGTGAAGAAAAGAGTAGGGGTGGAACAGTCGGGAATTTGCGGAAAGGGGAATGGAAGCAGGAAACAGGGGAACTGCGGGGGAGGACGCAAGCGGAGGTGAGGACGGGGGAAGGAAGAGAGGAAGAAGGGGGAGGGTAACACCCGAAAAGGCCCCGAGATACAAAAGAGCCTGTTGCGGTGTAATTACGGAATTAACGCGAGGAGAGCGAGGGAGGTTGGGGTGGTGTGAGGGACAAAAAGGGGAGAAGGGGAGGTTGGGTATAAGGCGGTGAGGCGAGGGGTGAAATTAAGGGGTTGAGTGGGAGAGAGCGCATACTAAGAGGGAAGAAGAGTAGGGGATGAGCAGGGTTTGGCACTGCGGGGTTGGAGGAAAGCGAGAGAGAGTAGAATGAGAATCGCAGAAAGAATCGAGAGGGAAGGAACCCCGGGGCCAATTCTCGCCACACTACCACCCGCCCCTTCGAAATTAGCCAGTCGCAGGGAACCGTTTTCGACGCTTCCTTTCCCAAACACTATTCTCTCTCGCTCTCTCTTCGGAATGAACTACGCTCGTTGTCCTCCCCCCCTCCAAATACACCCTTTTCCACCACACTATTCTAAAACGTAGTCCCTATTGGTTGGTTGTTTGGGAGGCGGCTGAAAAGTATGGTCATTAACGTCATTAAAGATACATGGGCAGAAGGGTAGATGAATTGGAGTAAGGGAGGAGAGAAACCCGGCCCCGGCATGAGCCTGCTCTCAAACGAAATGCACCAAGGGGTCCACGGTTCAGAGTACAATTCGAAGTGAGTACTACATTAGAAGTGCTCCCCACATAGCATCCCAAGGATTCCTCAAAAATTCTCCGCCTCTGCTGGGATTCGAACCCGAGCCCTCGAGACAGGAAGAAAAAACTCTAGCCAAAACACCAACCCGACCCCCTCTTCCCCATTGCTTGGTTGATTATTTGGTCAGGCGACCGACAACTGAGATAATTTTCGCCATTGAAAACTGGTGGGACGTTTGATAAGGGAAGAATCATATAAGGAATGGAGGAGCGGTGAAGAAAAGCCAGGGGTTGCCATTAGCCTATAACTTAACAAAGAGCTCCAAAAGGTCCATGTTTTAACGTTCCATCCGGAGGACGAAGTACTGTACTCGTAGTGCTCTTCGCATAGCAACCAGTTATGGATTACAATTCTAATACAAATTTTCTATCACTCCCGGGATTCGAATACGGCCCCTTAGGATGGCAAGCCGGAAATCTTAACTACCAAATGGGCCCAATTCCTCCTCTCACCACCCTTCGCTGCTCCTTCATTCCAATAACCCTGGTCTTCCGTTAATAAAAAGAGACACGGGTTCGACCTACGAGGGACGCTGACCGTGACAGAAAATATTCCAATACGTCAGGATGGAAACAAAAGAAAGAGTATGGGGAAGTCTTCATCTCTTATCTATAAATCGCGCCTAATTTTTATACTGAAAGAAGACAACCACTTCCCCAGGATTAAATTTTAAAATATTCAATCCATTCAGACGAAAGTTCGACCACCTAGGAACGCTCACCGTGACGAAGAAAATTGCAACGGGCCAACGATATTGAAAATTCTCGAGGATAACCATATGTCCACGTTAAAATGCAAAATTTTATATTAATTATAGCTTGTTGAGAAATTGACACACTTCGCAGGTTTTATAGTATTTTTATTCGCTCAGCAATGCCTGGATAAGGATGGCCTAAGATCTTTTTTTTAGAAACGCTATATTTTACTCTATTTTAATTGGAAATGAACACAAATCACAAGTTATTTTTCTTTTCCACTCATCGAGTCCATTCCCGTTGAATGCAAATCATGTTAATACATCCTTCCAGTGCCGACATTTCACATTCCTTTTTCAGCAATCACCTTCATTCTTCCCACTCAACTCTTCCCTTATTATGAGAAGATCACCAGTTTCCATTTTTATGATGATGTATTGTTATTTCCATACTTTTAATTGGCCGACTAATTAAATATTCTTTTGAGAGAGAATGGAAACATGAAAATGCCGCCGAGAACATGAAAATGCGGCCACCAAAGGGATACGCACATGACGTGAATCGATGCACTTTTTTAATTGCAATTTTTCCAGCCACATCACCGCGCGTCGTATCTAGCGGGTAAAAAAGTAACGAGATTGGTTGCTTTTTTTCCTCTCCTTTCGGTAATAACAGCCAGGCGAATGAGTTCGAGTTGATTTCTTGTTTGGGGCTCCGGAGCCGTCCGCAGCAAACACGTGCCCGCCTTATGTAAAGGGATGTATGCCCGTTGTTGGGGAATAATAATCACATCGGACATGAATATTCATCGGGTCGTTGCGGGTGGAGAAATGGTAGTGGCTGGGAATTCTTCCACAACGATGCATGTTTTTGCTGGATTGGGGGGGGGAGCAGGGAGGGGGAGTGTAATAAATGGAATACGTACCAGTTGGATAAGCGATTCGCCACGCTATTTTTACTCAATGCTCCCAATTCAAACAGCCATTTCCTCGTGCGAGCTGTGTACTTTGACCAAACTATTTACACTGCCTATCCCGGCCGCGTGCATTTGCATATAGGGATAATTGCTCGCACATTATGAATAAGCATCGTTCCTTCCTTTTTTCTGCAATAACGAGGCGTCCGTTGAATAGTCGGATCGACTCGTAAGAATATACGTAATACGATCGTATCTTTCCCAGAAAGAATCAAAGACCCGTGTAAATTCGAAATAAAATTGCCAAGAACGGATTCTCCCAACAACACCCACCACACCACGACATCAATACATAAAATCAAAAACCACGGACCGAAATATGCATGCCTTGCCTCTAAATGGACCACTCAACATGTTGAAACAAAACGAGCAACTTTCCCCGAGTTCTCGGAACTCCCTTGTTTGGAACACTGTTGGAAACTGGCCGAACACAGAAAAAATCAGCGGAACGCCCATTATCGCCACGACGGTGGAAGTGAAACGAGTGACTGAGCCGTAAATAACCGGGGACAGAATAAGCATACCAGTAATCCTCGGAATTCACATTGCTTCTCCGAGGGACAGAGAGAGAGAGAGAAGCAAATACCCTCATCCCGCAACGGACCGCAAACGGCAACAAAATTATCACGAGGCGATGGATTCCATTCCTGCTTACCTGGCGTTTTTTTAAGCGGGGTATGAAATTGAAAAGGCGACGCTAACGGTGGAGATCAGGAAAAGGGAGCAGCAAGCATTCCCTGAAGGGGATCTGTGGGGGAAAGAAGGTGGGGGAGTAGGTTGGGAGTATAACCAGGGGAAGGGGGGGTGAGATGTTGGTGGAAAGAGGTAGGAACTCCGTGTGAGGACGCTAAGCGAAGAAGAGAAAGAGGGGGGAGTCCGGGGAATCACGTGCTCAGGGTGCGTCCGAAAAGGGTTGTATCACAGAGGCGCAACGAAAAGAGAGAAAGGAAGGGGGTCCCTATTTTCCGTCTCTGGGGAGGAGGTGGGAGAACCCTGGATAGGAGGGTCGCCGTAGTGCGTAGGAGAAGGCTCAAGGGTGTTCGGGCGGTGAGGGTAGGTACACGGATGAAGATCGCGGTCCCGGTATACGGGGACGGTAACCCGCGTGGGGTAGGGGATGGAGACGAGAGAGGGAGTGAGGGTAAAGCTTTAAGGGGATTTCCGTGCGGGGTTGGAAGGGGTGGAGAGAGAGAGAGAAGGATGCGAAGGAGTAAATTCGCCGGTTTGCGGTGCGACAGTCCGTTGTTTTTGTGGCAGATTAAGGTCGACCGGAGAGAGAATTAACGGTCTGAACACTATTAATCTCCAAGCTGAGGTAGAAGATTCCCAGGCAACAAGGGTCGTCGGAATTACAGGGGCAAGCCCCAGCGCACATGCACAAACACACACATATAGAGAGAGCCTCCGTATCGCTGGACGTTCTCCTTTTTCGCCTTCCTATCTCTCTCTCTCTCTCTCTCTCTCTCTCTCTCTCTCTCTCTCTGTATTCATCTCAGGGTCTCCCTTACTGCTCCACTGCACCCAAAGCAATTGCCAAAGCATCAGATTTTATACTGTCTTCGCTATCGTTATCTCTTGTGTTGCCGGACTACATTCCTCTTAAAGGGCACGTCAGCGGCTAATATATTCAACACAAAAACTTGATGAAGAAGAATCTGTTAAAATTTCGAGAACTAGGCACAAGCCTATAAAAGGTCTTGAGACTATAAATTTTATTTTCAAGGTCGACGTCACTCAATAAATTCAATATTGGCATGTATTTTCACATTCTTTTATTTCCGGTCACAGATTTGACAGTAACAGTCATTGTAACTGACATCCGACAGTAACTGCCATAGTCTTGAATGAAATAGTGCGGAAAATACAATGTACGTATATATTGAGTGACGTATATGATTTCCGCAAAGTTATACCGAAAACCTTCGCTTTTTAGCAATGCGTAAATAAGGATTGACAGGAACCAGCATAAATAAGATAATTTAAATATAAAATTACTCAAGTAGGTATGCACGACTTGATGGTAATGGGATTAAGTATATATTTTGGGTTTTCAGTGGAAATCTTGGTGGAATTAGGGGAAAAATGCGTATTTAGTTCTTAATAATACCGAATGGTCCGGCAACACCTTTATTGAAGTCTTATAATAGGAGTAATGAAGCTGAGGAGTGGAAAATAAATTCATTTAAAACTAATGACTAACAAGCTTCATAATTTTCAATTTTTGAAATGAGACGACTGATATCGAGGATACCTCACCATAATTCTTTCAGATCTCGGTAGTTGAAATAGTGAATAATACTATTGATTCATTACGAATCTATTTCAGGCTCAATATGTACGTTCAAATTGGGCTCAAATCAACAAAAATGACCGTAGGTATGGCCCTCAGAAATGCATGCATGAATAACAACCTAAGTGAACAACGCAACTCAGTTTCATTCTTCATCTCACACACAGTAATTGGCGCACCATATTGGCATTCCCATTATGTGGCCAGCCAGCCACTCCATACCATACCCCCTTTCCCAGCCTTGCCACAAAAAGGGATGCAAGGCCAACAGGAGTCACAATGGGAATACATGTCGGCAGCTCAGAGCCGGATGTACCCTTTTGGAAGAAGATATCGCCACGAAGGGGAGGATCGCCCCAAGGGGGATCCTCAACCACCCCCTCCCTCCTAGTGACGCCCGACAATGGACGCCATTCACAGCGCGTGTAGGCACAGCATCCACCCCGAAAGCCACCGAGAGGGGTGTCTGGGAAGGGATGCCTTGCGAGACAACTCAAGGATATCGAATGGCAATATAGCATCCGGAATATTCCCTAGAAACAAAGACCAATGGTAGAGCAAGTACGCGGGGATAAAGTTGCTGATGGGGCGAATCAAATTCTCCTCTGGCGAAATTTCTTTATTAAAATGCTTTTTGGAACGTAAGTTACTCGCATTAAATTTTACTCTATGTGATGATTAAATCTGATTCAATTAACGCATTAAATTATTCGGCAAGTACCAAAGAAAGATTGAAATACTAAGCTTCACATTTTTTTAAATTGATGTGACTGTGCATGTATTAACTAAACCAATTAATAAATCTTTCGACAACGTTTAGCCACCCCAGAGGCCACATCAAAAATATATCTTTTACTTAGCTTTATGAAGTGAAACACGCTCAATCAGAAACATTTCCTATATTCCTCCACACCTAATTCATTGGTAAAAGTAGTCCGCACACTAAAATTAGGCCACAGAACAAGAGACTCAATTGGCGTCAATCAATCCTTGGGGTACGATAATTAATTATAGTAGATACCATGGCCTCCTAAGTCCATGGATATCTCTCCTTTCGTTTCAGTTGCGGGCGGGCACAAAACTACCACTAAATTAGGTTCCTTTCATTAAAAGGCATTTCACTCGCATCGGATAGGTGAACCGATACATTGCATCATCACATTAAAAACACGTGTGGAGAGGAGAGAAAGATGTAGAGAGATGCAAAGAGAGCCCTTTTCAGAGAGGAGAGGCCAATCTACACTCACACATTCCCCACACCTCCATTCCGAAAACATTCCCATTCCTCCACCATGGAAACCACCCTCTCTCTCTCTTCACCCTATTTATGCTCCTTCGGTGCTGGGGCCCTACCCTCCCCCCCCCATGCCGCCCCCTATACCTTCCTCCGCCCCTAACATCCCCCGCTACCCCGACCCTTTCCCTTAACAGATTGCCATGTTGCTAATTGGGGTTTTCGGTCCACTCTGCGGCTGACCGCGGGGCGCTCAATGGAACGCGCGGAGCAAAAAATTTCGGGAGACGGGGCGAGGTTGCATACGGAGGGGGCGGGAAGGTAGGGAGGGGGGGGGGGAAAGGAGGAAGAAAAGGGATTGGCTATCGAGGGAGGAAGGGATGAAAAGAGGAGGTGGAGGAAGGTGTGGTCGGTCGGTATGGAGATGAATCGCTGAGGGTGGGCGGGTGGAGAGTGGGAGGGAGTCATTCCCACCCGGGGGAAGACCGCTTAATGATTTTCAATTACCGCCCCCACGTGCAAACACACAAAAAGACAATCTCTCGCCAGAAAGACGTCTCCACCGCGTCCGAGCCCTATGCGCAGTGTTTCCAAAACCGTGGTGGTGGGATTTTGATCAGGCCCGCCTAATTCCTCGCGATTATGCTTCGACGCCGCCGCTGCGCTGCTCGCGTCTTCACAGGTTTAGGATTCTCTAGCGTGATCCATGGTTCGCCGGAGCACGGAAGTGGGCGAGGGAGGCAGGAGAAATAAAGAAACAGGTCGTGCGGACGGGTTCATTTTAGCCTCACATACGACAACTCATAATTCACACGATGCGCTTAACTCACAAAATTAGTTAACAACTCAATTACAACAACTATTATAGGATTAGTGACTCTTAAAGACGCGTAGTTATCAATTAGCTCTTACTTACTTTCTTGTCAAGAGTAGAAAATTTTCAGTCTTCACTTCGATCTTCGAGCTCGATGAAATGGTCATCTCCGACCAATCAACAAAAAATATACATTCTTACGTACCCTACTTACTCTATTCCATCAAGAACACAGAATTAAATCGGCAGATAGTCGTATTAGTTTTATTACCGGGTCTGTTTCAATAATTTCCTCCTTAACTGGCAGGTTGTGACAAAACTGATCTCTGTCGCATTATTCCAAAACAATGTCGAATCCTTGACCATTTCTTTTCTCGGTGATATTCATGACTCATTTTCTTATATTTAATCTGCCAATCCTTAGATTCCTTGCATTCATTCTATAAATATTTCCAAAACTCAGTTTACCCCTTTCTTCACGTGCCGTTTGAGATTTCCCATTGGAATATATCAAAAAAATCACTCAAGAGAACTAGATGAGGCTTCTCAGAAGCGCCAGTGAAATTAAAACCCCCATCTCTGTATTCATTGTGCGAAAGCTCCATTCTAGTTGCGAATGCACAGTATCCAACATTATAAAAAAATGTTTCTTTTCACCAATTCACACACTAAAAACACTAACTATTTGCCGTAAAAATAAAAAGACGCTATTATGTGTATTAAAAACCAATAAATAATAGTTTATCATTCATTATCATAATTAAAAAGGAGGGTTACTACGCAGGAAATAAATAATGGAAATAATTTTATTCGGATGGATGTACCCACTGAACTGGAGGAAAAATACCCTAGGGGAACATGAAGGTACTGAAGGGGGAATGAAGTGAAGAAATACCCCATATTTGATCGATTGTAAACCTATGAAAGTACCCTAATTAATATTGAAGACAACAGTCTTTACTTACTTCATCTCATATTTAACGACAAAGCTTGGATGAGACCTATGACGCACGCATTCATTTCTTAACGTGAGAAAATCAATGAGGAAAAGCTCATTCATATTTCAATGATATGAAATCAATATTGCTGTCATCACAATTAATAAAGGATTTCAACATCCACTATTCTAACAGTAATATTCTACTATAGAAAGTACCGTTAATTTCTATTTCCCATTTATTAAAACAATTATTGAAACGCGGAGGCAATAACAAAAGTAACTACCATAAAAACACGGAAGCTGAAGTATGGGTCTTTAAATTCTTTATCGCCATTGTTTGACTCCTTTTGAATCGACTCTTCAAACGTAATCACGAATTCACACACAGAACCATTTGAAATAAAAAGAGTCCAGGGGAAACCGGCCTCGTGCCGTGGGGAGGGGACGCTCACTTTTAATGACGGGTCACGAATGAATGGAAAACAGCCGAAACGTCGAAAAAAATGGGAACCGAATGAAAAATGAAAACAGAACCGGAGGAGGGGGTTGGTGGATGCATCAGAAAAAGAAGTTGAGTAAACACCGGCGCACTGGGCGACTTCTCGTGTTTACACAGAGCGCCGTGTGCGACTCCCAGGTTGGACAAAAGGAGAGGAGGAAGGCTTGACAGCGGCAGAGCATGAAAGCCGCAGAAAGCTGATTGGGCACGGCTTGTGACGAAGGGACTCTCTTTTCATTATGAAATCTTCTCTATTTTGCCCCGAAAAGTGTTCCATTCTGCTCGACCGACGTTCGGGTGTGGCGGGGAGCGGGAAGAGGCCTATTCGAGAGCGCCGACGTTAAGAGGCGACAGCACCCGGAATCACATGTGACGACGCTCTCTCTCAATGGCGGCAACGCAAACAGACTCTCTCTCATTCTGACAAATGACAGGCGAGACGCAGCGCTGGAGAGAGGAGGATCGGGCGCTCATTAGACAGCCATAGTGCGCGTTACGTGGGAGGGCCTTTGATATTTCGTTTCTCCGAAATTACAAGACCTTTGACAACTGTCAATTTCCCTTCTAATTACTGCTATTGTTACACATCCGCAACTCGCAAGCCTTGGATATTTGGATCGCCGGATATTTTCTTGCGCGATGTTTATTTTAACCTTCACATACCTTTTATATCGTAGATAAAAATGTACGATTCTGAGTGCAATAAGTAAACGTAAGAATTTATGTAAAGAAAATGAAAACTTGAACGCTGAAGGGGGGAATTTAATCACGCAGTTTTAACAGGAGTATGATCCCTTGGAGGTCGTTTCACGGTGATTCTGTGCAGTACTTCTTTTTCTCTTCTTAAATGCATATCTCAATTATTTGCAACCCAAAATCTTTTTGAATAAACTGCAGTTAACCGATCAATGATTTAAGATATTAACGAATAATAATAATAAAAAATGGATGAGCGGAACAAGTAATTAATCGCTTTTCAGATGTAATTTAACCAAGATACTTCCCAAAACCGTTAGTGATCGTTATCCGGGGAATAAATCGTCGATCCTACCTTATTGTAATTCTGAATAATATTATCCCGTTGTTTCGATAATCACAGCGCTATTTTAAGTCAATTTCTCAGACACGAGGCACGAATCCGAACTTTTTATCTTAGGGTAAGATGTAATATTTGTAACATATTTTGAAGACCACGGTGTACAGCGATGGGGTGAATGATCCGGTATCTCTCCTAAATGTGAAACACGCGAAGAAAGCCTTGCACGCATCCACGTCTGACCCACATCAGAGCGGGCATTAACATTATACACCGCTGCAACTGACACTGGGCCACGGAAGAGACACTGCTACTACTGTGAATCTGGCGAATGCAAGTCGCCTTGTAACTGTGGGCAGTTGGAAGTGGAAAGAGTATTGCAAGCTGATAAGGCTCAGCGAGGCGGATTCCCGGAGCCCGGAGAATAGGAGAGGAGTTTTTAGGCGGAAAAAGTCGCTATGACGTCCAAACTTGTATTGCGGGGATGAGGGAGTGATGGCAGAGAGGGGGGGGATAGGGAGAACGAGGCGGGGTGGAGGGAAGAGGGGGGCTGGAGTTAAGAGGGGTGGGTAGCGGAAAAGCACCACCGCCGGAAGTTTGTTCCCTAGACGAGGCGAACGCCTTTCGCGATGTTTGCGCAGCGGTTGAAGGAGGAGGAGAAGAAAAAAATGAATGAGAATGAGGACAACGCAGAACTCGCCGAATAGAAGTGTTTGGGAAGGGGGAGGTGGGTACCAGCAAGGGGAGAGGAGTGATGGAGGGAAATGGAGAGGAGGTGCGGTTCAAATCGCTCCACCACGTGAAACTGACAGCGCCACCGTCCGCGAGCATGGAGGAAAAAGAGGCATCACATTTTGGAAGCACGTACTGCTTTGGTGCCGCTAACGGAAGGGAGACTATGGATGAGTCTAATATTGCATCGGGACGGTCAACGATGTCAACGAGGTGAGGGGGGGGGGGTATCATCGGGAATAAAATAACGATATTTCTCGAAGAAAATATAAATATTTCTACGCATAGCATTTGTATATTATGATAGAGTCGCAAGTGAATGATGGAAGGATACTGTATTGCTGAAACTAAATTGTTCCTACGTGATGTCGCTTTATCTTCGGGAGCTCTCCATTTTCTTCAGTGCGCTAATCACTTAGCAGCACAACAGCGTACTTGCTTTCAATTCGTTACAGACCCTGCGCGTTAAGTAGCGCACCTCAAAACAGAACAACAATGAACGTCGATAATCGCATCCACGTTAGTGGTTTTTGTGTCGATTTCCAGCGAAGGCGTCAAGCATGGATATTGGAAATTTTTAATTACTCTGTGGTGAAAAGCATACGTTTTTTAATGCTTATATGGAACGAATTCGATAACAATACAAAAAACATTCGGGCGTCTGTTGTACACCCATAAAATGCAATCTTGCGGCAGATTACCGAACGTTTCGCCAGCGCACATCGTTCCATTCAACGTCGTTCGTGTGCGCTAAGGTGTTTCGATCTGCGCTAGCTTCAGCACCTTGAATGGAAGACTCCCATTATTCCCAACAATATTCGCGATGAATTCAATTGACAAATAATTAATTTTGCGAAGAATTGGTATGGAGCTCATAACTACATTCGGGTTGCAGGAACAACCACTTTCATAACTCATTTCTCACTAGCCATTGCTTCGGAAGTTTAGTCTACTCTCTTTCTTATGAATAAATTTTAAATACGTCTGTCGTATGCATATAAATTACTGATGTACGTTATTTGTTGTCAGCCTGAGTAAATAAACTCGTCATTCGTCATAATTACTTTTCTATCATGTAATTAGGCTTCAAAGTGTTTAAAAGCGCATCCGCCGTCTTAATTACTTGTGGGACTCTTTAAGTATCAAACTGCATTGTATCAAGTGAAATAAATTGCGAGATCTTATGTGAAACTAATAAATTGATTAAATGTTACTGCAACGCATTTTGAACGAATTCTCTGGCTTACAGATCGCATAACTGAATTGTATACATGTATACTGTAACCGCAACTGGATATTAGTCAACGATTTCATCAGCAGCTTATGAACACGCATGTGGTTCTCGTGCAAAACTCATTGCAAAGCCTTCCGCCACCTCGGAATATGTGCAGATACATCGGACAGACCGCGAACCCAGGTTGCAATGGAGGAGGACAAAGGGGTCCGAGATCGAGGAGAGTAAAAGTGGACGAACACGCCGAAGCGTAGGTACTCACCGTAGTCTCCTCCCAGGTGTCCGTTCTCGTATCCGGGGTACTCGCCGTTCTCGAGGCGGTGCTTCTTGATGTGGTGGTGCGGGTGCGTCGGCGTCCCGTGGTGCGCCCCCGGGTGGTGGTGATGGTTCAGCGGGGAGGTCGCTGCCAGGGACATGCCCACCGACGCTCGTTTGGGGGGCCGTCCGGGCCTGGAGCTGCACGATAGCAGAGAATTACTGGGGATTAGAGTAACCTCGTGTTAGTAAAGGGATGGGGCGTGAAGCGCCAGGAAGGAGGAGTGTGGCCAGAGGTGAGGAAGGCTCGAGAACTGCTGGGTGTGAAGGGAGAGAATAAATGGGGGGGAAGACAAAAGTTAAATGGAAAAGGGAGAGAGGATAGAAGTAGGTACGGAAGAAAATGAAGGCCATGGGAGAAAAATGGGTGAGAATGGATCGGAATGGATACGAAAAGAATGAGATGGAAAGGACAGTTGGACGAGAGATGAAAGGAAAGACAAAAGATTGAAACCGAAAATGAGATTACAAGATACTAAGTCCACACAGAAAATAATCGATGATTCAAGCTCGATGTATTTTTAACGATACTTTAACTTCGAGCATTCATAAAACACAGACGATAGACATGACGTAAGATCTGATGCTTTCCTGGTGAATAAGATGCAGGAACATTTCTCAGGTTTCTCACCGGATAAAGGGCTCCATTTAGGACGTTTCGATACCCGAGTCGAGATCGAAAAATTGGCCTACATGGAGCCCTTAACCCAGAGGGAAACCCCAGAATAGTTCCCGATAGACATTACATCTCATATAGAGTATTTTTATTAACGCGATAGTTGGAAAACGATGGCAAACTAAAACAAAAAGACAATGTAACTATTCACTTAAATAAGTGTCGAAACATACGTGAATTGAAAACTGAGGGTTTAAATCTCTTGTAGCAACACAGAAACTTGCTTCTAGTAAATTTAAAATAGAATACTAAATAATCTTTAGTGAAAGGCTGCAAAGGCGATATAAAATGTGAGAAAGCTACTTCGTTATAATGCAGCGGAATCAAAAAGTGCCTCTGGTGAGTTTTAAGAGAAATAGGATTTTTATTTGGTAACTGAATTAAACACGGACTTCGTTAAAATTTCTAAAGAAAAAATACCGGGTGAAATATCTGTTCTTCGGCACAAAGTAAGGAGAAGAATAACCGATATTAGAAGAAGATAAGAAAAGGGTATGCGAAAAGGAATAGAAGGCGCAGGCAATCGAGAGGAGGAAGGTATTGTAACAGGATGGATTTTGGATGGGAAAAGGAATATGTGTGTTGAGTTAGTGTGTTAGTATGTCATGAATGTTAGAATTATATGATAACATTTACATTATAAGCTCAAGAGCATATTTCAATTTCACCAAAACAATTTACATTCACAAAAACACCAATAATATATATTGAGAACTGCATGCAAGCTCCATGAAATAAACATTTTTGAAAATATATTAAATTTCCTTATTGAAATATACTCATCAGTCACCAAAAATTCTAGGACTATCTTAACATATACGTATCAACATTTATATTTCCACTTCCATTCATGCGGGTTCTAAAAAGTTGTTGCATTTAAAATATTTCTTCAATCAGCATCAAGACTACTGAAAGATACACAGGCGAGACAAAGAAACGCAACCAATAAATACAAAGCACACACCATGAAACACAAATTCAGACTGCGAGAGAAAACAGCGTGGTGAGTTCGGACAGAGCGAGATGAGAACCCTCATTATAACCACAAGTAGAAACCACTCATTCTGAAGCCTGAGGGGGGGCAACTACCTACACACAGCTCCGTCATACCAGGCCATAAAATCCGCATCCTCTTGTCGCGAGATGAACCTGTAACCCACAATATACACACACGGGAAACTCCTTTCTATTAACACGTCAAAAAGGAGAGAGAGATAAAAAAAGAGAAGAACCAACCCGACCCCGCTTCCTGTCATCCACCCTTGAGATGAACATCTTCTCTCTCGGACTTCTCTCACTGTGGACGCGATATATCGCACCGTGGGGAGGGCATAAGCCGTATGAACGGCATCCCACGCGCAGAAGAACGCCGAAGGAGATCCTCGCACGCACCGCGGAGAAGAATGAGCAATAATATACGGGAGAGGAAAAGGGGGAAGAGATAAGACGCGTGACGGGAGTGAGGCACGTGGATGCTGTGCTGTAGGGAAAGATGCGACCCATCCGATCCTCTCCTCCTTCCCCCATGCAACAACACTTCACGCACTAACCAATATCCCTGTCCCGTCCCTTAACTTACTCGCACCGTTAACGTCTCCACCCCTCATCCCTCTTCTTCCCACCCCCCACCCGCCCTCACAGGTCTCTCGATGTCTTCTTAGCACCCCCCGCCCCTCCACACCCACTGCCGGGCTCACGAAGGAAGACACCTCCTCCCATCCCTTCCCCTCCTCCCCCCGCCCTTAAAAGATCCCTTCTTCCCTCACCCACGCCACGCCGGAGGTCAAGTCAGCGAAATAGCTCCTGTGGTGTGCCACACGCTCGTATATCTCTCTCCCAGGCGGAGAATCCTTTTAATTAACCATTCTCCGGGAGGAGTGTAGGAAGGTGAAGAGAGAGAGAGAGAGGGCATTAAAAAAAGGGAGGAGAAAGGATATTGGATCCGTTTCCAATATAACGAAACAAGGGCTGAATTATGTGCCTCGAGGTGGAATAGTCTTATTGCGTGGCGCTGGTTTTTATTCCCGTCTTTAATGGCGCGCATAACTTTTGCCCCAAAGCCATCATACTCGTGTGAATGTTCCGGTAAATTGAGTCTCCGGAACGAACTTAGGTAGAGTCCGACGTCGTTGAAGAATTTTCGCGCAGTTTTCAGATCCGTGAAAGTTAAAAGTATTTCCTAAATTGGAATTTCTTAAATATCGAAATGAGGCAGCATTATGGATAGGAAAACTAACTGAGAGGATACTACCCACTGAGGAAGATTATAGCATGAAGGATGTTGTAGACGCGCGGATGTAATCGGAAAAAAATACGAATTTCGTTTAACAATGATATAATAGCAAAGAGCATTGAGGAAAAAAGTACAAGAACGCCACATTCTTGGGGATATTAGAAGCAGTACTGTCCAACGACCACCCATTCAATTGTTAGGGCACCCATAATAATTATTTTCAAAAAAGAAGAATATCTATCAAACGTGAGTTACAGCAATTATTAGCGCGTTAAAAATGCTTGGGGTTTTTATTTGACCATTTACCTCTTGCCCTTGCAAGCAGCAACGGTTTCCGTCGGACTGAATGATGCGTTTTTACGAAATCAGTGGGCTACCGGACGTCTGTATCTACGTTACGACCACTTCATTCTCCAACATGCTTCAAGTTCCATGCGCTAAAATAAACCCCGATACGTGATAGTATTAACTTGAAGAGAGAGAAAAAATGACGAACCATAACCGATGGGAGTGATCCCATCTAAATCATACGCGTAGGGTTTTTTAATGACTATCACTCGAGAGAGGTAATCTCGACCAGAAACTTTTGCCTTTCGACATCCCCATGGAGAGAAGAGCTTAATGGTCTCGCGTCTGGATGTGCGGACGACTGATCAACTTCTCCGGGAGAAACTCGAAGCAATCTCAGCGGTTCAAAAGGGCTCAGCACTTCTGAGTCTGGTCGGGAAACATAAACATTGCAGCCGTCCGAGGATAGCCTTACGCCGGACTCATTTAACGCGGACACCCGAACTGGCTCATCCCCCAAGGGGTCCTCCCCACATCATAACTGACCCTTGGTGTGAGCCAAAACGGTGCGTATGGAAGAGTGAAGGCGAGAGGAGGATTGAGATGGAATGGCACGAGGAGAAGTCTTGTATTTTCTTCCGTTCCCCCACGAGGCTAACCGAAAACCACGTCCTCCGCCCTTCCACGCCAATCCCGCCTCGGACCGCACGCCTATCTCCGGCACTGATCTGCCACCCCCCTCCCTCCACTCCGCCGAGCACTTAACCTCAGAGAAATCCCCAAGCGGAAAAGGAAAAGATAGAGTTGGAAGGAAGAAGAAAACTGTGTGGATGGAATGAGGGGTCGGGATGGTACTGAGCCGGAGCTGAATTGGTGGGAGGGGGAATAGGAGGCTGAAGGAAGGAAAGACAACTGCAAGGAAATCAAAACTGCAAAAGGAATGTGAGGGACGGCGAGAAGACCCCACTCTTGAGCGCTTGATGGCTCGAGAAAAAGTTGAGAGAAAGACGCTTACGATGTCACCTCACGGGTATTTACATGTCAAACCCTGCCTTCAAATAGGACCGCACGTTGCGCCAGTATTTACACGAATCACAATCAAAAGAAAGAAAATAAAAGGCCGAATTTTTGTCCCGCGATAATTTCAGCATTGATCGCAATGATTGGTTCAAATCATATACACACAATGAATAAATCGTTTTTGTCATGTACGCAGGGGGAAGAATACTGATCACGAAATAAGCCACATTAAAATTGAACGCTAGGCGTGGATGCTACCATTTCCAAGTATTTTACAATTACACCAGCAAATTTAATTTAACCGGTCTTTATATATTTCAAGCTCCCTTCATGTTATCTGCTTCTTCATACCATGAAATCAATGCTGACATTTTTACTACGTTAGCTCCTTATGTCCCCACTGAGTATGAGTTTCAAACGCTGATCAAATTTTAAAAAAATATTCAGTAACTAAATGACACTTAATGTGTTTTTAAAAATCCCTACTTCATCCATCAGATCGCCGTCAGTGCTAGTAAAAAAAATAACGAGGTTGAACCATTTTCAGACACTATAAATGCAGTTGACCTCAAAATGTCTTCACGTTAGACCTAACCAGGAAAGCACAATAAAATAATTAATAAATTAAGCATTAAATAGGATCAAATTTTTCGTCATCAACGTCCCGAAACTGCAACGCCAACATATGACAACCACCGAGATTTACGGGACGTGCTCAACGCCAACTGACGCCCACTCTTGCTCGAATAAAAATCTCGGCCGTAATTTATCGATATCCGACGCGATTGTATCGAATCCACGGGTTCCTCCTTTTATTATTATGGAGAGACACTTCCATTTTTAACGCTTCCAGAGACGAAACAATAAAACCGACGCAATTAATGTGAGGAACAGCCGAAGCGTGATGAAACGGACTTGCGCCGGTTTTGATTTCCTTTGGCCGAGGCGATACGATAGGTACGGGGGAAGGGAAGGAAGCAAAGAAAATAATAAATCCGCTTATACACATTGCAGCATTTATATAAACATATAAAAGTTCGGACGGAAAAAGCAGAAAACGGACCCCGAAACGCTGCTTTGGTCAACGAACAATGCGGGAGTGCAAACAAATAAAAACTTAGATACACGCCCGGTAAAAACCCTTAGCAACACACACTACGAGACACACACAATAAATACGTTTTCATCTAGCACTGGCCAAAAGGGCTTTATAACTTAAAAGCACTGGGTTAGCTCGCGTCATAAACCTATAAAGAGCAACTTAATGTCTCCGTAAAATGGTTTATGGATGCCATTTCATCAAGCGGGCGGGATGGAAGTGGACGCGTGGGGTTGGGGGAGAGCGGGAGGAGGCATGTGGAGGCAAGAGGAGGGGGGGGTGCGGCCGCCAGGTCTGACGAAGCTTAGGCATGGGAAGGAGGGGCGGAAAATGAGTCTGGGGTGTGGGAAGGCCAGCCAGAAAGATAGAAAGAGAGAAGGCAGGAAAGCGGGTGGGATAGCGGATAACTGAAAGCGGAGGAAGAGAGTTGGCTAAGATGGCAAGGCGAAACAACAAGCCCATACGCGACACCCGAAAACACGGGGAAGGCGGGCGACAGTACCCCAACATAACTGAGGAAAAGAAGGGTGGGGTGGGGCAGGACGCGGAGGTCATCCGAAATGACCAATCCGGCACTTGGGACCATTATTAAGGGGCGAAACTAAAATTTCAATAGGGGGTCCGGTGCTCGGCAATCAAAACTTCTCGTCTCAGGGAGGAAATGAACGACCGAAGACGTGAGAAAGAGTAGACGCGTGTGAACGGTTCTTTTACACGATGCTTTACTTCAGTGCTGAAAATCGAACTGAATTCAGTGTGCTTAAAATCGTACCGTGAAAAGGATATTATTGTATCCAATGAAAGAATCGAGTTCGGTTATAAGTGCTGAATACAGAAATAAGCACAATAATAATATTCCATCCGATTCTTGGACCCAACGACCAATCACGGGCAAGCAGTCGAGTCGATTTATTCGAGAGAATACCGGTAGTGGAGCTCGAATCTACCAAAATAATCATCGGATGAATGGTGGTAACAACAATCGAGAAAATGTTCTCTATAGAGACTTGCAGAACTGCTTTACTGGAGGTTGTTTAGAATGTTTCGTAAACAATATTGCACATATACCATAACAACTACAACTACATTTTATTTTGGTCGCGTAGTTCATCAAATACACGGACAGCGTCACTGCGAAGTGAAACTAGCATCGTGTAAACACAGTCTCTTAGGCATAAAATTCGATAAGTTCTGAGTTGGGTTCTGAGTTTTCGGCGATGATTTCAGTAGGTACTGATTTCAGTTCTGACTATTAGTCGCGTGAAACAGCATGAGAATGCGTTAAGAGTGAAAGTCTTCGTGATGGGGAAAGAGTGAAATGGCAGGTTGGTAAAATAAAGGACAATTTTTAAAATTTCTCAGCCCTAAAGCCTACTTTGGGACCAGTACGTGTCGGAGCGAAGGTAAAGGGAGACCCTGAAGGCAGGCCAGAGCTGAGTAGGGAGGAGCAGAAGAGTAGAAAGTAGCAAGGGTTGGGCGAGGAGTGGAAACATTGATATAAAACGAACAGCGAGGTAAAAGGGAAGGAAACAAGAACAGGGGGTGGGGGAAAAAGTGAGTGGGGCAGTCAACGCAAGCATTCAAGGGGGCAGGGCATAACTGCCCCACGACGGGAAAGTGCGGCGACTACTGACACCATATCGCCAATAAAAAGGTCGCATTTTACACGTGCACTAATGGGTGAGTGGCCAGTTGGATGGATTTGAGTGGACGGGAGGACTAGTAACGAGTGTTTCGTAGAATGGGCCGGGGGGAGGGGAAAGAGTTGAAAATTGAGTAAAGAGGAGAAGGCGAACATGGGAATCGCTGAATTACGATAGAATACGACGAAGGCAATTGGGCGGAAAGAGTGCTAAAAAAAATATGCGGCAGTAATGGACACTTGTCAAACCTAAATCGCTGGACAATAATCTTGACCTCGTAAAATGATTTCGCTGTGATTCCAGCTGAGGCGGAACACGCAATAGCACTTCTAGCGTCGTAACTACGTAGCGGAAAGTCAAAAGAGGACAAAAATTGGCTAGAATCGGCAAGTCAAGTGTCACTATTCGCACGAGATGGTCATAAGGGATTCGCCAATACATATTTGTCGTATTACACTCTCTACTATTTGTCCATTAATAATTCAGACAAAGATCTCTTGGCTCACATGGGTGATTCGTCTTAGGTATTTTAGAATTCGCTATCCGGACGCGGAAAAGAAATGAGAGTTGGAAATTTACTTTACAAAACCAATGACGACATAAAAGGTAGGCATTATTAGGTAGGACTCGCGAATTTGCTAGATCCAAGGTTAACAGGACACGGAGGAGATATAGCCATGCGCGCTCATGAACGAAGTGGTAGCAAGACTGAGGGTGCAATGTGAAGGATTTTGTACCTAGCAGGCGTGGCCTTCCAGGAACAAAACATTACGCTGTGAATATTTTCGGAAATTCGGCAATAATTCAAACGCAAACACCGGAAATACAAGCCAAATGAACCTTGGACCATACCGACTGCAATGAAGAAATTTGATTCAAGAATCAGCTAGAATGTTGTCTTCATTTATTCAACTTCCCAAGCTGGATCTTACTGTAGGCTAGCCTATCTATAAGACATCACAGCCTTAAGGGTTAGGATTATATGGAATGGTAGTAAAACACTCTTGCAGCCACAAGAACGCCACAAAACAATGAATCAGTCCTGCACACAATTCTCAAACAGTATCCGACTTTTCCCCATTCCCAACCTCATTTTTTTCTCGAACGTCTCATTTTTCACAGCGGAACCAAGTCTATTTCTCACTCACCAGCTCTGTATTTTCTTTCCCCTACTGGTCTCTCCACTGACCACTACCCTCACATCCCCATTCTTATCCAGCCTTCAACATATCCACCCTACCTCCACTGCCCTCGCACCAAAGCGATGACCAGAAGGGCTATTTGTTTCCGTAGAACCAATTTCCGAACATCGCCCCCCATAGTCGTCCCTCTTGCTCACCCCAGACCCTCTCGTCTCTATTAAGAAATATCTTGGGAGTAATGTAAGTAGAATCGCCGACACTTTGCACCCACAGGCAACTACTCCAGGCAATGCTTTCGCTAATGTAGTCCATTCAAAAACAAAACAAAATATCATGTAAATGATGATGGGTGAGTTAATCAGCTTTACTAACTTGTGTTCGACAAGTGGCAACTATTACAGTGTAAAATAACCAATTATGATCGAATTCAGGACTCCTCAACCTTTTCGCCCCTGTAAAGCGTCGACAACGGAAAATATTTCGCGGACCGGCTGACAGCTAACACTGAATTAATAAGCAGTGTAGATAATATTTGTTCATTTACTCAAGTACTATTAAAATAAATTATAATTAGTGCAACAGCTACCCCGCAACAATATACGAGTAAAGTCCGAATCGTGCTCTGGTTAAAATGTAGTGCGCGATATGATGAGGAGAACATTTTTTACGGACCGGCAGGAAATTTAAATGTACCGGCAACGATCCAAGGATCACCGTTTGAAGAAAAATGATCTTATTAGAAAAACAGAGAATTTATTTCTCCGAATTACATTCAAGCAAAATATTAAACCTAACTACGATATCTGCTGAGTCATATCTCAAAAACATTATCTTGAAGAACAAAGGAAGCTTCCGAAAAAAGCCACGACCCTGATATTGCTCAAGTGGAACACGTCTCGAAAAGTGAACAACCAACAGCGACCGTACTTATTAATTCGCACCGCTTACAACTCAAAAAGACCCACCGCTTAGGTGTTCTCCAGTGTCAATTCCGAGTCGGCGGAAGGGAATTAAGGGGGGGGGAGATCAAGATTCACTCCTCGACAGGAGAACACTTTCAAGCAAAGATGGATATCGCAGCGTTTCACCCATTAAAAAGCATTCTCTCTTCATTCTCCACGAATGCCCGCGGAATGAATTAAAATAATCCCCAGAGCATTCACGTCCCGATAGACAAATGATTCGACGACAGATAAGTTCAAGGGTTGCGAAAGTGAGAGGAACAGTAGGGAGGGGGGGGGGGTAATGTGCGAGTGGAAAGGAAGGAGGGGCACTGACGTGGGGCGGGGAAGGGTTTCTGCTGGAGGGAGAGGGGGTGGACATGGAGAGGGAAGAAGACATGGGAGGGGGAGGAAGGAGAGGGGAAATGCTACGATGATGAAGGAAGAGGAGGGGACAGGAGGGGGTAAGAGGGGGAAAGGATACGCAATGTAACGTAAGAGGGAGCCATCTGGAGATGCGATTGTAAACATGACTTTCCGCCCCCGTCTTTATAAAACCGGGCACGTCCATGGGTCTCGGTAGAGGAGAGAGAGAAAGAGATGCTCGCAGAGGATTTTGGGAAGGGGCAGAGGATTTTGGGAAGGGAAGACCGACTTCTTGTGCTATTGGTGGGATAAGTCGAAACTTAAGCCTCTTTCCGCTCCTTATCTTCTCCTCTTGAACATTTTGTTTTCTACGCAGTCAAATACCTCTTTATAGATAAACTTGGCGCAATGGCTGGTCCACATGGCATCTTATGTTAGTAACATACTTTCAGAAAGAAAGGAAAAATACCCATCTGAACGCGTAAGTACTTTTACCCAAATCCAGCGTCATTTCTACAATTACAAAGTATGCATAAGGCGAAGTATTTTAATACGCTAGGCGATGAGGACCAAGAACACCAATAAATGCATCTAACATAGAAGGATCGAAAGGAAACGTCTCATCATAGGTGCTCTACCGCTGGTGATGAATAACAGGACAATTCCTACCCAAATACCTACCCCCAAACCAACGGTCACGGCCAACCAGCAAGAATCGCCACATTTTTCCAATATTTCCTCTTTCTACCTCTCCACTATACATTCTTGTCATCCAAAACACTTGTTCTTGTCTCACATCTTCCCCTCTTTCGCAACTTTTCTCCCTCCATCACAGTCATAACAAACCCCTATCTCTCAATAAGGCTCATGACCAAATATCTTCCTTTTTCAAACTTTCCTTTCACATTTACTCCCCTACTTCACCATATTTAAAAACTATTACATTCAACAGCCTTCCCACACAATTCACGTTCTCCATCCTTTCCCACATATTAAGTAAAAAAAACCTCTGTTCAACGCTCATACTGCTTCACCGTAGACTAAAGACTACCGAAACCATTAAATAAAATGATCCAAGAAACATTTGTATGCATAAACCACTATGATTAGCTTAAAACAGAATCAGATGGAAGAGGAAATTGTTGTGAAGTATTCAGCAAGAGAATGAGGAGAGGGTATTGAGGCTTTTTTAACCATTAAATATTAGGGGTTAAAAAAATTCTGATGACTGTAATTACCGCTGCGGTCGAGCCAAAAAATACACACACAGCGTGTAAATGTGACCACTTAAATCAAATCAATAAAGAAATCCCCTTCTTACGACTTCTCTCGAATGGAACTCGAGTCCTGTTCTCGAATGTAAATACATAGTCGAGGACAAATGTTCCCCAAATAAACTCGTCCAAATGATCCTCATCATAATTAACCTTATCATATCTAATCTCTGAACCATTCGTCCAAATAAACTCAAGAGCCGGCCATTTACAGCTAACTCACTCCATTCCTCCACCACCTCCCATTCCATCGCTAACCACGCACAACAGGCCGACCCTTTAACAAATGACAGGCGGGGAAGAAGTCAGGAGAGGGAGAGCAAAAAGCCAAATGGAGTCCGATTATCAACCCGGACAGTAATTGCCATGTCCCCTTTCACATTCCAACATCCGTTTCAAGAGGTTACACACAAAAAAAGGAACAACTCCCACACGCGGTCCCTTCGAGAGGAAGACGGAGGATAAGATGGAGGATTAAAACGGCGTGGAATATAAATGCCGACGAGTTTTTCTTTCTTATCACCGAATGCTCTTTGAGGATTACCTGTGTCATCCAAGTTCTCTATACCACCTCCCACACTTCTTCCATTTCACCCTACTAGTCTTCGGAGCCCTCAGATTTGTTTTGTACGGCTCGCAAGACGCTGTACGGAAGGGGTCCGTGGCAGGATTTTTCAGCTAAAAATAAATACCGCTGCTGCGGTGCGACTCAATTCCACCTCATCAGCGTGAATGAGTGTGCAATTGTACTCTGGGGAACTGGCGAACGAAGTGTAAAAGGACCTTTCCAGGGTAATTGAAGTGTGTTACCTTTCCATTGTAAGTGAAGGAGAAGTGGAAGACTGACTAATAGTGAGGGAGTTCTATATGGTGCACTAGAACAACAAGAATATTAAAATTAATGTCTATACAAACGCATGAATGCACCCTATTGGACGATTGTACTAATCCTAAGAAGCATTGAAATAAAAATATGGAGCTTCTAGCTTAAGCTGGCTTCTTGAATTGTTTACGAACTTTTCTTTTGTTTAACAAACTTTATCATTTTTTAAGTGGTCGAAAGCACCAAGGTCAGTATTTGGGCAATGCCATTTTGTTATAGGACGCTGTATAGGTACGTAATAGGACTTCCTTTTCTGTATGCGGCGCCTAATTTTCTTTTATACCTCCTCAAATATATCCCGTCCCCACAAGGAGTCAAGGGGGCACCGAATAACCTCTCTTCCGCCTGGGAGACGAACTACTCGGCGCCTACACACCGGGCCGCGGAAATAAAGTCTACTATTGTTAGCCGCCTCCGCTCGCGCGCGCTGTACGCCATAAACGTTTATCTCTTTAAAACTCAACCCCCTCATATGAACTACTCTCAAACTCCAAAATCACCCACCCTTATTCTCTCCTAGAAAGCGACCCTTTTACACACAACCCTTTCCGGTTTTTCTCCTTCCCGTCCCGACACACCAACACTTTTTTTTTCTTCCATTCGCCCCGTCGTAGGTACCGCCACCGCCGAGACGGAAGTGATGGTGTGAGCTGACGAGAACGTCTCTTGAGAGCGCGCTATTCACTGAATCGGCCCTCTTCCCGTCCCTTCGCCGGTGGAAGATGAATGATATTATAAACGCCCTTTCACTTCCCCTACCACACAGACCTGTCGTCTTTTAAGACTCGAAGCACTGCGAGGGACGGAGGCTGGAAAGGAAAAGGTGTTGTTTGTTTAGTGTATACTTAAGGTACTCCCCGTCAGGAAGGCGAGAAGAAAAAAGGCACTATAGGTATGGGAAAGGGATAGATAACAAAGCTGGAAGACGGTTTAGGGCTGGGAAAAAGGCTTAAGTCGTTATGGAGTTCGACATACCATTCTAAACCTCAAAGAGTTGCGCATTACACGAACGGTTTGTTTCAGATCTCATGGAATAACAAATACTTCGAAAAATTTAGAAATTTAGCTTTATTTCATTCCAAATATATTGGTTAACAATATAAGACAAAGTAGGTCTCAATGGAGTTCAGGCTCTAATATACTATGAAGAAAAACTTTTCGCTGGAAATAAAATTACACTATTGAAAATAATATTTTCGGGTAAGATGTTGAGATAACTGTTTTCTAACTTCAACGTGTTATGAGAGCATGCTCCAAAGAATCCTATATTTTAATGAAGTGTTTTCTTGCATAAACAGAGTCACAGTTGCATCAAATGAATTGTGATATAGCTACGGGTGAGCGGTAAAATAATTGCTGACGCACTAACACCACTGATACCGATTCAAGGCAAATTGTGTTTATCTACTCCCACTGAAAAAATCGATGTTACTCGATCACTGGACCTTAGGATACCGTTGATCAAACCGGTGATCTGCGGCTGAAAAGATTCGAACGAGCTTCAAAAACGCGGCTGTTACCGTTTCGCTCCCACGTCACGAGAGTAAATAAACAAACCATTACTGATGGAAGAGAACAAATCGGACTCGGCTAACACAAACCCAGCGTCCGTAGGGGGAAAAGGGGACGGTTACCCTCCTCCACCCGCCGGTCATTATTTTCCGAATGGGAATTATAAATATAGTGCTTGGGAGGCGCCGCCGGCCGGCGGAGAGGCGCCACCTAGAAGGCAATGTGCTCGCCACGCGCCCTGACTTCTGTGGCATCGCCGAAAACTTTTCCCGATCTTTTGTTTCTTCGACGCCATCAAATACTTTCCGTCTCGACTACATTTCGTATTCCTCCATCCCCTGACGGCGGCAGACCCCGTCCACAAACCTATCAAAACTTTAGAAACCCTCCCTGTTTTACCTCTCACACCAATGGCCGTCATTTGGACCTCCCAATCCACGCCGACCAACTCCCTCTCCTTACCCCCTCGCCTTCGTCTCCATCCATGTTAACTAACCTGAGGAAGTTTAGTGCCCAATCCCTGTTGGACTGTTTTTAAAAAGCCTCGAGGCTATGCGGTGGAGAGCTGCCTTCGGGATGAGTAGGATGAGGGTGTACTACTGCCCTCCTGGGTTGATAAAATAAAAATCGGCCCGAGTACCATTCCTCATGGTGGGTGGTAGTCGATATCTTTACGAGATGAATTTACGCGGGGGATATAACGAGGTTGATTTTTACAGGAGAGTCAAATGGCAGCCGGTCGAGGGATGTAGGGGAAGTAGGAGGTGGGAGGTCGGTTTTCTTGGTGGTAAGGAGGAAGGAGACGAGGATGAAAGAAGGTTGCAGAAGGAAGCGAAAGGACGAATAGTGCTCGGACCGAGGGATGTAAATTATCTTTAGCACAGAAAGCAAACTGCGGTAATATACTCGGTGGGGGGATGTGGGGGTGGGGGGGGGGAATAAGTATCTCCCGGCAAACGAATTGATCCGACTTGGGCAAACACATCCACCTACTCTCCTTCCTTCCTTTTTTTATATACATATTTTAATGACCGCCCTCCTCCTCTCTCACTGTTATCTCTTGCTCGCAGATGTAAAGACACGGCTGCTGCTCATCTGCTGCTGTGCGGAGCCTTATTAAATGGAAAGAATAAAAAATAAAACGATCGCACCGGTATGGAACGAGAAAAAAATGGACGTCTTCAGCTTCCAGCACGAAGGTAAAATGGATTTCCTCGGCCAGCCGATTGGGAGATTCATTCCCCGAAATTTCTTTCTGGGGAAGGAGAAGGGAAATTGCGCATTAGGCTATTCCCCCGAAGACTCGCTCGGAAGCATCGTTTGTTTTTCCTTAGGAGCCAAGGATCCCATTGCACGATTAGACTTTTTTTACAATGAAATATCCTTCACCCTATTCAAACACAAATTATACTCCCCCCCTCTAACCCCCAATTTTAAGAAAAATATTGACGGACGAACCAGAACTTTATTGGAGTTATTCAGCTAGTCCAGCGGCTAAATATTTGTATCTAAAGCCTTATTTATCGGATGCTGAGCACTAAAAATAAGCTCTCTCAATCCGGAGCGTCTAATAAACTAGCTCAAATGAGGGGGAGGGAGGTGGGAAGATAGGGATCGAGGATGAGCCTAAAGAAGGATGGGTAAATATTACTCGGGCAGTCGTAAAATAAAACGTCGTTGAAAAATACTGACTGGATTACAGACGAGAGGCAATGGGCCAAATGGTGGAGTTACATTTGAGTGTCTCGAGTAGCAAAGAAAACAAAATCACATTCACGGCTTCACTACACAGAATCATAAAGATAAAGGGTGACTTGATCGTTCATTTCGCTTAAATATCTCTCAAGAGCGATTTACTTCAAACGGAGTAGCTAATGGAGGAAAATTATGGGTCGAATACGCAATTATAATAGAGATTATGCTCTTTACCAAATGTACGCGAAGGCATTATGACACAATATTTGAAACCAAGTTCAACAGTAAAAATCTTTCATGAACCTTGAAGATTTTAACCTTTACAATACGTTATAATGTCCGTAAACATTCGATCACCGAGGGAAATTCAGATTCATCCACATTGTAATAAGGCTCATTTACTATCATAAGCTTACTTTAGTGCATTAATTATCGTGTAATAATTAGGCATATTTTGAGATTTTTTCCATTCTTAAGTAAACCGATTATGCGACCTCATAGAATCAATTAGAAGTAAATTATAACAAATCAAATAACAAGGTTCTTACTAGGTAGTCATCAAACACGAAGCTGAACAATGAAGATAGCTGAGAGAGTATTGATTTTAAAAAATCCACCGAATTACTTTATGGATCATATAAAATATTCCATTAATCTTTAATAAAAAATATTAATTACGATATGTGAAAGGGGAATTAAAACCAGTACAACATGACCCAGGAAAAACGAACGACGCGATCGTTCAACGTTGTAGCTTGAAATTTTCGCGAGGAAAAGGATATATGTACTACTTTATCGACAAGATTTCCTGTGTTTCCCAAATCACCATCAGAGGCTACACACCAGCCACGGCAAGGGCAATTTGGACGAAAAGGGGAGGAATTATCCATCCCAGAACAAAAAAAGCTACCGCCCTGAGACATTTTTAATTTTACGCGGATCGCGTCTCAGTTTGATTACAATTTTTTTACGAGGGAAAAACGCCGAGCGTTACGTCTCCCCACGACTCCACACAACGAATGGATATTGAAGGGGAGGGAGGGTCCCATACCTCTTTCCTTCGCCAAAAATTAAAAAATAAATAAAACGGATATATACGGTTCCCACAGAGCGAACGAACGAACCCAGTGCAGCCATTCGAGGATCGTGCGAATCGCGTATTTAACGAGGACGAAGACGCGGAAGGAAATTGCACACTCGTGCGGTGGGGGTATGATGTGGGAATATGTGTCTGGGGGTGTTGCAAGCTGTATGGGGATTCACTCCTGGGTGGCGGAAGTGGGCGGTCCTTTGGGGTGGGTTTAGGGGAGAGAGGTGGGGGGGACTGTTGCGTGGCCATCCGCGCAGGAAGGAAGGGCAGACAGGTCGGCCGCGGGTACAGGAGTCGGGAACTCCAGGGGCCCTTTTAATATCCCTCCATCTCCCCCCCCCCGCCCCACGACCCCCTTGCTCGCAGCCCGCGGAGCCAAACCGACCTCCCGGAAGAAACAAAATAGATCAACACATAGTCTGGGGAGAGTGAGAGAGAGGGAGGAGTGAAAGACTCCCGAGGGTTCTCCTCAAGCGGTTGGCGAGCCATACACTTCTTCCCAAACGACTCCACCCAAACCACCCGTCCGTTCACGGGGGGTTCCTCCCGAGCAATTTGAATCCACGCCCCTGCCTTCGCGACGCCGCGATCAATGGTGGGTTTGGTTAGCGATTCCTGGAGTCAGGTCCTAACATACAGGGGTCAGTATAAGTGATTCAAAATCTAATAAAACATTATGCTCCCTGAAGCTGAAAACCCCGGACACAAGGGTTTTAGCAGTTCGAGATTTCATCCCCTAAGAGATACTGGGACACGGAATGAAATGAAAACATTTAAGTAATTGATTTAAAATGAGATCGCGCATGGTTCCTACATTGTTCATTGGAATTATTTTTTCACACATAGGTATTTATGTCGAGTAAATTATCGTATTTTCATTTTAAAATTAAATTTTATCCCCGTTTTTATAATTGAAAGATAAAATGTTTGATTGCAATCACATAGTTGTATTGTCTCTCAATTTCGAGCACCCATTCCGTTATTCGCTCAAACGTCTTGGGCTATCGAATTTGTCTCTAGGAAGAGCGATGCGCTATTGCTTTTGACGAGCAAAGACTCCCTGAAGGAACGATGTGACGTCACCCCGAAACCCATTCACAGCTCACTAAATTTTCGAAGAAGGGAATGAAGAACAAGAAATAAAACCATCCGAAAAGGCTCTATCCATCACTGCCGTCAATCATCGCCGAGGTAGCTCGCGGCAGACTTTGGCAAGGAGAAAATGACTTATTCCATCGTAAACGATGGCCTTACTACATCTTTTCCCTATCCCGTCACACTCTTTATGCGCTCTTTGGAATGTTTCCTCCCTGAAGAGTGTCGATCGGCTACAAGCTCTTCCTTCCTCCATTTCCCTCTTCCGCCCGAAATATATTTACGTTGGAAGTGAGCGAGATGTTTAGTGAGACCTCCCAAGCGATCCAGGCGACCCCTCAAGACGCACACGAACCAAAGCACTGGCCGGGGAGGGGGAGTCACTCGGCCGTGGAAACACTCAAGAACAACACTACAGTTGTTATTCCACTTAACTGCTGCAGAGGAAGCTCGTCGCTTTACGAGGTCTTTCAAGCTACAAAAAAAGAGAACTAAACGGAACTGAGCGTAAGATTGTGGGTTGAAACAAATTTTCACCGCCATTTCCAGCAATAGATAGAATTGGACACATACCGTTCGACTAGAATGCAGGCAGCTTCCATTTCAGTCATCAAAAATATTCGTAGTAAAAAGATTACAAGGTAGATTATTAAACTTACGCCGAGTACGTAAAATTCGAAGACGCAAGGATATGAACTATGACATTATCAGCCCATCCACCTCTTTGCTGGACACGCAATATAATACCTTCGTCTTCGCTGTATCTCCGGAACAGTTCATTTAAAAAATGGATAAATTTAAGGATGCCACAAAAAAGGGCCGAAAATATGTTCACATCACTCTCAAAAATAATATGCGTCTCGAATTCCTCCCATTATGATTCGCCCAGATTTAAAAAAAATGGAATTAGCACCGGATGTTAAATATTTTTTTATTCTGACTCGTGGCAAATATTCCAGAGGATGGTTGGAATTTTTTTCGAGCCCGAGATATTTATCGCGCACGATATAATTGCGCGGGGAGGGGTGGATGGATGGATGAGGGGAAAAGAAGAACGGGATTCGGAAAAGAGGGGTAAGGGAAAAGGGAGGAAGAATGGGGTAGAAACGTCAAGGGCCCGGGGAGGTAAAAGAGGGAAAAGGCATTCGTTAGCCCATAAAAGCGAATTAAACAAATGTTTAAAAAAAATGACGAGGGTAGGGGAAGGGGAGAGCGAGAGTTTTTAACTTTTTTTGGAAAAAAATCGGAAATAAAAGACACCCTCTCGAATCTGCGCGAGTCGTCGCACACAAACGAGGGTGAGGCGATCGTTAATCCGGCTCCCGTTCGCCTTTTTATTTTACAGCTCGTCCACATTAGTTTCTCGCGCACTATCAAACGGGCTAACCAACAGCTACCTCCTACGTGCCAAGGCATTCTCCCTCCCTCTTACCCTCCTCCGCACAGTTTTCATGCTTCAACCCCCACAGACTAACTCCCAGACCTCTTTCGCTTTGATATGAAAAAAAGAAAGAATTATTCAGACGGTTATAAAAAAATACATATCCTTTTCCGCCAGCGTGGAGTCATCAAACGGCAGTTATGGATTTCCACCCTTTTTTCCCCCTTCGGAAAATATTCTCTTATTTTCCGCTCCCACCCAACCAATATATATTGTATTCCCCTATCTTATCCTCTCTCTCTCCCTCACCCCTCACTACCAAAAGAATAAAATACGCCCCACACTCTGATGGCTCAGGACCCTTGGGTTCGACGGTTTCCTCCGAATACAACCACCGCCCCCGTTTCGATGCATCTCCACTCTAATTCGTCCCATTCCTTTCCGCCCCCAAAAACATCCCCTACTAACTTTCTGAGCTCCACCCTAACGCTTCGAGCGATTTTATTCCTCCTTACCCTCCGTCCTAAGCAACCACACAACGTTTTTTAACTTTTCCACCATCGACAGAAAGGGAACGAAGTTCAGGGTTCAGTTGGTCACACCTTAAAATGAGTTATTTACCATTTAATTCATATTGTGGGTAATTAAAGACAAACGCGTCCTCCATTTCTTATGAAAAACCAAATAATACCGTTCCACGCTGTTTTATTCTTGAATTGAAGTTGATATGACTTGGTATTAAATGCGATAATGGATATAACATGAGTAAAAAAAAATATTTCTCTATCATAAATATAATTTTCACGAAGAACTGTTTGCAATAGGAAAACACTCCATCGATATCGAATAAATATAAAATTGAGGCACATATTTATATTATTTTTTTAAGGAAATAGAAAATTACTTCGATAGTTGAAATTTAAATACGGTAATTGAACAAAAAAGGCGCTTCAGTTGACTACTATGACTAGGTTAAAGTATTCATAAAAAACACATTCGTCGAATAGCCTTCATATTTGGTACCTTGACCTTGTTTTTTTAATGGCTGAGTCATGACATCAGTGAAAGCAACAAACAACAAAGCAAAAGAAAAGGGTTGAATGGAGTACTTGTTTCGACTAACAATGTCTTGGTGGACCCTACTTAACCTGAACTTTTTTAAATCCATCTGCAATATATTCATTCCTATTCACTAGTCAACAAACCTAAGTAACCAAATATGAGTTGACCTAAATATGACTAGAGCATCTATTCCATCAGAATCGTCACTTGCCACAGTGAAAATGATTTAGGTAACCCCACGACACCTCGCAATTGCACGTACATGTGGTATAGGCTCTGACGGCATCAAGCAAAATAATACAATGAAGTGAGACAGAATTATTCACCAAAGGGAACGCTGGTCTGTAGCAAAAAAAAGAATAAATCCCGAGAATCCCAATTCTAGCTCTACGCTCAGTCATCTAAAAAATCACAAGAATTTATGGGAAAATAATTAAAATATTTGGAGTTGAAAGTAATAAAAAAAACGGGTGGGCGAAATCATATATTGACGGGATTCAGCGTTGAATTGCGTTCAAGTGTGAGCGTTGAAAATGTCGATTTAAAGGAATTCTCTTAATTAAAAATAAATTTGCCTCGAGGTCAATCAATAATGCTGTAACACCGGGAGCCGGAAAAAAACGTTCGAATACGGCCCCATCCGGATGTTGAATACAAAACATCCAATTTTTTCCACCAGATAAGCTACTCGATGCCAAGGTAAAATAATGAAAATATTAATGTATTACTAAAAACTTTAATACCTACTCAGTTGCATGGTAAATATCATTATTTAAAAACTACAAATATTTCATCTTAGATAGTGTAAATTTTAAAAAGCAAGATTAAATTAAGTAAACTACAAATTCTTATTAAAGACATCTTCGTACGGCGAACAATATTTATGCTTCAAATTCCATCATTTTCCTTTTGAATACAGAGGAGGGTATTAATTTATTTCCCGGCTACTCTTTTAATTATTCAGTCCCAGTAGCATTGGCATTCAGGCGTCACAGATATCACCCCCTCGGTCAAATATCGAACCACATCCAAATTCAAAACAAGTTGCTCAGAAAAAATTAGGAGGGGGGCGAAAACACCGTCCTATATAGAAATCAAAAAGATGAGAAAGAACAATGACTCAGTTTTCCACAAAAAAATGAACTCATCCCGATTCCAACAGCAGAAAGAGAGGAAAGAAAAGTAAACAAAAACAGCCGCAGGGATGGCCCGAGAGTCAGTCACTATCCAAACAGCGCCATGGTGAACAAAGAACTTAGCTCGCATCGGGCATTGAAATGAACAAAAGAAAAGAACGAAAGAATACTATTACATTGTGAAAGAGAGATTTGGGCAGTGGACTATTCGAATTCTTTTAAGGCAGTTCGGCGAAAATTTGGGGAAGTAGCTCGAAATTAGCATTATTTCCATGCTGAATGATAATCTTTTTCTTTGTTCCGAAACTCAAGTTCCTCCCCATGAAAATGAAGCATTCAACACAAAACATGCGGAGAGACTCATTTTCCATTCAAAGAAAAATATTTCAGTGGCCGCAATTAAAAATAATTTAGAAACTACGAACTGAATTATTGCGCGAATTCCTCTGTCCGTTTTATTGAAGATACCGTAGCTGCCTTACTTCTCATCTTACCTACCTTGTTCCTCAATTGATCACTAAGGACTCTTTTAGCAACAGTGTAAAATTATACAAAGTCTACAAAAAATATTCTCCGAAGATTGTTGAGATAAAATTGAAGATTTCGCCTAGCACGTGAGTCAAATAGAAAAAAAATACTCTCGAAATTTCAGACGTTTCCCTTGAATACAAGTCGTCGAGAGATTCCACCGGGAGCTAGCTAACTCATACAAAAAGCTAAAAACGAATGCTTAACGAGAGGACGCACGGAAATACCCTCGGAAGGACAATTTTGACAAAAAACAGCTAACACGAGAGGGGGAGAAATTAAGAAATGAAAGAGCTTTTATACAGTATATATATATATTTTTTTTTTGAGGGGGCGAATGCCACTAAGAGGATTTCGTGTTGCGCCGGGGCCAAACGAGAGAGCAGAGGGTGGGGTGCGGGAGGGGAAGAACTTGGGGAAGTAAATTAAAACGGAATGGAAAAAAGGGGAAAAGATGAAGAGGGGGAGGCGAGATGGAACGAGAGAGGCAGAAGGATATATATACAGGGACAGTGGGGGAAGAGAAAATGTACCGAAAGCGGTGATGGGAGAGCAAAGAGGTTTACGTGTATATGGGAGGCGGGAGGGGTTTGGTGCGGGTTATGGAAGTGCGAGAGCGGCATCTCGAGCTGCAGCAGCAGTAAAAGGTGTGCTGTGTGTGTGGGGGGGAGGGGTTGGAAGGAAATGGAGGGAGACGATTAATATGAGGGGGGCAGAGAAGGAGGAGAGTCAGTCGAAAAAGGTCTCGGGGAGAGTTGCGCTTTTGGTGGGGGGGATCCACATTAAGAGAGGAGATGAAGAAAGAAGAAGGCGCTGAGCGGGAGAATGATACTCGATGAAATGATTAGGGGAAGGGTGGCGTTGGTAGCAAGAGAGCTGGAAGAGGGCAGAAGTGGAGGAAAAGTTAAGTGGAATGGAAAAGGACGGCAGAGAAGGTAACTCCCAAGTTGCACCTCCGTCGGTGACTTCCTTTCCCCACTCAACGGAGGATACCCTTCGCCCCAAGTCTCCATACCCTCCCAGCCACACCAACTTTCCCACCTTGAACGAAAGGTGGGGAGAGAGAGCTCGGAAGCCGGAGTAAAATCCAACAAAAGGGGAGAAACTTCGTTAAGGCATTTTTCTCGCCGGGGATAAAAGGATTTCTAAAAGCATTTATATCCATTCCGGCGCTATGCGTTTCCGAAAATTAGATTTTGCCGACCAAAAACTTACCCCCCCCCACCTCGCCAACGTTCCGACAGTTTTTCGACACTGTCAAACACACTAATTTTAATTACGATTCAAGTCCTCAGGTTGAATGTCAAAAGCCACTCACAGCGCTTCTTTCTTCCCCTTCAACTTCACCACGCGAATTACCTATTTCACAAATTTTGAAATTTCGAGCGATACTGGTTGGAAATAGAACATGATGGTAAAATATAGAAATTATTGACTGCAATTTTCCACATTTTTTATTTGATCAAGTTGTATCTGAAAACCAGGATTATTTTAACAAAGGAAAATTACAGTTATTCCAATATATTACTACTTATATTTAACTGCGAGAAAAAAGTATGCATTAAAAATAATGCGTGCGTCCATACGTGATAAGTTCTGACATCACACTAATATTTCTCGTTTTGAAAGTATTCAAAGAGTCATTCGATCGACCTTGGCCATTTTTCCTCGGGAACTCATTACTTCACCGTTTATTACAGCCAACTACAAGAGCTACAAGAGGTACCTCTCACTTAAACGTGCCACAATTGACTCTTACAAGGTATTACAATAGCCTTGCAACCACTTTCTCGAGTCACTCTCCGTGACTGCTTCAGCCGATGCACATTTCCTTAACGCACGACAGTATTTCAAAGCCCTCGTTTGAAAAAACTCACAAGGCGTCACCAGCGACACCTTACGGTTTTTAACCAAGGGAGCGTCATTCGTTATCCGCCGGGCATTTTTCTCGCACCTTCACAGGGAAATTGACCGAACTTTTTTATGTTCGTGATTTTTTCACGCTAGTTTAAAAAAATATAAGACAACTCGACCGAGAAATATTTCCAAACAACGCCGCACGACACACACGAATAACCTTTTTCGAAAATAACTCTGTTAAAAAAAAACTTTTTAAAGCCCCGATTTTTTTCGCAAGGGAGCAAAAAAAACCTAATCCTTGGAAGCAATTTGAGTGAGGTACGTAGAGGTGCTGGACCGTGCGCGTGAGTGGGGAAGAAGAGAGTGCTGATGCGAGGAAAGACACGTATTATGAGGGGGAGGTCTGGAGATAAAGGTGTCAGAATGGGTGGGCGCGGGGGGAGGAAACAGAAAGAGGGGACAAGGGAGTTGTTTAGGTGACCAAAGGGTATGTGGAGGAAATATGGGAAGCGGCAGGGAGGAGGAAAGTTTGGGGAGGAGCCGAGAGAGAAAGGGACTTTGGTCGCGAAAGGTTGAAGAAGTGTGCATTGAAGGGGGAGGGGGGGTGTGGTCACGGAAAGGGAAAACTCCGAGCGAAAAAGGGCTCAAGCAAGTGGCGGAGGGTACGTCGAGAGGGAAAAAGAGACGAGGGAGCTACTAGAGTGCACGAGTGAATGTACTTGGGCGCGCAGCATAGAATGAGCCCACCAGGGCGTGCCCTGGGCGCCCAGCGAATATTCTACGATTCGTAAGAGAGGGAGAGAGAATGAGAGAGATTAGATCGCCCAAGTGTAAACTCAAGAGCGGTCGAGGGAGTCACAGGCAAGGAGATGGAAGGATCGGGGGTGGTGGGTGCGGGCGGCGAGAGAGAGAGAGGCGTGGGGGAGTGGGTGACGGAATGGACGGGAGCTATGAGAGGCCAAGCGAGAACCGAAAAAAAACGACTAACGAAATTAAGGAATTAAGGGGGAAAAGACGGCCATTCCGAGGGATGGGCTCGAGGAGTAAATTAGAAGAAACAGGACGGGAATGAAAGTGAAAGAGGGAGGGATCAAAGACACTTGAGGGCGCTTTCTTCATCACATAGGGTAGTAAACTATGCATGAATCCCATAAAAATTACTCAGGAGATGACGAAAAGACGCAAGCGAAACTACATAGTGACAGTACTATAATACTGGCCAAACAACAAAGAGACGGTCTCATTTTGTTCATTTTTCACTTAAATATTAATCATACATATGATTTTAACACAGAAAATTTGATACGAGCAACGCTGGAACAGATAAATCATTTTTCTAGCACATACGTTGAAAATAAAGTAATTGAAAATTTTTAAGTCAAGCTCCCAAAGTGGTTGCACATTGTCACAACCAGCCATCATTGATGCTGTTTCCATGCTCAGATATACTAATTCTATGCTAATCTTATTTTATGCACCTTAACTAACACAGTGGACCCCCCTTTCTCAGCATTCACCCCGCTTACCAAAAAGAACAAGGGAGTGAGTGAGTTAGAAAGAGGAAGTGTCCGAGGGCTGATCCTTACTGTACAGTGTACACCCCCCATCACTAATATGAACCGCCCATCTCCCACTTCAGTACGTTCTGCTCACGAATCCTTTCACGCACCTAACACCCTCCTCAGCCAATGCAACGCTCTTTTTTGCGGACTTCAAAAGAATCAGCTTTTTAAACTATGATAATTTTTTTGCTTCAAAGAAACCTTTAATATTTTTGCGAAAAAGAAATTCCACAATCACCTTCCCTTTACCTTAGTAATTTTAAGGCAAGAGATTATTTCCTGGTCGATCTAGCACTGTATAAAAAATCGCTCATCATTTTCAACTTTCTCCCAACCTATAAATTTGTCATAAGCGCAACTCTTCCTAGAAGATTATTACTTAAGCACACACACACACGCCATGCGGAAATCTTCTAATGCCTATAGCACTGGACCCACGTTACGCAATAATCCTCAAATAACTCTGGAGCTCCCTAACACCCGTTGTCCCTCGGATTCCCTCTCCCGATTGCATCGTGTGCATAAGCTATTGCGAACAGCCACACGGTTCAATAATAACCATTGCAGCAAGGTGACACATGAACCCAACGGCGCCGACCGATGCCGCAACACACCCGCTGTTGCACCCCTTCTATACCCAAGTTTCCCGCTCGGCGGGCTCGTCTTAAAAAAATGAAAAAATAAAACAACAATATCTCCCCGCTTTCTCTCTCTCCCTCCCCCCCCCCCCAACTACCAACTCCCCACCCTCCCTCTCGTCCTTTCTATGATGCACCCATTTCACCTGGACGCTCACGTACCCACTAACAGATACACATTCAAAACGGCAACCTCGTCCACCCTCGTTAGCGCTGCAGGGGGTGCAACGGGGGAGCGGGGGAGGGGGACGGAGGGTGAATGGGGGAAACGATGGGCGTGGGCATAGAATAGAGGGACGCAGGGAAGATGACGGGAAATGCAGCAGCAGGGAAAGAGGGAGAGCTTATCTGCACAAACTGCACGTCTCTTGGGCTAGTTACGGGCAGTAGTGCGCCAAACTAACCCATCCCCACAGCCCTTTGAAGGTTGCAGTAGAGTAAGTGAACCCTACTTTTCCACTTGCAAGCTCAACTATATACAACTATCCAACTATATGCACCTTTCTTTTTTTAATCCTTCCCAATACTAGGTGCGCCTTTCATCTCCTCCACTTCGAACAACAAAAATCCATCGCGGGGAAATCCATCGACGTCCTCAGGGACCCAACAAACGAATATTGCCAGTCTTTCGGAAGATACGTAAACCACAACCCAACACAACCAGGCCATAGAGTGTGCGGACGCCATTTTTACACAGCCCGCTAAACCATGCCGGCACGTGTAATGGTCGCGCCGCAGGTGCGAAGGATGACCGTTCCGGTGAGTGAGCGACTCACCCATACCCGTCGATTGACGCACATGTTAATGCTTAATGACGGATGTAATAATGAAGCCCTGTGTGTGAGGTTTGTGAGAAGGAAGAAACAATGCTAGAATTTTACAGATGATGATTACAAGTGAACGACTAACTAAAGTTGAATATCGGTGAACTACAACTACTTATGTCGAGAGCTATTTTGTAAGAACAAATGTGCTCCCATCAAAAACATAAATACGGATCAAGAGCAACGGTACCTAATAAAAAATATTTTTTTGCGGGAAGTCCCAATTAGGGACATCATGAACCAGATTTATAACCTCTGGTAAAATATTTTCGCAATGCGTAAATAGAAGTTAATACTTACTCCCGTTGAAAACGCTCATGTGTACTAACGGACAGCCTGATATTATACACAAAACCCGAACTCTCAGTTAACATCAAGTTAACGAATCGGGTATGCCCTCTTGCGGCTAACCTTAACTAGGCATTATAAAATCCGACTGAAATGAATTTATCTTAATTTTCAGCGTATCTGTTCAGGTTTTTGCTGGGAATATCCGGCTATATGCAACTCAGTTTCACTGTTCTTCCTGTGCCTTTCATCTCATCCGTGGCAACCTCCAGGGCAGGCAACCCAAATTCTTCGCGGGGAAGACCACCGATGTCCTCAAGGTCCCTCCGCTAGCATCCTCCCACTCTTTTGGAAGACGAGAGGACGAAGTGTAGAAGTGCGCGGAGAATTTGGGGAAATAGGGTTAAGGTGGGCGGAAGGGGACCAGCAGAGCACGCAAGCTTGCGTCCGAAATTACGTGACAAAGTGCAAGGGTGCGGGTGAGGGCAGGCACGCGTGGTTCGAGGGAAATGCAACTGCGTAGGTGGAACGGAGAGCGAGAGAGGGCCACGGGGAAGACAGGGGTGAGAGGTTATAAGGTTGGGGGTTTCGAGGGTATGAGCTTCCATCTCACCCTCAGTCACTCACACCGTAAAACCTTTCCACCCCTTCCGTCACAGATGCACGCCACGACGGTGAATATATAAAAAAAGATACCCGTACACACACACAATGCACGCCCCAAAGCACCGCTTGGCAACGTTGCATGAAGAGAGAAAACAGTCCGAAAAGAAAGGGTTGGTCGCCGGGTGCACGAAGAAGAGGAGGGTGTGCACCACAAGGGAGAGTGTGGCGGAGAAGCGATGGGAAATGAAACTGGAAGGGGGTGTGGGAGTTTTTTTTCAGGCGTGGGCGCTTTTTAAGTCGGAGAGGGGGAAAAGAGTAGGAAAAAAGGGGAGTCGCGGAAGGAAGGCTGGGCGCAAGGGAGGTGAATTTCGAGAAGAGAGAGCAAGGGTGAAGCAAAAAGTGTATTTAAGAGGGTGAAACTCTGCAAGAGGGGATGGATGAGGACGGACACACACTACACTCGCTAGCTGCTGCTATATACCCTCTTTCTCTCCCTCGACCACCCCCCAACCCGCCACTCTCCCTCCCCTCCCGTGTCCGCCGACGTGGGAGTATATGTAGGTAGACCGCGCGCTAGACACGCTTCACATGTTTCGGTGCGTTCACATCTTTTTTAGGAGGCGTTCACAGGAAAAAAATTACGCCTCGCCGATAATTGTCCAACCGGTGACCTGCTTGGTGTTGTGAGAGGGGGTGGGGAGGGGGTGGGTGGGAGGGAGCGAGAAGTGAACACCTTAGCTGTGACTAATTTTATGCGGGAGGCGAAAAAATTTGTTCCGCGTTCACGGGCCTAGGAAACGTTCCGCCGTATGGAAATTTCCGCCGGAAAATCTAAGCAATCGGAAGGTAATCTCCTCGTTTGAACGTTTTAAAATAAAACTTTCACCCACTAAAACATTTGTACCGTTAGCCAAATGTTTATATGCGAGTAAAATATTATTTGTCATTATTCTAAATTTAAAATATATGTTTACTGTTATGACAAAATGCTGACGATAGGATCAATTAGCATCTTGCCCGTAGTCCATAAGTCCGTTTTTCAAAGCTACGAGATATTAAAAAGTTTACACTAAGGTTAGACAGAATCTGATATTGGAAGCAGCACATACAAATACTTGCAACCAGCAAGTAATGAATGATTATAAGAATTTTCTCTTACTCAGAAAACAAATTTTCTAGAACTTGGTAACTGATTCGTAGCCCGAAAGAATTATCCCTGGCAAAGAAAATTGTGAGCATTGTGGAATCATCAATGTTTGGATAGGGACTAAGACTCCAGGAAGGAAAAATATTAAAGAACTGATCACAACGAAAAGGAGTGAAGTACTATGATCACGATGGCACAATGGTGGGAGTTATCTCTTGCCAACGGCAGCGCCAACGTGAATATGAGAGCCGGGGTTTCATCACCCCGAAGAAAGGGAACGCACGCGCGAATATATTTTTTCAGTGCCTACACACATACCACATGGGATCCAATTCGCGACTTTGTGCATTCGACGAGTGCGAAAGGGGATTATACATATGAAAAGCGCACACCCTTCCAATCTAGTCGCGGGACTGCGACTGAAACGGGGAGGCTGATCGACCCGTGGGGGGGGAGAAGAATGGGGCACACGCATCTTCCCGATCTCTAAACGCTCAAACACACGCGGATGCTCGCTCGCCTTGCCGGGCAGATGGCGTCCCGACGACCACCCTCCCGAGGCTCACCCTCCGCCACACCGGAGGCACCCAGACACGCGCGCGGGTCGCCCGCAACATAGAAGAGAGACAATGGTGGGCCGATGGTGATGGGAGAGGGGCGGAATGGATGGCGGACGAGAATTTCGGCGAATGGGGTGGGCGGGATTGGGCGACGACATGGATGCGTGAGACGAGGGGAGATGGATGCGGAGATGGGTGAGACATCGATGTGAGGAATCAAAAAGGATGGCCACATTACGCGCACCGCCTGTCCGGCTCCCCAATCTGCCTCACGTACTGCGGCGCGATTATTATAGGGGTAGCGAAACTTGAAAATACTCGCGTTTGGAAAAACGGGAAGTCAGAGAGAGATGGGAGAGTATACGAGAGAGGTTTGGGCAAGGGGGCTGAGGGTACCTCCAGAGGTCCCCACAGGAGTCCTTTGGTGCCTCTGCCCGCTAAAAACACAGTTGATTCATCCTCAGAGGACGTCAAACTCTCTTCCGATGAGTGCCAACAAGTATTGCTATGCCTATAAACCTGAGTTCTTTCGATGAGGTGGACTTTTGGGATTTTTATCCGCAGTCTCAATCTCGGGATTGGTTCTTTGTCTAGATAAGGACGAGCTAAAGAAAAGAGGCGGTTAAATCCGCGGGAGAATAGGAGGACGACTTTGAAGGCCGCAATGTTCTCTCGTATGAGAAGATGGTTACGGTTACGACGAAACCATAAAAAAATGGTTAAGCGAAATCACAACGGTTCCATGGAGGATGAATCTCCCAACATTCACCCTGAAACTTATGGTAAATTGCTGATGATATGGGCCTTTCATTTCAAGTGATGATCAACAAATTCGAACATTTTCCAAAATACCTTGCCATCCTTCAAAAGCGATTTCAAACTGAAATACTCTGTGAATATTATTTACCTTCACAATCAAGAAAAAGAACGTCATAGATGATCTGTGGGGGATACGGAAGTGACAACATCAGCTTAGTCCACTAACACTGCTTGCCAGACGGATGGAGATATGTTGGAAGCATATTTCGTGACAAACTTCTAAGCTGTGCAAGGAAACAAAGAACCTCAAAATTTCCCTGGTTGATGCTTAACAACACCGATGAAAAAAATTAAAAACCGAATCATCGAAAACTTAACAGGAGCTTAGAAAAACAACGAGGGGGCTCTTTGTGGGAAGGAGAGTAGGGTTAGAAGAACGAGGACGCCGCATGTTTGAGGGTACATAACAAGGAGATTCGCATTGACAAGAGGGGAGGCATATCTGCCTCAACCGTGGGAGTCGGCCGTCGATGGGATGGACAAGGAGGACGGACAAACAGGGCCGGCGCGGCGGCTGTGTTTTCTTTTCATTTTTGCCCACCCCGTGATATTTCATAAGCATAAGTATATATGTGTTAGGCCATGGTTCGAGGGACAGTAAGGGGGGAGCAGTGTACGTAGTTTAGTCATGACGGGAGCGTGCGACGGGGTCGGCTGAATGAAATTGGGCAGGGGGAGGACAAGGAGAAGACACGGGTGCTGCTGCACTCTTTTCACTCCATTTTATAACAGCCGGTGGAAAGGGACACGAGTGGGGGGGGGGGGGAGAAAAGCAAATAAGTGCAACGTGAATAAGGGGTTTTGAAATTGTGGATTGTGGACAATTACAAGAGGGAGGGGTCACGAGGGGGAAGAGAACTGTGAGATATAACGGTGACGACATGAGAAAGCTCATGTGTTTTTTTTATTTATTCAACGTGGTGAAATTACGATCTATCTTCAGCAGGCGCTATTTAGTGTTGCCGTCCGCGTGATTCGCCCTCCGAGTTACGTCGTGGCACTAATCTTAACGGCAAGTCGCGTGTTCACATTACAACGTGAAATAAAATTAAGTGGCCGATTTACTGGTGCTGATTAAGCAGGCGACTCATAAAAGTAGCAGTAAATTATTAGGCTGCTCTAAGTAATAAAATGAGAGGGCGAATTCGACGTTAAATGATACGAGTACCAATATAGTAATATCACAAATAACTTGGGATCAAATGCATCGACTCACATTATATATAATTTTTAACAAGTCTATTTTAAGGAAGCAAGAGTGCGTTAAATCGTATAATTTCCCCAGATGCGGAAATAACTAGAGCGTTTAAAAAGGGCGACGCTAAAATCTTTTCAAATGAAATATCTAGAAATAGAAATTCCGACGACAGCACCAAATACTGACAGTGAGCGTTCCCTATAAAGATGAAATTTAAGAGGGAAACTTCTGTCGTAATCGGGAAATATTACCCATTCGCTAACATCCCCGAATACAAAACGTTACCATCACTTTAAGAGATAACCGTCTCACATCGTTTGCACACATAAAGAGCTATTCAACGGCATTCTATTCCATAAGAATACTCGGGGTCCACTCGGAAACACGGAATGAAAAGAATTTTTAAAACGCTTGCGACAGATGAACAAATAATGAACAGTTTTGAACACAATTCGTAACATCTCGTAATCCTGCATCTCTGCCACCCAAAACAACTCATACAATAAGACTCGCTCGCGCACAAATAAAAAAGGAAACAAATGTAAAGCAAGCCTTATACTTTCGAGAATGGGGAAAGGGGGAAAGGATTGAGGGAGGATTGGGAAGGGGAAACACACCGTCCCCTTCGCTCCCACGCCCCAGCACCGGACTAAAACGTCCGTCTACGAGCGAACTCCTCGCGCAACTCACTCAGAACGCCCTGAGGCTTGAAGAGAGGAACGGGGGAGAGAAATGGAATGAAAAAAAAAGGAATGGAAGAGCTATCCTTTCCACCCTACCCTACCGCCACCAAGTCCTCTTCTCCCCCCACTTATGGCTTCAGATAAAAATGTAAATAAGCCCAAGAGAGGTACAAAAGGAGACGAGAATATGGGTCGGGAGAACTTCTCGAATGGTAGGAGGGATTGGATGCTTTGCTGCAGAGGTGTCGGAAATTGAGCAGGAACCGCTCTATGGGGAGACTATAGAATACCGTCCGGTTTTCTAATGTCTGGTTATCTTTAATCGCAAGATGAGGTAGTCTTTACGTTAACTTGATGTTAACTGAAAGTCAGGGTTTTTTTACATTAAACCTGACTGCCGGATAGTTGACGTGAGCACTGTCGATGGGAAAACGGATTAACATTGGTTATCTCACCAAGAAAATTTAAACCTGTTTTCTAACCAGGGGTTACAAAACTGGGCCTTAGGGGTTTCAAACTTTACTCGTTCAAGCCGACGGCGAAGGAGGACTATGTGAAATAAATATTGGGCACAAATTAGGAGGGACCACGAATAATATCGCACGGGGGAGATTAAGGAAAAGAACTGAAGGAACCAAAGAAAACATTTTCCTCTCTGGAGAAAAAATATCCAACCCCCACACGGAGTTCGGAGCCAAAATTTGGACCCGGAGGATGAGAGAACGTCCGAGCAGGAGAGGATGCACAAGAACTAATCATGCAAAACAAACCTTTTCGAGAAACCTTTTTCTGGGGGGTGGGGGTGAAAACATTGTGATCAGGAACGTAAATTAGACGGGGTTGGAGAGAGGGGGACGGTAGGGGGTTAATTAACCTCGTTAAAATAAGATAAAAAGAATGTCGCGCAGGATGAGCCTGGCAAGGGGAACCGGTCCACCAGTCCAAATGAAACAAACAGGACACTGCGAACTAAACTAACCGCCACCCGCACGGAATACACTCTCTTACCGATGGGATCAAACGGGGCGAATGCATTGTTGCGACCGGTTCTGCCGCACCAACCCTACCTCTCCCTGCTTCCCTACATCCCCATATCTATAACGCAATTCCGAGCCATCAATCTCTTATTCCATCATGTCGACCACCCACCAGATGCATGCTCTCTCTCTCTGATGTGTGAGTTTGTGCGTCTGCACTCGCAGCATGTATGCATAACGTGGCAACGTGGCTTCCAAAATAATCTCAACGCAGAATTCATCCCTACTACCAGGACCACCTCTATCTCCCTCCCCCCACCCATTCCATACGAAAGCGGTCGTTTAATGGAACTCCCACACAACGAGAGAGAGGGAGAGAAACGCCGAGTTTGTATCTCAGAGTCTTGCCCCCTCCCCATCTGCCCATTGTCTCCCTCGTCATACATACACGCCCCCCGATCAAAACCACGGATTTCGTGCCTCACACACACACGTCAAAATCCTCCCGATACATCCTCTCTCCCCACTTGGTTACTTCCCGACCCTTCCCTTTTCGCCACCCTCGTCTAAACTCCAGAAGAGCTGAAAACCACCCACCAACGTCCACCATTCCAAACGGACCTCCCTTCGAGTGCTATCCGTCTAGTGCGGCGACAACCCACGGAATAGGGAAGGAATATGGGACATACATCAATGGAAAATCATCATCGATAAGTGACGTACATGAAATTCTGTATAACGTCGATAGTCAAGAAAATTACATCTTAAAACGGTTCAAACAAGAAAAATACTTGACCACAAGAGTGTTCTCCTGAGTGATTTTAAGAACTTGGAAATTCTCAACATCAAGAACACAAAGAAGCCATTTCAAATGCAAATAATTTCCCATCATTCATTCAAGTCCAAACAATTCTTGATATACACATAACACCAAATATAAATAAATAATGGGTGCTGTCACTGAGTAAGATAGAGATTAACATGCCTGTGCTAAAATATTCTCTAACGCGCTCAGAAAAAAAATATTAACGATACAAGTTACAAAGCATGGACGAAGCCATTGAATAAAAGCATAGGAGGCATATAAAATCGCTATTAAGCCCTCTATTGCAAAATATCGACTATCGGGAAATGGCTATCAGTGCTTACGGAGCGTTGACCATCGATACTAACCACTAAAGAAAAGGATGAAGACGATTTAGTAAACGAAAACGTGCTATCAGAGTCACCAGTGCGCATGCGCCAACGGAATCACGAATTCGTTCACAAAACCCCTATCCCTCCGACTTGATGGAATCCGGGAATGAACGGAGTCGGGAGATCTCCCCGGGCTGATAGTTCCGCAACTACTAAAGGGGATAATGGTTCCATTGTTTTTGATCGCATTGAATGCGATTCGGGATCCGTAAGAGGATACGAGCGTTCGCGGATGGCTATGAGGGGTTAAGGGATGGAGAGAGATGTTCGATTCGAATAAGAGAATTTATGTTCTAATTTAGGAAGTGTTGGAAGGCGCATGAAAGCCATTCAAACAGCTCGGCCCGGCCGTACGTGTTTCTTTTCCGTCGATCGTATCTCTTGGTGGGAGAAAGAGAGAGAGAATGGCATCGATCGCATCTAATTTGTGATTCGCAGTTTCCGAACACTGAACGGTCAAGGAAATTGAAGGAGACGTGAAAGTAAAAGCAGCAGAGCTCAGAGTGAGCAGGCAGTAAATACCTCGATGGCTACTAGCTGGTATCAAACTCCATAAAGGCTGAAATCACCACGCTAAATGAGTACCAATCTTAAAGGATATTTTAAAAAGAGCTCTACAATTTTACGAACTCATAGTACCAGCTAATAAAGATTGTATGATTCAGGTTCAATTATTTAGCACATTAAATACACCGTCATGGCTCTCATTTTATTTATAAGTTTTCTAAGAGCATGTGGTCCTATAATTACAGCTAGAAAGTCTACATCATTAAGTCATTACCGGTGATGACTCAGTAATGGAGACTGTCACCGCGATGTCATTCTGCTATCCGCTAATGGCTGAACAACAGTTCTAATTTTTAAAGAAGTAAGGTATTATAAGTAATAGACCAAATATCTTTCACGTTGTAAAGTATACCTTGCAAATAAATACAGAGTAAGGACGACTTAAATTGACGAACTAAAATTTTATCAAGTCCGGCAAAAGAGTTCCGGACTTCTTGAATTACCCGTTAATCAGAGAATTTTAACTAATAACGCACTTTAACCAACTTTTTCACGGGTCATCACGTATCCGATTATCCCTGTTGTGGTAAGTCTGGAAAGATTTCAAATGTCATGCGAAGGTTATTTTAAATCTTTTTTGACGCCTAGAAAACTTGCGGTGAATAAGAGATGAAATTACAATTAGACCGGATAAGTTCGGATACCGGACAATAATAGCCCAAGAAATTCAGGAAAGTACGACGTGGAAGTAAACTCTTGGCCCTTTGGTCATGGCCCTTGAAAATCCCTAGATCGGTAAGGGGGTAAAGGATACACTTCACCACGGGGAAGGAATATGGAGGCAGATCGCCGCTGGAGGACGCGGGAGGCGGCCTTGAGCGAAAACTCAGGGAGACCAACAGACGAGAAGGGTCGTCACAATCGGACTGAAATCGTCCCGGCCGGGACAACAGAGGATGCATCCCCGCTGCTTACAATGATCCCCCCCTCATCGCTCGCATTCGCTCGTATCTAAATCCACCACCCATCACTCCTTCGGGGGGCTACCGTCCCCTAGTAGTCATCCGACTAATCATCACAACGAATTACCTCCAATGCCACCGCTTTCGCAACCCGTTTTCGATTCGATTTCACAAACAGAAAACTGCCGGAGTGATGATGGTTTGACGATTGCGACAGAAGCAGGGGAGGTGATAGAGAGAGAGAGAAATGGGTTCCCGAACGAATGGATGAGCTGAGCGCCTGTCTCGATTGGTAGGAACTTGGGACGAGGGATTTACAGACGACGGGACACAAGTGGGAACGTTCGAACGGAGCGCTGGTTTGCATCGATTCCTACTTCCCAATCTCAGAGTCGGACGCAAGAGGATTGAATCAAATGAACGAGTACGAATAAACGATTTCAATTGGTCCTCGTCGGGCACGCTCCGCTAATAGACTATAAAAGGAAAATAAGTTCATCAAAGGTTATGCAACACACACGAAGCAAAGCTCGGTATGCATTCAGGAATACTTGAGTGGAGTTTAACAACAGACATATTCTTTCAGGCATGCATACTCAGACAGGCAGTAGTACAACAGGCTTTATAAATGAAACTAAATTCATCTTTTTTTAGACAGATAGTTCTTATTTCGCATAAGAATTTCCAGATTCAATCACATATTATTTTACAGTCTTCCAACATTACGAAATTGTCCGTCTCAGACGATAAATGAGAAATACGCACTACTAGCCATAGGAAATTCCGCAGGTATGATAATTTATGAACGAACCTAAGATAATAATCAACAGGAAGTAACTAAAAGCACATGCGATTGACAATTTTGATTTCGAGTTGGATAAGTAAAAAATAACCTCATAAAAACAAAGTTTTTATTATACTCCCTTTATTTTCATATGCATTACGTCACGTTTTAATGTCTCATATTTTCAGTGCATTTTATAATATATTTTTTCATTGTTTTATGGTATCTTTGCAATTTAATATTGTATTATCACATTGATAATAAATTTAATTTGTGAAAGCAAATCATTCTATCTTTACTGATACGTCAAATTATTCAGACATTCGACAACTATTAGGAACATTAGTAATTCGATATGACATTTATATTCATTGTTGAACATTAAATAGCGATAATCACAGTTGTTGGCTCACCACTGTCCTTCTCCCACAACGTCCAAGGGCCAACCGACGGACTCTTTCATTTTCATACAAATACATTTTAATATAATTAAGTCAGTGTGTATTCATGTGTGTGTGGGTTTGTTAAAATTAATCGTTGGTCACAAGGAGTCTATGGACCAAATTTCAGATCTATTGGATGAGGGGAAATGGGTTTGTACGTACTCAGACAAGGAGACAGACAGTGTGAGCTAATGTAAAGATAGTAAAAATAAATCGTCTCATAAGTTTAGCGACACGGTTCAAAAGAGGAAAAACCAGGCGCTCTGTACATAAATATTTACTCTGCTTTCATTGAGTTTAGGTTTCCCGCACAGCAGAGATCGAAAATCGTTTTCTACTACAAATTTCTTCGAGTTTTACTGTCTACATTATGATACAGAACGCATCCATTATTCGCCGCTTATCTTCCCTCGTTTATTATGACGCTTGTATCTGCCCAAACCAGTCGCCCTATCTCCCAGTGATCGACATCATTGAGGTAAATGTCAGAAAGCGCGATAAACGCGCCATTTAAACAGATTAAAATCACAGATAAACACAAGGACCTTTAATAACTACAAAATTACTTCAATTACCTCCCAAGGATCCCACTATCTCTTGCGACTCTTACGTTATCGGCATCAAGCATTTGTGCATTAGCTAGAGAGAGTATAGCATTGACGCACAGTCAAGCAGTGTACACCTGGGTACTTTGCCGCGAGCTGCTGCCGCAGCTTACGGATGCTGGTGAAGGGTGCAGGAGAAAAAGGAGTACGGACAGGATTGATAAAATTTCGTCACATTTCTCTGTCGATCTGTAACTGCGGTAGTCGTTTATGGTGAGCGGGTTGAAGGAATACTTGATCATAACTGTTCCACAGGATACTTCCCTGATTTTATCTGTCCCACAGATGCAGTGCGGAGTTAAAAATAATACATGCCGTGCTGGAGTTAGGTTTTCCGGGACATCTGTGTGGGTCAATTTTCATGACGACAGTGTCTACCCCGTTACAGGAGACGTCTTCAGGTTCAATTCGACCTGAAGACGCCTCCTGTAACGGGGGAGAAATTATCAACAAGAAAATTGACCCACGCAGCTGTCCCGGAGTGGCTGATCATGATGGGACAGCATGATCAGCCACTGCGGAAGACTTCGCTCCAAGTAAATACATGCCGTGTTATATCAATGGTAGACGAGTTAACTTTGAGGAAGTTCATCTAAATAAAAATAAATAGAACTTAGTAATTTTCTACACTATTTTATTGATCACTCAACCGGTTTCAACGTACTGAACACGTAATTTTCAAGAGCTGAGTGCGTTGTTCAGTACGTTGAAACCGGTTGAGTAATCAATAAAATAGTGTGGAAAATAACTAAGTTCTAATTATTTTTATTTTTACATGCCGTGTTGATCTCAAACTGAAAATTTGTAGTCACCACAGTATCTAGCGTGTAATCGTAGAGTGCCACGGGCCGGAAATTGCTAATTCCGACTCCAGCTCGAATGGATCTGACTCGAATCATTTAACATTTTTCTGACTACGAGGATGGTGAAGTGACTAAAAGAGTGCCGCCGGTAAGCTGAAATAAAATGTCACACGATACGTGTATCTACTAAGAGTGAGTTTTCTTATACCATTGATGAGTTATTTTTATAGTGCGCGTAAGAGCTCATATGGGTCCTCAGGTCCAATCAAGTAAAAATCGATTTAGCGCGATCCAGGAAGAGACCTGTACGTGTATAGACCTCTACAGACTTCAACAAAACCCGCGGCTTTCCTTGAAACCATGTACATACCTTTAAATGCGTAGAATGTGGAGATGAGATTCGCTTCGAAGTAGGGCCCACAACAAGGGTCCTTCATCCCTTCGCCCCATGAAAGCAAGCATTCGGAGAGAGAGAGAGAGGCTCTTCCATTTTCTGCTGTAATTCGCAATACCGTCTCTCTCATAACCAGGAGCGCCCTCGTAATGGAATTTCGGGCGAGACGTAAATCTCGCTTTTCTCGGCGGCCCCAGCGGCGGGCGGGCCATGGGGGAGTGGCGTAAGGAATTGCGGGAGGAGGCTGAATGAGAGGGGGGAGGTCGGCGCAGTGTTATGTATTGTGGTGGAGAGATATAGGGAGAGGGAAAAAGGAAGCAACACACACACAGAATGGAGAGGGAGCTTCCTAAGGTGTGGTCAGCAGCAAAGAGGCTGGTAGAGAGGAGAGGGAGGCGGAGAGAGAGGAAGTGGTGACCACGAAGTGGACCGCTTTTGGGTTCCAAAGTAAAAGGAGCGCAAGGTTGAGATTTATCGTGTGCCCACCCACTCCTCTGGCTTGCCCAAACCTCTCCCGAAAACCTCCTCCCCCTTCCCCTATCGTCCGGCCAGACTCACTCTCCAACCGACGTCCCCACCGTGCGGAACCGCAATCAGAGGGGTACCCACCGAAAGATCCCCCCTAGCATCCCCTCCCCCTTTGCCCACGCAAACACCTCGGCTCGCCAAGGAGAGAGAGAGACCCCCGACATTTACCCCCCTCAAACACGCACGCACAGGCTCAAGAACGAGGAAAATTGGGAGTCCTCTTAACTGACTTCTATGCTCAATAGCAAAACCTAAATAATCGGATTCGAGTTCTTCCTCGAGAATGGGCGATAGGTAGTGTTGGTGATTTTCAGGATTCGCGAAAAACGCGATGTAAATGCTATATTGAAGATTTTTGCGAAATAAACGCAATCGTGTACCAAAAAGTCAACTTTCACACATGATGATGCCCTTGAAACTTGAACTTAGGTTTGGCAATATTAGCATGCAACGCATTTCCATTCGCCCGCCTATATAAACTGTGGCATTCATACAATAGTTTCGCCTGTAGCAAAATGTGCCACTAATTTAACGAGTACAGAATTGTGCAACCGGAAAAAACGGATATGTATCAAAAATCTTAGGATTAAATGTGACAGAATTTCGGACTGGCTCACTTGAAACTTTCTGGACTTCTTTTTAATTTCAGTCAGAACGCCAATATTATCTGTAAAAAATTAAAGAGAATCCCGCCTTTTCAGGAACTACGGCAACCCTACTCACAATCTAACTCATAGGAACATCTCCCGGCATGCTCTACCAAAAAATATCTCTAGGCTTCCGATGAAAAGACTTACGAGGATGGAGGAGGTGGAGGGCGCTGATGCGAAAGAAGGACAGGGGGGTAAAGGGGGTTGTTATGAACCAGTAGTGCGGGAGGGAGCAAGGAAGGGTGAGGAGGAAATAAGAAACGAGGGATGGAAGTAGGAAAAACAGTGGTAGTTGGAAGGGCGGAGGCCTGTGTGGATTCAGCGGGCCGGATGATAAGTGCTTTCCGCGTCGACGGACGATAAGGCGGGGGTGAGGGAGATGAGGTTTAAAGAATTGGTAAAACGCAAGAAGTAGCCGAAGCGAGAAAAGAGGAGACATCTGTTGCTCTCGTTCCACGACCACGGAATCGCAATCCCATCTTGTAGATTAACACGGTTGAGTGACAGCCAAGCATTATATAAATAAGTACTTAAAACAGATAAGTATTTAAACAATATTCCCTACCTATTCCACATAGATATAAATGAACTGATCTTTTCTAAAATCTACCTTTCACCCACAAATAACTATTTCCAATTATACTTTCATCATTGAGTTAATACTATCAAGCTTCATTGATTCCACCCAAAATGATTACCATTTTCTCCCTCTCCTGCTCTTATCACGCTCTTCACCATGCCATCAAAATCTCATAGCCAATCATAGACTCCATCCATTAAAGTATATTTCAAATTTACTTTGGTCATATTATTTACCCCTGCTATGTAAAGCAGTTTTTAGTTTATATTTCCAATTTTAACAAGCCTTCTCCAATCCTAAATTGCGAAATCCCCAGAACTATTTTCACTCTTCTATAAAAATGAAAGTTCCCTTGAAAGATAAACCTGTTTCAGTAAGCAGCTACTTTTGCCGAACTTCGTAATTACGTTATCGAGGAATTAAACGCGTATTCTGATTGCGTTACTTATGAAAAAATAGCAAGGAAATATCACAAGACCTAATCCTTCTACGGAAAGCGAATTCTGCTAAAATATACCTATATCAAAGGCAATATTCAACCAATCTTAACAGAGACTAGCAATTTTCCAATATCACTACCACTATGCACGATTATAGTTCATCCAATTCACACGCAACAAGCTAGCATATATGGTTGTCTGTAAATTTTCTTAGAATTTACTTTTTGGAATTTACCGTCAATCTCCCGAATAACCAAGTGCTTATAATGATTATTTTGATCGGATGTGAACAGAATCTGTAGCAAACCCCAAATAATCCTTGAAAATGGAATGTACCACGGAAAATGACTCCAGCTACTAATTAATCTGGCCTGAATACGTCCTAATAAAGCGACTAATTAACCAAATGAACAGCTAACCTCATTTTAAATTAAGGGATACGGAAGTTACATTCATCCCGAGCAACTTCTCTCCACAATTCTGGGCCAAACCCGTGGCGTAGGTAGTATATCCGCAACGTTTTTCTCCCGGATCACGTTTCTCGTTCTTCGGGAAAGTTTCGGCGTTCGCGAATACATTTTTTCTCCTCCCTACACTTCATCGCACTCTTTCTAACATCGTCGTCATTACCACCCTCGGAAATTCTCGGAAGCCGGAATATCCCCCTCCTCATAAAACCCTCGCCCTTCGACCCCCCTTCCTCCGCGGGGCTACAGGGGCATTAACCGTTTCTCCCACTCTAATTGACGCCAGGGGTGGAATTCTGGGAGTAGTGAGAAGGCCGCAAAATGAAGGAGCATCTCGTAGGGCCTCAACCACTCGCGGCATTTCACATTCCCACCCATTACCATCCGGAGAAACCTATCGCCCACCCTACCAAGCTTCCATCAAGAAAAACAAAATCTCTACCCCCAACTCTCCCTTCCCAAATCAACCCTCATACGTTTCCCCCTAAACTTCCAAACCCTCCCCCCATACTCCTCTATATGTGATCACACAAGATTTGCGATTTAGGCCGGAATAGAACGCGTAACTGCACCGGTTACTAGATTAATTGAGTTTCTTCGGATTGGATCGTACACAGCAGACAACCTAAGCGTGGAGATTTGAACTTAAAATATCACATCCGCGAAGATGTAGCTATACAGATATCAGTAGTTACTGCGTGCCGAGTAGGCACTTCAAGGTACTAGGCGTGTCGAACGGTGATTAAAAATACAGATACTGATTAAAGATGCATAAAGATCTTTCGGGATAATAAAAAACACGAGTTCTAAGAAAAAAAAGTAACTTAAAAATTTAAATTCTCAACAAGAGGGCTAACCGAGGAAGTTGTTTCAGCATAAATACGAGTAAGCATAAGAAAAATACTCCTTTAGTATGTCCATTGCTGTTAGTGCGAGTGATAGCATTTAAATAACGTTCCTATAGTTAACAAACCGATATCACTTTTGGATCGAATTGTTAGTGGTCTGTCAACGCTTTATCGATATGAGGATTAATAAAATGGTGTCGGTCCTACTATCAGTAGAAAGAAATAAAACATAAATAACGTTATAAACTACGAAGAGCCAGAAGAATTCCATATCAACCGCATCGCAATAAAAATAAGTGCAGCGGATTCCCCTCAAAATGGAATTGCGTCATATTACAACAAGCGGAACAAAACACGTTACTCATCGCGGAACGACTCCGACAAGGTGAAACGACGGGGAGACTCTCACTATACGAGTAATTTCCGTGAGCCGGCGGAGGAAAATGCCACCGCAGGGACGAGGTCACGTCACGAAAAACAAGACACGAGCCGAACGCGTCAGGGGAGGACATCAGAATATCCCAGGCGCAGTCTCACTACGATGAATCAGTCAGGGTGGGAAGTGAAAGGAGAGGCGGGCACCACTAAGTAATATAACGGGAAAAAATGACAGCAATGAGAAGAAGAAAAGGAAGTTTATCGGTGAGGGAGAAAAGGAAGACGATGGTTCGAGAGGGGGACATGCTGTGGCTCTTAAAAAACGCTCCTTCATTCTTGTCGGGCCCCAGTGCCGCTGGAAAGTCGGATGACAACTTTGGGAATATAAATTCACCCCAGGGACCTAGGAGGTAAAAGGGGGAGAAGGGATTTTCTTCCCGGACATCTTTTTCAGGGACAGCAAGGGAAGGAAACGGAACACGGGGATGGGGTAAAAGAGGGAGTACTTTTTACTTTTTTACTCGCGATGAGGACGTGTCTGTGCAGTACGGGCTGTTTCTGGAACGTACGAAGGGACGTGGCAGGGTTGCAAAGGGAGCAGGACCTTTGTAAGGAGGGGTGGAAGAGGTGGGGGAAAAGAGAGCGGAACGAGCAATTTAGCAGCAAGATGAGAAATAAGAAAAATAATAAGGTAATAGGGGGGAGGAGGGAAGACAGATTACTTTAGACAAAACGTTATATGGACCGCTGCCACTTCCTCCCCCCTTCATCTTCACCCCTTCCGCCAACCCCCACCACCACAAACCTTTCCCAAGAAATTTCCATTCCTCTCCATCTCAGCTCCCTCACCCCCTCCCCTTTAAAGCTCTCTCAATTGCTGTCCCTCGCCTGTTTACCTTCAACCCTCCTCGCCACGACATCCCCCTTCCCACCACACCCCCACCAGCCTTTTCCGCGGGCCTTCCTACCCACTCCCTCAAGACACCACCACCACCCTTCTCCCCCCCAACCCCATTCTTCACTCATTCCTTCTCGCTGGGCGCAAGGAATGACTGTTACCGCACCCGCTGCTGAACGCTCCAACCCCCCCACGCCTTCACCTCGAGGAGATAAGAGGGAAAAAAATACGGCGAAACCTCACCCCACCCCAAACTCCCTTCCCACAATGCGCTCTTCCTTCTTTTGCATGAGAATCGAATAAAAAATATAGAAATTCTCTCCTCCCCCTTCGCTCTCTTCCCGCGGGTTCGCTCAACTTTGGCAATTAAGTTATACACAGGTGACTTTTCCTGGAGGGAGGAGGCGCGGCAGAGGAGTTGGGAGGGAAGTAAAGGAGAAGTAAGGAAAGAGAGTGGGATTGGAGGAGGGGCAGCCACTTGGTTGAAAGGTAGTACCTACCTGAGCAAGGTATTACTTATACAAGGTAGTTCGTTGCGCATCTTTGGGTCGAACGCTGTGACGTAGTTTGGATTACATCAAGCGCTAGCTAGATACTGATTGCTTTGTGTATTTAATACTTGTGCGGCATTTGAATGCAACAGCAATGCAAGGAAAAAATGAGGGAAGAGAATGTTTTTTAGATACCCGATTGATACATCTACACGGACGAAGCGGGTCCGGGTTTGCCGGAGACGCGAGACAACTTTAATGGTGAAAATGGTACGAGTTTAAACTTTCATTAGTTAATAAATTGTTGCTAGGGTTATTTCCACTGTAAACGAAATTTTACTCTCAAATTTCATACTTATCAATTAAAACCAATCAAATGTGTTGTATGCCAGTACTTAGGATGCAAACATCTAGTTTTTTTTCGATTAATCTAAGCCCATCGTGCTGCCACCGAATCTCTAGTGTTCAGTGTTATGGAGGGCACTTCAAATGCGGTACTGCGTCCGTCGGATGTAATGTTAAACTGTAGTCCCATTGGTGACTTTCGTCAAGTGCAGAATGATGGCGACGCCAGATCTCTCTCCACCCTTCTTATATTTCCCGAATAATCCTTCCCTTGCACCAACTTACCCACCAAAACCCCAGAGGCAGCCCTACTGAGTGAGTACGGAGGAGTAGGAGGAAACGAGACGTGAAAAGGCCTTTTCCGAGAAGAGGAGCCCCTTAAGGGGAAAGGTAGCGGTCTTAGGACAAGCAACGAATGAATGGTAAAGAATGTGGGATCAATAGAGTAGCTTAAAAGTGGACGGAGCGAAAGTCGACAGACTCCATGAAAGTATAACCAATGGGAAGGGGAAGAGAAGGCAAATCAAAAAAATATGATAATGCAAAACGAACTCGATGAATGGGAGACATTAAGGATGCTGAGAGGAAACAGCACGGGTGTGGTTAGGAGAGAAAATAAATAGAATATATGATGCGACAGACGCCGGAACGAGCAGGTGGAAAATAAATTCCGGAAACTGCCATTGTCGATGCCGGATGAGAGATTATACGCGATCTCCTAGGAGGGCCTTAATATAATAAAAAGAAGAATTCATAATTGCAGATAACGGAGGAGAATGAATTACTTGGAATATAAGAAAGCCCAAAGTCATTAGAATTACTTGAGAGTCCATGCAATCAACAATAAAATTTATTCAGCTATTTTTGTAGAAAATCATATCAAGAGAAAACATAATTATTTATGCATTGCTTTACGGTGCATAACTGTTTGAGCAAGCTTCGTGAATGCGAAAATTTTGATGAAAAGCTTTCCGGAAGAAAGACGACAGGGGAGGAGAAACAAACGGGATGTTGCAGCTGTAACTGGATGCTCCAATTGAACCCGAACGCAATAAGTATACGTATCACAAAAATAAATGAATATAAGCTTGAAGAAACAGCGAAATATTGCACTGACTATATTCTTAGTTTTATCGGAAATTCGCTTTTCCAGTAATATTGTCTTCAAGGCAAGGTAGGTTTCCGGATAGTAATCGTAGCATAAGCATTTCTGAGTACTTCTGAAACAAGGTAAATAAAAAATTTAAAGGGATATTTATTCAGACAAGTTTAACCCTATATCAAGGATAAAATGGTCAATTATTTACTCCGCCAAACGTCAACACAAATAAGTTAACAGCGGTAAATTAATTACTGATAACTTCGTTTTACGGAAAAGATTTCCGCCTAAGATTTTACGTTTTTTCCTTGAATTCACCATGCGTTTGCCATCGGCCAGCGCTTAAATAATGAACCAGGCTATCAGATGCTTATCTGTAGGTATCGATGCAGTGGTTATGAGAGTAACTAGAGTGTAAGGAGAGATAAGTGGAAATCTCAGAGATAAAAATACGTAAGAATAAAAGCAAGGAAATACAGAACTCTGGAATATTCATTTTAAAAGTCTGAATTACACTAGAAATCCCAGCATTTCCGCGAAAGATGATATAATGAAAAAAGACCACACTCAATAATTCAGAGATACAGACTCGTTCACCATTCAGGTCGGCCTGATAAAATTGGAAAATAAAGTACTCGTAAAATATACAAACACAAACTGGAAAGTCTCGATACTGACGTGTCCCTTATAGCTCCAGGCGGCTATTATTTTTTTTTTACTGATAAACTGGTTTTCCGTGTAAGATTTCAGTGCGTTTTCCTTAAATTCACCATTTTTTCCATCAACTATCTTAAGCATTAAATGCGATTGCATTAACTTTTATTTATTATCGTGCGCATATTTTCCTCAAATGATTATCATTTTAGTGTGAGTGACGCTTTTTTAGGCATTCACTGCACATTTTCCTTAAACTCATCACGTTTTCCCCATCAACTGATTAAATCATCAAATAAATGGCAATTTACTTCCATTTATTATCGTGCGTATATTTTCCTCAAACGTTTATCTTTTCGAGTAAGTCACACTTTTTTAAGCTATTCACTGCACAAAAATGTGCCCACTGTCAAGCTGATATAAGTAACAGCAATTTCATGGAGTAATAACCTGAAACTGAGACACAAGTTAAAAAATTTCTAGGCAATATTTGGATGCATCCCAATGCCTCAAAAATCCTCAATGAGAAAGGAAAACCGTGAATTGCGAGTGGAAAGCGAGCGCCAGATATCGCAGGAAAACGGTATATGAAATCAAGTAAAGAATTTTCTAGCATTCCCCAGACATGAACCGACACCCTTTGAGCAGGTTGCAGTGTAATGAAAATGAATATGTGGTCTCGTAAGCACAACGGGAGAAAGGAGGAGATATCTTTCCTTCATTGTCTTGCGCTTCGGGATGACACCGAGGAAGGATGCGGAGATGAGGGAAGGAAGGATACTACGTTCTCGGTGGAAGCGCGGCCAGTGAAAACCGCAGATGGTGCGCGGGGCGCAAGTTTCCTCCCACGGGCGGATAGGGGGCCGGCAGCGTTTTCGGTGGTTGAGTATACACGGAAGAGAGGATGAAAACGGAGGTAGTTGTGGGATAGGAGGGCGAAAGCTAGGGGTTAGACGGTCCCCACGTGGGAGAGTGAGTATAGCAGTGGGATGAGGGCGGGGGAGGCAAAGGGACGAGCCGGGAAAGAAGCGAACTGAAGGAGAAGGGGGTGGTTTCAAACGAAAGCCATAACTCCGTGGGGGATAACTTCCCCCCTTCATGCACATCTCCAACTATCAACCCACCCCTCCTTTGGGGGAGGAGGAAGGGAGGAGGAGGGCAAGGGAGGGAGGGTGGAAGACGGAAAAAGATAGAGAAATGGGGCGGATGGAAAAAATTTAATATGTGGAACGATACATAATGAAATTTCGAGGTTCGAGGGAAGAAGAGAATGATGTCCGACCCGCCTCTTCTCCCCCTCCTTCCCTCCCACCACACACACACACGTACATACATACATATATATACACACACACAAAAACACCCACACACAAAACCACAGCGGACATACACAGGAACTACACCCACCAATCCCACTACTTCAACCCAACCCTACACACCCCACCTATCTACCCCCCACCCTTCCTCCCCTTACCTCCCACCTCTTATTCTCTATCTTTTCCGCAAACAATCTTCCCGCGCGGCGGAATAGAAACGTTCTCGAAGATTATTGCTTCCCCCGAGAGCGCGCAAGACAAAAGAGTTTTAACTTTTAGACGGGAGAGGGATGCGGGGGTGCAGGAGTAGGGTGGATGTGAGGGGGGTAGTGAGTAAGAATGCCCATTAATTCCTCCGAAGGGCAGAGGAACACAAAGTGTGCGCCGTTAAGAATGGTACACATAGATCCCTCCTCCGACTTGGCCCCCTCTTCCTCAAGTCATATCCGTTCCCTTCTACCCAGAACTCTCCTCCATATCCCCCTCCTCCCCCTGCCTTTTCAGGGGAGAGAGAGTTTTATAATCGCATACTATTCGGACCTCGTCTCTCTCTCTTTCTCTCTCAAGATTTGTTGCTCATCGGTTCAAAAGAGGATTTCGCGACGGCGGGCCGGAATCCGGAGATTAATAAATCCATGGCGGGCACCGAGGAAAAGAGATAGGAGGAGGTTAAGGGATACGCGAATACCTACTCGCTCTGAAGGACGGGAAACAAAAGAGTTCTTTTTCTTAATATACCAACTTTGCTTCTCAGAAGTATGCACCGCAGAAAATAATTTCTTTTACAGAGGAGTATTTTTTTCACTTGAACATGCCCGAATCCGATAAACTTGAGATAATCCGGAATTCATAGAAGGCATCCTTATCTCTTATACAGTTTGAATCTACTTTGGGAGGCTTAAGATCTTCACGTAGTAAGACAAGATGTACTAAGTAAGTTCCTCCGCTAAAAGCTTGATAAATCTTTTTATATTTATAATAGCAAATGAATTTTCATCGAATAGGCGTAAAAATTAAAACCTCGAATATCAAATTTAAACAACTGTTTCAGAAACGAAACGAAATTGGTATTTGGAAAAAGAAAAAGGTCACTTATATGTTCCAAATGATTTATAAAATACTGAATAAACCTGAAGCCTATACAGCAAGGTAGAGCATCGTAAATGTTAGATAATGACACGAGAACATGACTTAAATGCCTATAACAAAAGCGAAGTCCATGTGAAAATAAAAAAACACGCCTTCCTCTTTAGCAAGTCCTATTGCATTCCGAGCGCTCTAGAGATAGCGAGATTGTGAGTCACGCGGTATTAATTATTGAAAAGTGCTCTCGGAAGACAATAGCCGCCACCTCGTTGAGTTAGCTTCACTCACTTATCAACTGGATATGGAGGAAAATTCAGAAACACAAACGACAGACTACCCTGAATTTTCGTAGCCGACCACTACCTTGAACATGAAAAATGGGAGGAAGAGGAGGAGAGGGGATTGGTCTTGAAGACTCCTCCTCAGTGGACACCAATCACCAAGGAATATGGGAAAATGGGGGAGTCGGTTGGAAGCCCAGCGTCGCCGAAGAATATTCCCGTAAAGCATTTGCGGATTCATTTGCCTAAGTGGGGAGAAGTTGGATCGAATCAATACGGCTCATTGAATGTTCTCCGCTCCTTCAAACGGTCGACGGCCATTAAAGGATCCCGTGGGACCGGAAAATGCGGAACAACGGTGGAGACACCATTTATTATGTTTTGTTGCAACGGGAGGGTTGGAAACAGAAAGCAAAATTTTCCATTTAAAAAATGGCCGAGCACAACATTAAATCAGTACAACGAATGAGTCAGCTCTACATTAAATTATTTTCAGCGTTATTTCAAAGAATAAGTAGGTATGTACCTTTCCGAGGGCCGTTCTGTACTGATGATATCTACAGGAGTAATTTTTCACAAATGCATCTGAAGGGACAGAGTTACAAAAATTGACGGAATAGGCCGTAATTAACGTCTAAAGGAAGATAATTCGCCATGAAACAAATACGTTATTTCTTTAAGTACTTCCAATATTAAATACTATGGAATAAATTACTATTGATCAATTACTATGGATAAAAAATATGGAGACCAAGGAAAAATAATTATATGACCGATAAAAAAAGCAAATGGACGGAAGAACACATTTTTTTCGGACGCAAGGAAATTAATATCAGGCTAAAACGAAAGGAGCCGTAGTGAATTCCTTTCATTCAGCGCTGAAAAACGCTGGAAATTCACAACGACTAAGGACACAAAACAACCAAAAGTAGCACCGAGCGACAAACATCGCGTGTTGAGAGGTCTAGAGGGAACGGAGAGAGAGGGAGATGGAATAAAGGAGACATGGCCTCGAACGCGTTCAGCGGTATACGCCACTTTCGCTCCGGACAAAAGCACGCGCTCGCCTTCGGATTGAGTGGAATTGTTTCAGCGATGAAAACGATTAAATGCGGTCCCGGCCATGAATTGACGACCGCCGCGTCACCTAACGGGGAAAAAATAAACAAAAATAAAAACGAAACGACTGACGCACGAGATATAATAATGAACGTTTCTTCCATTTCGTGCACGACAGTGGAGGTGGCATGGGTTGAACAGGAATTCAGCATAAAAGAATGAAAACGGGGACATATAAGAGCGTTTCAACCAGACGAGCGAGCGACAAGACAGAGTGAGGGGGCGGCCAAAGGATATAGGACAGACTCTTATAAGTAATTTGACGAAGAACGAGAGAGAAAGAAAAGATTTTTCGGACAAGTGGAACGGAAGAAAGGGGAGGGAACGTATTTTGCTGATTAAGAGTGCGTCAACAGAAAAAAAATATATGACGAGGCCACAGGTTAGGGAGTGAATTATACGGACAGGGGATAAAATATACGGCTGGGATCCATTAGCATTCGCGAAAACTTAACCGAAGAAGGAAGATAAAAACACCAGACCGAACGACCTAAAGCATGAAACCTTTCCGAAATCCTGACGATTCCCATCTCATTGACAAGATTTATTTTTTACGGAATATTACATGCTTAGAGTACATATTACGCGAACAAAATATTGCTCCAAATGAGGAATGAGTTTTCAAAAATATCGCCAGCAAATATTTAATGTGTAGGGACAGGAAATAAACGCCAATGATTCAGCATTACGGATTGAATAGATGTTTGTTGTGTCACACTCATAATATTTCAGTCTTGAATGACTGTTCATAGACTTAAGACTGAAATGACCGTTGAAAAAAAATCAAAGAGGACCAAAAATAATACAGGATTCGGAGGACGCGTCCTTAAATCATCCAGGGAATAGTATTGGACGCAACTGATGAAGTGATAAATTTCCACTGGCTGTGTTTCATCGCATAAAAACGAAGAATACAAATGTTCTTTAGACCAATATCGGCCGCCCATCCATGCTATATCTTAATGCAACAATATTTCAATCTGAACTATTAATTTATAATAACATCTAAAACTGCAAAAACCCGCATTTGTTGAAAACGCAAAAATGAACAAAATTACACAGAAAAAATAGCATATTTTTTCATTCATTATGAACAATTTAAAATTGTACTATTTTCAAACTTTATTACCGACCATGTTTCAGCACTTTAGTGTCGTTATCAAGGTGATAGCAAAGCAAAAACCTTGATAATGACACTAAAGTCGCTATAACATAAAATGACACTAAACCTGGTCGGTGAAGTAATTGTGAAAATACTACAAGTTTAATTGCTCATCATGAACACAAGACATTTTCACAAAGTGACGCCTTGCATTACTACATATATATCTATTTTTAATAACACCTAACAAACTGCTAAAACCCGAAATTGTTTTGGAACGCAAAAATAAACGAAATGCCATTCTTGGCCCGAGTCCTAATTGGCAGATTCGAAGACAAACCCCTGAACAAAAGGAACAGCAGCATTTGAAAATCCCCACCGAGTGACCCCAAGGGAGTCTGATAAAGCATTTTTAAAAGTTTTTAATGGACATAAAAATTGCCGCATGTAAGGAGGGGAGCCAGTGGGATAAGACTACGGAAAGTGAGAGAACGAGGGTCCAGAGTGAAGAGAACGGGAGAGAGTGAGAATAAGGGGAAGGGATGAGAATTAAACTCGAATAAACTTTTTACACCCGCGCGACGACATTTAAACTCAGTTCTAAAACATGAGAAAATAAAAAACGAGGGGCAATGAGGCTAATCAAAGACCCCGAAACGGAGCCACTCAGTGGACATAAAATATTCCCCGGGATCAAAATGGAAGGTAGGTACTTCCGAGGGAGATAAAAACGCAAAAATGAAAAGACGCAGGACGAAACGGTCGTCTACCGCGATGAACTCGAGTAGGTTCGCCCTTGTTAAATTAGATACCTAAAGCATTCACTTGGTTTACGAGCGGAGCGAATAATTTTAAAAAATTACAGAGACATAATTTCATTCGTAGCTTGGGGTCTAGGAAATCCGATCTAAGTGGCCGGGGTAACGTAATATAGATACCCCAAGAGATAGAGCCACGCGATCGATAAAGCCAGATATGCATGCCTGCAAAAAAAAGTATTTGCCCTTTTCTCTAAAAGCGTCCAAAATAAAAAAAATTTAATAAATTTTCATCATTAAATATTTAATTTTCTTTTTCCATAACTCATATATAAAACTCTTCATAATAGCATGCCTTGCTTGAGTGTAAACCTTCAAGAAAAATTAAGAATGAATGCCTAGTTTTAGAACAAAAACATAAAAACGATATTTATGATACACCAAAGGAAAAAAAATGTATTATCATCATTGATAGAAAGTAGATAAGAGAGAAATGATAGACCTCAAACGAAATGGCGAATGCGAAGGTTCATTCGTAGCCAGCTAAAATTAAATGAAGCACTTGGTTTGCCCTAAATGGTAGAAATTAGGGCATAAAAGCTTTTACGAGTGCATTGGACTACGGGATCACAAAGGCTAAAGGAAACAAAGGGATGTCGTTAAAAACGAATGGAATCCAATGGACGACGATAAGAGACAGCTGAAATTTTCCGCACGGATAAGAGAAAGAAAATTCGAGCTACCGTTTTACAGCGTCCAAAGGCGATTTGGGGAGCAAGTCGGACTGAAAATGAACTCGAGTTTTTCTATCACAAAGGTTCCATGCAGCAAAAAAGTAGATACACGTTTCTAAAATTTGCGTTAGCGCAGTTGTAAAATTATTTACAGTTCACTAAATTTACATTATAGGGAAGATTTTTAAACGCAGCATTAGGAAAATTCCCTAATCATTAGCAGAATATTAATCCATAACTTCTTCATCAATGCGTGCTTCCAAGAGCTATTTATGTAAAACAGATTTAAGTATAAGTAAACGGCGAATGCGAAATTTTCCTTGCAATTTATAATCACCCAATGCGAGTCGCAAGTTCTATGTTAGAATTGCTATAAAAAGGATTGAAATTCGATTTTGGGTATTTGGACTAAACACGACATTCTCCATAGTAATTGATCGATTATTTTCTCAAGGCTGAGATTGATGTCCAACGAAAGAAGAGAAGGAACGATAGCAGTAAAAGCTGTCATACAAGCATTCTTAATTTTTTTACGATTCATAATAATTTTATTCCGATTTCTTCAATCCATAGATCCATCTGGTAACATAAAAATACGATGAAAATTCCTCCAATAACTTCTCCGAAACTTTCAAGTATTTCATTCACGGCCATTCGCAAGGCAGAAGAAAAAATATAAAATCGAGGGCCTTTGATAGGAACTTTTAATTCCACATCCACTCATAACATTCCTAACCTCAACGCCACAAAGAGCTGCACCCTACCCCTCATTCGCTCGCCCATTACACAGACAAAGAAAGCATAAACCCGCCATTCGAAACATAAAATAATATATAGTCGGTGATATTTCTTTTAGGGAAGCGATGCGGGATCTGCGATATTACGGCAACCTTTTTACGAGAAATGACAAAAGACGAGGAAATGGAATTAAAAAGACCCTCTGAGGAGAGAGAAGGGGGGATATTAAAGGTCCAAGAAAAATGGAACGGGACCGAAAAAAGAAATTGTAAAAATGGATACCAAAGAAAAGGAGGTAGCAGGTTCTGGCTCCTGGAATAGCAATGAGAGAGCTCTCGGACGCATTGGAGTCGAAAGAACGGTCACCAACCGCCCCCATTTTCCCTAGCATGTCCTCATTTTCCACACATCAATAGCCTATCCGGCAGGAATTTCTTAAATTTAAAAAATTCCCAGAATTTTGGCACCAAACATAAAAACAAAATTCCTTGCTTTTACAGTGTGTGCATACCTATAGCCGAGAAAGCTGTTACAGAGCCATGCCAATAGCCCCATTAACGCATTCCCCGTAACATAATAATTGTTTACATTGTCAAAGCGGTAACACAGTCTTATTACTTTTGATAAAGAAACAGCAAAGAATGTTTTGACGTTTAATAAATGAAAAACTCACTATCCATGAACTTGTTTTATTTGAGAATCTTCTTTGATTATGATATACATAATCCCACATACATTCCCACATATCAATAAAATCTGTTCATTAAAGTGGTTTTACGTATAAAACATGTTTACTGGCTCATTAGTTTTACAGTAACAGTGGTATAGAAATCAAATCGCAATTAGGAGTGATAACCTGCTAAAAAAAGTTTTTAATGATAAAATATAAAACTGAAACATGGTCAAAGGCATATCAAGGATTTATAGGGTGAGGTGTCATCAGAAGAAGACCTCATTTTAAGCCATATCCTCATTCTCGTGGAAAGAGAGCTGGCAGATCTGATCGGAAGAGACGGAGAAGAGGAAAATGAACGCTAAGAGGTCTTGCGTGACAATCAATTGAGAAATGAAAAAGTAGAGGAGAAAAGGACTGGAGGAAATAAAAAGAAGAAGCAATTCTAGAGGGTTGAGCGAATCCGTAATGGAATGGAAAACATGAAAAAAATTACTTGAGAGGATAATGCATAGTTGGATAATTGTGTCGTTGGCTGTAAAACACGGCCAACCTTTGGAGAGGGTCACGCGAGGAGTTGGTCAGCTTTGAAATCCTACGGGGCTGATACGCAATGCACGAGCGTGCCCATTCATTTGTCGTCAATATTTTTTTATGTGTTTGTTTTGTTAAGATAAAGCTAAGGGTGCAATTTTCCGCTTTTAGAGTCGTCAGTATACTTCATAGAGCCCCTTTTGGAGACTATGCACGGAATGTACCAGTCATCATATTTCTACAGATAACGGTTGAAAACGTAATTTACGAGCAAAATTTTCAAGGAATGAAACAATTCGCCAGGCGTGTGTACGCAGTGTTATTTTGCGGCACACGTTTTATTCTACGGGCAGTTTAGTTTAAAAAGGTAAGGAACATGTGAGAAAGTTAGCTTGAAATCACAATTTTCGATACTGGAAATGTAGTGCGCATGAAGAGCAATTGCGGAACTGTGCGTTGACTGTACAATAAGTATTACACAACAGTAAGAACCTCCGTCACTAGAAGAACAATTGAAAACTAATTCTTACCCAGCCTACTACTTTCTACTAATATATTATTGACATTACCCTTTCGATCAGCGTTGGAATAGTTATTTCAAATTCACTGGTTTACTATTCTCCACCTTCGTTATGTGCACAATACTATCAAAAGCCTAACCATGTACTATCAATCAGTCAAATATTATTGCTTTATAGCTTCCGTGGGTTGAGTACTGGCTTCTCATCCCGAGTGTCTGGGATCGAATCCCAGGAAAAAAATTAGCGCGATCTCAAATCCTACTTAAGTGCTATGCGGAGATTACTGCACTTCAAGAGTAGTACTTCGTCTTTAGGATGGGACGTTAAACTCCGACCCCATGGCGCTTTTTGTCAAAGGCAGAGTGATCCCGAAGCCGGGTTTCTTTCCACTAGTCCTCACTTCCCTAAATAACAATTCACTTACCGATCTGTCCACCCATCATCAATGGCGCTAATGTCCTCAGTTTCCGCTCGCCGACCGACATAGCAAAAAAACCTCTACAGCTGAATTGAATTGATAGTAACTACTAGCCGGAAAATATCAACGCCGTTACAGATGAAGAGCGGAAGGAAAGGTATGGAATCACTTCACGATTGACGCAAAGAAAGAAAAGGGATGACACGCAAAATCCTAAAATGAATAAGGAAAGGGTGGGGTCACGTGACACTAAATAAAAACGAAAAGTAGACGAGGAGAGGGGGGTGGTGGAAGACAGAGGACGTGCGTCGCTTTGCGTGACTCGGGAAATACTCGGGGATTAAAGGTGACACGGCGCGGAGGGTGGAGAGGGTGAATTGGTGCGCGCTCAAGGGACGAGAACTGAGAGCTCGCAAATAGATATATTATATAATTTTGGGGACAAGAGTAGGAATGAGAGAACAGAAATCAAGGGAATGATATGCCAGAACGATGAAGGCCGTAACGTTAAAGAATGAGTCCTTTTCTATTCCGTGTGGATTGGGTGACCTAATGACGTTTTCTGTCCAATTAAAGGAATTCCTTCCACAGTGAGGAACGAAAAAGCTTAGAGGAAAGTACTAAAGGCACCTTTACTGCATTAATACTCTAGTTTGAAATGGGTAAGGAAATACTTTAATGAACGATAATAAAAAGTTTACCTGTTCACTCGGATACCACACACACTCAAACATTCTAACCAATCAAAAAAATGAGATATTTTGATGAACATTAGTTTAAATAAGAGAATGAGTCAATTATTAATGTACGCAATTCCTGCTAAGAAATTACATGAAATATGGGATGCTCAGTAAAACTTCCAACACGTCACTACGTTTCTCACGAAATCTCGAATCCTGTCGACTTTACGTTTTTTAATGGCGAATTTAGCAAAAAACGAGGAGAAATTCAGGGCATATTTTGAAATAAAACTAAACTGGAACGGATAGGTGATGATAAGATAGGCAGAGAAGAAAAATGGTTGCCCAAAGGCTTAGAGGCGGAAGAATTGAAAACGCAAACTCATCTTCGAGCCGAGTCACGACATTCGGACAGACAGAAATAAATTACACGTCTGAATGTAAATAGGATACTCTGGCATTAAAAATCAGATTTTAAACGTCCCGAATGAGAATGAGAATATCAGCGGATGTTATCCATATGAAAATACATTACGAAGAATATAAATGGGCAAGATAATTATTCTGAGAAGATAGCTTTGGAGAAATAAGAGCTGAGTACTTGGAGAATAAATTTGGGGAAAAATAAAGAAGAAAATATTTTACCCCTTATGCGGAAGGATATTTGCACCTTAAACAAAATTATGAGGTTGGCACATAATTACAGGATAGTTTACATCCGTGGGATAACATATACGCATCGCCAAATAGCCGATTGATAGCACTTCTCAAAGAGATTACCGCCGCGCAGAGATTCAAAACACCATTATTACTCGCAATTCACAGCCGGAACTTGAAAAGAGTTCGCGCGGTGACTAAGCAGTACGTACATTAATGCTATGGACGATAAGACACAAAAAGAGGACTTGTAACGAGGGCGAGAAAGGGCTGATTTTATTATGGTGGGGAAACATGGCGGCAGTTGTGCAGGAGGCTCTTTACAGAGAAACAGTCCATTCCCTATGTAACTTGCTCCGCACGGGGAAGGTAGTCTCCGCGTTTGACTACCAGAGTTCCCAAGGCCACAAACATTCATTGCCAACGTCAAATTGCTCCATTGGCCATTTACGCTAGCTATAGCTCTTAATCCAATGTTTCTAGAGGCTTCTTCGAAGGGTTGTGAACAATATATGCGTATTTTTTTGCAACTTCAATTGGATCGTAAGCATCGAGGTGAAACTCGCTGCTGAAATTTGCCCGCTCTATCAAGCTAAATGCAGGTATGTTGGCGGCGTTGTCAACCTATCCTCTCCCCTCCGATCCTTAGCCGACCCCTATTATGTAAGCCTTCCCCTCCTTGGCGTTACGCTTCGTGCAAACTACTGCCACTAACTTTCGCTACCACTATAGATACGTACTGCTACTCAGCAATTGACGCGCTGCGAATGACGCAAAAATGGAACTTTTTTCTCACGACAGTAACCAAGGATGCGCAATATCGCAGAGGGAGGGAGATGGAAAGAATGATCCAAATTATAGGGCATCGTAGAAAACAAAAAAAGGGCTGTCAGAATGGACTGAGTGGGAAACTGGGTAAGGGCAGAAGGGAGCTGAAGCGAACACAGGGGTAATGGGGGTAAAAGAGATGGGGATAGAATCTGTTTGCAGGGGGTTTGAGAGCGATGGCAGAGAAGGATTCGATGGGGGAGTGAGAAAAGGGATGGAACTGAAATGAGGAGGGATGGGTAGGTGGGGCCGGGGGAACAGGGTACCTCAGGGGTACCGACTAAGAGTCCGAAGAGTTTCTGCAGGATTAAGCAGCCGCGGATGGACGGCATGCCCGCTCCCCCTCCACAATACCCCTTCCCCATCGATTGCGAGGCAAAGAACTAATCCCAAGCCACCAATGAGTGACTCACCCGACGCAAATGAATGGGAAAGGAAAAAAACGCCATTAGTAATGTAAGGGGGGGAGAGAAAGACAGTTGAGTGAGAGAGTTCGTTTTGAGCGTTGCAGATGCGGAGAAGATAACCACGACCACCGACGTTCCCCCGAAGGATGTCGGTCCCCTGAGAGTTGGGGAAAATGGTCACGGGTTTTTCAACCCCCAATCCCCAAAAAACGCTCTATTAGGTTGTAAGTAGGTGCACACCTCCAGAATAAGGGTGAGGAAGAATCACTGAAGAGAATAGCTTCCTTCTGGGCACCGCGTTTGTTTTAACTGAAATATCGCCGCCCGTTACTCCCTTAATCTTTTTGGTCATTCAAGCCTTACTGCAACGACAAAATCGCCAGTGCCTTAGCGCACCAATGCCTCCACCCACCAGAGGGGGGCTCTCATACTTCCTACTCATTCCTTCCCATCTGCAGCTAGATTTCGGACATCGCAACAAAAATCAAGGAAGTAAAAAACGAAAAAATATATTTAATCACCCACAGGGTTCAATTGGCGAAAACGCACTGGAGTTCTTCTATAATCAAAGTCTAGCAGTTGATAGCGTCGACTTTCGCAAGGCCGTTTAATAAGAACCAACAGGGGTCTCCACCACTTAACTTCATTCTTACTGATAAAAAACGAGGAAATGAAACTTAACTTCGATACCAATACAAGATTATTTAATAAAATTAAGTGTGACCCATGAAGTGGTTTTACTTCATTGCAACATAGAACTCAAAATGATTATTAAACAGTCATAACTTTTACTTCAACAAAACATATGTACTCCTGGGTGCTTTAGTGACGATGCGGGGTGCTAATTCACTCACTCTAAGAACTCACAGTAATGTACGAAATTTGAAAATAATGAAATCCAAGATCACAATTGTAGTTTGTGGAGTTACAGCAATAGTTCCTCGAAAGAGAAGTAAGTACAGTGACGGTCCGCAGGGCATGCGTAGTATCCACTACGACACGGAAAAAAACGAAGCAAATTACGAAGGCGTCTTCGGGAAAATCCTCTCGTCGCCTTCCCAAAATTTCTGCTCCCGTGAGGGGCGTACAAGCCATGGTAAACAATTGAACCCCCCAACAAAACTACACGCGCTCCCGAAACCCGATTGAAATCCTCTCTCTCCACACCCGGGTGGGAACAAATGAAAGGGACCGCCCGCCGGCGCCGCGTCAATCAAAACCCGCCGTTCCGCGACAAAAGACGCACGAAATCCGCGACGCCCCCGGTCCCGTTAGGAAGCCTGAGCACGCGCGCGGGGGATTTTGCGGGCGGGGACTCACTTCGCTTGACCGTCGCCTGGACAAGGGTCGCACGCACACACACACAAAACAGAACTCAATACCCGCCGGTTCGGACACTCCCACTCAGGGGGAGGGTATGACGGACACGTTGTGACAGAAAAAAATCTACACATATGAGTGTTTGTGTGAATACACAAACTTGGCCGCAACGCAATGAATGCCGGGCACAAACGCGTGGGAGTAGGAGTGGGTGATGAGAGGAAGGAGGGGGGGTATGGGAGGAAAAGTACGACTGAGGGGACTTTGGGCGGAGAGACGATGTATAGAGCACAGAAGGCAACAAACAGAAACTGGGGTACACGCGCTACGGTGCGGGAGAAAACGGGGTGGGAGGGGTCACTGCAGGCGTGAGGAAACAAAAAAAAGGGTGGTGTACCGGAGCACAAAGCGAAAACAATATCGTTTGGGGAGGCGTAATCGACGAAAGGGGAGGTCGTTTATAAAGAGGGCGGGGCCGACGTCACGGGTCGGGACAATAGTGCGCGTCTGGAACAGAAACTGTCGCGGGACGGACAGTTTACCCCGTGGGACGAAGAGAGGGATAGCGGTTTGACCGTTCGAAAGTGGGAGGGTGTGTGAGAACAGTGAATTTGGGGTGGTTCGAACCCTGAAAGGCAGTCGTGCTGACGTAAGAACAGGACATAGACGCGCGGAGGAGGGTCAGTGAGGAGAACGGGAATGTTATTGTCCAGTATTTCTCTGCGGGAGATGGGGGGGGGGGGCGTCGCGTATGTTTCTGAAGGACCCACACCCCTCTGAAAGGTTCATTTTAACAGGAATGAATATTCCGTGTTGAAAAATTCGCGAGCTGCGAAAAGCATTGCCAAATTTAAATTCATCGCGCGAGGAAATTGTTTCCCGTTTCTTTTTTTCCCGTGTCTCCCATCATTCTGTTAGCGTTCACTCTCAGTACAAAGGAAGATAAATTGTGGATACTGAAGAAGAATGAAGATTACACATCCTATTCCAACAAAGCTCATCCATCATGATCCGAGTTCACTTAAGTATTTTATTGCCAAACCATTAACGATTCTATAACCAAGTCGGCTAATTTTTCACAGTAAATTTATCGGAAAAACGGCAACATTTCCGGGACAGCTAGAGGGTAAGCGTTAACGGATTGTAAAAAAGATCAAAACTTTTCAGGATCACTAGCCTGGCATCATTTGTGTATGTAAAGAATAACGAACAACTATTTACATTTATGCCTACCTTCGATCAACGAAGAGAAAACATATTTTCTCATGCCCTACATTCCAGTATTGTTCGTCTGGAGGGTGCTTGGTTACCGTTGGCCATCAAAAGCGTCGTAAGGTATTTTAATGCATGAGCTGTCATCTGAGGCAAAGCATGCTTAGAGCTTCTGTTTGCCAATGAGGTAGAGGACAGGCGAGGAACTATGGTAGCCTTCAAGCAAGGGGCCAAAATTTGAACTGCAACACATATAGCCCCCATGCAGGCGAGATACGAATGGGTACACATCAATCTCCGCCGGAAATGACTCGAAAAGGGGACGAAAAATCGTAAGCAATGGGAAAGAGAGCTAAGCGGAGTGAGTCGAGAGAATAGGAGTCTTTTGAGATGAGATGATGGAGTCGAGGAGGAATATGCTTTGCATTATTCGGTTGCTGTCTCCGCGGAGAAGAAAAAAAACAGGCCATCTGAAGAGGGAGCGCTGTTGCAGTTTCCTTCACGCCCCGTTCGCTTCCCCAGTTCCAATTTTAAATCAAAATCCTGAAACGCTTCTTTTATCGTTCCTCCCCACCCCCAATGCAAAACGAAATTCTCCCCTCACCCCCGACCCCTAAAGCCTTCAACCTCGTTCCCCAACCCCTCGCCACCATCGGCCTGCCATCCACTTCGTCTTCTGTTTCCCTCCCCACTTTTCGACACGGAGGGGCGGTGAAGCGAACGCTGAATGGTGTTTGTGGTTTTTATTATAAGGAAGATCGAGGGGAAAAAAGTGATGTTTTCCGTCGAAATAAATGGTGACTTCCTGTGTTATTTTTATTCCCCAAAGTCAATTTTTTCAGCGGACCGATATAAAACAAACAGAGTGCTCTTCTGCGGTGTGAGGGTCACGTAGTCTCGGCGGAAAAACTTGATGATGAGCCGGAGGAAACCATAGATTTATCGCAAGTGGTTCACGGCGGAACGTCTGGAATATCCGAGAATCCAATCAGCGATTAAGGCAAAATGATAATAATATTTGTAGAAGGAAGCAATAACTATTATGGAAAATAATTAGCTCGAGAAAATTCCCAACATATTTGAAAACTGAAAAATAAGTTGAAAATAATATATAGTGTCCAATTACGGACAAAAATAATCACGTACGAATGGGAAAGAGATAGACAACGACTGACGAGTTAGGTGAAAAAGCCAAAGAGTTGAGTGTTTTCAATAAAAATCGTCGATTGAAGCTATTATTAATTGGCCATCAGTGTGTCAGAAATGAAAGCGTTTTCTGAACTCAACGGAGCACTTGTAACGTTCCTAAGCTGTCGCAGTATTAGTCAGATCCATTCGATTCGAATTCTGCCAAATATTTAACAAAATAAATTACCGCAGAGAAAGAACTTAGATTACACTTTAATTTTACATTACAATCAATTACGAAGAAGTTGATCGTATGCAAGGCATACACGCATAGAAGAGAGGACCAAAAACATTTATTAATGGAGACGGTGAAAATTAATCGAAATGGGACTGAATAATAGGCGAGAACTTGAATTCACGTGGTTATTCACGCCTTAAATTTCCTTTCGTGATAGCTACAGAATCAAGTCTGAAAGAACCAAATTGCACAGAGTTTCTGTGAAATCAGGCAAATTAAAATCGATCTATCTCACATTCTCACATTACTACGCTCACTTTGTTACAAGGACACAAGAATCTTACCCAACACTTGCATCCAAACACTAAGAGCGCGTCTTAGCGACGCAACGAAGTTGATGGGAATAATTCTCCCGAAAACTTTCCTGATGAGATTCTGGGATTGACGAATGATTCCGCTGATTGGCGAAGAAGAGGGTTCGGACTGCATTGTGCGAAGACCGTGAGAATTGATCTAATGGAGTTAGACGGAGGGGCTGGTGGGAAGCGAAGAAAAACTTATCCAGTGGATTAGAGGAAATAGTTGTGCCGTAATTGCCCCGGGAATGCGCATTCCTCCTTCAAGACTGCTAGACAGATTACGTAAGGCGGGTTCAACCCTCGAATGCTTTCTCTCTCCACCGATCTTCGATCATTCGTCTTCTGAGGGTTTCCTTCCTCTCATTTGCTTTGGAATCCTGCGAGTTACCCTACAATTTCACGATAGAAAACAGCACATGGTACTCGAGATTCAATTCACGAGGTAAATAAAAGACAAAGGAAAGCAGCACGATTCGTTAAAAACTGCCACGAGGGAACAGATAGTTTCACACAGCTGATGGACTAGGTTGGGAACCGTTAGCGACTCGGAGGCAAGGATAAGATCACACGAAAAAATCAGATCGGGTGAGTTTCAGTACGACACGTTGGATATTATTTTGACCCCAAGCTATATCCTTAAAACTGATAGAGGCGACAAAATAAGAGAGCTGCACTGCTTCACTGATAGGTACAAAATTTTCCTCTTTTAACATACCATTAGAGAGTATAACGGAAACAGAGCGTGATACTAGCATAAGACACACTGCTAACATAAAATTCACCTCTCCCCTCTACTTTTCCATATTCCCTCCCCTTTTAATGGCTGAAATTTTTACATCTGAATACTGCCCTGCCAAACGCCTCTCCTACAGCTCGCATGGTAGTACGTAGATGCAGAGGAAGTCTTTGGGGTTCAATTTATTTATTCCCCTCGGCCCGACGGAAAATCTTTACACGCTGAATTTGCATCGGAGGATGTGCAAGAGACTGCGGGTCGGCTTCCCGAGAGAGAGAGAAGTTGTTTGATTGAGGCGACTGTACGGAGTACTTCTGGAACGTGTCACGGGACGGGCCCACCCACGCGGCCCTCGAGTGGAGCGAGTCCCTGCAAAACGACACCCAGGCGGTGTCCCACGCGGCCCAGACGGTGCCCCACACCAGCACGAGGACGCTGCGACATCATAGGGGGAAGGCAAACACACCAGAAAGCCGTCACGAGAGTCCTCTCTTCAGATGACACGGAGAAGAGGAAAGCTTCGATGGCAAATGAATTTTTAAAAAGAAGAGGAGAACACGAAAATGCTCTGATGATTCTTCTCTTGTTAATCGGACGAAGATCTCAGCAGCCAAATTACCACAAACCGAGTGGCATACTGAGCCAGCCAGTCACGCAATTTAATCCTTATTCTGCGAAGTTCATAGTACCCAATTGAATATTTTCATCCGCTGACTGTATTGTTCGACTTTACCCCACAAGCAAAATAAATATTTGCCCGCTACTGCGGAGGTCCAGTATATATCCAGAGGTAATGTATCTACGGTGGTAAATAAACTACCATGCAACTACGGTTTAAAGATAATTTTGCCATTTCTGCGTAAAACAATACAAAGAGTTATTATTTAACACCAAACATTATCTGCATCTTATTTTGGAAAATTGCCATACATAATGAATGAAACCAGGGACGATTTTACGCAGCGAAAGGATTAAATTAATACAGCTGATGAAATAGTAATAAAAAAAACAAGAAACAATGACAAAAAAACTGTTGCTGAGACCAGAAGCATCCTGGACTTTTGTGGCTACGACGAAGATACCAAAATGATTTATCCAAGGCTGCCACGTCAAATCGCTCAATCCCCAGAAGCTTCACGTATCTCTTATTCATAATCCCCTGCCGGTGATGCGCGACACTGACAGTTTTCCATTTACTTTGAATGGGTGCGAGGATGATGGCAGAACGGATGGGGAGAGGGCAGATTGAGGGAGAGAGATCGAAGAGGAAGTAAATCCATATGTGAAGGTTTGATTTGAAAAAAGTAGCATATCGATATAGTGATGCTTTCAAAAACGAAAAGGAGGATAATATAAGAGAGTATTGAACGATTGATAATAGAAGTAACAGAAAATTATAGCAGCAATAAGTAACATCAAAAGAGTGATAAAGATGAGAAAAGGAGATTTTCAAATGTTTACTTTCCATGGAGATATTCAACGGGCTCAAACTATCGATGAAGGAAAAATTTAGACGTCATTAAATATTTTTACGAGAAAGAAATATAGGAAGCAAAACATTCACGAATGTAATTCTACAACACTGACTCTACCGAATTGCAGACCAGTACCACAAGTGCACCTAAATGGGAACCACTGAAATACTATTTATTAATTAATCAGTAGCGTGAAAGAGATTTTGTGTCTAGTTTAACGAAACCAGAAACGAGTTCGTCCTCACACCCCTGAGCAATGCTGATAGCAGATAACTAGGAATGCAGGGTCTATAATTAGTAGATACTATAAATACATAAACGGGTTTTGGGATTATTCAAAAAAATATCGATATTTTAAACAAAACATCAATACGTCGAATTACATCGCTACGTCTCATCAGATCGGAACCATCACACGAGCTCCAAGTTCTTCCTCCTCAAGTCTTCCCAGCCGATTTCTCACGCCCTCAAGCGCAATGTTCATTCATGGATTCGAGTCTTTCTTCGCAGAGTTCGCGCCGGAAGCCGCGAGACGCCTTTCCCTCGCGTGCATATATACGTGCGAACACGCTTTGTGAAAATGGTAGGGGAATGGCATAGGGCGAATTCTGCTGTGGTACAGTGGCGGGAGGGCGCGTAGGGGTAGCTGGCGGAGAGAAGTGTGTGTCAGGAATAGGGGGAATGCGGGACGAAGGGGGAGGGTGCTCATCTCAGATAAATAAACCTCAAGTGCACATGCTAAGGGTAAGGAGAGTGGGTGAGCTGCTTCATGTCTCAAGATGCGGTTGAAAAACAAAAGAGAAGATTGGGGAGGGTAGAGTTGAGATATAAACGGTCACGGAGGAAGGATGAAGTATTGGAGTAGGATGGAAAAGGAGAGTAGGGATAAGGCAAACCAGGAGAATTTAAAATTTCACAATATATAACTTTTATTATATTTAAAAATAATGGTTACGCTACGCTGTTGTGATGATCTTACGCTATAACTAAATCGTCATTTCAGTAAAAGTTGTTTCTTGTGGCGTTCGGTGCAATTTCTCCTAGTTACATCATGAAGGAAATCCAAGGCCAAATACGGAGTCATACATCAAGGAATGAATGGTATCTGCGAAAAATCCTCATGGCTTTCTTTTTAAACTGCGACATATTCTCGATATCCTTAGCATGGGATAGTGACAATGTAAATCTTGAAACCGTAAAATATTAACTTCAAGTTGCCATCGACATTGAATGAAGGAGTTCCGACATTCTTTACCATTTTCCGTCATTTTTTAAAGCAATCTGAAGTCACCACAGTTCAGAAACTGTGCAATGCATCACGAAATATTATTTCATTCCTTTACAAAATTCAGTTCATGAAAGCCGCAGTACGACAGAGAAACTGCGGCGAGAGATGCTGTCAACGTGAAAGCGATTTGTGCTCAACGCAACCTTCAGGAATTTATGATTATTTCGTGGAGGTAGCCTCTTACCCAGCGCACCTACATTAAATGGAAGGAAAAAAATAGGAAATGAGGTCAGAGAGGAGGTATGCTTTGCAGGAACAGACAGACCTGTAAGCATGAGATATTTCCTTGCGCCTGACGAAATAGTGGATTACTGAATACGCGAAGGGAAGCTGATGGGAACAGAAAAGTGAATTGGGGATGAACTGGAGAAAAATGGAGTCCACAGGCAGGAAGAATTTTCGAGGATAATACAGCGAGTTTGGAAAACATTTGATGAAAGAAAGAATGATCGCGGGAAATAAACTACGATATAACTCACGACAGTGTTTTTCTCGCACGTTGACGGATTTATAAACGCTGAAGAGAAGCGGACACATTAATATTGATTTCGGAAAGTAAGCATGATAAACTGGGATTGAATCATTTATTCCCATGACGGGTTTAATTTTTTTCGTTTGATTAAAAAATGACGCTTCATGGCCTTGATGAGGGAATTAAACAAATATCTACTGAGGCTTTTGGCAAACATTTTCACGAGGAACGTTTTACTTTTGCAGCATTGATAAGTCACAGAACCAAAAGTTTTAAAACGGACACTTTTTGAGGCAATAATTCTGAATTATATTTTGAGAGAATACATACATTCTTGCAGAAAATCTAGGAGTTAGTTCGGGTCACTAGATCGGTCTAACTTGGATCGGTGAAATAGATAGGACGAGTCCCTCAGCAAGACGAGCACGATTAATGGCAGCACAGTTGGACGATGTTATCGCGAGCAAGTAGTGCAGATTTTCGTACACCTCTCCTGAACAGATGGTCTCCAAAACCCTTTTCACGAGCGTTCAAAACTTCTATCCATTCCGCGAGACGAGCGGGCAACTAAAAGGGTACGTACGGCAGACGCGTGCTTGGCCACTTGAGACGATGATGTGGAAGGAGATGGATGGGGCGGGGAGGGAAAAAGGAGCGTGAGGTGGAATACTGAGAAGTGACGGTGTTTGAAACGGAAGGCGGTCTTTTGGTGAACGCCTTAACTCACACCTTCCATCACCGAAAATATTTTTGCAATTAAATTAAAAACTAAATTTTATCGTTTTCTTCCCGTGAGTGAACGACTGAATTGGTCAAAAATGTTCTTTGTGAACATCGCTCCCCTCTGATAACCATTGGCGGGTATCACTAGGGAATCTCAATTTTTGACAACCACTGGTCGAAGCAAAAGGATATAGACGAAATAATAATGGCAGGGTACCGGCAGACGAGTTTTCTAGAACAATTTATAAAAAGTGACTAAACAGGCACATGGAGCATTTATCATAGAATAAAGAAACGTTTGAGAAACCACGTGAATCCTAATGCAAGGAAATCTCGTCGCAAAATCCATCGTCCCTTAATAAAATGAAAACTTCCGAAATACCTCATCGGGAAAAAAATTTCTTCGACATTTTATCACATCTATTGACACGATCCGGACCATATACACGAATGGCACTAATATTTCAGGCGAGAAACCGAGTAGACTAGAACCATTCCTGTTTTTTTTACAACCCTCGAGGAGCAAACGCAGAGACTTCAAGAGGTTTTCCCAGGAAAAATCAGCGCTGAGGAGACGCAAATGCCACAGAAGCGACAGACACACGACTCGAAACCCCGTCGCATCCTTAAAAAGGAAAAAACAATCTTCCGAGGATTCGAGGAGAAAACAAACGCCTTACTCGGGGGAGAAGACGCCACCCACACTCTCTCAAGGAAGAGAGATAGCGCGCGAAGGGAAAATAAGCAGTAGTGTGAAAAGAAGTTAGAAAGACGCGACCCATTTGTAAAGAAGAAGAAAATGCAGGCAGGCGTCTCCGCTGGTGTGGGACGGATTGGAAGGGAGGATCTGGGGGGAGGGGGGAGAGGAGGGTTGGTGTACTTGTGAATGCTGGGAGAAGAGAAGGGGAGGTTTTAGAGGGAGGAGACTGAAGTGAGTCTGGAGACTTGGAAGAGCCAAGAGCGGAGGCAGATGCAGAGTTGAGATAAAAACCCCGACGGGAAGGTATAGAGAGGGTGGGGAAAAGGAGCTGTTTGCCGGGACGGGCGATGGACGACCTCAAGACTCCTCTCGTTTTTAAGTTCCACTCAGAAAGCAACAACGACGAATGATAACTCTTCCTCTCAACATTTTTCCCTGCGTTCCCAAACCAGAGCTCAAGCCTTCTGATCGCTCCTCCTTTGAAAGCCTCCCCCGCATGACTACATGGGTATATGGGAGACATGCAAAGGACAACAGATACTACATCTTCTGGCCATACCTCCGAGTCACCGGAACGGTGCGCCTCTTAAAAGATTCACTAGTCGCGACACTTTTTATGAAAATGATGCCCCGCCTTTATAGGCTGGAGATCGGATAACGTGCGCGAAGGTAGTACGGGGACTGCGGCCTTATGTTTTCGGTCTCCAGAGCGTCGAGTTGTTCGGGCGGCTCTTTTTGATGTGGTGCTGTGCACCCGAATCCAGGCGGGCCACTGTAGCGAGTGCTTTTGTTGAGCAGGAGGCCCCAGCAACTCACATCTGGATCTCCACGCCTTAATTACCCACGAAGGCCACCGGAGAGACAGTTAAATCTCTTCGCACGTCAGCCAGAAAAAATCTTATCATTCGCGTCCAGATCTTGGGCCGGGACGACTCGCGAGAATATTTTGTATTTCAAACGTGTGTCACAGTTGAGCTAAGATTGAGACAGATGCTCGAGAAATCCCTTCGATTCCGATGTTAAAATTCGTCATTTACCGTTCGTGTGTGATCGTGTAGCCGCGAAGATGCTCCTGAATTGTTGACTCGCCTAACCATACATTATCTTCTAGAAACCCGGAGGAGATCAGTATTAGGTACTTATGTTGTTTTCTTGAAACGTATTCGTCCATCTAAAAACAAATTTTTAATCTCCTGATAGGGATGGGACTTAAGAACGGAACCTCTTGTGAGAATTCGATAAATTGAGTAATTTATCGAAAGCATTCAATGCCAGAAGATACTCATAATTTGACAATTCGTGACCACTCCACGAAACAATAAATTTTAATGTGTGCTACAAATATTTTCGATCGACAAAATTAAACTATTTTGGAATCAATAGTAATATGGGAGAACGAAAAATAACAGTAACCACTAACAATGAAGGTCGTCAAGGGACCAGAAATAAGTAATGCTAACGGGCTAGTGGGTATGCTGGCGTTGGCCATCATTAAAGAACGACGCTGATACTAAGGTCTTTTTAAAGTCAAGGTGGCAAAAGTAAAATTCCTACTCAAGGAATCGGGATGTATAGGTATTGATTGATGAAATCTTAACTTGATTTGTTTGGGATTTATAACCTAGCATTTATCAAAAACAATGGTATTTTACCATGTCTAATCAACAAGGAAAAAAACTCGTGGAGTAAATGTTGGGTCGGCTGCGCCCTCAATAGGCAGAGCAAAGGCAAAAGTGGAATCACCAGATTTTAAGAAAGCGAGCTTCACTTAAAGTGGGGGACATCCGTAGAAGATGAGTGAGATATAGAGATGCGAAGGCCAAAGAAAGAAATCTGGCTGCCTGCGGAGACAAGTTTGGAGCTGATAGTGTGGAGTGACGGGGAACAAGCAGATAAAGAACAGAACCGTGCGAGGAGGGGCGTTAAAAAAAGTTCTCTCTCAAGAAGAAACAACCCCTTAATGGTGGAAAAAAGGTTGGAAGGACGCCGCGAGCAGATGGAATCTCGGAGAGATATTTCCAAAACCGAAAGTAGTAAAGATCTAAGCTGACTCCTGAGCAATGGGAGACGGATGTTTTCATTAAGACGTGTCAACTGAAGGGAGTGACTTATATCCAGTGGAATTAGATGACGGATTACAAACGTGCCTATACGAAAGACCTTTATGGAGCCGGCGATCTGTCCCGTAGGTTCGTGCGGAGAGTCAAGGTGGCTTCTCTCGGAAAAGCTCTCTTTTACTCTTGACAGATACGTAGTAAGCGTGACTTATATTGGAGTGAAGGTGGCAAGGAGAAGTTAATCCTTGTGCTTTCATTCTACCTTCCGTTTCGTAAACAGTGGGAACTAAGTGACAAGGCGAAATAGAGGTATCCGTTAAACAAACCGTCTTACGATTGTCAAGACCATGTAGTATATCTGAGGCAAAGATTCATAATGTGGGTAAATAGGGATAATACTTTTAAAATAGCACGATACGACCATTTTGACTCCAAGGAGAAATTAAATAGGTAAACGTGGCTATATAACCTGCCGGAGAGCACGTTACCCTCTTAGGAAATGCATTCGGAGCAGCATCTCTTTGATTGAACTTATATTCAATATTTTTTTAGAACCGACTCACCAAATTAGAAAGCAAAATGAAGGCAGGTGGCAATTACTACGAATGTATGACTAGTAAATTTTAAAAGGAAGGAATTGCGAAGCGCATGCGATCATCTACTTTAAGGGCAATTTACGTTAATCAAAATGGATAAAACCTGAAATTGACTCTTTCACACAAAAGCTGGAAAAGAACTGAGCACTGGTAAAGTAGACACAAGAAATTCCAAAAAAAAAAGTTCCACTACGTATATTTAAGTGCACAAACAAGAGACTTGTAACTATCAGCAAGCAAAAAAAGGACAAACACAGAGAACACATCTGAACGGCGTGCATAAAACGTAAAAAGATTGTTCTTTCACGAGAGGGACGAGGCAAAATTTATGGGAGAGAGTGATGCAGACAAAGAGAGAGAGAGAGAGAGAGAGAGAGAGAGAGAGAGAGAGAGAGAGATAAAAGACAAGTGTCAGAATGTAACAGGAGTGAGAGACAGGGGAGGGAAAGAGGAAAAAGATAGGCGGAGCAGAGAAGACTGGGGAGGGGCGCAGTCTTATGTGGACTTGAGGAGGAGGAGGAAACGGAGGTCGAATACGGAGGTGGAAGTGAGTTCTGATCGCTTTATTCCCCTTCTCTAGATCTAAAATACGTATCAAATCACACCATAACATGAAATTTCGCGAAGACTGAATCAAAAAACCTCACGTCACCCGCGAGAATTTGTCAAAAATTACGTTCAATCATGACGTGATACAAGTGCGGAATATTTCTGCCATTGCGGACGAAGATGATGTCGCATACGGCTGCATAAAGTTTCCATCTCCAATGAAATAGGTAAATTCAAAAATTGATGCCTCCATATGAAAAGAGCATCCGTTTTATAATTCAGCCACAGTTGATGGAACCTGATTGAGCACATTACATAATTGAAAGCATCGAATGCGATATAACTGTGAGTGCTTCGAGGCTGCATACGTAACGAGCGACATGTGAGCTAATTCTTTCTTTGAAATCTTGACATTTTTATTCCATCATTAATAATTAGAGGATCACCGAACTGTAGCCAATAGAGTGACACGATGCAAATTTTCTATCGCGCGCGAACTGGACTCTGAAAACGGAACTTCATAATTAATTAGGAGGACGGCAAAAAAAGTTTTGTGTCCATATTCCTGCAAACATTCTTTCTATGCCGATTCTCGGGATAATCACAATCCTTCCACCCCCGCATGTCGACCGCCTTTCCCCAAGACTTTCTCCACAGATCGCACCCTTCCGATCCCCGAAACCCTCATTATGTCTCCGCCAGCTTCATTCCTCTTTGCTCAGCCCTCCCTTTTAACTCATCATCATCTCACTCATCATCCCCAACCCTCTCTTTCTCTCTCTCCCATCCCTCTCTCGAATTGAAATCCGATATATGTATATATATATGTATAAAGGTTGTAAATATATATATGAAAAAATTGATAATCAAAAAAACACACATCATATAGATCTGATTGTCTTTCAAAACCAAAACTCACTCTTTCGAGCCTCCGACCCCCTCCGCTTCCACCCTCCGACCGTTTATGAGGGAAAATTCGCGACTCTGCGCGGCGCATCTGAAATCACAACCACACACACACACACACAGATACTCGCGTTAATGGAGATTATGATCCACTGTAATCTGTCCGAATATATATTCATACATCTATACTTCATACATAATTTTATCATATATGTATCTCTATCACACGAGAAAACTGAGGTGAGGGAGGGAATTCTTTTGTTGGCACACTGGTAAAGGGGATACAAGAGTTGCTTCGGATCTGACGGGAGGGGAAGGAGGGATGTTGGACGTCTTCAAGGATCATTACCGTATTCATTCATGTAATACCCGTTCACATCTTTAGGGCGCTCAAACTGCGACCGAAAATCTAAAAGCGTGATTTCATACTCCATTAAAAATAATCCCTTCCTATTGGTCTCTTGATTTTAGGCTAAATGTGAAGGTATTACACGATCAATTACGGTAAAACAATTTTTTTGAAAAAAAACTAATTCTAACAGTCTGCAATTATATATTTATCCTTTTGAAAATGTTTCTCTAAGACATCATTTCGAAAAAGGACCAAATTTTAATTGGTGAAATTATTTTCTTGAGGAAGTTGAACTTACAGACTAAAGAAGATGGTATTTTTCCAAGTTCTCAATGCACCATAAATGGACCAAAAGTCTAATTGATCTCCGATTATTTCAGGATAGTATGGCTTTAATGATCTCATATTCATGATTGACACAGACTAAACAAGGAATGATTTTCAGGAGAGACGCACAGCCAAGAGTACTTACCAGACCGTTTTACAACCAATTTGTCCCGTCATTAAAGATGATACTTTCCTCGGGGATATTTTATGCAACACCAGGCAAACGACTTCGAAGCCATCTATCTTTTATAAGGTCACAGGAGCATGAGGCACTCATGTGCTATAGTTGAGTCCACCGTCAACCTAAAGATGAACTACAATACCATACACATTTTCTATCAATTTTAGATCTTTCAGCTAATTATTTTTTTTGAAGAAGTGGAAACGTTTTCCGACACAATAAACAAATATTTTCTCGTTAGCTGAGCACAAAATGCGTTAATATTCCCAATAATTAAAATGGGGGCAAACATTACCGATTAACACCGAGGAGGCACATCAAGGCAATTGATAATCAGTTATGTGAAAATTTTCTAGCGATGTCCATACTAAAACATGGGTTGGCCAATTAGTTCATATATTGAATGATTTATGGCTTCGAGTATTCCTTTGAGAGTAACCGAAAATTGTCTCGCAAACTTCTAATTATGTATGCATTATTTCGCTAACGAATTCAAATTAAGGTAGACTTATTTTCTCAACTTACATCGAGGAATACAGTTATGAGACTAGTGAGTAAGAGTCACTTCTGTTCAGCTTAAAAACCTCAGGATCACTGGATTATAGACAGAAGGTTATAAACAACTTCGAGATAGCAGAGGATCCATCATAATGTACGGTTTAACCTGAAATGATTACGGGAGTGTATGTCTATAGCCAGGGGAGGGCTTCAAGATAGCGGGTGAGTAGGGAAAAGAGTTAAACCTCAGGGGACACGAGAATTTCTGGTGACCGGGAGGAGGCCGGCATCAGCGGGCACGACAGGTCGTAATGAAAGCCATAATGCGCGTAAGGGTAAAGGAGCGATAACAATTACAAGAAAAGGAAGGCGTGTGATGCAATAAGGGGACGGACGCCGAGCGGGAGGACATTTGCGCAGTGGGATGCGAGCAGTCTTACTCGCAAAAGACGAGAAAGCCAATGAGAAGGATGTGGAGGAGTGTAGGGCGAATTAACGGAAGGGAAAGGGTGGGAAGAAAATGGGGGAGGAGGGCATCAGCTGGCTCGCGAAGGGGAATGGGTCGCATACACAATGCAAAAGGACGCGAATGGGAAAGCCGCATAGGGTGGGTGAGGATGACATCAAACTCCAGGGCGATGGAGAAGAGGGAAGGTATTAAAACTGGGAGTGGGTGGCAGGATCGGTTGGAGTAAGCGGGGAACATAAGAGAGTAGCGGTTTATAGCACATAGAGATAGGGAGGGATTCTTAACACTTAAACAATTGTGACAAAAGGTTTGAAGATTGGCGATGTATGATGAAAATAGAAGGGTGGGGTTGGGGGTGCTCACGAGTGGAAATTTTATGTGCGTCTCGTTATTAAAATGGTACGGAATGAGATGAAGCGTTAAAGGGTAATTGGAAAAGGAAAAGGAAACAATTTTGACAGCGGCTCTCCCACCAGCATCAACATCGTCACAGCAAGGTTTGGAGCGTTTACAATTCTGACGATTCTCCGAGTACCAGCCGCTTCGAAAGCCCCCACTAAAAGAGGATGACTATTCAGAGAATTCTTCAAAATAACATACATCAAGGTTCTCTTGCACCGAAGTAATAAGTAAAATGAGGTATATCATCTTAGCAAATAACGCGCTAACTATAACAACGTTCGAGTTGGGTTCAAATTTAAGACACAAGTGTTTCTTTTCAGCATACCTCAGACAATCGATTTGAGCGATACTTAAAATATTTTATTCCTTTCCGTTACTGATCGCATGAGGGAATAGGATAAGTATAGTGGTTACTACGTTACAGCCCTGGTTTGAATCCCCAAGGTGGCGAATTATCATCTCAGACCCTTCTACCCTGCCGTCTAAAGAGAACTTATACAAGTCTGGTCCTCCCGTCAGTTTGGAGTCAAAATATTGGACCATACAAAAAATACTAAATCTACACCTAATATCGAAACCATATGTTACTTCAGAACTGAATTAAGATGCCCGTACTCTCTGACGACTACTCCCACGAGTGTAAAATCGCCAAGATTTTTGAGCCATTCATTTAATTGAAGAATTTCTGGATAGAAAAGGAGATCCCATCCTTATCTTACCAGTGGCTTTCACTACTTAACTCCCCACATCATCTTTACGGAAGAATAAGAGTCGTGAAGATCGTCGCCCACCCCCCCTACCCCCCCCGCCCGACGATCTTCACGACTCGTATTCTTGGGGGGGTCGTCCCTGTACACAACGCCTCATTTAGTGGCAACACGTAAAATGGGGTACCTAAGAGTAAATTCTGTAACAAATGCAACCTTTGCGAGCTGAAAACGATGCAAATCAGCAACCCTTTCCCCCATTCCAACCACTTCACTCCGAAACGAACACGAGTCGACTTGGCGCGGTACGGAGGCAAGCCAGTTTTCGAATCATTCCCCGAGCTGCTGCGTTTGGTGAAGTGGAGTGGGTTGGACCGTTTATAGAGGGTGGCAGTGGGTGTTTGGGGAAAGGCCCCCGAGGGAGAACACCCCTCTTTCTCCACTCTCTAACACCCCCTGACACACTCAACCAACCCCTCGAAAAGATTCTCCGACCCCCCTCTCACTCTCTTCCTCTTCCCTGCGGCCATAACGTCCGCCAGAACATATACACACTCTCACTCCCACGTGAGCTTTTCCACGCTCAATTATTGATGTGCGCCTCAGCAGCCGAAGCAATAAAAATTATGATCGCTTCCTCAGCAGCGGAGCCTCACTTTCCCCGCGTGCATATCATCTTTGCCTCCTCTCTTGTCGCCATATTTCCTTTATCTCCACCCAATCTCTCTCCAACCACCCAGTCACACCTCTCCGAGCTCCCGAAGCTACGGGTTCCCTCACACAGCGTTTCCTTTCATAAGATTAAGCTGCCGAAAATGCAGCCGCCGGAGCAAGTGATTCGCGTCCTTTCTCGTGTATTTTTAAGCGCAGCTTTTGCGGCCGTTACTCTTTTACACCGTCATTCCCTGGGAGATTAGGCTGAGTGGCGTGGTAACCATATTTCATACAGTTCAAAGCCCCCTTATTTTAACGACTCGGGGAGTTTATAGCGCGCGCCTTCGCCGGGGAAACTTCTGTTCCATTAAAACCTTTCATTTGATGGGGGAAACTATAGGTACCTCCACTCCGATCGTGGGCTCGCTTTGTTTGTGGGAGGTATGCGGGACAAAATTTTTCTTCCGTGACTGATACGAGAGGAATACCTGACGCCACACTCAAGCCTCCTCTATGAATGCGAAATTATAATTCGGCTTACGCACTATCTTGTAGCGATCACTTTCGCGGTTATAATCTTCGATCGATAAAAATATGTCCATATATAACAAGGAACATAACTTTCTCCTCGTAACTCAGGGGAAAAGTTTTTCAAATTTCAATTCGACCTCATTTCCAACGATTGCTGTCTTAGTTGCGCAGATAAAAATTAAATGCATATCCAGCGTGCGATAAGAATTGAATAAGAGCAGAGACAACCACTTCAATAATTTATCTCCACCCGAGCATTCTCAAACAGGCATAGGGGAACTTATAAAGATCACATATTTCTATGGGAGAGATTGACTTATATCCACTTAGATTCTTTCTCCTAAGAAGATATTTGCATTTGTCTTGCGTAATACTCAACAGATTTTTTGAATGGGTATATTTAAAAACGGCGGAGGTGCACCAAAGACTATCTCAAGTGTTCCAAAGAGAGCTAGTTACTTAAAAGAATTCTATTACTCAATAATAAAGCGTCTTTCCTCAAGTATCATTTTCTATTTGCACTTTCACATTTAAATACTATTCCATAAACCCATCTTAGGCAATAATCTTCTTAGTTACGAATAAAGATGAAAAAACGCAAAATTTATCATTTTCCCACATTTATTCCTGATGGAGTAATGATAAAAATCTTTCAATAAAAACAGAGGAATATAAAATCAAATGCATGCACAGGAGTCTTAATTCCTTTGCTTTTATTGACAATTTGGATAAATCTTTAGTTTAAATTCACTCGTCAATTTCTCTCTTCTTGAATTATATAAAAATCTGCCCTAAACATTTTTACACTTCTAAGTGTTCAATATCACAATAGTTATCATTTTTATATCAGTTAATGGCATATATAAATGCATACCGGGATTATTAAATTCTCATAAATAAAAAGATGTGACGCCTCATGCGAATTATATGTCTCTTTTGAGTTTAAATTGGTCCAGGTCACGCCATCACCTCCCAAACCACTTACCTAAGGGCAAGCACAAGCGTACGGGTGGACTGGTGATGAAACTAATCTAAAATGCGACGGCCCTTCAAACGTTAAACACCTTTTCGGGAAGTGAACACCCCATTACTTCGTGCAAAGCTCGGAAATTACCACGTTAAGGGAGCGCGGGGCTGCTCGTCGTGAGGGAGGAGGGTGAGGGGGAAGAAGAGGTGGAGGCGCTTGAAAACCACGAATATCTCGTTCTGGTAAATTCAACACCCACTTGGTAATAAGCTTGTTGTTTTGTGTCCGGGGGTGTCGGACTGCGGAGAACGGGAGGTGGTTGGGGAGGGGGGTGTGTGTGCGTTACGGGGTTTCCACATTTAAATGAGCTCCACAGCGACTTTTACATTTATATTTCACGAGGGCGAGGAGTGGAGTAGGACGGACGAGCGTACTCCGTCCGTACCGCCGCTGCTGCAAGTGGAAAAAAAGGGGATCTCGCGCCCGGGAGATACCGTATGACGGAATAATTTTTCCGAGTGCCGGACGAGAGAGAGTCTCCGGGAACTCATCCCATGCGTACTGTTCTAATTAAGTCACACGCGACTGAAGCGAAAAAAAAACAAAAAGCTTGTTTCCACTCCGTCGCGACGAACACACATACACAAAGACAGAAACGGAGCCGCGAGATACACTCATTCGTTTAGGTACATGAAAGATTAAAATTTTCATCATGCCACCGGGTAAGAGGGTAGAAATGGTCACAACTTGTACGACGAGTGTTGTGACATGACAACGGCACACACGTGCATGATACCACTCGACGCAACATTGCAGCCTGTAGTGTTCCGTAAAATCAAAGGTGGCTTAAGTGGTGGATTTCACTCATGTTAGAAAACGAAAAAGGCACTCTTCACGCAATATTTACTTTAATCGATGAAACAGCGGCATTTTCAGGACAACAGAATTTGTATTGTCAACATAATGAAGCTATAGCGTTAAAATCATTATTGGATCAATAATATATCACATGAAATATATCATGATGGACCTGTAGAGTGGAATATTAACAACGGCAGCTTACTGGGTGGAATTCGCTAATGTTAATGAGAAAAATTACATTCTCTGCGCGATACTTAATTTAGTCATTAAAATCGCGTAATTTTCCAGGAAAAAGTTTGTCTAAACAATGATTCAATAGTTTATAGAAGAAACCGCAGTTGAGTAAATAAAATATCCTATGGAATGTGCCATGGTTTTGACGAGAAAAAAATCGAAGAAAGGACTTTTAAAGTGGAATATTCTGCTGCCACGTCTCAGATGCAACAAAGGGAAGATGTTTCCGAAATATGTATTTCCAACTCCATTACCTATCACTAAAAACATTCTCGAAATATCTTTTCCCCGAAAACTTACTCCGAGAGGCTCCTCAAGAATAAAAAATAAGGACCCCTTCCTACACATCCCCCGCCTCCTTGGCCGGAAAGAACGGCCTAATTAACCGACGCAAAGCCTTTATGCAAACGAAGGTTTCATTTTTTTCAAATTATAATCCATGCGATGGCGTAAGATGAAGGGTGGGGGGCGGGGGGGACGGCAAGGGAAATAAAACAAAAGCGGGAAGCGCAATTCTCTTCCCCCACTCCAACTCCCTATCGCCTACACCCCTGCTTCATTATCCATCCCCTGCCCCGCACAATCAATGTCCCCCCCCCCTCTTCGATACCACTCCTTCTAAATCTCCTTCGCGTCGTCCGAAGAGATGTACTGCAGGAGCGGACTTCTTCATAGCCACGCCTGGTAAAGGGGGAGGAGAACACGTAAACTAGTTCAATATTTAGCATTAAGACACTCTAATTTCTTCTGGCGGTGGGTAGGGGGAGAGGGGAGAGGATTGCCAGAATCGGTGGGCAACTCACGAATTCCAAAGGCATTAATTTTAGATTCGGTGGTTCTCCCGCGCAATAACCGAAAGCTTCCCGCGGCGCGGGTGTGCTAACGGGAGAGGAGAGAGAGAGGATTAAAAAGTTGGAATTAAAACGGAAAAAGAAGGGTTTCTCCCCTCCTCCCCCCCTTGGCAGCTACCTCCTCCCATCGGAGGTGGTGGGTGCCAAGATGAAGAAGGGGAAGAGAGATGGGCCGGGTGGGAAGGGCGTAAGAAGGAGGGGACCGCTGGGCTGCGAACACGACTAGGGTGCAAAACGCCCTTTATAAAACTCTCTCCCAGAACCCTCTCTCCACCTCCCAAACTCCCCCACTATTCTCCCACCTCGCTTCGATATTCCTTCTCTAACCCCCCGCCCCCCATTCCAACCCCCTCCCCCCATCGCAACCTCAAAAGGAACGACCTCAAACTATAACCTCCTTCCTGCAATAAGACCGACACTCCCTCCTCCTCTCTCGTAGCTCACACAGAGAAATTTAGATGGAAATAAAGAGGCGCCCGTGGAAGACCCGCATTCATTTGTCATGCCTACCCTGGTCCATGTACGCTTATATATATTTTTTTTTCATCCCCTCACGTATTGAAGAAATAATCCTCCGCTTGGGGAACCTACCGAATTTCCTCTCTGCATGGGGAAAAGGGGAGAAGAGAGGGGAGAAAAAACACTTAATTACCGAAAGAAGATTGCCAGATAATTTCCATGGAAAAGAAACCAAAATCGGATACGATAATTAACCGAGCATTTATTCTTTGACAGTTCGAAGCCGATTGGAATATGTCACGGAGTTATAATTACAAGTCATCTTCTCTTTCCATTTTCTTATTGAGATTCAAGACATATCGGCGTCGAATTCTAACTAGAAGACGGTTAATTACTTGAAAAATCATCGGTATAACATGGTAGTCGGTCAATTTAGCCATGTGCATAAATTTTCCAGGCTTCTTAGCGTTTCTTTATACTATCTATTATCCGCAGAGCAAAATGACCACGTAGTCGAAGTAAGGCACCTGAGGCTAAGTCGGAAATTTCGAAGATATTAATAAAAATACAACATTCAAATAATTTGCAGTTAATCTGATTATAAACGAGTAATCCGCAGATTCCCAGGAGCGAGACAATTTTCTAGAGGATGGCGAAGGTTTAAAGAATATCACAATAGTTGGTGGCTAAGGTACGTCTAAGATCATCAAAAACTTCCACATTGAAACCAATTCCCACGTGCTCAAGGATAATACTCCCTCGGCAGCACACAGCGAACGGGACAAGGGTGCGATGAATAAGAAATAGCGAGGCAACAAAAACAATCGAGCATCCAGAAATAAAATGCAAACCCCCAGGCGGCAGTAAAACCTCTACTTCGCGCCGAAATCATTTGCCACGGATTAATATTTCGAAATGAAGAAACTTTTCCCTTCATTTGGGGAGCGTCGGCCGGTTTAAGCATAAGTAGTAGGAAAGAGAGAAATTAAGAGGAAGGGAACGAGTAAGAAAGGTAAGAGGGAACGGAGGGAGAGGAGGAGGAGGGCTCAAGAGGGGGTGGGAGGAGGGAGAGTAGGAGGGGGAGGGGGAAGAAGGGTGAAAGATGGTAAGACGGTGTGCGCAATGGTAGTGGAGGGCTTAGGGCGTCCCATTAATTAGGAGTAATATGGTCGGTTTACGTAATTTAACACGCAGCAAAGAAAGCGTAGGAGGATCGGGGAGTGGATGCGGGTGGGCTGGGGTGACTCGAGGGTGGAATGAAGACGGCGGAAATGTTTTTCGAAGGAAGGTGTTGGGCAGGAGGAGGACCAAGCAGAAAACTACGGATTATGATGCAGGAAAAAAACGAGTAGAAATAGGTATTCTTTTGCCTTCAGGATATCACGCGCATACCATCTTGAAGCAGTATTGCCAAGTCCTGCTCAATGAATTCGGTCGGTATTGTAAGCCCAAGCCACGATGATCATGGTTCCTGAAGCGGAAAAGTTTTAAACAAGAAACTAGCACCTGCGAATTTAATTTAAAGATTAACCGAAATAGTCAACGAAAGCAAAGTAATTTTGACTCCTATGCATGCATTTCGATCAACCAGGTGACCATCGGCAGGAAGAGCTAAAATCTCGTAAACAGCACGAGCGTGTTTACGAGATTTTTAAGCCTCCCTGTCGATGTTCACTTGGATGACCGAAATGCATGCATAGGAGTCTAAATTCCTTTGATTTCATTGACTCTTCACACGGGCTTCGATCCTCGGACAAAACGCACGTGTTTAGGAGAGTTTAACTCTCCCTGTCGATGGTCACCTGGATGACCGAAATGCAGGCATTTTTGGTCATCCAGGATCCTGATTTGAGATCCTGCATTAGAGTCAAAATTCCTTCGCTTCCATTAGCAATTTGGATGAATCTTTAATTTAAATTTATTAATCAATAGCTCTCTTCTTGAATAACATCTGAGAGTGGCTCAAACATCTTGATGCAACGCAATTGAGCCCTGTTCAATACATTCGGTCGTTATAGACAAAATAAAGCACGAGGATAAATGTATAGTTGACGGCAAAGTATTTTTGAAGGGTAACCAAGATCTCAAAACTAATACATATTAAACCACTACCTAATACCAGTTGCGTAGTAAATTACAAGGTTCTTACCACTCTTACAATTCCAAGAACATAAAAAGCGTGCAGTAAGAAAATATAACGCCTAAACGTTTAGAAAAGGGTAAAACGAAATTTTATTACCCAAGTTCGAGTGTCGTTAAGCTGAGGCAATGAAGCTGAAAGTAAAATCAGCTCAAATCCAAAATATATGCTAGGAGACTGAAGAAAATTTAAGGGCAACATCTTCCAGTAATTTGGCTTACTTATTGAAGTCATCGCATTAAGGTGCCTTCGTACATCGACGTGCCAAGTTGAAATGATAGCAATATTCATTGTTGACCATTACGTAAATAAGATTAATGATTTGATTAATGATAATTTCACACATGATCAATTGAAAACTCCAAAAATCATACAAAATGAGACAGTAAATATTCATAACGGATTTTAGGTAAATCAATGAAAATTATTACTCCTCTGATTATGCTGCAAAAGGAGGGCAAGAATGCAGCGCAGCGCTTATGCTGACGCGGAGAAAGTTATTTCGGAAGAGAAGCTTCCAAGGGAATGCCTGAAGCGGAACGGTGCAGAAAAAGAGACACGCCGAGAGGTTTTGCAGAAAGGGCTGAACGAGGAATTCAAGGTAGGCGATGTCGGTCCGGGACAAGAAAAGGACAGAATGTAAATAAGGTGTGCGTATTGGTGAGGGAGGCAAGATGGCAACGAGGATCATGCGTCTTTCGCCTAAAGGAGGGGGCGGGAGAAAGATGTGGGTATGGGTTTGCGGGGGAGTATTAAGAAGGGTTAAGGAGTGGTTGGAGTGGAGAGGGGGAGGAACAGGAATTTCGTGTGCGGCAATGCTTGAGATTGCAATATATAAATGATTTCTTACCGGCTCGGCACGAGGCAGTGGGGAGGATAAAAGGGTTTTCCCTTACGTAAGGAGTGGAGCACGAAGGGGGTGTGTGTGGGGAAGGGAAAGATGCATGGCACTGAAGGGTTTCAAACGGGGAGGGACGGGGAATAAGTGGGGGGGGGACCACAACCCAAGGAGCATCGCGCACTCGGTCCCTAAACCCCTTATTGCCCGACAAGCACGCCAAATCCTCCATGGCCGGAAGATGAAGCCGCGAGGTCTTAAGAGAGCAGAATTGCACACACCCTAAGCACGCAGCAACAACTAACAGAAACATCTTTATCTGCGGCATTCAGTCCCTAACTTTAACTACTACAATGTCTCCTGAACACCTGGAGCAGCTCATCCGTGACTTTTACTCTGGATATAGGAGACTTTATATTTTGCGTCATTAAGTCAGGGCTTACTGGGAGAAATATCCTCGAGGAACCGAAAGGGGTACAGCCGAGCCCTCCTTACATATAACCCCCCCTTAAGTATATCACATTAAGTATGATATAGCATGATTCGGCAGAAAATACATTGACGTATTCTGAAAGATATTGGCACCATGTGTGCAAATATACAAACGGGAGAGGTAAATCCAAGGGCATTTATAATAGCAATTACAAGTCGATCAATAAGGAAGGAGGTTGTTTAATGGGCAGTTAGACGATACTACGAAATCGTAACTGTCGTGCGCAGCCACGAGGGATTAATTTAATAGATTTGTAATAAATCCAATAGGAATTGTCTTAAGATCTGTGCAAAGTACTATTTCCCATACGAAATTTATCAGCACAAAATTCATTTAAAAATACACACGGTTTCTCCAAATATTTTGCATGTCTTTAGCGCGATTCGCAGTGAATTAGTTGAGAAAGGCATTACCATGATCACAGCGGCGCTTAAATATGATTAATCTCCGGGAAAATAAATAATGATCTCTCATTCTTTGAAAAAAGATCATAAGCACGCATACCTACAATTAATCTCAAACCACTCGCTTCCTCGTTTAAACACAAAATTATATTATAACATAAATTATTCACCAACAAAACCAGTGTATAGTAATATAAGAAAATTAATGCAATGAAGAAAATAAAAAGTTGAATGAAAGGCTTATTTCGACGTTAAATAATGAGTAAAAAATTTTCTAGGGCTAAGAAAAGAAAATAAGTGCGTGCCTATGAAAAACGAAAATAACTCTTATATGATACAGTCTCAAATGCCACTTGATGATACGAACAACAAAATATTTTAAGGGAAGCTGTGACAAAAATTTTTTTTTTTAATTTGAAATAGGATGAAGAATTTTAGAAAGGAAATAAAACAAGCATCTGAGTCAAAAACTAAAATTAAATACAAGTCAAAATGGAGCAATTCACGCGTGAGTGAGTTGAAGTATCTCCGTGCAGAGATGAGTTGGCAATCATAGTGGTATTGTTTCAAGGAATGCAGTGTAGAAAGGGCTGACAGCCACCAAGTGGTGATAATACGGAGAATTCTAATAATGAATTCCTCTAATAGGTATTTCAAAAATTGGTTTCCATGTACTTTACGACTTTCATCATTCCAAACTATGTACACACACCTTGGACGCAAATAGCATCAAATAATACACGATTATTAAACTATTCCACATCTACCCACGCCAAATAAATCAGGAAGAAGTTGAGCGAAAATTACATGAATGACATGTAATATAAACATATTCTCACAAACCGGCGGGAGGTTCCCCTTAATACCTGGGAATGGGATTCTATAAAGGGACTGGATGAAATTCATCCTCACTACCTTAATCCAAATGGAAGCAGGAGTAAAATGTACCATCACGTGATTTATGAGTACAAAAAATCTTGATGAAGGAGAAAGCGTCGACGAAACCAAAAGACAAAGGGAGAGCCAGGAAAGTTAACGGGGAGCCTCAAGAGGCAACGCCACATGGGAGAGAAGACATGCAAAAGCGAGCAAAAGGAGAGAGAGCAGGATAGAAATGGCTCACAGAGGGAAGCACCATCGGTATACCGGAGATCAGACATACCTACGAGTTCCGGAGAATTTACGAGTGACAAAACATTATTTTGCCAATGTTTAGATGAAAGGATGAATATAAAGAATTGTCTTCCATTGCAATCGAGTTTACATGAAATCTTTTCACTGGCATATTTTTCATAGATTATCTAAGCGCTATCAACGCATAATTGTTTTCATCATAATTTCAAATAGTCGAGAACGAAGTGAACGAAATAAGATTATGATGCTTATTGTTCTAAGTAATACACCGTTTATGTTGGTTTCAAGAACACAACTTAAAACACAGCGACTAATGGTGTAATTGAAAATGCGAGTAGTTTCCATTCAAGCCATGGCACCAAATTGGTAACAGTCCACGAGTTTTTGGGACGGAACAAAACTAATGAATGGAATTGAATTACGAGGAGTGTTTAAGAGACAGAGATTACGTGAAGAATGCGTAATGGCGGCAAAGTAGTGAGCCATATTACCACGTCACGTATCATGCCAGAGGAAAATGAAGATGTAGAGACTAGCGTTTAACGAGACCTTCATGCGCTCAGAACTCATGATGCACAATGATCACACGCCCATGATGAATTGGGAAGGTGAGACGGCGGACTCCGGGGCGGGCGGGGGTGGGGAGGGGTGGAGAATAAGAGCGGGGGTGGTCGGAAAAAGAGGGTGGATAGGGGGAGGGGGAACGCTGAGAGAAGAAGTCTGAGGTGGATGGGTTTAGCGGTGGACGGGGGGGAAGGGGGCGGGGTAAGAAGCAGGGAGCTGAAGGTTGGAAACTGGGAAGGGCGGATTGTCTCGCGGGGGTATCAGGGAGAGAAAGAGAGAAAATTTCATTAACGTCATCTGGAAGTAAAATTTATCCCCGGTAATTTCAAAAGCACCCCAGCAAGCCCCCCCTCCAATATACCTACATATTCTATCCTCTCCTCTCCCTCAAACCTCTTGGCCCGGACTCGCTAAAGGTAAACAAAAAACCACCTTCGCGGATCCACGAAAGCGCCCAAAACTCCTTTGCGGAGAATTATTCCCTGGAAGAGCACGCCGTCCCGCACATACATCCCCCACCCTAACTACAGTGCCTCGCGGCGGGTAGAACAGGGACGGGGACGTTAAGGGGGGGGGGGGGGAGTGGAGACATAAATATCCCGCATGACGCACGACAGGAAGGAAGGAAAAGGGTGTGAATCTTCCACCCTCTGCGAAACATCCCCTCCCCGTATCCCTCAACCACCCTCCCCTCCGCCTCTTTCTCAAGCCTCATACGCCTCATCCTACACCCTCCTCCTGCTCTGCCCTCCCCCATAAGGAGTGATTCTGGATTTTTCAGGGCAGAGACCGCCACGGGGGAAGACGTTTTAAGTCTTTCCTCGCTCCATTCGCTTGAGGTTTATGACGAAGCGAGGGGGTAAGGATGGAATGCGTGCAAGTACGTTATGCGTGGGTTTTTGATGCTGCACCCATCCGCGGTTGGGATATACCTGCATCCGCCATGGGGTGTGGGTCTCGGGAGGACTTACCTAGAGCGAGCTCGCAAAACCTGCCACGCGCGTACCTTGATTCCAACAGTTTTCCCAGAGGCTGCTTTCAGCCGGCGATGGTGTGGACGTGGATGAGTACATTCGTGGTCAAATAAGGTTAACACAAATGACAAAATCTGAAGCTAAAACCCAACATAAAAAATGTTAACAAGCTGAAAGGGTTGAACAACGCGTCGGTTGATGCAAAGGTTCATAGACAAGGGTCTTATAAAATATCTTCAAACGGAATCTTTATGGAGACAATACAGTCATCTCGTAAGGCACTCATTTGCCAACGATTCCTCGGAACAGTTAAATAAAAATCTGCCTAAACAATAAGAAGTCTACTAAATGCAACTCATTGCAATAATTGAAAAGAAAAACTTCAGGATATGCTATGGAGAATAGAGTTTAAGACAGATGAATATTCCGAAACATCCTCGCAATAAACTAACACTGAAACGGTAATTTAATGACGCGTTCCCGAAGATTCATTTCCCTAAATTAAACCCATATGTCACAGCAGAACAGTGTTCCGAGGCGCGGAGGATCACAACGGGGTCATAATTCACTTGATACAGGATTTGCACGTCCGCAACAGGGAGGAGGTGGTGAGCATACGAGGGAAGAAGCCGACTCTAGCATGAAAAGCGGAGGAATCGTATGATATCAGACAGACCCTTATGCCCAACCGCCGCGAATGGATTCCCGCATGTGGGTGCCACCATTTCGACGAAACTTCTTCCCTTCCGCCTACCCTCAAGATTAAAAGTAAAATGAGAGAGAAACTATATATAGAGAGGATGAAAACAGGAGTCGAACAAAAGACGGGGACGATGCGATCGCCGCCACTTTTAAGCTCGCCACTCTATGCACGCCACCTAATACAGAATCCTCGGTCTCAACCGCAGCCAGACGTTTCTTTCTTCCCTTCTTATATCCCTAGACCCCACAGTCTGCCTGAGACGACGCCGGAAACAGGAGACAGAGGGCTATTGTTTAATGGGCCCCTTTAGCGGCGTCTTTCCCTATCTCCAGACTATCGCAATCCCTCTACCATCATCCCAAATTGTTCTCCTGCACTCGCCTCGACAATGCTCCCGTGGCTCCTGTGCCACGGAATGGGAGGCGGAGGGACGATGCCATACGCTAGTAGACACACGACAGCGAAAAACAATTCTATGCGGTCCACTGCTATTCAAGATATAGTAGAAAGTGTCGTCTAGAATCAGGGATTCCCACGCTATTCAAGTTTCCAGCCATACATGTCTGCATAATTTTATCGCTACCCGTTCCCACGGTCGGAATCGGAAAGAAAGTAAGCAAGACCAGACGAGAATAAGCGCCTGAGGTTAAATGAAAGATACCATATTCAATACATGTAGTCCGATGGCTCAGAGGGTACAGAACTTTCCTACTGACCAGACAGCCCCGGGTTCAAAGCCGAATGATGCCTCTGCATAGCCCGAATGAAACTCAAACTTGTGCAGTGTTACAGGTAACAGGAGAGTCAGGGATTACCTAATGAGTATAAGAACCGAGAAACCTTCAAGGAACTTCAACTGATTCCTCGATAGGGCTAATATTTATGAGCATATACTTTTGTGAAAGATGTGAGCATCAAGGTCCAAAACTGTACAAACCGATAACTTTTCGAATATCAGCTAACACCGAAGGCGTCACTTTGCGGAATCTAGTTATCTCCATAGTAAATAATAAAAAAACTCAGACAATATAATCCACACTATTTAATAAAACACTTCCTCTCCAAACCATTCCTCTTCCCTCCTTTTCATATGACCTAAGGTTCATATAAGTTCACGACCATTAAAGAAGGTTACCTTATTGATGACAACGTGTAGAAACCTAGGTTGGCTTATTTCTTTGAGTAAATAGTTTGGATTATATGATGAGTTTTTTATTCTTTATTATGGCCGTTAACTTTTCTTAGTATAATGATTTAATCACGCTGAATTGTAGCAAAAGAAATTGGGCAATAGTTAACTCAACTGTATCCCACTCATTACGATCAAGCAAAGTGTGAGTTACATGCATAGAAATAAGCATTTAGTAACCATTGACGTTCAGATCATTTAATTTACTTTAGCTTAAAGTTGACTGCCATCACCCTCCATTTTTCAACGCATAACTGAGCATAATTACGTCCATTTCAGAGAAGTAGAATGAAAACCAATTATATATTTTCTTCGCGATGACTCGAATTGATTAAAATGTCATCGACGCTAAAATAAAAAGTAAAGCCCTTTTACCGAAGCAAAACTGAGAACATTCATAAATTAAGTAACTTAGTTGACGACTTCATTACGTGTCCTGTCGTAAAAAGATCTCGATATCCAATTACACCCATCTATGGGGGCTAATAAAATAATTCCTGGACGAAATGAAACTTAATAGGCTTCCAAAAAAATAAGAAAAACACTTCTCTCCCTCTCATTCCTGCAGTTCGACACGGTGCGAGAGAGTTAATTTTCTTGTACATATTTTTTTAACGAGCATATCGAAACGTACAGCATGAGCTACTTACGGAAAGGGAACACCGTCCCGCCCACTTCCAAAGAAAAACCTTACTATCCGAGAAGGAAAAATTAATTAAAATCCTACTTCTTACTCCCCCTCCTCCTCCTTTAAAATAAAAAGAAGGCGAAAATTGGTCCTGCCAATTTTTCACGCGGTTCGGACCTGATCTTCGGAGTGTGAGGGGAGATATCAGGTTCAGCCTCCATTAATCCACGGCTCCCCTACTCCCCACCATTCGAGCGAGTTCCCCCTACGTCCACCATTCAAAGCCCTTGCTGCATTCCATTTCACACCCTTCCTCCCTTAAACTAACTCAACTACACTCTTCCCAACAAACGATAACCTCCGTCTGGTAATACGTACATGTTTCTCATCCCGTCTCGTCAAAATATTCTCTCCTAACACGTCAATACTCCGATATAGGTACTTTCCGGCGCAATTTGTCGCGTCGCTGAGCTGGGTAAATGAAAAGTTAAGCGGCGTCTGTCTCTCTGATAACTACTGCCGTGGGTGGAAGACGGGGTCGAGGAGGAAAGAGGTGGGATATTTATAACACCTGCCCTCTTCTTTTCCACCCTCTCAACTCACACTGAGATCTACACGAGATCAATGTGACGAGAAAGTGCTTTATTACTTCAGTGGGCAAGTATAATAAGTCACAAGAGAGTGCAAGTACAAGTACCAAGTGAGCGAGAGAATGATTTGTAATTTCCGAAGGTAACTTTCTTGCAAAACCGCTGTACATGCCCGAGCCTGTTATAAAAATAAAGTGAGGCTGACTTTACATTCCAACTATTAATTTCATGAATACAAATTACTGAATCCACTAAATGGTATCCACGGTTAAAAAAAATATTATAGGCAGAGGTTCAAGATATCCTACGCTAGTAAGATCCTACTACTTGGCAAACTATTTCCAATGGAACTCATATTTTCTGTCAATAGATCAATTTTCCTGAAAATGTTAAAATAAAGAACAATGTCGGCCCTATCAGTACCTTCAATCGAAACAGCCCCTAAAATAAATTCTTAACGACATGTTAGTAAAATAATTAGCTCCACCACAACCATTGGCACATACTTTTGAATGTCTGATTGGTGATTGCTTTCATAATACGGCTCATCTACACAACACTAGTTTCATCGAGAAAAATGAGGTTAAACCGTTCTAGAGATCCGTCACATCCAAAGACGGGTATGAAATTCAGACTCAAATCTGTGAACAACTATCGCGATCACTCTTGCGCGACAGACTCAATCACCTTTCGGAAAGGAAACGATGCGTTGCTTTAATTAGTGTGCTCCCAGATTCATTTCACGGTACCGTTAAGACATGACTAAATCAATCCTCATTCCCAAACCCCCTCAAATTCTCGCCTCCATTCTTCCCTCCTTCCCGAACTGAGTTCCAATAACGAACATCCAGTTTCACCTCCATCCCCTTCCCCAAGTTCCGCACGCTTCAGCCGAACCCGATTTCAATCTGCTCAATGCTCTTGGACGAGCGATCTTTCGTTAGATTCTCATATTACCCCTTCTACGCTTACTATACGGGATTGATAAGGGGATGGGAGAGAACGAGGAGACTATAAAGAAGGCAAACAAGGAGAAAGAGTAACGGCATAGGACGAAGCATTTCAGTAATAAGACCTTATCACGCCTATTTCAATTAAATTTTAAACTCTTTACAAACGTTTCACGCAAGTTTGATTGATAACAGCATAATAAAATTAAGGAAAGGAACTTAACTGATTGGCTCCTCCTCGCACACCACCGTCAATTAAGTCGCGTATTACGGTTCTCTTTTTAGAGCATGAGTTGAGCCATATCTTATAACAGTCCTGAAGGGTAAATAGTTTGATGACAAATGTATGAACTTCATTTTAGGCAATCTGAATTATTTACCAAGCAAAAATAATTTCCACAAATATTTCATTCAACGCTAACTTATAGGCTAAATTAAGGCAGCTAGAACTTGAACTAATATGTATAGAATGGCAAAATCACATTACTTCTAGCCTGCTTACCACGCTACCTCATTTCTATACTAATTTCCGATTGCCAATTCTTAAGTTTATAACCTCTGATTTGGCGAGCGACCATACCCTGCTCCAAATTCGTCATCAACGGTGGGGCCCTGATAAATCAAGAGAATCCCCGATCGTTCGGAATGGAAATGTGAGAGCACCTGGAAGGATTTAACTCAATCCCTCGAGAGACGGATCATCCGGTCGATATGATTGAAGCAGAGGCCGGAGGAGGAAGGGAGAGCAAGAAGGAGGGCAGGGGGATGGATATCACGAGAACATTGGATTGAAGAGGGAGATAGGTGGCAAATGAATACGGAACAAAAAAAAAACGGTATCGAAGCAAGTATAGGAAAAAGGCATGGCAGATTGAGGAGGGGAAGGGAAGGATTGGAGCGATGCGCTCGGCGATGGGAGTTTCGGTCGAGACGTCTGAGGAATCGAACGGGACGGGGGGGGGGGGGGGAATTGTGGGAAGGAACGGTGGATAGGAGGCAATAGGGGGGAGGGAGGTAATGGAGCGAGACGGGAAGGGAATGGATTTGGGGTGGAGGAACTGATTGGTCTCCGGGAAAACTCCTCTCCCCGCAGCCCGCGAAAGTACGGGATATATGCGAAGGAAGGGAGTGTGAGGGACCCAAAAGTGTGAGTAGTCCGTCGGTGTGTGTGTAGAGAGGGCGGAAAGAGAAGAGGGCAGGCGTTTTAATTAACCGACCTCTTTCCTTCTCGACCCCATCCCCCACCCCACGGCACCACGCTGCCGCCGCTGCGCAGCCCCCTTCCCCTCCACATAAAACCCGATCTCGACTCCGTCTCGCTCGCCGAAAAATCTTCCCACACCTTTCCTCACACATTACTGTCAACCTCCCTCGCCAAATCTTCCGATCCATGGACACTTTCGCCGCGCGCCTAACTTCTGTTCCCCTTCGCAGAGAGAGTCATCCTCGTACGGGAGTCGGAGAGGTAATATTGGGTGATTGAGTGCACATTTTAATAATGCTTCAAGCAAAAAAATTCAATGACCTTAATTCAATTAAGTACATCTGTTTATGCGGTGGAACTTACCATACGTACAGAAGTGGAAATGATACAAGAATTATATTTTACATGGTTTGCCTTAATGAAAGCATGTTATGACATGTTTTGGATATATGGATAACCTTCCAGGTGGTTCTCGATTTGTATATTTCTACTAAGATTAAAAGTTTGAAATGTTGCATGATGCATCGAAGAAAGATTTCCAAAAAATACCGACAATATTACTATTAAAAAAATATTCAGAACATTAAGTCACCAGCTAATAAGAGGACAAACTAACGGATTTATCACAACACGCCTAAACGGAAATCGAAGTATTAAAGAGCTTTTGGTAGAATACCAACATAACATCTCCAATTCAATAAACTACTTTAGCATGTCGGTGCGGGCGCATAACTTAAAAGAGTAATCATCCTCTCCGAAAAATACACATCAAACGTTTGAACGAGTCCACTACTAACTTATTTTCATCCCAATAAGGGAAACAATAGTTAAATACTGCATCAATTTCAAATAGATCCCTCTAATTTTCATTATAGACCAAACATTAATTCGTAATCGTGGACTAAAACCATATTTGGAACTCAAATTTTCATTAACTTGTTGGCCAGGGAAAAGAAAATTTAGGGTTCTCCAAATGTCCTCAAATCTCAACATTGACCACTACCGTTTGTCCAAGTCAACACCAATAAATGCATCTCCAACCAACAGGCACGGGTCTTATTGTATCTCTTGACTTCCTTTTCCATATCTTCTCCCCCTTCCGGCTTCCTCTTGTTTCCTGCCGCACCCGCCACCATTCCTTCATTCTCCATCTCCCGCTCCTCGTCTCGGGCGAACCCGAAAACGCGCTTAATTTCTGTCCCCTCCCCAACAAGTGCAGACCGACATGGCCTGCGGTGGGACTCAATCAAAAGTAATAATTAATTTATCGAAATCTAATTGGGAGAGCTCGATGAAATATGGAAGCCCATCGAGGAGAGGGGAGGAAGGGAGAGGGGGACGTGAGGGGAGAAGTGGGGAGCGCGGGGGAGAATGAGAAAAGGGTGGAAGCGGGGTGGGAGCAAGGAAGCGGACTCTCCTTATTCGTCGGGGAAGGCGTAGAGGAGGGGCAAATGAAGCCCGAAAACGAAGTGAGGATGCACATAAGAGAATGGTGGTATCTTTTAAGCTATCAAGCATTTCCTCATTTCCATCTACATAACCTATTTGATATTTTTGAGGGAAAGTATAATGGTCATTTTGCAACAACATCAACGTTTACAGGAGGTTCAGCATCAACAATGAAATGGGCTCACAATTACTCATATCCAGAGCGAGGAAAAACCCACCCAGGTGAGAATGGCCGGCGAGGACTTAACCCCGTAGCTACATAGGCCGGCGAAATACAAATCATTAAAGTATGTTTTATTTTTCAATATTCATTTTGTTATTAATGCAGATACACGAGACAGTTACGTTGCAAGACTCACATCAATTCAAAAAGGCCGGGTTTTTTTTATATATTGAAACTTGACTCAGAGCGACCAAAATCGTCGATCATTTTAGCCGCACTAACCCTAGAAAATCCCGGAACTGGACTCGCTCCCTCAGGATGTCTCACAATGAGAAGACAGCCACATTTGTTACATCCCATGCAAATTATAGCTCACCTCCGCGCCTGATTCGTCCCTATACCTCATCCTCACAAACTCGAATCACCAAAAAATTGCTGCTATTTTATTTAAATTTCCATTTTTACGCGGAAGCAAAGAAGAGAGTTTTTTCCCCTCGAGGAGCTCGGCGGGAATGCGTTACGGTGAAGTAGCAAACGGAACGCGAAAATGAAGCAAGGAATACACACACACACAAGGGAATGGAAAAAAGCATTCGAACAAGCAAGAGGACGGAGACGGGGGAAAGTTGCGTGGGTGGTGGTTTCGGGGTTGAAGGTTTCATCGGTGTAGGCATACGTCGCGTAGCGGAACGGAGAAAGGGAGCGAGGAATGGGAACGCGAATAACACGCGTGCGTACGAGGGCACGCGCGTGACAAGGGTTTCTGGGAGAAGATTCCACGGCGGCGGCACCCCCAATAAACTCCCCACTTCAGAATTTCGATTCCAGTACCATGCCATTCCCGACAACACAGACTTTATGCTTCCGAGAGCAAATTAGAGACGCATTAAACTTTGTCGCAAGCCTCTCTCCCCCTTCTCTTTTCCCAAAACCCTTTCCCCACCACATCCCGTCCCTAGGACCTTACCCTTGCCTCCCCTTTCTCAAACTCCGCCTGGCCCCTTCCACTTCATTTTGCACCACCTCACCCAATCCACCCTCCTTCGTCTTCAGCCCTTCTATATCCCCCTTCCAGTGGCCTCCCACGAGATAGTATCCTTATCCAACGATCAGCCTCCGTAAACGTCCCCGGATTGGTTAAACGAAGATACCCCCGCGTATTATTCCTCAGATCCCATCCACTTCGGATCAAAAATTTACCAATGAACTTGATGGATTAGTCATATAGTTGAAAGGCTAAACTTCCTTTTTCACATAAAGTTTAGCCATTATCATTAAAACCGTAGCACAGTGAAACGCGTCGTGCCAATAACAGTCCTGTGGAAAAGAACTTTGCTACTTTAAATTATATGGATATCTGCAACTTTTACGCTGTAAAGACTGAAGCATTTGAATTTAACACTATATTAGCATTTATTAACTTAAGTTTTAATGTATTTTAAGATTGAATTTACAGTCATAGCTTCCACAAACATAAGTTCAAGATGTATACACGACCCGGGTTTCCATGAACAACCACTACCAGGTAATAATGATTATTATTCATCGAAACTCAGATCGAGAGTATATCTTACATTGTAGATGATGAAATTTTGAGGAAATATATTCCATAGTAAATTTCCACGCCGTTCAAATGAATACTTCTCCATTTCCGGGTTTCCACCGCGTAGGTTGCTTTTTTCAGACAGCAGTTTCGCCTGTATTCCAACGGCCGTCTTCAATTCGAAGACCAAACCTTGGAATCAGTCTTAAGATGCTCTTTGGAGTACGGGCGAAACTGTTTTCTGAAAAAAGGAACCTATGAGGTAGAAACCTGGAAATGGAGAAGCATTCACTTGAGGAAATGTATTCATCATTTCTGCAAAACGATAGAAGAAAAATATGAATATCTGGTGTCTTTCTACCATTCTGTATATTAATTAGCAGATGTAAGTTAAACACTGATGCACATCTCAAATTCCGCAATGCATTGATTACACCATTGCTTATCTATTGTAGGACTCACTCAAAAGTACCTTAGCTCCGTAAGTGAAATAAACTGAAATACTTATAAATTTAGGCGCTTCTGAAAACACTTAACAATAGGATGAAGGAAATGATAAATGTTTTTTTTGATTTATTTCATATTATCGAAGAGATTCCATGAGAGAATACCATTCTCATTCCCCTCACGATGGATTTTCATGGATTCAGAGTGAGGTTTTTCAAGATTACAGAGAATATATATGCTTTATTTTTCTTCGAGCAGCAGCTTAAGCATTAGAAATAACCTGAAACGCGAATTCTAATACGAAACGACAGGTGCTACAATAAAAGACTATCCGATAAAAATACTTCATCTGGCGACAGTAAATGCGTTACCGTAGAACAAACCAGAAAGCATGTAAATATCGTGATAATTTGAAACATTTAGAATATTACTACTTTATGAGCCTAGCATTCTTCTCTAAGAGCACTCTGAATGGAAATGCAAATATAATTATTTTCTAAATTTGTCATTCCTCGAGTTCTCCTTCTGTTATAGGACACGGACTCGATAAAGGTCGGAGTCGAAAAGAAACATAAATCCAGAGGTTACAAAAGAAAACGGCGAGAGAGAGAGAGCCTTAAAAAAATTATTACGAAAAACACCCAAACCTTCTAGGGGTGGTAATTTGGGCAAGCTTTTTTTTACGTACAGATCCGCCTAAGTGGAAAATAGGGGAGATGGGCAAATTATCGTCTTTAGAAATCGGCGATGGTTATATAAGACTCTTCCGTCGCGTCCCGAGAAGAAGAGGGACCCGCATGGAAACAGGTGGCGAGCGGACGGGTGAGTACTCTACACATGAGACGGAGGAACCACTTTGGAGTTGTTTCAGAGAGTGAGGGAGAGAGAGTAGGAACGAGACGGAGGGAAAGGGGGGCTGGAGAGGAGGGAGAGTGGGGGTCGAGGGGTTCAGTATGAGAGAGAGAGAGGTCTTAAGTCGATCGGCAATACGGGAAAGGGTGTGGGGGTTGAGCAGGCACCCCAAGAGGGGTCTCCCCTAATAAGAGGGTAGGAAGATTGTGTGGATGGGAGTAGGTAGGTAGGAAGGGTAGTCATGGCCGGGATGGATGGATAAATTGGAATTATCGAAATGGAACGGAGGCAAGGGGGGGTGTACGCGTTTTCGGAGGGGCGAGAGGGGGAAGGAAGGGAGTAGGCGGCGGTAGTGGAAAGGATTTCAGACTATGAGGTTAAGGGGGTGGGGGTGAGGATAAAGAGACAGAATGGGGAGTGAAACAAGGATTTTGAGTAATTTACTCTACCGTGCACATTGCTCCCCATGGAACCCTAGACGTCCCCTCACCCTGCCTTCAACCCTTTGAACCCCTGTATCTATCTTCACTGCGACCCTCTATGCTTAAATGCATTTCCTAACTTCCATCAGTATTCTTCCTCACCACCTCGCCATATTCGCCCCGATATTACCTTCTCAATACTTAAACTTAGGGAAATTGTCATGAGGAGACGGGATATTTTTAGAATATCCTCGGAATATCACTTTAGATCCCTAAAAAAACATTCATTTGGAGCTATAGACTCAGCTAACGATATAAATTTATGTTATGTATATAAAGTTATGTTGCTAAATAAATATTAATGAAGTGATTATATAGAGCTAAAGATGCTCTCCACAAATTTATCGGATACAAACTCCATCTCTGGGAACAAAGATACAGGGTATGGAAGACAGAGGGTATTCTATGATGATTCTTTTATAAACATCTATGGATATAATAATCAGTCTACTTTTGTGGTTGGATGCATTTAAAAACGCAACGATAATAAAAGTTTTATGTTTCTAATTTGATTTGTTTTTGGTGCATGACTCCAGGACCATGTTCGGGGGCTGATCGAAGACTGGATTATGAATTGCTGTTGTTTTGCGGATGTCTCATTAATAATACGAGACTAGCATGTTTCCCTATAACTCTAAAATTCAACATACCGAAAAATCGTCCGATGATTTTTTCAATTGAGTGGATGAAAACAACATAATTGTAAACTAAAATGCTTTCTTATTTATGTAAGTAGAATCACACCATATTCACGAAATTGAACATAAAAGCTAACGTTTTAGAAGAGTGGTCGAGGGATGAAGAGGTCTTCTCCAGACCATTACGTTTCCTCGGCGTTTAAGACACCAAGCCACCCTCTATCTGATTCATTTCCGACATTTCCTTTGACTTCCCTGCTCATCACGTCCACTCATACTTATTCCTCCGTCGATACCATACGACTTATCCCCACCACCGCACTCCAACCAACTCTCGACCACAACTCTTTTTACCTTTCCGCTTCAAGCTCGTGCGTTACTCTTACTTTCTCCCTCCACCTTTCCACCTGAGCCCCCCTTCCCAAAAAGCGAATCCCACTTCCTCCTTTCCTTCACTCTTTAAGAACCCACCGAAAACGCCCACATACACACACGACAGACCGATGCCTCGCCGCAGAATTCTTCGAAAACCAGTTCTCCACAGACACACACACACATACAAAGAGCGCCGAATATTGAGAGCATCTAGAGTCGAGCGAATCTGCACACATGAGAAGAACCTCAGGCTATGGGGGGGAAGGGGAGTGGTGATGGGGAGTGAAGGAGAAGGATACGGCAGAAGACTTTGAGAAGCGGGTGGGGAAAAATGACGAGAGTGATTAGGGAAAGCATTGAGCGGGGGGGGGGGGGGGTGGAGAATGCTTGGATCGAGGCAGAGAGAGAAAGAGGGAGAAGGAAAGGGCTGTGGAAAGGGAATCGTAGAATCCCCTCCCGAGATGAATAATGGACGAACATATTTTAAGTTCAGACCTGGGGAACGGTACGAGAGAGAGGGAAAAAATGAAGATGGGGGAAGATGTGGGAGAAGTTCCGTGGGGAGGGAATATGGGGAAACAAATCATAAATTCGGGTTAGGAATGGTTTCGTTCCTTCTTACTCACTCCCTTGGCCTTCCTTACCCTCCCTACCCTCTCAATTTGCATTCGACCAAGGGGCCTTTTTATATCCGAGACCCTACCTCACATATACTACTCGCATCCCACCTCCAACTCCCACGAACTCCCAAAGCCTTCCTCCCGAGACATGGGATCCTCTCCTCTCCTCCTCTTCCTACGACCTCCCGCCTGCCCATATGGTCTTTCCGGTCCCATGCATTTATGCATCTCCTCGCGGCCCACAGGGCAGCCACAAGGCACTGGAGATATACCCCTCCAATAACCCCCTAATTGTCCATCCTCATAGGCATTCCGGCACAATAACACTGCCAATAACCTCCCTCTAAAGAGCCAGCCGTAAAAAAAAACCTGTGAGCACAAGCACGACTAGGAGGCCACAGAATTTTCAGCGAGGCAAAGAGTCTCCACGCTTAATGTCGGTAAATCGCCGCGAAAAGCAATCCACCCTGGCCGGGAATCAAACCACGGACCTTCGGCATGTCAAGTAAATGCGCCGTAACTTACAAATCGGCAAAGCTAAAAATCTCCAAGTATTTCTGCAAGTTGCGTCACTATGTTCGTATTCTACAAATGTATTACTTGTAATTTTATTTGGATCAAGGATTTACGGGATTAATCATGAAAAGGACAATATCAAACAATTAGAAAAAGTAATGTCAATTTATCATTTAATAAAGCAATAGCTAAGGGATCGAGAGATGATTTGAACAAATGCTTCCGTACAATGTCTTATTTTAACATTGGCATTTAAGAAGGAATGCTTCGAGTTAACAATTGCTGTGCCCTGCAACTCGGAAACTTCATTTCCACACCCTCGACCTACACTTCTCTAAAACTCCTCAGGCAATCTCCCATTTTTTTACTGCAAGGTTGAACCCACGCAGAAACTCCCCTAGGTCCTCCCACATACCTTCTCAGAGCACTCTCATATACACGACCGACGTCAGCTACCCCGAACGGTATAAAACCGAAGAGAGGCGATGCGTTAATTTATGCAGATGACAGGGTACGTGAAGAGTCGGGTGAGTGAAGGAACATGAGCGACCCCGGCAGTGAGGCAAGCGCCGGGAGGATACGACTCTTCGGAGAGGGTGAAGGGTATATATGAAGGGGGGATGGATGATAGCCTTATTTTCGGTGGGCCTCCAAAAAGCTCTTCGCGGCGAGCAGTACCCATCTCTAACGGCGGCGGCAGAGAAGCAAGCACATCGGTGCGAGGAAGTTGGGTCATGTTCCAGAAGGGGGCGGGAGGACTTTTATGCCCCGATGATACCGTGCCCGAGGTGTGTGGGTGAAGTATGGGACGGATGAGGTGGTAGGGAAGGGAAGAGTGGAGCAAATTATCGAGACCCTCCCGAGTTATTCGGTTAGAAGGGATCTTATGCTGGCGGGACGTTTTCCCTCTCAATGTGATGGATGGCCGAGGAAGGCCCAATTGTTATGTCCTCAGGGGTCCGGCTATCGACGCGGGTCATTTTACGTTCATGAAATATATCTCGCACGGCCGTTTTGGCAGAAGGAGAGAGAAGGTAGGTCGCACATTTAGACTATACTTCAATATACTCTTTGCGAAGGCGGTCATTTTCAAATTTAATTTCAAATCGAAAATGGACGAGTTCTTCTGTCTTTATCTCGCAAACGGTTGGATGGCGATGGAAGCAACTTCCGGCAAGTACCTCCGGCAATAATATATGTTTCCACAAAAGAAATCGCCGAGGTATTATAAATATGTAACTTCAGTGAGCAAGCAATAGATTTCGAGAGATTAGTTTTTCCACACCTGAGGGGGGGGGGGGGAGTCGCAAAAAGCAAAATGATTTCCGCAGAAATCGTTCGGCATCTGTTACTTCGGGCATCTTTCTTTAGATTTCGCATTCATTGCCATTGTACGAACAGCGGATGTTAACGGTTCAGCCGCGGGGTTGAGGTTAAAAAAAGGCTCGCGCGAACTAACTTGGGATGTGAGGCATTTCTTGGGCGGAAATATTTCATCCCTCTGGAATAAAAATTTCTCTAATGTGCGTAACTGTTGAGACTCACGATTCGCAAAACACGACACACGAAGAACAAGCACAAACATAATTTTATTTCAACTCTTCGAAGAGCATTATTTTAGAGTTTAAACCTGGAGGCATTAATCCCAAGACACAAGCAGTTTACTCTTTATGTTTGGGTGAAAGGAAGGTAAAGAAATGCCAACAATGAGAGCAAGTAGATGTACCGATGCCAAGCGATTAAACGTCATGAGAAAACCGGAGAAATACGAGCGTTTGGAATGGGCGCTGCGGCGATGTAATTTCCTCATACATGGTGATTACACTACTCTGAATGGGTGAGACCACTCGTTGGAAAGGACTCTTTCTAACCCGAAATCTGGTATTAGCTCTATAATTAAAATTCAAACTGAATAATATAGCATAAAAATCACTTCGCGACATTTAAGTAGTCTTACTTTCGTTCAGCCTGTAGCTGAGAATATTAGCCAATTATTTTCAACGACTTATACTAATAATGCAAAATACTTAAGGTAATTACTACCAATTAAAAGGTATATAGGGGAGAATAAATTCTAAAACACTTTGGAATATATATTAATATTTTCTAATGTATTTAATAAACAGTAATATGTAATATATAATAAATAATATTTTCTAAAATTCTGTTAGACTCAAGAAGGAAGTTTTCTGCGACATAATTACAGCCAGGGTCTCTAGATCTTCGAAGATCAGGCTGCCCTCTGTCTTTATATAAATAGCATAAAGATCAGCCTTCTACTCTCAACAGCGGGGTAGTGCCAACATAGGTTTAAGTTCACTGCTTGGTCAAAATTAAGGAAATATTTGCCGCAATTGGGTGCGATAAATTTTAAGTCGGAGATTCCTGGAGGGAGCAAATCCAAGTCTTGTACTTGGCTTAGAACATGACTTGGAGTCGTATGAATCAGAATGCATAGTAATAGGGAAGTTGAGGTGTGTGGACATGAGGTCTCAAACATCTTTGAGAATTCGAGGAATTGGAAAGCTGCAGACATCGATTCAAATAAAGAAATAAAATGGGATCAATTTAATTTGATTGGACGAAAGACAATCAATTAGAAAAAGTGATATCAAGAACTAGTGAGGTTCGAGCTCCGCTTCTGAAATAAGCACCGATAACTGTTTTTCCTCATGCATCCTCTTTGCCTTCTCCGACAGATAATAAAGATACACGCCTTACACACTTCTAAACAACGTCGATGGCCGACGATGAAGGCGTAGGAAAATATTTGGAAGGGCAAAACACAGTGGAGACCACAAGACGTATCCATCTCTTGGGCATGAGATAGATAAGGCACAGGACTGAGAAGACGAGTCCGAAGCCCTCTCTTAATTTTTTTCGAAAAGGAGATTGTAGTACTTTGGAAGAGCGAGAGAAAGGGAGAAATCTTGAGGTCGTGTAGCCCACGGGGCAAGAATTTTGGAAAGCAGGAAGAGTTCGGTTTAGAGGCACGGTTTAGAGGTTTCGATGGATGGAGAAGAGGGGTAAACGGGGAGAGGGGGAAAGCAGGGTTGGAATCATAGAGGAGGGCGTAATGGGGATGTTTTTTCGGGGTGAAGAGGATGAGGAGGCGAAGAGTTGGAGAAAGAAAGGCAAGAGGAGGAAGACAAGGAACTTACGGGAAAGGAGAGTGGAGGGGGTCGGTTCGGTCGTTGCGATGCGAAGGCTCATGAAGAGAGGACGAAATGAATAGGGGGAGGGATGAGTCGGCCTTCCCGGGCAGAGATGACTATGATTAGGGGCGCGGTTACGGTGCCGTAAAACCCCGACACAACCACCGCACAAGGTCCTCCTCTCTCACCACCTTTGCGAAAAGGCGGTCCGGAAAAAATAAACCCTGCCCTCGAAACGCATCGCGAAAAAGAATCTGGAGGATAGAAAAGAACAAGAAACACAAAAAGACGCACTTTTATAAATGTAAGTAGCGAGTATGAGTTTGAGCTCGCGTTAAAGAGCCATTTTTGCGAGCCTAAAATCTTTTCTTTCTCCTCAACGCATCTCCGAGTCCAACTTGAACATTTGAAGCCGCGTGTTTTTGCGAACCCCTCGAAATGCATCGCGAAAGAAGTAAGTAACGTTGCGATTATGACTGTGAGCTAGCGTAAGGATCCAGTTTGCGAAGTTTGCCATATTTTTCTCCTCCACGCATCTCCGAGTCTATCTTGGACAATTGGCACCGCGTTTTTGCGATAATATCTAGAGAAAAAGACAGCGAAGACGAGATTTGAAATGGGGGAAGGTATAGGCTCTTCTTCTTCTCCCCCCCCCCCCCCCCCCCGCAGGGCATGGCCCGGAGGGAGGTTCCGGAGCGTTTAAAGACGGGAGCACACAAATCATGCGTGGAAAATAAAAGAATGTCGACGGGCCGAGGTGATGGCGCAACTGTAAAATGTTTATCTGGCTGCATTCTTCAAAGGAAATATAAGGGAGAGCTCACCTCTTCCTTCTCTGTTCTCTCCCGTCCTTATACACCATTCCATCCCCATAGCCTCGCCCGTCGTCGAGTCTGCCGGGCAAAAAGAGCGCCAACTGTACTTAAGCACAACCTCCTTCCCTCTAGTCTAAACGTCGCAGATGTTCTCGCCAGGGGGCAGTCGGCGAGATGGCCTCACATTTTCCACGGTGGACTTCCTACCTCGGGAGTTACGAAGTGCGAAAATATTTTCGAACAAAATCGAGGCCGATAAATAGAGATTTAAGGTAATTTAAGGGAGAAACATAGACATACTTGTGGGCATATTATGAAAATCATCCAATCTTGAGGAATGCGTAACGGGTTACGAAATGTTTTTGAGAGCTAAATGACCAAGTAGAAAACGTTACAACGGACCCCAGTTCAAGACACCATTTCAGTTTGTTTTATGTGATCCTGATATCTGCTTATCCAGATAAAAATCTGTTTTATGTGATCCTGGTATAACTCATTGTAGAAGATTTCAACGACTTTTCACACTTCATCCACCAGTCGAACTTTAATTACCAGGGGTAAGAAGGAGAACCACAATTCTTGCGCCTAAAATTTTGAAAGTAAAAATGCACTAAGTACTAAATAAATTAACGTAAAATGAAAATACCTTAACATAAGTATGCTCCTTTTAATAGAAGTAATGCCATGCATTTTGCACACTTTAGCATAGTTTATTTGGAAATAAAATCTGGTATGTTTCCTAAACCTATCCTATAAACGATAATTCGTTAGAGACCAAATCAATGCAAAGGATAAAGGGAAAAGAAAAAGATATGTTTGACGAATTAAGCCTCAAAACTAAATAATACGCGTTCAACACTGAAACGAAATACAAGGAGATAATGAATTCATAGCGCAAACAACGACCGTTTAAAATCCATCAAAAGCGGTGTTTAATAGACAGAGACACATCATCTCAGTGTTTCGAAGAGTGAAAATACTTTCACACAAAATCAAGGACAAAAAACATACATATTTAAGGTAATAAGACTCACACCTAGACCTATTATTCCATTTCAAAAGTTAAAACGGAGGCTGAGGAACGCTCGTTTTCGTTGCTCGTCCCAGAGTGAGTCCCCCACGTACTGACGAACCCATACATAAGCACTACGTCTCGTAATAAGAACGTATATAGATATGCAAGCAGCCAAGTGTATCCGGTTGCTGACTCCGCGATCTTACGCTCATCCCCCCCGGCAAAACCCTTAGGAGTCCCCCCCTCTATTCGCTTTCTTTCTCCATTCCCCATACACAAACGCTTTCGACGGAGACAAATGGAGTCGGAAAGGAGGAATCCCAGAGGCACTAAAGACTACATCCCCTTCGAGGAATTCTCTTGCTCCCCTTCAAGCCCCCTCCCTTATCCCAACGCGCCCTATACACCATCCTCCCCAAGGGACGTGTACTGGGAAAGCGCAGCCACTTATGAACTGCTGTGAAACACCTAATGGGAATACCAGATAGTACACGCTACCAAATTATTACGATGTTTCTCTTTCCACTGCACGTGTTTTGCGCCAGTTGCATGACACTTCTAAGCTCATATAGCGCTGTATAATTGTACATGGGCAGTATATACGTGATCGCAGCACAAAAAATCTACATGTTTTTAGCCTTTGAATGCAAGGAATCTTGACAGAAATGTCGAAACAAAAACTAAAAAAACGAAGGGAAGGTGAAACGTGAAAAAATTAAATCGAGGATCTATGCGCTCTCTTTCTTCGTCTCGAATTTTTTCTGCATGGTGGGAATGAAAGGCGATTCCTCTAACTTTAAACTGATCAGTCACACCGTTTCCTCGTCACGGGAAAAATATAAACGAGGAAATGATAAGGGGGAGAGATCTTTTGAAATGGAATTTCCAGAGAGAGAGAGAGAGAGAGGGAAAGAAGGACGCCTTTGGAATATACCCGAAAAAATAAAGAGAGATTAAGAAGAGAACAGGGGAGGTGGGGCTATGTGGAAGACAGATTTGCCGGCGAAGTGAGCGTTCGGCTAAGACGAGAAAGAAAACATATGACGGAGGGTGAATGAGAAGGGAAGGGGGTTGAGAAGAGGGTGAGATAGGATGATTTAAGAAAAAAGAGCCAATTCGGAATGAGACGTGTCGAGAAGACCATATCGGACGGGGTTAAGGGTTCCGGCATAAGGCGGGGCTTCACTCCACCCCCGAAATCCCAAATTGAGAGAGAGAAGCTTGTTTGGATTAACTTCTTGGGCTACACAAACGGAAATCTCGAAGAATAAGGCGTCAGGGAGTTTTTTTGAGAGGCGAGATGGAGGGAAGTAGGGGAGATGGGGGTTAGTCGTGGGGGTATTAAAAACAAGTGGAGAGGGCGCGGGGGGAAGGAGGAGGGGAATGAGAAAGATTGAGGAAAACAAATGAAGAGAAAAAAAAGAAATACGCCTAATTCCTTCCCCCGAAACACTTCACCCAATTCACCCAAGTCTCAGTTTTCATCAGGAAAGCTGCCGTTCTCCACTGTAGAAGGAATATACCAAGACTGCCCATCTCGACCGTGTACCCAACCTACCATGCGTAACTCGTGCCACTCAATATCCCACACCCCCCCTCACCACTGCCCCTCCAACATCCCCTTAGCTTCCAGAAGTGCTCCATCCTCTTTCCCCTCCACGCCTCACCCTACTGCGTTCTCCTTAATTAATCAAAGGGGGCGAAACTCGAAACTCCCAAAAGAACAAATAACGAATTCATTAAGTAAATGTTTTCCGACCGTCTCGGAGTCGACACAGCTGAGTAAAGGAAAAGTATCTCCTTCAGGTATGCAGAGCTGCCCTTCAAGAGGTTGAAATGTAGTCCTTCCGTTTGTCAATAATACTTATATCCAGATAGCTATGCAAATCCAACAAATCCACAAAATTGCACTGGCCCAAAAGATACACATGAGAAGGAAGAAGTTATTTGCAGAATGTTTAGGTCTCACTCTTACTCAAACTTTTAAAAATTAAAAAAAAATACGTGCATTACTAATAATTTTCAGAAGAAGCTTTTCCTGAAATAAAGTTATGAAATCACAACTACTCTAATCTTAATAAATTATTTCGTCGAATCAACTGATCAAAAAATAGCACGAGAAATAAGTTACATCCGTCTGAAAGGAGAAATAGCCCTTTAAATAAAAATCGCTTGAAAATTCCGTCTCTTCAAAAAGCATCGAATGGAAGTTTTCCAAATAATAAACGGAAAGATACCCTTACATTGTAATACGGATTATCTTCCATGGTTACGCAGACGAATAAACGTTGCATTAAATTATTCCTCGGTTCCTCGTTTGAGATTAGATTTTTACAAAATTGAAATTTTCTCAATAACTTACAAGCACGGTGGCCACGGACATGTGACGGATTAAACGAGTACGGTGCCCTCTCTCTGAGATGCTCAACTGCGCTCAATTCAGGACACATACACAGATGCCCGACGAAATCCACCCGAGAAACACTCGAAGAATTCATGAAAACATTTCCTCGGAACAGCACCCTCTCAAAATGAAACGAAATGGCTACGTATTATTATTTATCAGGAGATGAAACGCGAATATCACGTCAATATGTTTCAAGAGCGAAATTAAAATGAGAAATATGTGTGTATATATATATATATGGAGAGGGATGGAAGGGAAAAGAGAAGGAAAGAGGAGATAAATTATGGAGGGGTAGTTATATTTTTTTTCTTTCGCGGAAAAGGGATGGATGGAGAGGATAAATCGGGAACCGGATCGCGGAAACAAGAGCGAAGAAATACTTTTTTCTTAAAAAATGAGCTTTAGAGGACGCTAAAAGAGGCTGCGGGGGCGTAAGAGGTAGGATAGTGTAGGAAGAGAATAATGGAAGGACTTGTGCTGGAAAGGAAAGAAACTGAGGAAGGGGGATGGGAGACGACCTGAGATCCAAATACAGGTGTGGGTGGGACATAAATTGAAAAAATAAAAAAAATTTGAAGATGAAGAATGGGATGGGGGAGAAGAAGGGTGAGAAGAGATGGAAGAAGGGGTGGGACGAAAAAAAAGAAGCAGACAAAAGCGAGAGTGAGACACACTCCCTCTCTCTAACAAGTTGCTCAAAATTATATTCCTCATTTTTGTTTCTCAAAGGTAACCAGGTTAAATCAGCCGTTTTCGAACGTCAAAGTAAAAGAGAGAGAGCTCAGTTACATTTGTTTTAAATTGGTTTCGCTCGAGCGGGAAAATTGAATGGTGTGCGATGAAATGGGGGGGTGAGAGAGAAAGGAAAGAGGAGGTAGAAGAGAGAGAGGAAAAAATATTAAGAGATCGTTCCGCTGGGGTGGAAAATATCTCTCACAACCCCTTTTCCCCTCCAGCCTTCCCTTCCTCCACGAACCCCCCCCCCCACTCACGATATTCTCCCGACTTGAGAGAGCCTCATTCCCCGTTCGTTCTCTCCCTAACTTCTCCACGGTGTCTTTTTCCCGCTTCACCTCCTCTTTACTTTATTTCCTCTTCGACGATGTTTCTTTCATTAAGCTCCGCTTCCCCCCAGGGTGCCTTAGTTTCGAAAGAGAGAAAGCAAGCGATATGAATGCTTTGTGGATCGATTCAAAGTTCATTCTCATTCGTTAGACGTTCCCGACCGATTTTTTCGCTCACACTCGATGTCTTACATTATCCCCTTCCTGTTGAAAACGCCTAGAAGTCACAGATGTAACTTATATTCTCATGTCCGTTCTGGCGTATTACTAACAATAAGTTGAAAAGCTGAGCTATAAAAACACCAATTATTATTGCGTAAGCCAAATTGTGCTGCCCAAATGAAACGGAAAAATGAGAAGTTCTGAGTATACTGAGACTGGCTACGATACTACCTACTGAGTAACCCGCAAGGGCACACAAGTGTGAAAATTCCAAAGAGGAAATCACACAGGCCTTTAAAGCCCACAACAACCCACCGAGAACGCCTCGGTATCTTAACTGGTTAAAGCACACGGCGTAACATCAAGGGATCCGGGTTCGAGTCCCGGTCAAGGCAAGAAATTTCCGCACAGGGATAAATGAATGAACAAGGAGCTTCCTTCTCCTTGAATATCTCGTGAATGTTTCTCAGATTCATGCTCCTTGAAGAGCGAACCAAGCTCTTGAAATAAATCGTGAAAGTATTCTGGGAAACGTTTATAAGAACCGGCGAGAGGTTGTTCGTTTCTCAATGGCGAGCCATATTTTCTCACAGAAAATTAAAAAGAGAAAAACAGATAAGAGGTATCGTTTTCGACAAATTTAGGGAATTTAATTTTCGTCACCATGTTCGCGAGAAACAAAATTCATCACTTAAAAGATATTAAAAGAGGAATGGAATTCTAAGAAGAAAAAAATATTTAAATTTTATTTACACAGTTATTCACTTCTCACAAATAAAGTATAGCATTTTTAAAGGCATACAGGCGTCAAAGCAATGATTATATACATCACAGGGAACATTTACAACAAGAGGTTAAAAAACGCTTTTTTCTAGTTTAAAAATAAATAAATAACGTCAGAGGCCTTCTTTGTACCATCAAAATATAAAACTGAATCACGTACATTCGCCGCATAATATGAGCCTTATTCGCTCGAAAGGAAAAAACAAGCTTTTTTAGAACTAAATCTAAAGTTTCCAATTTGATTCCTATTAGTTCACGACTCAAAATCAGATGTTGCGATTAAGTTGGCATCTCTCCACCATACGTTTAGCTCATGGTAACTTCTAAATAACGATGGAGAGGGTGGAAAAAAAGAGACCTCTACTCTGCAATGGTTATATTACCTTCTTAGACTTAACTCGCGTCTTTGCAGTCCCCCTCCTTCACCATCCATCGCCACCCATCCAAAGCACTTATTTGCATTTATTTGCGTTCTCACGTTTTGTCTTCAACTCGCGCCGTAATTTCGTTCATTCTCCGTCGACCCGAACATGTCAAGAGAGGAAGGGGCTTAGAAATAAATAAAAATAAGATAAAAGAGTCTACCCAAAAGAATTAGGGTACGAAACGCGTGCGGAAAAGTCTCAAAAAGTCATCCAATGGTGAAGGTTTAACGGTGGAAGAAGGGTGAGAGGGGGATAGGTCTTGAGAAATCTCATTTCGCACGAAGCGTCTCCTCTCTTCCTTCCGTTAAAAATATTTCCACCCCCTCTACACCTCCACCCTGCCCCACCCTCATTCAAGAAACGCACTTATTTTCCCGGGGTCTCGAACACAAGTGTGCGTGGAGGGTTGGTGAGAGATCAGATTGGTGTGTGGTGGAGGGGCTGAGCCGGACTAAGGACTCGGATGAAGAGTTGACAGGCGGCGGGAAAGAGGAAAAAAAGTGTCACCCGGGAACTAACTGGCAATTTGGACGAGACGAAATTGGTCCCGGAGTTGGAAATAATTTATATTCATTGTCTTTTAAGAGTTCTTTCGGCCCTCCCATCCCTCATCCCCCAAACACGCTTCAATCCTACGGTCCTTCTCTTTCCGCGCCACATTTAAATTCCCAAAAGACATTAGAAAATCACATTCATGCTCTAATATGACTTCTCCACCTATGCTCCATAGCCCAATAATTTCCATCGTAAACCCTACCTATTGCTGATTCATTTCATTGATTAATTATATTTTGTTCCCGTACAATTCTATTGCAATGTTAATGTGTCTATTTTATAGCATGAAAGAAAGAGAATAATCAAACGCATGTACTCAAAGCATACATGAAACGTGAAAACAGTGAATCGAACATTAATGTCAAAATAGATTTAAATTACTCAACTAACAATAAGATACTCGAAAAACAACAGACAGCGTCAGCAAGTGCTTGGATTTGATATTGAGAATGCTAATAATTGTGGTTCTATGGTCAAAAAAGTTAATTTACCTGCCACCCTGTTCTTGGCAGTTGTACGTAAGGCTAATAGGAAAAAAAGGCGGTGAAAAGAAGGTGAAAATGAGTCTTCGGCAAAAATATATATTAAAAACCTCGACATACCAGCTACATCAATATCACTACTGACGACTTAAATTCATCCCATATAAATACTTCGTTTCAGTGTGATGCAGTAAAATTTTCGCTCGTGTGGGATAGCTCTTTACCTAAGAATGCAAACAAAAATAGAAAAATTGAGTTTAACAAAGCTTGATAAATGAAAAGGCTATCGATTCAAAGGCAATACGGTTTCATATTGTGTTTAGATATTTACTTGTCCTTCACATTTTATCACACCAAAGAAGCAACGGAAATTAATCACCAAAGATGAACACATTCCTTTTTAAATCAAATTTCAATAAATGCGTAATAGCGTCCCGGCAATAAAAATTCCGTTTCAGGATGCATATGTATTAATTGTGAGGCTAAACTTATCCAAGCACGTATCCGAATTTGAATACGAAAATGACAGTCTCGGCATCGGAAGTCGTGACCGATGGACTCGTTAACCGAATTCACAGCTCGCGTTATCCCTGCGAACTCCTCGCCTCCCAAGAGACTAGGCGCATGCCACATTCTTTCTTCCCCTCTTATTCGATACTCAACCTGCCATCTCCTAATCTGCCTCAATCTGCCTCTCCGTCGCACCGCACCCTGATAACCTCCTACGTGCCGATATAAAAATAATCCCCGACGCGAGAGACACTCCTCCTTCCTCACCACGCACTTCTTAAGACTCCGTTTCCATTTCTCAAAATGAAATTCCAGGCGCTGCGAGGCGTCAGAAAATGCGAATTACGAAAAAATGACGAAAATTCGAGGGGTGACAAAGGCAAAAGGCTAGGGGAAAAACGATGTGACGAGAAAGTGAAGCAGGGAGAATAAGGAGGGGCAAACATCTCGCGATGACGTGAAGGGAGGATATGCGTATAAATTGCTCATATGAAATAGATTTTATCACAGCGAAAAGGGAAAATAAATTCTGAAAGAATGGGCTGGCAAAATATATTATCAAAACTAGACATATGACAAAGAGTATATGCATATCGCAAAAAAGGAGGTAGGGAGTCAAGCACATAGAAAGTGACAGGAATTCTTCGATCACATTTCACGAACAGATAATTATAGCGATCATAAGATTTGGGATCCAAAGCTGAAGTATAGTAATCCGCAGCAATCCTGTAGTCACGTGCCAAGCAGTAAAAATAATTGCTGATTTCTAGCGCAACAAAGGAGTGTTATAATAAATAAATAAAACGGATTTCTGATTACTCTCTTATTGACGAGGGATTGAATAGCAAATTTATACGCAAAAGGATGCAAAATAGGAATTTTACAAAATTAATATTTGTCATTATATTTTCTTGAATTAGAGGTATCTAAATGCTTCACTTAAAACTACAGAATTTATGAAGATATATAGTAGATATAGCAGATATAAGTAGATAAATAGTTCCCTATGATACGCTTCAAAGTAACGTAAGACATAATGGATCTATCGTTCTAACATAACATATCGTAAGACATAACGGATCTAACGTTATCTTTGACAAAGAAACACCTCAATTTTAGTCAACACATTCTGATTTCCTTTCCGAATTGAAGCGGTCGTCGACAAAGACCTAATAATCGCTCTCTTTTTTCTACTTGAATGCCACACCACTTCGCCCAAGTCAATTTAATGCTCGTCGGAAGCATAAAAAATTGTGAGTGGAGAATAATCAACGCGGCAGATATATTCTCGGGAAATAGAACGAAAGAGAGAGTGAAAAAAAAACGCTCCCGCGTCCCGATTCATTCGCAATAAAAAAGAAGATGAGCGTTTAAAAAGATCAGTTTTCCCCCAAATGATCTCTCCCCCCTTTTTACAGTCCTCTCTCGCACACTTCTCCAACGCTCTGGAAGTTCCAATCCTCAACGGAACGAATAAAAAAATTGACGGCGAGGGAGAGAACGAACTGAAGAGTGGTACAGCGGAAGGGTGGCGATTTCAAAAAGGGAAGAGAGGTGGGGGAGAGAGATGGAAGGGATGACATAATAACGAAAAGGGAATTCCCTCACCCCACCACTCCAAAAATTCCTACTTCCTCCTCATCCCCCTCTTGGGACCACCTCCACACCCACCCCTTACTGCTTAACTCTCAGAGATGTGCCATGTTAAAAGTTCAATATTGCTTTGCTATATAATCCTGCTTAAAGAAGATGCGAATTATCGCACTGCGTCGCATAGATGCCCATCCCGTCATTCCCTTTCGAGGTAGGCAAATTCAAAGAATTTAGTTATTGCAGTTAACCCTAGAAAACTGGCTCCTTTTCTATAATTTCCTCCATAATACCCTATCCTTACAAACTACATTCGCTTCTGTTATACTCATACATTTCATAATACACGCTATTTTATTCTTAATACACCTAATATTCCTCCTCTTTAGAGAGCCGTCTTCCACAGGCACCCATGACTTACGCGATCTACCCCTTCCTCCAACACAATTCACTCTATTATCATCTATCTGTTTCGTTTTTTGACTCTTTCCCATTCTCTTGAAATAACCAAACCAACGATGCACACTCCTTTCATTATGTCCATAACTGGAGCATCCATAATCCACATTCTTACATCACCCAATTACTCCTAACCCTATTCATCCTACTTTTCCCGCATACCCTTCTCAGGTACATATATCTCAATACGTCGTATTTCGAAATCCATCGAAAAATTGCATTGAAACGCGTATCTCGCATTGCAATCGCACATATCGAATTGTATCTCACGTCGAAATAGCATATCGAAATACACAGTATGCATCGCATATCGAATATTCGACTTCCATTGAATATCGAAATACACCACGATACGATATATCGTACACCCCACATGATCAACATCGCAATTCGATATCACTGGCGCATCACATCAACGGAGTAGATACACCGAAACATCCCACAGCCCTACACGCGCACATATGTTGATCCAAATGACACATCTCATCCCAGCAACCTCGACTACATTCTTCTTTAAACTATGGAAATATGTTCTCCACACTGCATTGCACAAATCACGTATTCCACTACGTCGAATATTTAATTAAGTCGCACACATCGCATTGCATCTCACATATCCAATTTCATCTAACATATAGTCTAACATATATGTTCATAGTATCGCATATCTAACTGCATCGCATGCATCACATGAAATCGCATATCACCTTTTTTCACTTATGGCATTACATTGCATCGCATGTCGGATTTCCTGACCTGTGGAGGAGAATGGAAATGTAGCGGTGGACGTAAAGGAAGACAAATGAGGAAGTGCTTGACATGGTTGGTGAGGAAAGGTTTTCTGGACGAGATTAGGAAGAGGCAAAGTAGGTGATTGGAGTGGGCAATGAGGGTTTAAGGGTTACTTAAGGATGTAATAGAGGGGAGGAACTTGGGTAAACGGGGAGGGGGAAGACAGAGAATAGCACCTAATCGAATATCGCAAAACATTGGAATTCGATCTATAGTACAGCTAGAATATCAATATCGACATCTCTTGCGTATCGCACTATCGCAGTCGATGCATCGAAACATCGCACAGTCGCGCACACAGGTTTACCCAAATGGCACACATCCCATTTCCACCAACCCCGACTCCTATATCCCATTCCCCTTCAATTCGTACGTCCCCTCCGTTCTCTCCCTCCTTCCAAATCGTTCTTCCTCTCAACTGAATGTATATATGTGTAAGTATGTATGTCTGTGTATGTGTGGGTGTCCATCACTGCCTCCCTTTTCGAACCCTACCCCCCTTTTTGACACTTGTTGCTCGGTCTTTTCTCTCCTTCACTCCCCACCCTGCCTCTCTCAACCCCTACACAATGCCACAATCCTCTCTCCTTCCCTTACACTCCATTCCTTTTCATCTTCCTCTCCCCCAATCCTTCTGAACCCCGCCCCCGTCTCTTTCTCTTTCCACTCAGTCGTACAATATATACAGCAGGAGCAGACAGGGTCGGAGGGAGATCCGACCAACTCATTCTCTCCCCCTTCTTCAAGCCCATCCCACCCCAACACGCATACAAAAAAGCCCCTCTCTTCTCCCAATCCTCACCATGTTCCGGAATCGGAATGAAATGGCTTCCTCTGCCGTTTCCTCCTTTAAAAGCTACTCGCTACTCTCTTTTAACTCCCCCTTCTCACACCACCACCAACCTTCCCGGCATTCAGAGCGACGGCTCGGGCGACAATGCACCTATATATTCCATCCCGTCCGCCAACCCCCACAACCAACATTCTCCCACGCCCGCAACCATCTCCACCGACCACACCTCCTCTCCCCAGCATTCAGCATTCCCAGCCTCTCTCTCTCTCCGAATCGTAAAATCCACGCTGCGACCCCCAGCCCCTCCACACAGCCTTCAACAACCCAGCCCTCACACCAAACGCTCCGGCAGTGGCAATCAGAGTCGTAGCCGGAAAAGCGAGCGAGGGGGGAGCAGAGAGAGAAGCTGGGAAGAGTTGAAAACTGGGGAGTCGTCGTCTCTCCCTCTCTCTCCCCCTCTAATTGAATGGGTTATAAAACAGAGATATATGTATATACACACATATTCACATACCCAGAGATATATATAAAGAGCATTCGGTGAAGAGGGAAATGTGTGGAGTAGGGGATCAACGTTTTTGGAGTCGCATTCGCAGTTCACAAGCATTTATACGGGTTTCCCGTTCATCCTTTCCCAACTCATCCTCTCTCGCGCTCCCCCTCCCCTCCCCCACACTCCCCTTAACTGAACCACTTGTCGCCCAAACGACGAGTGGGCACGATAAATTTTTCGTGCGAATTGCGTTGCGAAACTGATTTTTATGGCCCCCACCACGATTCAAAGAGAGGAGGGCAAAGAAGGGATGGCGGTTCGAGTGTCCGCTTTGCTGACGGGAGAGAAACAAACAGGTGGGAATCGGGTATCGGGACGTTTTCGGCAGCAAGCTTTGATTCGAAAAAAATTCAACTCGCCACTCTCATTCAAGGGAAAGGAGCGGGATCATATCACGGGATGAAAAGGACCGAGATGAGAGCTTGAAGCTCGCTCTGACAGGTATGATACTTGTTTGTATCAGGGACGACTTGCAAATAGACATGGGAGACATTTTACGATAAACCAACGAATCAAATTCATGAAACGCTAATATTTAGAAAAAAACCGACTCAATTGGAAATATTTATAGACAAAACAGGCTCCTAAAGACAGTCATTAAAGGGACAATTTATGAGAATTGTTACAGCGGAAAACGAATTTAACACCAAAAAAATAAATCACGAGTGAATTTTATGGAGAAACATAACGAAGGATTGAAGCGGTTAGCCGAAAAAAGAGCTGCAGTAGAGTTATCTGCATACTTCTGACTACTGATGATGGCAGTCATCACCATTAGCATTCCTACGAGGATTTTGGCACTCATCTGGTCAACGTCGCCCTGTAATAACAGCAAGAAAAAAACCAGCGATTTTTAGGTTACCTACCCACTAGGCATTTATTTCGTATTTGACACTTTCCCGAAGAAACCAAGCACAGCGATTTAAAAAAATTCCGGACAGATTCATTAATTATTGCCACCGGAACGAAAAATTCACTGCTGTAAATTTACGCCGAGGTCATCGGGCACACTTAGTTTATCTCGTGGAAACCGGAACATACCTAACGAATCGGAAATACTGCATGAGTACATACAGATCTGAATTGTTGGTATCTGAATCCAGTGATTATCTGCGAAAATAATCATGCGTTCACACGTGTAATTCCACGCTTAAGTTCTTTTTTTCTTAAGGAAACAGAGCTCGAAAATAAAATAAATGCTTAACTCTAAAAGGTATAAATTTTTACCGCGTTCATTAATTCTTTGCCACCAAAGACGGCCTCGCTTTTGGGCTTATTTTATCGTCGGATGAGAACTAATGAGCTATTTTTTGGGACGAAACTCATTCAAATATCACATAATATTATAATTCTTAATGTATCACCACCAGATCTCCGTTACGATCCCATGAAAGATATTTAATTAAATATTTCACCCACGACTGCCGATCCGACAGATGTACAAAAAAGAATACTTAAAAACCACTTTTTATTCCCATGGAGAACGGAAATTAAATTAAAAAACCGAACGAGCAGGAGTTCGTACAAAAGGGAATAATGAATATATCTCCAGAAAACAAGACGTCACAAGTTGTGAGCATTTCTGAGCAATCCATTGTTCCACGACGCGTTTTTGTGCATGACAATCGTGAATTCCGAATAATAATTAAAGGAAAACTCCACAGGCGATAAGAGCTGCATTAAATTTTCGGATCGTAAAAAAAATAATAAAGGAATACTTCTGCGGGTGAATGAGTGGAAGGACGGAACTGGATCTGGGAAGGTGTGGGACGGTGTAAGCGAGAAGCCAGGTAGGAAGAAGAATGAACGGGTTAAGCAGAAAGGAAGAATGGGAAAAGGAAGTGAAAGTAGGGAAGGGGGGTAGATAAAATAAAACGCTATAAAAAAGTTAGAAGATAGCACGGAGCAATAAGCAGGAGGCAGATGTGGGGGAAATAAAAAGATAGATACATATTATATATATGTGAACAGGTAGAGCCGGAAAGTTTTCAGGGAAGGGAAAGCACAAAAGCGAGGCGAGATAAGAGCTAGGAAATAATCGGGGGTAATGGCTACGAGAGGTAAGGACTACGGTGAGTAAGTTAGGTAGACTTACATGAAGGATTAAAAAGTATTACAGGGCCTGGATAAGATACGCGTGAAAACCTACATTGATGAGAGCCCACCAACGGCATTTGTCTCCTTAAAAAATCGAAAAAAAAGATCGTCCGCTCCTGAAATTAGCGCCAGCACCCGAGAGATTACGCAACGAACGACGTCGAAAGGCTGGCACGCCGGGATGAACGAAAAAAACACTATCGCGGAGCGAATTGTGGCAGGAGGTGCCCGAAAACCTAACCTTACGCCCCGCGAAGGACCAGCGCGAATCGCACAATGGGGGAAGGCCTTAAGAGCCGAAGAAAGAAAGGGAACCAAACACACAAGGACACGACCGTGCCAGAATGACACGGCGCGGCGGCGGCCGGGAGGTCATTATTGCGCGCGACTGACTCCTTCCAGGGGCCGACGACGGTTTGCGTAGATTTTCAATCCGGGACGGATTGAAAAGGGAGAAAGACGCGTACTCGAGCACAAGGGAGATACCTTTTTCCCAGTCGGGAAGGGAACGTGAAATGTGGGGCAAAATGTAACCAACCCAAGAGGGATCCCAGACAGGGGCGGCAGGGGGTGCAAGAATGGAAGACGTTTGCACCCCGGGGTCAGGGTAAACTGGAAAAACCCTCTCGCGGACCCTGTGAAGGTACGGCACACGCTCCGCCACTCCTGAAGGGGAATAAGGAACTCTGAATGCTGAAAAAGGAGGCTTCCACACAGGGGTATGAGTGGGAGAGGGATTACGAAACACAGGAGGAGAGGAATGGTACGAGAGATAGGTAGAGAGGGCCAGATAGGCAGGATGAGCGGTGTGTTTTGGGGAAAATAAGAGGTGTCGCTCCACACCACTCCGCGGGGGTTCCCTGAAACGTCGAGCATCGGTAAGCATTTGAGTGGGCGGTAAGGAGGGGAGAAAAGGTGAGGCGGTCGGGGTTAGAGGGTCAGGACCTCTAGGAAATGGATGAAGGCCATGTCTTTCATGAGGTAGGGGCGAGGGAAATTCCCAGAATAGCTCTACAAGGGGCATTCGTTATATAATATAAATCCCGTAATAGCGGAGGGTGAAAAGGTTTTGTTGCAGTCGTGAATTCGAAATCGGTTTCTTCAGTATACCATTCTCCACCAGAACCAGGATCTTCGTCCTAGTAAAGCTTTAGCGTACAAGAGCGGTCGTAGGGAGGTATAAAACAGCAATCATTGGAAAAAGGACGTTAGCCTCGACGCTCAAAAACTCGGGTTTTTTATAAGAAGTTTTTAGTAACTTCAATCCATAAAATGCACATTACGTCTGGTATCGACAACTTTTTCAACTTAATTCGGCATCAGTGTCCAAACTGCATGAATAAATCAATTTTATAAAAATATGCCTAATAAAACCATTGTTTTAATCTAGATTTTTACATACTTTAATAACAAGAATATGGAAAGCAGAAAGAATGCCAAAAGAATGGACTGAAGCAGTCATTGTGCCCTTACATAAGAAAGGGGATAAATTGGATTGCAACAATTATAGAGGATTATCGTTGATTAACACTACATACAAAATACTATCCAAAATAGTGTTGAATAGACTGAAAGAACAAGTAGAGGAGAAGATAGGAGACCACCAAGCGGGATTCATGAAAAACAGATCCACCACTGACCAAATATTTATCCTGAAGGAGGTAGCCTCTAAGTATTGGGAATACAATAAGGATCTGTTTGTATTATTTATAGACTTTAGTAAAGCATATGACTCAATAAACAGAGAAAAACTGTGGGAAAGGTTGGAGAACTTTGGAATACCTGTTACACTTGTTGAACTTGTTAAAATGTGTATAAAAGAGTCCAAAGGAAAAGTAAAAGTGGGAAAAGAGTACTCCGAAACGTTTGAAATAAATACAGGCGTCAGACAGGGAGATGCACTTTCTCCACTGCTCTTCAATATAGCAATAGAAGAGGCGCTAAAGAGAACCAGAAATACACCTGGTGGAGCCAAAATTCCAGAAAAAATTAACCTACTAGCATTTGCAGATGATGTAGCAGTAGTAGCTGAAAATAAGGAAGAACTTAAAAACTTGACAAGAGTGCTACTAAATGAGGCGAATAAAGTAGGTTTAAAAGTAAACGAAGGCAAAACACAGTACATGAAAATAAGCAGAAATGAAGATGAAGAGAATTATCTACCAGTATTGCACCATAAGTTTAAAAAAACTGACCAATTTAAATATCTAGGAGTACTAATAACAAACAACAACAAAGAAGAGACAGAAATAAACGCCCGACTTGCCTCAGCTGACAGATCATACTGGAGCTTAATAAAGTTATTTAAGAATAAACTCCTATCAAAAAGAACAAAAATTAGGATTTATAAAACAATAGTGATACCAATACTATTATATGGCTCTGAAGTGTGGGCTTGTACCAAAAAGTCACAAAAGAAACTCATAACGTTTGAAAACAAAGTATTGAGAAGTATATTTGGTCCCATTAAAGAGGGTGAAACATGGAGAATAAGAAAAAACAAAGAGTTAAGAGAATTGTATAAAGAACCAAATATTGTGGGAATTATCAGAAGCAGGAGATTAAGGTGGCTGGGACACGTCCATAGAAGAAGTGAAGAAACAATGATGAAACAAGTGCTAAAAGGAAAACCAGAAGGTACAAGACCGTTAGGAAGACCAAGGATGCGCTGGAATGACGAAGTAGAGAAGGATATGAGAAGGATGGGAGCACATCTGGAAGTGACAGGCGACCGTAGAGCGTGGAGACGTGTGGTTGGCGAGGCCAAAGACCTCCTAGGTTTTCAATGGCCACAGGAGTAAGAGTAAGTAAGTTTTAATCTAGGGTCAAACACATTTCAACGCTCTTAGGAGCGTACTTAAAGTAATTTCGGAGTGGAGCAATCTGCGTCACTGTATCAGCGAAACAGGCGTTGCAGAATGAGGCGATGAATTACGCAACCACAGCGAGGAAAACCACAAATCCTTCACAAAGATTAGTGATCACGCGGGCGCGTCTGAAGTCATCCTGACATACAAAAGACATAACCCTTTCTCCAATAGAATGTCTTGCCCTAGATATTTCTTGGCACACTGTCAATGACGTTCTGAGGGCTCATCGAAAGGGCATTGCAACGGTTTTTGAAAGCGATGAGAAACGCGAGATTCCAGAGCTCGACGAAGAAGACTACGATCCAAGCGAATCAAGGCGAAGCTCGTACATTTCGAGGATGAGGAAGAGTAGGAACTTGGGAGTGGAGTAGGAAGAAGAAATCGGTATGGGGCGAGGGTGGCTGAGGCGAGGCAGCGGCAGGAGGTGGGAGAGAGAGTAGGGGGCAGGTGTGAAAGATAGGGCGCCGAGGTAAGAGGCGGAGGAGGATCAGAAGTGCACCCGAGCATAAGGGGGAGTGGGCGGCGGAAGTGCAGAGGAGGAGATCGGGGGAGGCGATAGACGGGGGGGGGGGTTAAGGAATACGAGAGGGGAGGAAAAGAGCAAAGCGGGACCAAAGGATGAGAGAGACCTTTAAGGTAGTTTGAGCGAGATTTTTTCTCTATTCATTAAAGCAATCATATTTTCAGATTTAAGTAGTTGTAAGAAGAAACATGAATATAACATAATGTAGCATATGAAAAGAAGTATAACAATAGTAAGAATAGTAAAATTAATGGCGTAAAATTTTATTTTACGAGACTGAACTTCTCCGCAATTATCTAAATTATATCATATTTGACGCTTAAACTTAGCTAGTTTTGTTTAACGCTATACGCTTAAAACGTATTTACAACCTAAGATTTATCTGTAATTTTAGAGAAAGAATTACCAACGGTAATTAATTAAATTTATTAAATAATTGAGAAAACATGGTAGCTACACTCACAAACATTTTTGACGCGTCAGAACTTCATCATATTTTTAATGCCTCCTTAGCCCGCATAGCCGGCATCTGTTTTTTGACAAATGTCTCGAAAATTGTCGAAATAATTGGCTTATATTTCGGTATCATTAGAAAGGTGAGATATTTTTATTTACGTTGAGGCCAAATTTTTTGAGCAGGTAATACCTCTTTCATTCTTTCTTAAAGTCAAGGAAATGATTTCCTCAGTCCACTACCTTCCTTTCGAAACTAAAAAAACTTTCCAGATTAACAAATTTAATATGAAAAATGTTCATTTTTTAAATCATAAACGCGCAAATGGCGAGTTAATAGAGTTTAAGATCGCTATCTTATGGTTAGAAAAGAGAGACTCCAGGTCTTCGAGGGTTAATGAGATGGCTAATAAGTCCAGCAACGAGTATCAGATAATTTTATCCTACGGTTTAGAAACGCGATTATAAAAATGTTTGAAGAACACAGATACTTTTTATTGATTTCCCATTATTTCTATCGAAAAATATTACCCTCTACTTACTTTCTACTACTAAATTCTAACTTAATAATTTGCACTACTCAAGGTAAGATATATACATTCGTCGATAAAGTATAGATACAAACATATTAGCGGTCCAGGTCGGAGCTCAAAACTCGAAAGACGTTGGCTAACCTGTGCCGTCTATGGTGACTATAAGAATTTGTAAGTGCACCAAGTTCATTTCTTTCTTGTTTGTCGAGTGGGACCAAATAATGTCCGTGCTCTCGACGTTGTATATGCCAGTGTACATATATGAAATGCGCACAGGAGGGCTCACATGTTTTCCTTCACAACCCATTATTCTCCAACAATACCTTTAAATAGTCGCTTGTACACTGAAATTACATCATTTAAACAGCTACCGCGCAGTCAGTCATTTGCCAAACAGTGCAAAGCGATTGGTTAATTTAATTTAAAGAAGACGAGTCGTAAAATGCGCCGTGGCGATGCCAGCCTCGACCAAATGGAGCGAGGGGATCTCCGGTCGGGACTGAGAGAAAGAGAGCCACTCCGCTTGTCATTTTTTGTGTTAATGTCTTCGCTCTCCTGAGTGTAAAGGGCCTCCACCTCTATGCCGTGCATAAATGCTCTTTTTTCAACTCTTTCCCGCGAGTCGGGACACGCCTCGTGATTTTCGTTTCATTGTGGAGATGCGATCGCTCGAGGGGAGGGGGGGGAGGGGGTCGGCTATGTTAGTTTGAGTTGGTTGGTCGGCTGGGTTGGCTCAGAGCGGACGCCAGCGGGGTGAGTGCGAGTGGAAAACCAGTTCCACCGCTGATGTGTCATTGCCCAAGCGATATAGATGCGTGGAGAGAGATAATTCATTTCGCCGGACGTGAAAATGCTTTGTATCCGAGTGTATTTGGGGAAGTATATTTTTCCAGAGCACTCCACTCACTCTCCAAAGCCAAGAGGTAATAACTCACTCACTCTTGTATTCCTCTGACCGGTACTACTACTAGACCCCCTAAACGTTTCTTTCGTGGTTTGAAAAATATTCGTGGAGATTTTCCCCCGTGAATGAATAGCTCTAACGTAGAGCCAAAAGATAAACATCCTGTTATTTTAATTACATGACCAAAACGTCGCATTTAAACTACCTTGTAAATTTAAACGTCAAATGCGCACTTAGAAATTAAGGCTTTACTTTCCACAGTTCATTTGTAAATACTCTACAATGAAGGTTGCAGAGCAAACATTGATCGGCAACACAAAGCTAAGAGCTTAATGGAAGTATGTTCAGAGATGAACGAGGCTATTACATGACAGGAGTTTGTATATAACACGAACTTTACATAATCCCAAGCACTTCCAATGACTGTCTTAACAGGTCGACATCGTTTATATCATTAATATAATACCAAATACCCAATCTTCTCCCACTTTGTGGTGATGAATGACGCTCAATTGTAATTCTGGTATTAAAATACCACAGTTGTACTGGTTGACGCGACGTCCAGGTTGTACCTTCAACTATTATGGCCACTACTGACTACTAACGAATATTACAAGCACACCAAGTTATCGGCTGAATTTTCAGGAAAATTTTCCAAAATAAATAGATTAAAAATAAAATATAATAGGTAACTAACGAATACAAATGCCAACATTCCGCTAACAATAATTCATAAAACCTAATTGGATAAGTGATAAACCTACAAAACCTTTTCCCCGTGAACACCTGAGAAATTCAGAACGTTAGTTAATTTCAGCGGAGATATATACACTAAGTCTACCTACCACCTTTTATTATTATTTAGAATCACATAAATTTTAATGGCAGGTATAGAGGTTCCATTCCTTTTCAACGAGTTGATTTTCGATCGCTTCTTTGCACATTTTTTTACAGATTTTATACTTCGTAATGATTAGTTATAGCGAGATATCACCACACGAATAATTCTAAAAATTTGAATCCATTCGAAAGAAAAATATCTCATATTTCTAAAGGTACCAAAATATTTGACACTCAGTGCATTACTTTTCGAGATATTTGCAAAAAGAATATATGCCATTTTCTGCGGCATATGGTACGACTATGTGCTACTGAGAGACAATTCTAAAAATGAGACACTTCTAACGCACGGATCGCGTCAGAAATGTAGCGATGTGTAGTTCGTATGTTTTCTCAATTATTTTTATAGCATTACAGCAAAAACCTTCGGTAAATGTGCATATTTAGTTGTTGTGCATAAAATGTTTATAAAAAAATTCTTTTATGCCAATAATATATCTATATCTAGTTCATGCTTCTAACAAATCCCTCAATTTTATATTAAAATTGGAAATGGTCTCTTTTGTGTCTATAAACAAATCATGATCATCTAGGTATGTACCTAATGATGCAATGGGTGCAAATATGGCGGGTTCCGCTATGAATACCATTATATAATTGAGAGAGTATTAGAGAAATAAAAGAGAGAGATGTCTGCAGCAGGCACATAAGGACTAGGAGAGAAAAGAGAGACGCAAGATGGGTGCAATTATTCACGCCACGTTTATGGTAGCATTTTGCAATCCGCGTGCGGGTCATCGTGCCAGCAAAGACCAGGAGTAGGCGTGAGGAGCGTCAACAACAACAACAAACACGCTCTAATACCGGATCCCTCCTCCTCCCACTGTCTCTCTCTACCCTCCCTTCTTACATCGACGGATACGAACCCTGAACAGACTCGCCCCCCCTCGAGCTTCCGATCCGAAAAACGCCTCCATTTCCATTCTCTCTCGTCCCTATTTGGTATCTTTTTATTTCCCAAATCCTCCCCCTTTTTACTCCCTCAAAATCCTCCCCCTCCACTCCCAGGACAAACTCACGGCTCCCTTTCCCCCTCCCTCCCCCCCAAACCCCTCCGGGCTAAACACTGTCCCTCTCGAAAACTCCTCCTACCCCACCACCTCCCACCCTCCCCCCTCCCGGCAAACAAGGGAGGACAGCGGCCAATCGGTCGTCCTTTTCATGTCCCCGTTTTCCCTAAAACCCTAAACCCCCCCTCCGCCCTCTCCCCGACCAACAGCCAAAACACTCCGACACAGACCCCATCCCTCCTTTGGCCTCCCAGTGGGATAACAGAGGCGACACTTCACACGGATTCCGCACTGGAAGGTATCCGAGCGAAACTGAGAGGGTGGCACACTCGCACACAACACACTCCTTCATTCTCTCTCTCTTTCTCTCTCAATCCTACTCGCTCCCGCGTTTGAAAAGGAGGGATAAAGATAAAGAGAGATGGAGGGAGCGGACGGATTTTCCCCCATCCCTCCTGACCTCCTGTAGTCCCCTTCTCAAGCTCTTTCACATTCCCGCGGCTTCTTTTCGAGAGAGATCCCTGAGGGATTCCCTTAAGGAAGTGGTGTCGCGCGCAAAGGGGAAGTTGAATGCGATCCGTTTTTTGGAAGAAGCGGTCCTTAATACGTCGATTTTGCTGGAATTTAACTACTATGATGCTTTTGAGAGCATGGAACAAATCGCACAAACACCGATTTGCATAGAATATTTAGTCACAAGATACTATTTCATGGTTAACTTTATTGAACATATTGAGGAAGACAAGCAAATAAAACTGCGCAATCACACAATTACAAAATATTACGAACTAACATGGTTTCTCTATAGTATAGAAACATCAGATCTCTGACAGTAGAGTAGGTTGCTACAATGAGTACTAAGTACAGTAGGTACGTATAATAAGCTAGATACGGCGCTACTAAGTAGTAAACAGACAAGTACCTGGCAACGCGGTGCTAAGGCGACACTGCGGTCGTGCTCAACATGTTGTAATTGTGGAATTGAATAGTTAAATTATTAGCCTTCAATTTAACATTTAGTACGATGCATCCACACACTTTTACTTAGGGAGAATGAGCATTCAGTTCACCTACTGATATTGAAAGATAATATTTCTTAAATTGAAAGATAATTTCAATCAGATTAGAGATAAAAATATCTGTCCCAATCATTCAGTCGGCAAGCACTTCAATAGACTTCCTGGTTCAAATAATGCAATATAACAACTGACTTTCCATGCAAGACAAGCAGTTATCATTCTAGAGCCGCGCAGAAAAGGAATACATATTCTAAGGAAAGAAATTGTAAAATTGGCGTGAGAAAGCCTACTATCGGTGAGCTTGCAGTGTCTCCTTGAGAAATTCCAAAAAAACTCAAATTTTGTTTCTTGTGCTACTCCGAACACAGAGAGTATTAGACAAGTCCACTCGTAATATCCGTTACAATTTTTAAGTTAATTTAGGAGCGAGCTGTGGTCGAGTTCTCCTCCTAACCTCACTTACCCCTCGTACTTCTTCCCTTCCATTTGTATCGCTCGCACAAGAGAGAGACTAAAAGAAATTCGGAATCCAGATCAGGCGCGTCATTGCGCCAATGCCACCAGGCGAGCGGAAAAGGAGAAAGAGGGCGGATTCAATAGAGGAGCTTCGGTGAAGAGAATGAGAGCGAGCTTGTCTGTAGCATTGAGTGGAGAGAGTAAGAGGGTTCATTGGGACGAGTGGGAGCGAGGGAGGGATGGAGTTTTATAAAAGAGGGCGTGGAGTTTCGGGGTGAGAGGGAGGACACCAAGCCACCCGCCGCTTGCCACGTAATGAGAAAGAAGCCGCCAGCCCAACAGGGGCAAGGGGCGGAGGGGAAGGGGCAAGAACTTCACCGCGGGACGCCGGATCAGACTCACGGGCCACTGGGCGAGCATCCATCGACCAGGGTGGAGGAGAGTGGGCCCTCTTCGGTGCAATGGGCTACTTTCGCATTTCAATTCTAAACATCGGAGGACAATGAGAATGGCACATAGCCAGGTGCGTCAATGCATCGAATTCGCGAAAAGACGGCATGTCATTTAATGCGAGGGCCCCAGGTGTATCCACAGGGATGGTTATTTGAGAGCGAAAATAAAAAGTATACGACACATTTCTGTTCACTTAATGATTTACTTTAGAAAGAGTAGTTGTAGAGATTACGAAATAATGAAATGCTTATTTACAACTATGCTAGGGAAAATCAGCAAAAAGAAAAGCAGAAAGAGCGCTTTCAATAAGGTATGAGATTTTAGTCATTCAATTTTAAATGATAGTCTGTGGTATACCGAAGACTGTTTGGCCCCCAAATATGCACGACAGAATGACCATGGTGGTATGTAGATGAGAAACGCAGTCGATTCCACATTTTAATGGATAACATTAAAAGCATACAAAAAAGGAAGCACTTTAATTTCCCAAGATATTCTATGAGGAGGAAACTCACTTATTTTACCTAAGCTTGTATTCATATCTGACCGTATCTCATAAGGCTCAAGGAATTCAATATGAACTTATAATTGGGTTGAACGAAACCGCGATATCTTTGACGATATATCATACTCTACCTTGCATCACAATGTTTGTAATTAGATTTGACTACACGCGAAACAATAGGTATATTCCCCACTGTATTGACATATCCCTTAATTACTACTTAATACCGCGGTTGACCTTGGAAATTGGACGTATGTAGAAATTAAACCCGTTAATAATATGGCAAAAATGTCACCCACGCATCTCGATGCAGTCCATAATCCACATTGATTCTCAAAAATTCTCATCAACTCTACGCAGTATTCCTCGAGGATATAAAGCCGACTCGGATAGCAATATGGCACAACTCCCAACCCACTGCCCCAGTCAAGTATAGTAACGGTGAGGAGAGAGCCCATGGGGCTCGAGGTGCATTGTGGGGGTGAGGAAGGATGAGACCCTTCCGCGGTGAGAGGTAGGATAGACAAATGCAGAGGGGGGGTAAGAGGCACAGGCCAAAGAGAGAATGGGATGAGGGGGAGTGGCCGAAAAAGAGAGATAGAAAGTTTTAACGTTTTTTTTCTCTCTCTCTTTCCTCCAAAAGGAAAAATCCATCTATTTTTGGCGACTGGCGAAGGAAGGCGCGGGGAAGGGAAACTGATGGCGGAGGAAGAGGCAGGTGGTGGCCGGCATGAAGAGGAGGTGCACGACGCCGCCCGCCACCGTGGCCGCCCCATCTGCAATTGTTGCCGCCCGGGCCCATTTCAAAATATGACCGATGAGCTCCGTGGAAGAGTTTGATCGATCGCCTCGTCTCCTTAGCAAATTGGCCGGGCTGGGTTAGAGGGGAGGGTGCGGGAAAGAGATTCCGCCAAGGAAGAGGCCGACGACGATCCACCGTTCCACACTCCATACAGAAAACGCTCCTCAAAAATATCAATTACCCGAAACGAAATTAGCATAGGGGAACGCGATGGAACACTCGGATACGATGATTTAAGTTTTTTGAATGCGAGAGCGAAAATAATTTCGCTTGTACCTGCCAGGAGAACCTACCTCGGTACTAATGCAGGCAAATTATGCTAACATTGACATGTGATAAAGGCATTCTTAAAAAACTCGTTTTCACCATCACCGACTGCCTCGAGATAAATTTTTAAGTATACATATCAAATTTAGGTAGTTTTAGGCCGCTTTCCGTTACGTCTAGAATTGAGTGCACAAAAATTCTATGACTTTGTATTTAATTACTAAAAATACAAACTTTAAAATTAAATAAGCTTCAGCTTCGAATTTAATAATGTCCAATGTATAATACGACATAGAGACACATTCCTGGAAAAAAACTCAGCATCAAGAGGAAAATTACAGCTAAAAGCTACTATCATGGAAATATGCATGAATGTCTTCTGGTCAAAAGACACTTGATAAATCAATTGATCAAATACATGTCTAGCGTTCTCTGTGTCGTTAATACTGAGGCGAACACGTTCACTTACGATGACAAACGACAAACTGCTCTTGGATTATGCACCTCCGTAGGTCAGATCTATCGCTAGCCGTAGTTGCCTCGTTAACAACACACCGGCCTAGCAACCCATAGGTTGCGGGTTCGTATCCTGCCTTAATCCTGAGACTAACAAAAAAGGATGTTGTTTTTCTCAGGATTAATGTCTTCGGTTAGACACTGCGATTAACCTTAGCAGTTGGATCACCTTATATCCAATTCTACTAAAACTATTCTACCTCTAAGTTCTTACAAAATTCGATAAAGATTAGTCACTGCAACCAAGAGCTCCTGTCTTCTACCAGTTCTCCATAGCTGCTTACCTGGGATAGTGGTTTCCATTACCTTTCACATAAAAGTTCTGTTTTCATTCAAGTCGCTAAGACCATGCCAGCAAAACAGTTCATTTTGTGCCACCCATTCTGTATTGTAATGATACCACTAGTACTACGTCCACTACCGGGAAAGAGGCATATTTGCCTTTTATACCATTGACTACAAGTTCTAGTACTCAGTTCTATTTCCCGCATGCTCTTTTCTGCAGCTCTCTACCCTGGTTAAATCTTCCAGCATGTAACTCGGGACGTAAGATAACACGCGTGACTCGGGTGGGTGGTGGGTGTCGTACACCGTGTGGGTGGCAACTTCGTCGGCCGTATCAGGGGCGGCTGCAGCCAGGAAGGCGGTACCCCTAGTGGAGCAGCTTTTTACGAAGGTGAAAAGGTGGGCGGGTGGGATGGTTGTGAAGGGGGAAGCAGAACGGCAAGCAAGCAGGCACATGGACACGAATGCAATCACCAGAGCAGAAGACCCTCAGAGGCAGGCTCTTTTTTCATACACACACACACACACATATAGGTAGGTACACACATCCATCCTCTCCAACCCTCGAACCCTTTCACTTTTTCACGCCAACCCCCTTCTCTCTCTTTCCTTCTCTTTCCCGCTACATTTTCTCTTTCATCTTTCCCTCCTGCCCCCTGGATTTCCTTCGCGTGGCTACTCAAAAAAAGGCTCCAAAGTATCCTTCACGCATCTTCTCTCCTCCGCGCGCCCGTCGCCGCGTTTTTTTAACTCTACGTCCAGAATCGGAACTCTTCCCCCCTTAACGCTACTTGCCGAAGACTTGCGGAAAACTCTTTTGAGCTACCCCCCTCCCCCCCTACTAATCGCTCCTGGGGGTGACTTTTTTCCAACGAATGAAGGTGAGCGAGTAACCCAAGTCTATCTAGGATTTCGCCCGCGGAAAACATTGAGTAGCACATGAACATTTTTTAAACCCTTTACCTCACACTTAAATGCACTTTCTATCCGATAAATTATAAACATAAAGACAGAACGAGACTCAAAATATATATACTTTTAATTAAATTTAAGGATTCAACCGAAAATGGTTTCAATAACTTGCGCCATTTTGAAGATGCATCTCAAGTTTTCCAAACCATTATTCAGATATATTTAAAAGTATTGCATATTGAGCTTCGTTCTTTTATATTGTCGACACAAACTTTCAAACATGTTACATAATAATCATTTATTTACTCGCAACGTTCTGGAGACATTGTATCTATAATCAATTTCATGCATGTACTGATATGAATGAATGCATGCAAGGAATAGGAGTTACCAACTAGATGAGAAAAAGGAAATGTTTACTTCCCCAACACAACAGGAATCAACCAAATTTCTCGCTAAATCGGTGATTAATTAATAAGCCACAGAGCGAGAGATATACATAACCTTGCGGATACCCCAGGAGCTAGTGCCTCTCCCTAAGCCACTTACGTTTTCCTTATCAACCACATAAGCTAAGATGTGGTTTTACCATGGATTTGAATCCATGTCACTCTTACCGATAACTCAACGCTCTACTACCATTCCAAATAATAAGGGCCCTAAGATCAAAGACTTGTTGTTCAGGTGCTATCATGCTATATTGATAAAATAGAATCCTGAGCTTCACATATACTACGGAACAGACGGATTTAAAGTATTTTCTTACTTACGCCCATATTTATCCAAGTAGTGAGTAGAGAAGTTCAACACGCTCATGTCAATGGGATGGGGCCGCATTCCTAACCAGAAACTTCTTTACCGGAAAACATTCACGTTACTCCAACTTTCCGCGTATTTCAGCTGGACATCTTCAAAAGCTACATAAAGGTTAAAACCTTATAGGTTAGCCTTAAAGGTTAGGAATCGATTAGAGAAATATTTCAAGTATCCGGATAAGTGTATGTACCCGACCGTGAAATTCTCGTCACATTTTTTTTCTCTTCACCAGTGAATATCGCTGAGAAACGGTACGAGCCTGAAGTTGATTATGATACTCGCGTCCACGTCTCACATCAAACTGTCTGGTAAGAGGGTCAAACTGTGGACAAAACGGGTTTGGTTCTCTCTTGAGTTAACAACGATAAATATCCTCCTCTTACAAGCCCCCCTACGGTGAACGAGGCCCTCCTAACCAGTGTAAACACACATATTCGGCACAGCGTGCAAGCCAATAAATATGGATGAAACTCGCAAGTGACGCTGAATGTTCTCCGACGCTGATCCGACGGTATGTAGTTCTTCGTGGAACCTTAACGCCCGTATTTATGACCAGTTTTTCCCTCACCCTCGCAAAACATTCACAGCTCTCTTCACTCGCTCTTCCACAGGCGAGGACATACAGTGAAATTCTTTTACCTTCCTATCGCACGAATTCCTAGATAATAAAATTCCACGATTACTGAGTCACAAAGTGAGAAGGAATAGAAGAAAATCAGTAAATGTAATCTTCAGGTATTATAAGGAGTCTTTTATGTATTAACCGAAATAATCTCGGAGAGTGAGACAATTCTCGCATCGTTTACACCAATTTGGCAGGTCACTGAATAACAGTAGTAGATATATGCACGACATTATCGTCATCAATTTCCGATATTGGTCTTTGAATACTGTCAATACAATCGTTCAGAAAAAATTTTAACAATTCAGGAGCGCAATATTAAGCCTCCACGACAGGAAAAACAAGATATTTTTCAGAGTTATCTCCAACAGTATGATCCCCAGAAGTTCGTCAGCATAAAGTGTGGAACTAACGGCTTGCGAACACGCACGAGAGCAAGAAAATGTTTATTCGCGACGACATTTATTTCCCTCCTTTGGTGTCTTCAAAGCAATGGGCGTTACCCTAGGTAAGAGTAGAGTTTAAGGTGCAGGACATGACAGTAGTGCCTGGATGGAGGGGAGAGGAGAGGGAGACAGGAGGGTCTCCCTTTCCTAGAAACCCCACGGGAAGGTTGTCGGAAGCGGGTTAAGGGGACCTTACAACACGATGATTTAGGTAGGCACTCACCTTGTTTCGTTCGTACAAAATTACTGGGCGGGGAATCACCGAAGGTTTAGTCCTGATGTGGCGGGAGCAAAGGGGAGGGGGAAGAGGAGCAAGCGACGAGGGGGAAGTCAGGGCGGAGGAGTGTGCGGAGCCCCGTGAAAGAGGTGGGGCGAGGAGGGCACCACTGCGTGCCCGGGAGTCTAGAAAAATGGGGGACGATATATAGGGAGATATGTTATGAGTGGTTATGCTACCTTTTTTTACATACATATATACATTTCGCCCTCTGCGGTTTGCAATAGAGGGAAGAGGCATTAGCATAGAGGTCACTCCTCACCCTCCCACCCACTACGGACTTCACAACTACCTACATCCCAACCTCTCTCTATCTCTTCAAACCCTGCCCCTTGATCCGGAATGAGTATTATAACGCGTCGGCGAGAGAGGGAAGTAGGAAAGAGCAGGAGAGAGAGATAAGGTGGGACGGAAGGGGGAGGGGATAAAAGGTCGGGCGGCCCATAAAGAGAGAGAAGAGTGCAGCATTTATACAAAATAGAAAAAAAATTCGAGCGGAAGAAATCTTCCCTGTCATCCGTTCGCAGCCTCCTCCTCCTATCTCTCTACCTTCCTAGCTCAGTGCCCCCTCCCCCCCCCCCAAACAATCTCTTACCCTGCCGCCCTGCGTGTGTAGCCAGGAGAGGAGAGATACAGTTTGTATGTGTGCGAGTGTGTGTTACAGGACATGATTTCTGTTAGACTGGAAGAGAGAGAGAGAGAATGGAAGTGAAAGAGGGGAGATGAGGAGGTAGAGGTCTCTGCCCGGCGAAAGAGATTCGGTGCAAAGCGGAGCACGCAAGCGTGATAAAAGGTGAAGAGGGAGTGAGTGAGAGAGGACGCGCAGCGATGGGAACAAGGGGAGTGAGAGATGGCTCCCGTTCAACAATGAGAAAGATGAGAAAGAGCGAAGGAGGCTGCTGTTGGCCGACCGACCGCATTGCGGTATTGCCGAAGGAATCCCCCAGCCTCCCGTCGACGACGCGCTCAGAGTTCGCGTTCCTATGCCTCTCAAATAGCCGTCCACTCTCTCGTACTACACGCTCTTGTGCTTTCTTGGCCATATTGAAACTTTTGCGTCCCACTTCCGCACGATTCTCCCTTAAAATCAGTGGCACATCTCATGCAGAAAGGAATAGTTCGAAAAAAACTATATGTTTTTACTTGTTCAATGATATGCCATCAGGGCAGAAGAGTTTCCTCATTCCAGAAGTCCTTTGCCGCTCGAATCAAGTTTATCGACACCACCATGAGAATAAATGGTACTTTTAATCCCTTATACGGGGATAGCTTACGGCTTCTCTGCGCTGCAGTCTCCCGAGCTAAGATACATCTTTTTTGATATGATGAAAGTCATTCCAAAGCACAAGCCTAATGCAAAACATTTTGAGAGCATGGTTTGCACCAACTCAGAGAAAATAAAGTCTAATCAGTGACGTATTAACACACTTGGGGGCCTGTAGACAGTATGTACAAGCAAAGGGGCGCACGTTAATAAACAAGTCGCAAGAGAAGAAAGGGGAATAAAATTCTAAGGCCCATTCGGGACCCAAGGCAACTGCCTACTTTGCCTTATAGGTAATCCGGCACAGAGTCTAACCATGTACATACCTACCTCAAAGTAACAACAGCTTCAAAAAACCAAGGAAACATTCGTTATCAAATCTTGACCACTAACCACGTTAGTTCCGCAGTCAAATCCTAAAATGGGTAATTATTCACGAAAAAGGCAATAGTACCTAAAACAATTTCATTCAGTTATGCAAGAAAAGGTCAGAATCTTCAAAATTCAACTAACATGATACAGACGATGGCAAAAACCACGTAGATCTCAGTCACACACTCTGTAAAAATAATACAAGAAAATATAGAAACTCATTCCCGCTCGTTGGCCGTTTTACAACCAGATCACTCCCTGTGCCTTAGCGAGCTTTCTTCTCAGAGTTCGCCATCGAAATACACGTGCTTCGCCAACTTTTCATAAAACTTGGCCTCTTCGAAGGCGAGGATCGCTTGGGGACACTCTCCCACGCCATCACCCGCCTTACCAAACACATTGCCGCCGTTATCACAACCCTGTTACTTTCCAGGCGCTTAATTCATTGCGCCTTCATTTCATCCGACGCGATTCGCGAGTGAGATACCAATGGAATTTATTTCTCGCGGGATCGAACCCTCCGATGACCCCTTACCCCGGGGCAACCGGCAAAGAATTTCTCTCCTAAACCCCCGAAAATAAAAAAGTCCCCACTGGCACGGAGCGAAGCGTCCCATACCTCACTCCGAAGAGGAACAATGATAAGAGACACTCACACTTACTCGCGGCCTTGGGCCGATGAATTTTCACCCGGCTGCGATTACCCGCGACTTCTCGCACTAACTCTTGCCCGCGCCGACCTAATCTCCTCCTGAAGTCATTTCTCTCTCACCCGCGAACTGAGACCCCCTTCTCTCCCCCCTTTCCCCCCTCCCTCCGCCCCCAACGGGGGCACGGTCGACTTCAACAGATACGCACCCACGGAAGGGACAACCGAAAGGATTGTCACATGCGCCTTTGTTTTGCCATTTTTTCGGTACCCTGTCCGGCAAACAAGAAAGATCATCTGGGGACGAGGGGGATGCCTGGGAGTGGGGATCGCCGCGCGCACTGCCCCTTTTGGTCCGTTCCGTGGGCCGGCCCTGCTCCTTTCCCCGCGTCCCTTAATGGGAGACTCGCGTAATAAAATGGAAGTAATGAAATGGAGGAGGGAGGGCGTGAGCCATTGTGAGGAGCACGTACGATTCCGACCCCTCCCCCCTGGCAAAGAGAGAGAAGAGGGTTGCCTGGTGATGGAGAGGGAAGAGAGGAAAGGTGCGCGTGTGATACGAGGCGTCTCATGCGGTCTCCAGATGGATGCTCTGTAAAAGGATTTTATTCTTTCCCTTATCCCCTGATTTATTCGGCTGTCGCGAGAGTACGACCCGCCAAACCTGAGCTTCCCTTAAAACTTTCCTCTCACCAAACCTTTGTTTCGTGCCATGAGTATGGCTAACGCTATCAGGTAGTGAAGAAGTTGTTTAACCCGACCATACTTGTCTATCCATGCCACAGATATCAGAGTGAATGTAAACTCTTACGCTCTATCATGATTCTCCATAGTGACTCTACCATAAAACATTAGCGATCGACGTTTGTGTACGACAGCAAAACTGCAGCCACATATATCATAGCTTCCTAAAGTTACTCCCCACTCGAAGAGGTAAAATGAATCGAGAATTCCCCTAACAAAAGGAAACTAACAAACGGTTTTAAGAGAAATTATGAAGAAATGGGCTGAGTACAAAAAGAGCACGGGGAAGGGCTTCAAATAACGCTCAGCCTCCACGAATAGAACGTATAAAATAGTTCGGCCAAAAACTACTTCACAGAACATCAACCTTACTAACGAATATGTGATTTCTAAGCTCTTTGCAGTGAACAGACGATACTGATCTAGGAGGCTACTGGGGAGATACCCGAATATCTGGTTAATGATGTGAATCTGATGGACCGTCCATTAATAAAGAGCCGTTATTTCGTGAGCACGTCAAACATATAACCTAAGTATCGCATAAATTCTAATGACCCCGTAGATTTCACTTCTTTTAGATATATTTGGTCCAGCCAAAACTTTGCAGGCAAAATGTCAATTTTGAAACTCAAAGAAAGGAATTCACAAACCAGGTAAGTGATAGTTGAGGCCAAAACTTTGAGGAACTCCATTGTAAATTTTTAAAACTTCGTAACAAAGACTTGGCGATCTACATAATGGATTTATTACTTCAACGACTTTCGCTAACCCTTAAGCATTTTGAAAAAATGACTCTAAGGATGCTACAGCGTAGCGAAACAACATGGAGTAGTGAATTTATTATTCTCTGGGACACAATATCTTTCAATTTGAAGTTTCCTTAATTTTAAAGCCCAGATCATTTAAGATATTAGGAGAGTATATTAACCCTGGCTGTAAACAATGAATTACGTTTAGACTCCATGGAAACTACTCGAAAAGAACTCAGTGACGTCAACGCCAGTGGCGTAGCAAGGGGGTGATCCCGCATGGTCTGGACCCCCCTCCCCGAAAACCATAAACACTGTATTCGTTTAGGAATTATCACATCAAAATTGAAAAAAATTGACTGTCACACATCAGTCGCAGTTGGAATGCAAATGCTTAATTCAAAATTTTTCTCTTGATTTCCAAAGTTTTTTCCGCTGGATCCCCACCCCATCCGGTTAAACTTTAAATGGACACCCCCTGAAACGAAATCTTGGCTTCGTCACTACTCGACGTTGTAGAGACATTCGGAGATGGTCCCACGCATCTCGTGCGTTGACGTTTGCGTATTGCCGCGTTACACTTACTGCGGTGGAGAGTTAAGACTGTGTTTCACGGCACAGAGGCAGAGGAGAGTGAGGAGACGATTTGGCGCGAGAGGGAAAGAGCGGGGGAGAAAATCGTGAGAGAAAACAAATGATAAATTTGTAAAAAAAATATACTCGCGAAAAGGTGCGGAGGAAGAAGAGGAGGAGAGGCGTCGGCAGCAGTCCATCCGTCGTCTCCTTCCCCTTCATTCGTTCCCCGGCGGGCACATAATTTTTTTATTCTTTCGGGTACTATCGTGCGACAAGAGGACTGCCGGTCGCTCCTTCGCATACGCCTAGGGGGATAATGAGGACGAGGAGACGGGAAGGGATCATGGGAGGGAGGGGTGTGTCAGGGAAGGGGTGGAGGGAGAGCGAGTACGGAACTTTTTAGGACGTTAGCGTCCTGAAGGTAGAGGGAGAGAGAGCGGGTACTTCACGCCTCTGCGAAGGAGTGATGATGGCTGGCCCGCCTAGAAGGGACAACCCCAAAGCGTTGGCCACGGAACAACATTTAACGTTTAACACGTACGTAGGTACACATGGAGAGAGAAAGGGACAAACGAAATGTCCATATGCTGCGCAAGCACTTCGCGGAGTCCTTTGCTCTGCGGGCTTAGAATGTTTGAGATGGACACCGACTGTGTCTACTCTGTCGTCAGTCCTTCCGCGGAAACTGCCTTCGAAGACACGTTTTGCGCGCTCCATTAATACCCAGCCAACCGCGCGAGAATGAAGTCCACGGTGCCTATGCAATGTGTGGAGGCGAGGAAGACCAGGAACTTGAGTGTGTTCAAAGCGGTCCATCGCGTTTATTAGCATTCAGATGGAAGTAATCAGGGCAGAATAAACTCCTAAGCCATGCATTTCAGACGTTTATCAGAAAAATTCTTAGCGAAAAACTTGTGGGAGACTCGTAGCTTGAGTATGTCATGTTCATCGCGTTCATTTGCGATTACAGAGATTAATGCGAAAAACTCGCTGAGAGCTCCGGAGAAACATCACTAAAATTAGGGATTCCTGACGCACAGATCTCGTCAGGTGTACAACGGTGTGTGGTTTGTACGCTTCCTCAATTATTAAAAAAATAAAACTAATCACCATATTAATTTTTATGAAACGGCTTAAAAAAACTCGGTTGTGAGGGCGTTTTCTGTGCACGGCCTGATACAAATGAGTGAAAGTCTAAAATATAAACATTTATGTAACCAATGAGAAGTTCAGTCATAAGGACAAAGTTTATTTGTCATTAATACAACGCAAATAGACTTAATCATTCTGAAAACTGCTTAAATTTTAGAGTTAAATTGGAATATGATCTCTAACGTGGATTGAGAAAAATCTCGCTTAGAAAAAAGCTGAAGACCGATACACGCAAAAGGGATTGAAAAAAAAATTAGATGGATGACTAACGGGAGGAAGCGCGGAATGGGGGGTGAGAGAACCTTTTTAAAAACGGGGGTGTGAGTTGTTGGCCCAGTTGGGAAAAAGAGGTGGGCTGGGGGAGGAGTGAGGGGAAAAATAAAAGGAGTCGAGGGGAATGTGAAAAGGGTGGGACTATTTCATGTTGACTCCGACGAGAGAGAGAGAGAAGAATGAGTGGTACAGGAAAGAGCATTTGTTTGAATTGTGGTTTTGGGAGAGCGGGGGACCCACGGGGACGACAAAACCCGGTCCGGAAAAGAGGAGAACGGGTGGGGAGGGGGGCAGGGAAGGATAGGGGCGGGATACGTTTGCAATGCAGTTGAACCAACGAGCGGAAGAGAGGGATGTGAAACGCGTACGTATGTATGTACGAAAGGAAGGGTAAATGCGAGGACAAAAAGCGAGACGGAAGAGACAGAGAAATGGGTTTTTAAGAGTTCACACCACCAACACTTACACACACCCCTATCCACCTCTTCTCCCCCCCACAAACCTCAAATCCCTCTTGGCTCTCGTATTTATTCAACTTTTCCACTTCCGCTGAGCTCAGCCGATTATTCGCAGCCTCGTCACGATTCTGGAGCGGCTGCTAGGTAATCAACGGTTTCTTTTATTCCTCTACACGCCTCGTGTGATATTGGACTGCTCGGTGGAAAAAAATGGAAAAGATTAATCCCTTTTCGCTACTTCGGGAATTAAATATATATTTATATATTCGGGTATGATTTCCCCCTTAAAAATGCGTGGCAATGCCGAAATGTATCCCACTCATGGTCAATGGATTCGTCGATATCCACAAAAATTATTGCCACTGGATATCCTCCGCAGCCGACGGAAAAAATATATATACATACAAAGGATTAAATTGGCACATTTCTCACGTTTACGGTCGCTATCGAAAGTGGGCAAAAATTTTCCAACTCCGTGAATCTTAAAATAGTCAATACTTCAAAACTTTTGTTGAAAATTGAAATGCTAATTTGGTTTATCTCAGGGTTCTCCGGGTGAATGACGTAACTTGCCATATTTGGATCATTCCTCAAAGGTGATAAATACATTTGCAAGTCCCCTAAGTTAGTGCTATTTAAATGAAAAGGAAAGATTTAAAATTTCTACAAAGCGGAATCAAGGCAAGGAACACTTGTTACCCCACGTCATTCCTTACAGTAAGCATACCTACTCCGCAAGTGCAAATAGCGAGTTATCGTAAACTGAGTCGCAGCTTTGAAAAACGACCCCCTATAGAATCGGCGACTCAAAACCACCCCTGCAAGTAGATTGGTGATTGGAAAGGGCGTTTGAGTCGCAACAATGCATTTCCGGATTCTAAGGTTACACAGCCGTTTCTCGTCACTCCCGAGGCACTTAACGGTATTTAGGTATGCTTCTCTCCCTTGGCTCATCTTCACATTGCAACAACTGGAGGCAACAACTGGAGCGGTGCAGCAAAGCAATTTGTGGGGACATAAACCCGAGGGGCCAACATTTTCACGGGCAAAATGTGGAGCGAAAGGAAAGCATCCGCCAATATTCTCTTTGTCGGTGGCCTTGCCGCCCATATGCACGGGCACTTCGCTCAAATTTCAGAGCAATAACGGAACCGAAGAGACGTTTTATGACATGGGTTATCGGCAATTCCTAACCCTGCAGACCGCTCCGACTTAACTCAAGACCATTGAGGACAACCTCAAATTACTAGCAGAATATTAACCAGTTACTTCCCAATCGAATGACGAGAAACAATCTAGTTCACAGAATGGATCCCGTTCGTATTACCGCTAAAGTCTATGATATAGAGTTCATTTCTAAGGGGAATTACATACTTAGTAGCAAGAAAATACCCCCGTTTTAAATTTCAAAGTTAGAATTGTAACATACGCCTGCATGCAATTTAATTGAAATAAGAACAATCAGGCGGTGAAAATATTTAATAGCAAGAGAATACCCCCATTTTAAACGAATTCATAATGTTTAAATACGCTTACACGCCATTAAATTATTCCTAAGAGCAATCTGGCGGTGAAAATATCCCTCAAACATTCCGGAATGATACATAAATAATACGAATTTATCCAGAAAAGACGAACGAAGGAGGCTGGAAGCATTTGATTTATGGTGTTATAAGAGGCTAATGAAAATTCGTTGGACAGATAAGATCTCCAACGATGAGGTCTTTCAAAATATCCAAGAACATCGTACACTTTGGAAGAGCCTGAAACGGAGAAGAGATGAATGGATTGGACACATCATACGGCACGAGGACTGGCTTACGACCATAATAGAGAGGGTACTATTCCCGGAAAAATCGTATAGGCCGACCAAGACTGACATACATCAGACAAATAATACAAGACGTCGGCTGCACATCCTATGCCGTAATGAAAAGATAAGCAAAGAATAGAGACCTATGGAGGAATGCGATAGCTGCCAATCAGCCTGAGGGCTGATAACCACCGACGAAGATCCAGAAAAATATGTTTCCCTAAGGTCATTAAAATATTTGCCTGGTTTTAGAGATTAATATGAAAGCTAAGATGGTTTGCTAAAGTAACATTTCACTCCTCCATAATAATTTTTCATTCTTGCAAGTGAAAGAGATTAAAAGATTTCGCACACAGAATGACTAATGCCTACGTCATTTAAACGCAGTATTAACTACTCTCCTGTTAGAAATGATTTTATTTAACAACAAAAATATTTTTAAAAACTTCTAAGTCCGAATAGTTATTAATATCTCTCCTCTTCCATTATAAAATGCGCAAAATTCTTTCAGGAACCCGGTGAAATTTTGATTTCCCGATACTTAGTGTCACTAAAAATGGAAAACTATTCACCAATTTGTCCATTTGTCTGTCGACAACAAACCGAAAAAGTACGACTTCCATCATTAAAATTTGCGAATTCATATCAAAATGGCACTCGATAATTTGGTCCGAAGAGGAAAGCGAAGTTGTCGGAAACTGTCGGACAAGGGTTGTTCCGGAGGGGCCCGGAGACATTAAGGCGAGCCTTTCCGTCCAATCGCCCCACTTTCACCTCACTCGGAGTCCCTTAGGGTGCGCTCACACACACAAACATAGGTAGTGGGTACATTACTTTTTTTAACGGGATGCGGACACATAAAAACGACCAACAAGGACTTTTTCGTGAGAATCGCACATATGAGCACAGAGAAGGGGAAGATCGAAAAGGCAAACAAGTCGATTGAAATAAACACACCCCTTGAAGGAAGGGTGTGTAACGGGAATGGTGGGCTAGCAGGAGTGGATAGAGGACAGGGAGTGAGGAAACTAAGAGGGTAAGAGAGGGTTTGAGGGGGGAGGGGGAGGGTTGGCGAGGCAAGCCAAGTATTTTTTTTCCTCGCATATTCTCTCTCTCTCTCGCGCCATCCCCAAAGAACCGATTTATTGCCGGAACGACCGTTGGATGTATCGAGGCACTTGGCACGCTCTGCATTCTACCTTTCTCCCTTCCTTGCATTATTCCCGTCTTAATGTATGCGACCTCATGGACTTTATAAATAAGAGGAAGATACATTGGAAAGCCGTCGGAAGGTGAAAATATATATCTATATGTGCACGATCGTGAAACCGCAACCGAGCACGTGTGGGATCTCCCGCAGAGTTGTTGCAAGGGCGTTTCCGTATTCGAATTATATTTCGGAGTGGGTCCGCATTTGACACTTTTAATGTGACGGGGACGGCTGCCACTGTGAGCCGAGGAGAAAGGAAATACATTCGCTTTTGCGGTCTCTACCACAACCAATGCTGGGTCGTGGAAAATGACACCCTGAAAATAAAAGGTCCACCTCCCTCTATCTAAATTCTTTGCTAAGATTATTTCTCTCTTTCTCCACTAAACAGATTACTAAACCTCACAAAAATCGAATTTAATCACGATTTTCTAGGTGCCAAGTAATTCACTACCGGGAATAAAATGATGCCTGTGAAAAAAATATTTACCGTTATTCGCAAGGAATATTATCACTTCTGTAGCCATCTAAAACAATATTATTTGGACAAAAATAGGCACCTCAACTATTTGCACCATTTAAAAAAACGTACCTGCATTCCGCAACGTATGGCAGAGCAAAAGGCAAGCGGAGAAGAGGGAAGAACAGGATGGATATATTCAATGAGAAGATAAAGAGGTAGGAATTATTAGGAACGGAATAAGGAACAAACTGAACGAATTGGTTTGTGCCGGTGAAACCGGCGTTTTGGTAAGGGTTCACTTTTTGGTGCATCCAAACCTTAATAAAATCCATGAATTCCACAAAATACTCTGAATGGATGATAAGAAGGGTTATATGTAGTTATTCGACAGTTTTAGGCTAGTTTTTTTCGGGTGTCATTATAAATGTAAATAAATTCCTGCTTCTTTCCATGCCTATTTAGCTAAGGAAAATTCACTGTTTTTTTTATATCTCCGATAGAACAGGCGTATCAGGTAAAATAGATTGGCTTAAAATAAATAGGAAGCGTGATAATGAAACTCGAGGGAATATGATTAGCCCTGTTGCAACATGTTTCCACCAAGAAATTCACAAGAGTTTCACTTACACGACAAAAACATTTAAACCATTATCTTTGCCCGAAAAAAGTAGGACAGCGAAAAGTCATTGTAAACTCTCAAAAAGGACACCACATGATATCATTTACAGCGACCCTAACAACCCCAGGCAGACTCCTTCTCTTTCATTATCCCCCCCCATTGGAAACCCTCCCCTGGAGAATAATTCCGTTTGAAAAAAGTTTCCGGGCCCAATCCGCATTTGCGCAATTCCCACACTCACTCCGACAAGTCCCGACTCTCCCGGGATCAGACACACAAGAGACGAGAGCCGGCCCGACCGGCATTATAAGGCCCCTTGCAAACAACCCGACCCCTTGTGCGAGAACCCAGAGTCGGCGTTCACACACACATACAACGCAGACTTCCAAACACACAACACAACAGTAGAACACAGACGCGCAAGTGTCTTTTTTCCCCGACTGCCATTATGCGCGAGGCGCCGAGGTTGAAGTGCAATCAACGTTCGCACACTTCCTCCCGAAAAAGAGGAAACCTCAGAGGAGGCAAAATAATAAAAATAAGAAAAAAAGGAGCGGCGGCAAGAGATTTCGTCCCCACACACCCTCCCTACTCAGACACAGCTTTTTAAGCCGCTACCGCCCTTTTCCTCACCCAACCTAACGCACACATACCGCCCTCACACACATCCCGTTCTCCTACTCCGACCATAAACACTATTGCGATGAAACGGTTTAAAGGAGGGGCCCCTCCAAGGCCTTACACAATTCCCCTTGCACCTTCTTCCCCCGTCTCTACCCAAAAAGTCGGAAAAGCCACCCCCGATGCCTTCTCTCCTCCCGTTCTGTCTGTCGCCGTGTTTTACTGCATCGCCAAATACACCCAAAACTGTGCCCAAACACACAACCACCCTCGACTTCCTTTCCAGCAGAATTTCGACTCTCTCCTTTCATACCCACTCTTAGTCCTCCCCACTCCTCTGATTCCTCCTTAGTTTCTTAACGTTCATGCCAACTATCGTAGGCGGAAAACGCTGCAAGAAAGCACATTCGTACTTAACATCGTAACTATCTTCTAAATAATTTAATTTTCATAATTTAGGAAAGAGGAATGTCGTTTGCGTATAAGGTAGTTTGAGCGAGATATCTCTTCACATCAAATTCATGGAATTTGGTCTCATTTTGCTGAAATAAACCAACTTTTCTAACGATACAACATTTTCCGCTAACCAAACTCTTTTTTGAGATATTTACCATAAATTATGAGCCATTTTATATGGGATATGGTATGCGCTTACGAGGGACTATACTTAAAAAATGAAGAATTTCTGACGCATGTGATGCGTCAGAAATGTAACGGTGGTTAGTTCGTATGCTTTGGCAGCTACTAAAAAAATTACTAATGACCGTAATAATTTTTACTAAATCGCAAAAAAACATTCAATTGTGAAGGCGTTTTCAGCTCACGGCATGAGACTAACGAGTTATGTTAAAACCATTTATTAATATATTTAGTCAATTACCAGGAATTTCAGCTAAATATAAAATTTGTGCCCATCATTAATATTACAGTATAAAATTCATACTTCTTAAATTTAAATATGACATTTGACTACAGTCTATTATAATAAAACTGATGGTCTCAGGCCTGACCTCGTGGAAATTATGGATAACCATGATGAGCAAACCACCTTTGTTATTTCCATAAACTTTCTTACGCTGGCACGACGCGCGTTTCACCACACTGTGGCATTCTCATGTGCGTGCACATGAGAATGCCACAGTGTGGTGAAACGCGCGTCGTGCCAGCGTAAGAAAGTTTATGGAAATAACAAAGGTGGTTTTCTCATCATGGACAGTCTATTATATCTGAAGACAAATCTCGCTCAAGCTATCTTAAATAGGAACACATTCTACAAATTGCAAAACTTCACAAGGATACGGGTAGTATAATTTTGTTTAGATTAGCCGTTCACTTTTTATTGCGGGCTCATGTGAATCCAGGAAGAGCAGAGTTACGATGGCAACAAAGAAAGTAGAGAGAATGCATGTCGATTCGTTACGTTGGTACGTACGGTGGTAGTGTGAACCAAAGGACTTAAGTCTCGCTCATGGTGTATTTTACCTTTGAGTCTCAACTGCCCGAAAATCCTCAAAAGAACGGGAACCATTTTTCTCCTTCCCCAGGAGCCTACCGCGGCGGACAACTATGCTCACTATGCAAAGGGATCCCTCCTGCATTGAGGATACATTTTAAACAAAAGAAAAAATCATTCCAATTTTCTTACCTCGAGAGGGTCTCGATCGGTTGGCACCTGGCGACGTACAGTCATACGTACTCATGCATACACATCCGGAAGGTCATACACTCAATATTCATTCATTCTCATACCTTCGCTCTATAAGCTCACTCACTTTCTCTCGCAAAATTAAGATATCTTGGTGAAAAGGTCAACGAGTGAATCAATGGGTTACCTGGAAAGAGAGAAAAGAATCATTACAGTTAGAGAAGAAGAGTTAGCATTTGACAAGAAACATTACAGTTAGAGAATTTTAATTTACATACACGATAATAAATAAAAATATCTGACTATACTTGAAAAGGAAAATTTAATCTCCCTACGAACGATCAGCGGGAAAAAACGGAGAATCGCTAGACAATCCTCATGTCTTCATGATATAACATATGATCAACGAAGGGGAATGATTACGAAAATACGGCAAACCAACCGGAAAGCAGCGCCACAAAAAAATTAAGTTTCAAACATCATTACTTTTTGAAGACAGAATAGAACCTTAATCGCACGAAACAGCGTTAAAAATTAATTTCATCAGGCTTTTGAGACAAGCTATATAAAGGTTTCCATCAATATACCCACTACGGAAACTTAGGAAAACAAGCGAGTCATTATTTTGTGATCAGAACGCTTTAGCATTCTGATCAACGCCTCTAAGTAGTGAGTTAAACGCTACGACAGCTAAGAGTTCCTCGGTCGGTCTGCTTTCGGTTCCTGCATCGGGACAACGGCGGATGTATGCTATTTGGTTAGTTCCTCTCCTGCAGCCACGCAAAAAGGACGTCACCAAATGACAGTGACCGAAGGGAACAGACAGCGAGAGATAGAAAAAAGGGGCAGGAGGAGTGATTCCTGGATGGCGGTGGTCAGGAAGGGCAAACACGGCCTCTGCCAAAAGGAAATGAAATCCGAGATGAAGGTAATGGACGGGAGAGGAAGAGACGACAGCGGGCAACGAAAACGGACGCATTTCCAACTTCCTTTGTTTGCATCCGCGATTGGCTCCCCTGAGTAAATTCTCTTTTCTCCACCGTTCACAACACCATGATGGTCGTGATTCAACAATGGGCAGCCTTAATTTCAGTCCGCATCCTCTTTAGCCTTATACTCGACTTCGAATAGTTCAAACATTTGCGGCAGAGTTGCACGTCGGCCAAATGAAAAATCAGTGGAAAAATTTGTCAGCGACTAAACATTCTTTAGTCACTGATTGAGAATTGATACTGATGTAAATACACCATATACCACGGCATCAAACTGATTGACGGACTCTTGCCTTATAGTTTGACAGACATTAAATGAATTGTTTTATAAAATTGCCAGAAAGGTCAAACTTGGCGCACAAAATATCGCTGTGGCCATACCATAATATTCGCTTTCTCGCAATTATCGCAACTCGAATTCCCTTGAAATAATTATATTAAATGGTAAATTGGGAAAAATTAGACAAAATGATGGGCGGATGTATCTTACTGCAGTATCATAATTTGTGGAACAAATAATGTTTTTCCTTAAATTGCCTAAAATTTCCAACATTTCGTCCTTAATACTCTTTTTTTCTGAATCATCATTATTCCCTACACTCAAGTCTCATTCAACTCGTACACAACCATGAAATTCAAGACCCGGATCAGTCAACAATTGCGGCACACGACGGGCCAGGTAGCGGAACTAAAATTCCCTCACGGAGAGACTGGGGCACAGAAGCAGGTAAACACACATTCGTATGCCACTCCCTCCGAAAGCATAAGAGATTACAATGGAAAGAATGCTCAAAATCGAATTGGGAATCGGAGAACGGCCTGGGTGGTTTTTTTACTCCACGGCGACATCATGAGGGGGAACATTTCCCGAAGGGGACACAAACGGACGTGAGTAATCCCCCTATGACACCACGAAAAAAGAGCCAGGAGTCAACTCGAACAGAGCGAAAGTCAACAAAGCAAAGGGGATTCGAGTTTATTCTTCCATTTCGAGGGGGTTAGTAAGTTTAGCGGTTGTGACTCCGGATCGAGGAATGGAAGGAAAGCCAGCCAGCCTTTAGGGGGAGCAACAGTAGCGGGGTAAAAAGACCCCCGCGCGCGCACACCTATGCTCTCTTGTCGAGGAAAAGAGGAATTGTGAGATTTCGCGTGCCGGGGTCCGTGCTTTTTCAAGGGCCCACCCTTGATCCCATTGGAACTCGCGGCGGGCGCAGCATTGACTCGGCTGCTCGAATGAATCGACGGGTATTGGGTTATACCTCGCCGCTGGGGACTCCCAACTGAAATGCCCTCGGGGCCGCAAACGTCGACAGAGGACCCGCCCCCCCCCCCCGCTCCACCCAAACCGATTCCGAGAATTCGTCGGCCTCCCCGCGGTCCCGGCGGTGTGGAATTGAAAAAAAAGGCCAACGAGCAGAATGACTGAGCGATGGAGGACAAAGCGCACGGAACGAGGTGGATTTAATAAAACGACGCGGCCAATTGGAGCGGAGTTTAGAGAGAGACCCATTTAACGAAAACGACCGCCGTTTCGCAGGCGGGGGAAATCACCGAAATAACCCAACGGGGGGGGGGGGGGGGGGGAGGGGGGCACGGTTGGCCGTGCACTGCAAACAGAAACACGATCAGAACAACCTTTTGGTCACCAGAGATATCTGTTGCCTTCCACCGTCATCTTATGTATTGATTGCTCTTCGATTGCCATACTGTAATTACTCACCCACGCTTGTTTATATATCTTCATGGTCAATTAAAATGCGCATTACTCGCTGGCACATGGTATGAAAGACATGCCTCGATAAATAAATACGTCTTCATAACGTCTTTTCCCTCCGAAGTTACTTTATAAGCTAGCTTATGCTAAAGCTTAATTTAGAGGCTAGCGAATATGTCGGTAGCACGCCGGACTGCCAGTTGGAAGGCCGTGGCTTCTCTTGTTACCGCCAGCACGGCTCTTCGGTAGCTGTTGGTCGGACAATATAATTAAATCTTGGCTATCGGAGTGCTTAAAAATCTTATTCCTGAGAAAATATCGGTAGGCATCGGGTAGCCAGAAGGCATTTTTCTTTCCCTCAAAACCTTGGAACAAGTCTATAAAATAACAACTTGGGCTATCAGAAACACGCACAAAGCTGGAAAAGTAGTGATCTAGCATGATGCCACATTATGCGTAAGACTATCGAAAAAAAAAGGCCGTATCACTTTGAGGAGATATAAAAAAATTGGCCGACCGAGAAAGCTTGGACAAAATACTAAAAACTAGCCGAAACGTCGAATGGATGGGGAAGGATGGTGAGGCATTAGCATGAGATAATCGTTAGCCTCCGAGACGATCGCAGGGGGAGACGACGCTCTCTTGAGGGCATAATTCACTTGAGCCGCGGCTGCGCCGGACGCAATCCCTTGATGGATCGACGCCCGGGGAACGCACGACTCTCTAGCCGGCAAAAAAAATGACCACTGGGCCTCAAGAGGAGTGAGGAGTGGCGCACAACTCTTACAAAACTCACCCCGCGCACTTTGCATACACGGCCGCCCCCGAAAAAGGACGGAAAACTCCCGGCAAAAACGCATAATTTCACGCTCCCGCCGTCGCTGGAGAGGAAAAAATATAGTGCGACACTCCCGAAGCCTGGAGATACACTTTTTACCCGCGCCACGTTCGCAGTTATTTTCAGATTCACGATTTTGCCCGTAAAAAGAACGAGGAAAGAAATTTAGTAAGTATGTGTGTGAATAAGGGGATATTTTGCATCTCTTTCTATTCCTCCCAGTACGGATCACCTCTACCATCCCCGGAACGAAGCAGTCCTCTTTTTGACACGGTGTCGAGAAAAAAGTGTTGTCTTGTGGTGCTCGTTTTCCAGAAGAGGATGGATGCCGCCCCCACCCCCCTTATGGAACATTTTTTTTCACCCTTCTCACTATTTTTATGCGCCTTCAAATCCAGCTGACACACATACACAGACACACGTAAAACAAATCATCCATCTTCGGTCTTGCCCCTCTCTGTCTAGGGCATTCGGCGGGGGGAGGAGAAGGCTATGGAGGGGAAAGGGTCAGGGAAATTAACGGCTGCAAACGGGCGCCTTTGAAAAAAAAAGGGTGAGACGGTGCACTTTTGAAAAAATCGCCCCGTCATTACTTATATCCAAAATTAGTCGGCCGTTTTCTCTCAGCGCCTTCTCTCTTCTTTCCATTTTAAAATTCTACGTTCAACCAAACGATACTTTGAAAGGAGTTTGACGCATCTCAAAACTTATCACGAGATGAACCAAGCGATGAAGTAATCATCGGAAAAAATGACGGGCGCGATGATGGCATTATGATAAAATACGTTTAATGATAGCGTTTTCGTGGTCATTTACAGCCAATATTTCTTTCTTGAATGAGCCGATAAAATTAATTCTACCAATTATTTTTTATTTGGAAAGTAAACTTAACGTAAGGATCGTTAGGTTAAAAATAAAAAAAGCCGTGAAGATGTACCTAATTTCCCCATTTGAACAAGGACGCAAATAATTCTTAGTTTAACCGAACTACAGAAAAAGGGGACACAGTTAACACGGAAGCTGTTTAAATACAATAAGCAAGATGAATAAAACTATCCACAAATGAAGTAGGTAAATCATGGGTAGTTGAGCGGCCCAGCAATAGAAGGCAATCTATTTTCCGATGAAGTAACATTATATAAGGAGCAAACTCTTGCATTCTACGGAAAATACTACAAATAATGTCAGGTTAGAGAGATAGGCTGCCGAGTGGACAGGTTTAAATTGTCTTTCTCTCCACGCACATCGCGGAAGCAATATCTGTCATCAAGATCGGAGAGATAGTTGGTCAAAGCCTACAGGTTCGTAGTCGGTAGCACAATAGTATAATACTTAATAACTTGCTAACTAGCACAAGCACCACAGCTCTCATGCCTGACTTAATTTCATAAATTCAAAGGTAATGCTTATGCTCAACCAACATAAGTTTACTGTCATCTGAGTTCCAGATCCTTTGGTGAAATGAAATGAAGTCTCGGAAAAATTCATCCCCTTGAGGAGGCTTGCTAAGCACTCATAGCAGGGCAGTGCAAAACTAAAGTCTCGCCAAATATATGGTTTCGTTCCGAACCGAAACTATATGAAAAGAAATTTTATAGTTTCTTTGCGGAAAGAAATATGTATGCTGGTTCCGGTTTCGTTTAACATTCCTGGACACTCCGCAGAATGAGGAGAGTTGCGATCTCGCACTCGTGATATCGCTCTCTCTATTCCCGTGATTCGAAGAACGAGAGAGCGATATCTCTCCGGAGACGAATTCGGAGAAAAACCCTCGCGGGTGGAGGCAAGCATTAATGCATCTACCGCCACCGCTTCCCACTCGACAACCGGACGTGTCCGAGCTCCTGAATCATGCTGAGAATCACCGCTCCCAATCCCCTCCTCGCACATTGCCACTCTTCATTTCTAGCTACCTCTATACCAGCTCCTCAAGCGCTTCACGAGGAAGGGAGTGGGGGAGACTCGTAGGAGATTCGCAAGCTTGAGCTTTTGAGTAGGCTTGCTTGGGGAAACGAAATGTCGGGGGGAAGGTCTGGCCTGGGTCGGGGACGGTGGAAGGGTTTTGGTACGGCGGCGGCTGCAGGCTGGATGCCTGATCCATAAGCCTCCGGGGGCAGGATTACTCAGGCGGTGGCGGTAGTGGTGTTTATCCGCGTTAGGGAGGGAGAGAGAGCGTAGGGGAGGAGAAGTCGGGATTTGGCGGGGAATGGCGGGGGGGGGGGGGAGGAGAGGTACCGAGAGGGAGGCGAACGCATTGTCAACGGGAAGGCCGAGGCCCCTTAGGTTACCTTTGTTTTCAAAGGTAACACGGATCGGATGTGAGAGGGAGATGGAATGGGATGAATCCCAACGGAGGGAGTTGGTTCTCTCCGTCTCTCTCCCCCGCCCATAAACCTCCCGAGGGGAAGTTCTCCCGATGCTCACGCCTCCGAAACGCGGCAATGGACCAGAAAGGAACCTCATCCAGCGCTTATGCCCTCGAGCCTCGCGGTTGCGACAAGTTATATCTAGAGAAGGTGAATTCGAAAAAACCGGGCTGGAACGCTATGAAAATAAATTCCTGCTATGGAACAGTTTCGCGGCATTAAACGCGACGATAACTGTAGTGGATTCAAATACCTCACGATTTTTCTCACGATTGTAAGATGAGAAAAATCATTCGCTAGAACTAGGAGTTGGACCCAGATCAACGGTAGGTGAAGTGGTTTTCGTAGTATAAGGCGCATCGATATGAGGATCTGGGTTATAAGTCCCGTTCCAAACAAAAGATCTTTTCACAGAAAATGTCTTACATTCAGGCTAAGAACACTTAAATTAATTAATTAAATAATTTGTTCATTTTCCTAACATAAGAGGATTAAAAAAACTTGTGAGCGCACGCAGATGTAACTAATTGATAACCCAAGTTCCGACCATTTTAATAGTCAAACATTATAATTTTATGGTGTATATTTAATAATTGAAGATTTTTATTAATTGAAATGGGGAATAAAAAAGTTAATAATTGGACAATGATGGGATTAATGATAAACGTTGCCGTAGGGATGAGGTTTATAAACTTCATCTAGCTGTGAAAATGCATAGACTTTAAACTGAAAAGATCAAAAAGCTCCGTAGATAAAGATTATGAAAAGCTTTACTTTTGACGTACTGAGGAGACAAACGAGAAAACGAAATAGGCATGCCGTAGAGCCAAGCTGCTCGCATACGAGTACAGCCACCGTCTCACACGGCTCAAGTGCTAATTTTAAGACGAAAGGCGCAGAGGAGGAGTGACAGGGAGGGAAGGATGGGGAGCAAATGAAAAAGAGGGAAAAAAGTGGCATTTTGACGTCAAGATGCGCAGAAGAGGCTCTGGGTCCAGGGAGAAATGGTCAGCACTCGTAAAGCCGTACTGCTTCCAAAAATAAGGAGCACTTTTTAGGGCTCTTCACTGCTTCAAGTCCAGACGGCGAGAGAGACAGATGCCCCCATGCACCAATGGAATCGTTTTCTGAATTCATCCGACGGAAAAATGTCAGCTTCACAGAAAAGCTCTAATGCGCAACAGCAGAATGCTAATTATTCCCACTAATGCTGTCTTATCTAAAAACAAATCTACACACTTCGCTAAAATTTTAATGAATAAGAGTTATGCAAATTATCACTGGTTAATGGTATCCCAGGTATTTTATTGATCCCCTTCATTGATGTTAAAGCCTGGCACCTGCAAGGGTAAAAAAGGAGAACTTCCTTCCAGCATTAACTTCTTCTGGTGTGAATGCCTTAGAATTCAATCACACCCGTCCATTTTGGAGATAACATTTCTCAAATCAAAATAATTGTTTCTGCTTTCTATTTGACATTTGGGTATATTAAAAATATGAATACAGTAGGATTTAGTCACTCAAATATTTCCGCCTTTTATTTTCCACGAGTCCAAAATCGTAATGCGATTGAGACTATTTCAGAGATACCAAGAGAAGTAGGAGTCTAGATGCCTTAAGAATAACAGCAACGGCATATGTACAGAGTAGCTTCTACGGAGAGTACTGCCTACTGGAATCGATTTCTTCACAGATTTTCTTAACATGAATTGTGTTCCTCATCCTAATGACCTTGACGTTCAAACTCATGATTCATTAGACACAAAAGGAGAAGGAACGTAAATAGAGAAGTAAATAAAGGAAATCAGTACACCGTAAGCAACAAAATATGAATTAATTATATGGTATGACAACAGAGATATAAATGGGGAGGATGTCTTAGGCAGAATTCTGAGATATGCACGATGAATGCCGTCAAAAGGCTGGAATAAGAACATGAGAATCTTTTACCGAAGTACAAAAGCAAAAGTATACCGGGAGGTTGAATGAATATAATTCAGAGTGAATTTGGATGGCAATATCTTAATGAATAACATACCCTGGAATTGGATAAATATAAAATGAAACAGGGGCCCGAATTTAACATTGTGGAAGCAGTACAAAATAATGGCATATAAAATTTCTGGAATTCATATCATAAGATAAGAAGTGAATTGGACTGAGTATAAAAAACATGAAAGTCAAGTTTAGCCAAATATCACAGACTGCAAGTACAAAATGTTGCGATAAGTGTCCACGGTATACCACTCACTTCACACAGAATAAATCACTAACAATCTACTGTCCGGATTCGCGAAATATTACAAAAACATTGTGTATAAATTTGTCAGCGGGAGCAGGACTAAACCAGGTGGTTCTAGTAAAAAGGACATTCACCAATTGTGTGTCATTTAAAATTCAGTAGTCCTCCTATGAATGACCAACATAGTAACTTGATTAATTTTTCCGCAGTGAAAAACGGGAGAAAAAAGAGCATTACCAGCATCTAAGGAGAAACTCCTTACGCATGCAGGTCAGGAGGTAGAGAGCAGAAGAGAGAGATGATTCCTATGATAAGAGTTTAAGTGAGACACGAAGAGTAATACTATGGACGGCGAGAGAAAGAGCTGAGAGAAGCAGCGGAGGGCGAAGATGTGCGATGAGGAATTAAAGAAGACGACGGAGTGGAGGATGTGGGGACGGCACAAAAAACGACACATGAGGGAGCAAGCGTAATTAAAGCTTGGATAATGAGGATGAGGTGGAATGGACTCTTAAGCTCCCCACAATCCATTCTCCCTCCTACTCCCCCCCCCCCAAACCTATTCCTGCCCCACTAAACTCCCTTCCTTTCCTCTCTGTCAGCCGGAACATTTTTCAACGAGTCCTCAAGCCGTTGACGTATTCCCTGAACCCTCATAGAAGGTAGGAGAACAAAAAATAAAAATAATGAAATATTCTCTGAGAAAAGAGAGTGATGGAGAAGAGGACATCGGCAAAAAAAATATTATTTTGAATGAAATTTAAAAGAAATAGTTTAGTACTTCCAAAACGTTTCTCCATTATTTATTCACGGTCATAATTTTCCCAGAGTTAAAAAAATAAATAAAAAAGAGCAATAGGTCGATAAAACTCGTCCGATCGATCCGGTACCACAACAGAGCTAAAGAGGGGAGTGGAAGTTGAGGTGGGTGGGGAGACAGGAGGGGGAATATTTGGGAGTCTGAGAGAGAGAGAGAACACGTCTGTCTGGATAGTGATGAAGGGTGGGAGAGGGAGTAGGGGAGTCCGGTATGGGTGAAGGACGAAGGCAGGGGTGTGGGGGAAGGAAAGAGGATGGGGTGAGTGAGACCAAAACGTGAGTGTGAGGAATACGCGGAGCGAGGAGAAGAGAGAGAGGTCCGAGTGGAGTGATACCCAAGGAAACAAATAACCATAGGGGGGGGAGGAGTGGAGGCAGGGGGGCCAACTGCCTACCTTTGGAAAATTAATGTGCCCCACGCAGTCGTCCTTAATAGACTTCTGTCGGCGTTTTGGCCTGCCTTCCACCACCCCTCCTACTCCTAATACATTGCGTGAATGTGTTCCTGCGTCCACAGATGGAATAATTTTTTACCTTCCTCCCCCCCCCTCCCCAATCGCCTGCCTGCCCATCCAAAAAGAGGAATGTGTTCCCGCTTTTAATTGCCGTTCCGTGAGTCGTCGGGTCAGGAAGGCTTTTATTCAGCTGTTGCCCGTTGCGTGATAAGTGATTTTTTTCGCCGCGGCAAAAATTAGCGTGCGATAGTCCGCCTTGCGTTATTTATCGTACAAGGAAGGGAGGGAATGTTCCAAGGAACCGAAAAGATATGAATGCTCAGAGCACAAAATTGTAGGAAGATGAAGATAATGGAATTATTTACGATGGAATTATATGTTAGTACGCTGAATTTGAAGGAAGGTACTTCTCGTCAATGAAAAATTACTATAGTCGTCATTAAGTAATAAATCAATTGTGGAAGAACTCCAAGTAATTTTCACTTGACGGCATACTTGTAAGACAGCAACTAGTATGGGGTAGTTTAAAAGATAGTTTAATCATCTAAGTTCAATATTTGATCACGTTCACCTTCATTGGTTCATTATAGTGTATACCAGAGATATATACAGAAAGAATCGGCATAAATTGATACAACTGAACTACAAAGTTGAGAATATAATCATCTTCTTGTGTGAGTTTCAAACAGTTTAACACAACTAAATAAAAAAGAACTTTTATAATTCACATTAGTTTATAATCAAATTATTGTTATACCCTCAGAAAAAGTAAAGACACATCCTCATATATCTCACTAATAATGGACAAGTCTTTCTACGGAGGAAGGGGAAAAGTTCATTAGAAGCGATAAAAAAACGTACAGAGGATACGCGAATTGAATTTTATAAATTGCCCAACGGCACACTCGCATTACTTTCTCAAATACCAATCCGATCCCATCATCCCTCTCCGTCTCCCTCCCTATTATTTTTATTAGATAGAAATAATAATAAAGGAATAAAGGACGCCGAGTAATTATCAAGATTCCCATGTGGGATGAGGAGCGGTCCACCGGCGATATATTCGTGGGACGGCTGGGAAGTCGAAAAGGTTAGAAAAAAATGAAGAGGGGGGAGGCGAAAGATATTCGCCCCTTCTTCGAGGAAAGAAGCAAGCAAGCCAGCAAGCGCACACATGATGGCTCGCAAGACTGAAAGGCCGAGAGATGACCTCTGCTTTCCAGTCTCATATTTACCACTGACTGCGTTTCTATCTCTCCGAGTTTCTTCCACACCCTTTCCCCTATGTATATCCTCCCTCGACTCATATATACTTTCCTCCCTTCCAACAGCACACTATACAAGCCGTCCACCTCATTCATCTCGGCCGCAAGGGAAACCGCCCACAAGAGGACCATCGGACATTCTCCTTCGGAATGATTTTTCTTCGCCTTCCGAAACCGCCTCTTTCTGATTGCCCCGTGTGGCACGGGGGTGGGATACCGGCGGTTGTGTTGTTGTACGAGGGGTTTCCCTCGGCGGCACCCTCACAGTTTAAACTCATCCCTCTTGGTCCGTCCTCGAAAACACTGTTGCGCGGGGGTGGGTGCTGACTGAGGAGGATGAGGTCGGAGAAGAAGGTTCTTTTTTGGTCGGGGGAAATGATAATTACGAATCGGAAAAAGGGAGAGAATGCTGAGTGGTCAGTTGGCGGAAAGTGAGTGTTCCACCGTTGGGTGGACGTAGGTAGAAGGCTTTTGGAAGGGCAAGAGGTCACACTCTCGCGCAGCGTGAAGATTCTGGGTTTCCAAGAGGTCGGCGTGGAGGAATGACCAAGGCGATTAACGAGATAGGGGTGGAGGTAGAAGATAGACTCCATTACGAGTTAACAGTAAGAGGTAAAGTTAAAAAAAAATAAAAATCTTATGTGAAAGGAATCATTATGGTCTGTAATCAAGCGATAATTTAGAAGGTCCAACGCAACGCATTAGCGAATATTCCCGCCGTAAAGGGAATCGAAATTAAACGCTAAGATAGATATGACAAGAGATATTTTGTATTTCGGTCAGTACAGATGGATCACTCGCCAATAGGACGGCATGTGATTTCAATTATCTCTTATTACGGTTGTCTTTTCCTTGCCTTTTTTGAGCCTATATTTTTATTTCGCACAATAGTCATTTCTTGCGTTTATTAAGTCATTTATCGCATTTAGGAATAGTGGAAGCTCTCTTTTCTGCATTTGTTTTACTCGAAAGACTCATAGAAGGGTCAAAAACTGGGACGATAAATTTGTTAACCAAGAGAAACGAACGCAGAGAATCACAAATCTGATAAGAATATTGCTTATTTCGAAAGAATATGGAATATTTTTTTGCTACACATGTAATCAATTGTTTGCGAAATTGATGCTTAGAGATTCACAAGGAAGGATAATTTTCCGCACCCCCTTCAGGCAAAAAAAAGAGCACAATTTCTCAGTGAGTCACTCGTCAACATCAGCTACAATTTAGAAGTAATACCACAAAAATTAAACAATATTAGTACTTACTACGATAAAGCCCGCTGCTAATAGAGAAAACATATTGAAGTAGCAGAGATTGGTAGGAAAGAATAGTAAAAGTAGGAGGCAGAAAATATCACGATAGAAGAAAGCAGTAGAAAATGTCATGGTTAACGTGTACGATAGTTTCCATAATACCAAACAGCGTACTAGCTGGGAATAATACTTTACCTTCCTGATAGGGACTACAGATATCGCTCACTATGCTATTAAAATTATATACATATTTTCTTTAAAGACACCTGTCATCTATCCATCTGGTGCAGACGAAAGCGCATCGAATTAAGTGCACAGCAAATTCAAAGGATAAAATCTCCTCACATACAACCTGTCCCTCAAGAAGACCAAGGCAATAGATAGATAATAGGGGGTGAGGCAGCATAGAGTACGAATTAAGTGGACTTGAGAGCAGTGTGAAGCAGAAAATTGAACCCCCGACTCTTAAGGATGAGAGCTCCCCCATACAACCTGATTACCATGACTGCGTGCGGGGAGAACCGTTGGGATATGAAATGCCGGAAGGTAGTCGTCGCTTATGACCATGATTCTTGCCTTTTATCAAGACTCGAGACTTTTTTATTTTCTCTATTAGAATCGCCAGAGCGCGTCCCCCGTGATAACGTTTACGATCCTCAAGTATAAATACCAACTAAGGGACGAGTTAGGGCGTTGGTTTTCCAAGAGTCCACGGACGTATTCTTCCTTTTTTCCCGCGCAAGATAAAAAGGATACGTAATTATACTACTGACGGGAATAGAAGAAAACAATGCTCGTCGCAACGGAGGAATTTTTCCACCATTTCAAGACGCTTTAATTTCTAAAAAGAGAAACGCGCGCACAGTTTGGAATTGGAAACACAGGTGTAGCGAGAAAACCCGAGCCATCCATTAATCTTATCACATCAAATATGATGATTCGGTGCTTACCATAATCTCACGGTAAGCTTTAATTTTAATCGCCCCATTTCAAAGCTCACGTTTTAATTTTATATATACACCTACAACCACCAGGTATGAAAGCTGTTAAACTACCAACAAGAAAATTGAAGGAATTCGCGCGCAGATAACGCCGGCGTATTTCTCCTGGAAAATTTAATGTTGCGCACTAAATTTGCAAATGAATTTTATAGAGCCGGCACGACAGCAACCTCGTGGAACTTGGAAATTCTTGCGGTCATAATCGTGCGTTCCATGTGAGCGACGGCTTCATTGAGAAACAACGAGGGTGAGTCAAACTACCTTTGCCTTCGACAAAATTAAATGCGCATTTATAATGTCACGTGGGCAAAAGAAATGTTTGAACCAGCTTAAAAAATGCCCGGTGGCTAAGCGCATGGTTGAGGCCAATTATGAAAATCGGGAAATTTTTTAGGCGTAAAAAAGCGACTGCCTCGTACAAAAATCTTGGTGAGAAACGGAGAAAGATAATGACGCGCACGTCCTCTCACTTTAACAAACGTAAGATCAAATCAAAAATTACGCGGATTTATCGGAGTGAAATATAAAGAAAAATGCAGTGTCACTATGAGCAACGACCGAGAAACATATTCTTGTCCAAGGGCAAAGGGAGGGTCATTTAAGCGAGAATATGATCCCAAACGACGCTGCCCAATAGAAATAATTCTAAAAATCTGTTGGGTTATTCTGATGCACCTAACCATCGCACTTGACATAGCTCAGGTTGGTATTGGTATAGAGTATTGGAAGGAAAACATACAATTTAAAAGGTCTAAAAGGACAAGAAAGAAACAAGACGAGAAAGATAATGCATAACAAATACATTTCCCGTTTTTTAACGAATGCAATCCGTTACATGATGAGAACTCCGAAGTTCTTCAGTTTAATGGAATTCGCAACAACCAACGATAAAGAGAAGAGTGGCCTTCGAAATTGTAAGAAACGCGATTGGTGACTATTACATTACATGGAAATTGCTATATCTACAACTTCAAAAGTATTTTTAATATCCGCACGCGTACCTATGTCACAAAGATGAATCAAGAAAACAATTCAATCAAAAAGTATCTGCCTGTCATTTACGGTCTAAATAATCCTAATCCGAACCAGCGATCGGTCGACACGAAAACCAGCCGAAGTAAGGCGTGCGTTCTTCAACGCATTTAATTACTAGTTGGCCAGAATTAAAATCTTAGAACTTATCACTCAGCTAAAGAAGAAGCGAATCTAAACAAGCATGAAACAAGCGGCACAAAATAGTGACCAATTATCATTGAATATTGGATGGCAAAAGCTAACTTTCTGCAAGCAGACATTAGAAAGAAGACGGGAGGGGTTGTAGGGTGGAATGAGCGACAACAACATGCTCTTGCCGCGTTGGAGTGCAGTTCACGTATATCGTGCAGGCGTGGTATTGAATCAATGCCGTCGCTACCAGGGAAGATAGATGGGGATGGTGGTAGAAGGGAAATAATGTTAAGAGCCTCAAGTGCGATTCGCGAATGAGGACGAGTAGGAAAGAAGTCGTAATGAAAAAATCTAGGAGTGAGAATGGAATGCTTTGAGAGATGCCAATAAGAGCATGAAATCTACACCAGATTATTGTCCCAAAACTAGTGCTACATGATAACTTTGAAGCGCCAGAGTTAAAGGGATGCACAAAAGAGCAAACTCCAAGAGCCATTTTTAACATCTATGAAAAATGTTCAGCATCATTTTAACCAACAATATCAATAAATAGTGCTTAACTGTCAAAAAACATATTATAGACTGAATAAATTTCTAATATTAAAAATATAAATTTTATCTCCATATAAGTTTTTGTAATTAGATTTTTACTAAAAAGACACGGCGTAAAAGTTAAAAAAGACTCTAAACTCCCAAATTTGTACAGTTAACTAAAATTTGTAAACTATATAAACGAATAGAGTGAGGTAAAATTACTTCCGAGAGAGATACCTAAATGGAAGTGTCCCGGAGACATAGGAGAATATAAAAGTCGATGCTTTATAACTGTGAGGCTGAATGATTGGAAAAAAGAAAAAAGCACAAAAAGTATCCCAAAAAATTCTGTTGGTCTTAAAATTCAATTCCAGCCTCGGAAGTGAAAAGATTCGTCGTTTGTCTGACATAAGTTATTCGAACACTGAGGAAATCTGAAATCCAAAAAGGTGAAAGTATGAGGGAGCAAAGACGAACATTGGAGGAACTGAGTGTCGTTCTAAAATTGACCATTTCAAAGGAAACACCAATGCCGCAAGAACCCAATTTCTTCCGTAGGGATATTGAGTGACGGAATCTATTTGGATGTCGTGAAGACGCACACTATATCAACTACATTCATCGGAGGAATGATGGATGGAGGAGTTTAGGGATAAGGGAATTTCGGAAGGGCAGATATCATTGTGTTTCACGGCAGTATGCAGATGACGGATCACCAAACTGGGTCATCCACTGAATTCCGGAATAACCACGAGTTTTCCGACACATAATGTGCTTACTATTAACTTTTCGATCCATGTCATAGCCTTATAATATCTGAATATCCACCAATTTAAAATCGACATTTCCCAATGTATGCGTACATGCGTAGTGTCACTAACTATTTTTGCTACAAATGTGTGTGAGGATTTTTTTCCGAACTGAGTAAAGAATATTTCTCTTTAATCCTTGTTACAAAAACATTAATATTAACATGCATGAAAAACGTTTCTGCAAGCAGAAATGATGAGTCTCCTGGGCGGGACAGAACGAAAAATACGATGCAATCCTTAGTGAAAGAGTGCCGCGTAATTATAAAAATTCCCCTGCGGTTCAAGCTCCATCTACCGACACTAATTTACTTGATCATTCTCCAGTCAAAATGATGTTCTCGAAATAACGTGACCCACCAATTACAGATATATTTTAATCAACACATTAATGGCATCACAGACTACTCTTCTGGGACCAATTTCTCTCTCTTCAAGAGCCAACCAAAATTAATCGCTATCATCCAATGCGAAATTCAATCTTGCGCTAGCTAATCGAAAGAAAGAAAAGAGTACACCACTTCACACATTTGTCCCATCGGCTGCGGAGAAAACTCGCAACGTGAACCATCCATAAATTTCCGTGCGCATTCCGACGTTCAATTTATTATATCTCCCAAGCGTCATCTGCCCCCTCCCCATTTGGACAAAACGGAGGTAGGAACGCAAAAGAAATAAATTCAGTCGCTAATGACCGAACCAGGTCCGACATCCGCCATAAACTCGATGATCTTAAAATTAAAATATCGTTTATGGCAACCATAGAGGGCGAGAGAGAGGATTGGGTATAGTCTCCCATTCCATCGGGGATATGAACAAGATCGGGAGTGTGGGACGATTCGGATATGACGGAGAGGGTCAACGGTACGTGCACACGTGATGCGCCGATACTATTCCTGAAAACCATCCAGCCCCTGCCCTCGGTGTACAGGGGGCGAGAGCTAGCCGTCACTGCTGCCGATGCTGCAACAGCACCCTCCCATGGTCAAGGGGGAGAGAGAGAAATGTAGATACTCCTACTCCCACCCCGTGAGGTCGCAGTTGGTGCCAGCTGTTACCTCCGCGGCGGTATTGCGTGTCCGCCTGTGCCAGGAAGCCACTCTTGACGTCCGAGGGACTAGGAATATCCCTTCTCCGTCCACCTCTCTCTCTCCTGCCCTCTTTCCCCAGCCAGTTCCAACTCCTCTTCCTTCCTCCTGAACTCTGACAGTGTCCCCACCGAACCGTCCCCCACCTTTCGGCGACCCCACACCCCCTCCAAAACGATTCCAAGGAAACATCTCCCACACTACCACCACTACAATCGGGAAACGATTCTATTTCTCGAAAAAAGCCCACCCTCATCCCTTAGTATAATACATTTCTCTCTCCGACGGCCATCATTTGATTGTTTCCGATCATTTCCGACGTTTGACCGATCGGTTTCCCCTTCCTCCATCCAAACCCCGAAACCAATTCGGGAAAGAGACACGACCTCAGCGCCACCACCACAGCCGCCTCACTCCTCCCAGCCGAATTAACGATGTGATAACAAATGCCGATCGAATAGCACCCGCCCGACTCCAGGAGGGGCGGAGGGAGGGAGGAGGGGCGCAGGCAGGCTGAGGAGGACATATTGGTCACTGGGAGGGAGCGGGCCAAGGGAGGAAGAGGAGGTTGTAAAGAAAAAAGTCCAAGGCTGCTTGCTGGAGGAAACAACTAAGAGGCGAAAAAAAGATACAATCGAAGAGTAACATGACAAACAACCCAAACGGCGATGACAAGGCAATTCCATAGATAAAGGTCGTGTCCCTAACAGTTTTTTAAACCGAGAAGTGGCACCCACTAAATTACTTTTTCCCGAGTAGCAGCACGAACGACCAATCGCTCCCCTGCGAAAAGTCACAAATACCTATTTCGAGTATCGAGGAGGAAAGGTGGGTAAAGGTGCAAAACTTACTTTTTTAATTATTCAGTGATTTTTTTCCTCGCCGAATGATAGCGGATTCCCGAAATTTCCTCACACTCTCTTTCTTCCTCCTATCTTCCCGGCCATATCTTCGTCGAATGCAATGCTCAGCACGCGGCCGAAACCCCTGGTCACTAAAAGCCTCGCCAAATGTATGGAAATGTTTGCCTTAGAAAAACACGAGTGCGTCAAGAATCGAAATGGACTGATAGATGGGCAATTAGTAACCATGGGTTCCGGCATTCGCAATGCGATAATAGCCAATCCTAAATCAAATAAAGATACAAATGCCGTTCGACACGAGCACTGAATCAGAATCGAAAATCAAACGGAATTTAAAAAGAGCTAATTTAACAACTTAAAAATCGCGATATGGTGCAATCGTTGTCAATGAATACGTAGAACTCTGTTTTAGGTAATTTTAATGACACAAATTTTGTTCTTGTGACTCAACTTCTCACTAATACAACAAATATGCACTCTTGAGACTTTGACTAGGTTTATTTATTTACCACGATACGATCAAATAGAATTCAAATACGAAGTCTTTTTTTACAACCCTATAAAACGTATTATGGAGAGTAATTATTTATTTTAAGGTAACACTATTTACGCATTTTTGCATTTTTAACGCGAGCCGTGCATCAGAATTTAATTTTTTCTATAGTTTATATGTCTACGGACCTCACAGCTGTACCTAATCCCATGGAAAATGTATTCTATTTTATACCAAATACCTCGAAAAGTGCCAAAAACCATTAAAAAATAATGGTACCACAATAAAATACCATTCTGGTACCCTTAGGAAGAGGTGGTATTTTTCTTTATAATGGAACCAAATTCATTATATCATTTATCGAGCTATATTTCGCTCAAACCGCCTTGAAGGAAGCTCACACTCACAGGTCAAAAATAAAGGTTCGCACTGGAAAACACACAGCAAAAAAGTACTATGAAACCACACGTAAGCCAGAAGGGCATCTGTCGCCGCCAAGCTCGGACAGCTTATCACGGCAAGAACATTCCGCGGCAGATTCGAAACGCATAATGGTCATCCTCCCGACCAATTTCATGTGCACTCCCAGTCGGCGAAACGACGTTGGTCGACATTAGTGCACAAGTCACGCAGGCATGTTATTTAACAGCCGTGGACAATCGTACCCCCTTCTCTCGAAGCACGCCAATTAACGGGGGGAAATTAAAAAAAGAATAAAAAACTGGCGTTACAAGACCGCGTAGCAGATGGGAAAACGAACGAGGGAGAATGGACAGAGAGAGATAAAGAGAATGAGAGCGAGAGCTTAGAGCAGTAATATCTCGTGTTTGTATCACGTGCAGACATTATACTACCTCCGCGAGGTCCGCCTTTATTAGCCTCTCGTCTTTAATGTGGGAGAGAGAGGGGGAGAAGCATGTAAGCTTAACGCATCTATGACCGCGTCCATCAGCGCGAAAGGCATTGCACAAGGCGTGGGTGGGAAGGGAAAAGAGATTGGAACGAAGAAGAATAGCATTGAAATTTGATTCATAGCAAAATTACGAGATGAGACTTGACGAAGAAAGATTAGAGGAATAATGCGAAATATAATGCAACATAACATAGGATAATGAAAATGTCGTTCCCGCCTGACTTCTGTTCATATTCCTGACGAAATATCATAAAACTTCCCTAAATAAAACCATTCACTAATTAGACATCACAAAATACAATGCCGTAAATCATTTTGCGTTAACTAGGTAGTAAGATTTCGTAATTATATCCTTCGACCCCAATTATTGATGAGAATTTCACAGAGTTGATTGTTTTCCGCGCATGAACGTGCCTTCTGGTACCAGCTTATTGGTTTTGCGTACGATATTTACCTAAATATAAAATTATGGCCTGGTTTGCAAACGGTTTTCTCTTCGCTCCCGCGGGCTAATCCAAATTTTATGATGAATTGGTTCCAGCAAATAGAGCCCCAACGAGGCACGCGTAGTATTTGGTATCTGCCAGTCCTCCGCAAAGCCCCCGAGCCTGTGAATGAGAGGTTGGTGGTGTGCGTTTAAGCTTGGTAGGCCATCGGTCCACCTTCCTCCGGGGTATTTCCCCAATGACCTTTTCCGCGGTGGGGCCGAGAGAGAAAGCAAAGAATACCATGCAAATTTCGATGCATATCCATAGGAATACAAAAGTCTAACTCGGACGAGAATAATATTAGTAGGGTTGCAGTGTGCTCAGTTCTTACTGAATATTGAAGCACCAGCCTATGATTCTTTTATAGCAGGTCCGAGACTTTCTGCCGTGATCAAATTACGAAAATATCAACTTCAGAGATGATGAATGAAATTATTTCAGTAATAATGAATTTTCCCATAGATAAGTCTGAAGCAATGGTTAATTATCAATACATTAATTCATTAAATAGAGTCACGTTGTGGCCACAAAAAAATCTCCAAGCCACGTAGCCAACGTAGCCGTGAGGGTGAATCGAAATTTCAAACAAATGATGAAAAATTATAATTTTGTACATTTTTCACACTTATTATATTGGCCACTCAATGTTTTAATGCACTTGTGTCAAATCTGGATAATGACTCTAAGGCGTTGAAACCTTGATCGGTCAATAAAATAAGCGTTAAAATAGTAAAAAATTGTAATTGTTCATCATGAACGTTAAAACGTCTCAAAAAGTGTCGCCTCTAGTTACTTCTTTTGATATTCACTTGTTCGGCATACCTTGCATTCCGAGGTTTGAGCAGATTTCACCAATGGAAATATTTTCTGCGATGGAGAACACACAATCATAAAGGCATCAATACGTACGGATGGCATCTCGAAGCAGGGAACGCACCGTAAAACCGATTCGAGTTACTCAATCTAGGAGACGGGGAAAGGTGATGGGCGTGGTGGGTTCTACGCTGACCGGCGCAGGCAAGAAACGATTCCCCCCTGACCGGGCAGAATGTGCGGAAGGAGAAGGCCGGTGGGGCAAATGGCCTTCCCCTCGCAGGAGGGAGGTAAGGGCGGTGGAGAGGACGAGGCAAGGAAGGGAGTGGAGGAGGAAGAGCCGTCTCGAAGACATTGAGAAAACGATTGGTTTTGTGAAGGGGCGTCGACGCCATAAGGGCGCTTCATTCTGAGAAATCGACTTTCGACCGAATGATAGAGCCGTGCCCCCACCAACAGACTGACACATAATACGACTGTCTGGCTAAATGGCTCGGGTATGTGCGCGTCCGAAACGTATAAATAAAACGATAAGTTCCGAAAGAATAAGAAATGGCCACGATAATCACGAGCGAGAAAGTCATTTGTTCCAATTGGCTATCTGCCATCAGAGTTTCTCGTTACAAATAAAATGCGGGAAGGGAAGAGACGAGAAGACTGGAGAAATCATCTACGCTTTCCGAAAAATGCAATACTTCATGCCAAGCATTGTAGTGAATAATCAATCAATTAGAAATAGATATCAAATTAAAAAAATAAGATCGTTAGTCTTGGAACGATTCGATTATCTAAATTGTACGATACGATTATCAAAATTGCAGCGTTCAAAAAAATACTCCAAATATTATAACATGCAGTCGCTTACACTCTGAAGAGAGAGTATACCAGGTATTTCAGGAACAAGAGAGAATCAATGCCATTACACAAAATAAACAAAAAATGCAGGTGCGGATTGAGTGCTGTGGAACTATTCCACAAAAGCGGTAGTTTTTTACGCCCAAAGTCAATAATTACGTTACGTAGATTAAGCACATCCCAGAAGGGAAATGCGTGAAGTATATGATGCCTTTCGCATCAAAAATGAAAATACTTAACTTTACAGATTCATAATGATTCGTCATTCGACCGAGTTGGTCTCATTCGTGGCAAATGGCTTCGTTTGCATGAAGTGGAGTAACAATGAGATCACCCTTAGTACACACAAAGACAACCCAAGTAATTCCAGTCAGAGAAACAAAACAGTGAAATGACCGTGAATTCCGACCACACGATGGCAGGTTCACGGACAACGGCCTCGTGTGATAAATTCGCACGATCAGCTACACGCTCTCAATTTTCCAATTGGGAGATGAAGTAAGGGGAAAGAGAGACAGAAGAGGGTACATGTGTGTGCCCTTGTATGCGTGGAATGGTTGTAATGGGGAAGGGACCTGCCAAATCGCTCTCGGGAAGAGGGGAAAAAATGTGGGACGGGGAGTCATGTCCTTGACCCTCATGTGATTTCAAATGTTCTGTCTGCCGAGGGGGTAACAGATGGCGAGAACCTTGAAAAAGGAGGGAGAGCGGGGAGAGGGTACGGAGTAAACGGCGCGGAAGGAGGGAGAAAACAGCGAAGGCGTACTGGGAGGCAGGGGGAGATAGAGAAGAAAGAGGCTGCGTCGAAGAAAACATAAAAGCAACGAACTAAGCGAGAAAAGAAATATCTACTCCTATTCCAGACTACTTTGCAAAAATTTAGAGGCATCTCAATATCCAAGTAACCAAGAATCCCCAGTACGTGGTTCCTTAGATCAGTGGTTCCGAAAAATTTTCAGCCACGGAGGTCTTTTTGAAGCTAAGGTTTCTCGTGGAGCCCCGATTGTGTCACAAAATATTGGTGTTTAGCTCTATCTATGTTCTATGAGGCACAGAACGAACGATAAGTGTACGGAAGTACGAATAATATGGTAATATTAATAAAGGAAACAATAGGGAGCCCCTGAGAATCACTCGCAGAGCCCTTGGGCTCCGCGGAGCACCGTTTGGGAAACGCTGCCTTAGAGCATAATCGGCTCATCCATAACAGTCACCACATCCTCAGAGGAAACTAATTTTTCATTCGAATGCCCCTTATTTATAAACTTAAAGTAGTACTTAATCATTTCATCAAGCAACTCTGCCATCGAAATGTCAGCTGACCTGGTGGAAGACCCGTGAAAACTTTGCATAAAACACACGCCGGGATATAATTAAATTATGATTCTTTTAATCAAGTGGTTTGAATCTTTGACTTGTAATTTTTAAAATTTGTGAAATACAGGTCTTAACGAGGAAATTCCCCCGAAGCTAGCTCCTCGAAGTTAACCTAAGGTTGAAATTTCTGTTTGAGGCTTTCGCAGCGCTGGATTGCAGTTCTCTCCATTGTTTTCGGGTTAGCTGCGTCAAGTTTTTTCTCTAGTCAACTTGACGCACCTTCCCCGAAAACAATGTAGAGAACTAAGGTTGAAGTTTCTGAAATGCCTGTATAATACACAATTGGATTTTACCTAGGTATCTCATTATCAAAGTAATGTCATACTAGAAAAATTTGGTGGTATAACCTACCTACACCAATCTTTATCATCCACAAACTTTACTATTGACACACTATACATAGGACGAAATGTTCCCAAAGTTTTGTTTCTAAGATATTGCGAAGGAAACAAGTTTAAAATATACACTAAAGCACACCAATTTACTTATACACGCAGGTCGCAAAAGACCAAAAGGAAGAAAAAACCAAATGGATTAACCTAGCGTTGGAATGCAACTAGGCGTTCAGACGCCAAGGATGCACCGAAGTACAGGAGAGGTCCAGGAATAAAGGCACGAGGCAAGAGAAGGATGGGTGAACAAAACTTGGATGTATAAAAAAAGAGCAAGAGGGTTGGAGCTGGAAAGAAGTAGGAATGAAATGCTGGACGGGAAAAAAGAGAAGAGGCGGTGGGAACGAAATTAAAGTGTCACTTGGCTTATCCGTGCCCGTCCGTGGATATCTCTCCTCGTGGGCAACGATCGTCTCTTCTCTCACTCTTGAACTGGTGTTTTGCCTGTCATCGTGAAATGGGAAAAAAGATAGCAGGAGTTCGTTAGGAAAACCGCGATACTAGGCAAAGAGTGCATGGCCGACCCTTTAAAAAAGAGGAGCCGTCGTCTGGGAGACTCAAAAAGGTGAGGAAGAGACGCAGGAGGGAGGCGCGGCGGGTGGATCTCGGGAAGGGAGAAAGAGGAAAGCACTCGTAAAAATGGACCTCATGAGTGTAAAGGGTGAAGGAATGACTCAAAGAGCATCTGGAAAGAATGTATGTATACCATGGGGTCAATTCTCGAAAGCCATTATAATTATCATACGCGAAAATAGCAATGTTATCACATGGTTTCGTCCATTCCGTATTGTTGACCTGCCAAATCCTGTCCGTATGTGATAATTATTGCATGAAAAATATCAAGTGGCGTAGTGGCATGCGATATGACAACGAAACCGGGCGATAAAATACTATTTTCGCTTGCGATAAAAAATCACGAAGTTTCAGGAATGGACTCCCTGGGTGTCTATTACGGAACTTTTCGATCGCAAAAATATCGAGTGATATCAAGTCCATTGTTGCCACGTTTCACGGTTCACCGACTTCGGCTCTTTGACCGTTATTTTCATTACGCAATAAATGTTGGAACATGGTGGTTGCAACTCTTCGATCCGTAGGCATTGCGTGATATGGCATCTAATGTTGCCACATACTATGACCGGCTCCTTGAGTTAAAGTCGGCGAGGGGCGAAATGTGACAACAGTGCGGCTCATAACGCCCGATACCTAACGATCATTAAGTGCCGTCATAGACACACTTGGATCTTATTCAGGAAGGATTCGACATTGCCGAGCCACGAAAATTCGCGGACGTGGCGTCACAGCCCAAACGACTCATTGACTTAATTTCAACTTATATTGAATTATTTTAATGATGTTATTGGAAATATTCGCATAGTTTTAACCGCAAAAGATTCAAGAACTCTCCAAAGCAAGCAGTAAAAATACATTTGTTCATTCTCCACCTTATAGAGCAGCCAATTTTAACGGATTTGTAGAGCTCCAAAGCTATACTCGATTCGAGACTCTCGAGGAGCATGTGCTGTTTCTTTCTGATTCCCCGCAGGGACATTTGCACGTCCGAATCCGGGCAGCAATTCTCACAGCCCTTTAACGTGAGGGATCTAACCTGCCTGGCGTGGAGGTGTGGAGACGCCCAGAGGGACGGAGAGGGTGGTATGTAGGAGGAGGATGGCTGGCTGGGGAAGGTAGAGTGGATGGACGTGGGATGAACTTGGTGGGCGTGTCGGAGCAACAGACAGCTCGCCAGGGAAGGAGCGGAGGAGGCAAGGCACGGGATAGAAGAAAGAGATACTCTTAAAAGTGGGAGTGAATGAGAGGGGAAGAAAAAATGACAAAGGGAGAGAGAGGTAAGAGCGAGTTTCAATGACCTGGGAAGGTGAGAATGACAGAGAAGGAAAAAGCATAGGCAGAGAAGGAATAAGAAAAGATAAAAGTTCAGTGGATTGCGATAACCTCCAACACATTCGCACACAAAACAGAGACGTTACCGTACAAAGTAACACTTCCACCTGATACTTAGATGCAAACAATAAACATTGTAAAGACAAGTGCTGGAAAAAGTGACTTCAAAAGGCAATTATGAATGTAATAACTCTCGTGTCAATTATTTGAAACGTTTGCGTTAACTGGCGAATGATGAAGATGAAGTAAATGGATCTAGTGAGAAATAAAATTGTTGAGGGAAAATCTGTTAAGAAATTATCCCGAGTAAAAAACCTAACCGCACTGAGTGGGTTCTACAGCAATATATCCTATAGAAGACCAAGAAAAATGGATATGATTTGTATGGTATTTTGGGATTTGAGTACGCATTACTGGTGGGAAACTTTTTGAGAAGAAAGCAAATGATGAAAAAAAAGAAACAGAATAGCGAAATACAATTTTAAGAAAACCTCTCTTTGGAGCGAACATCTAGGAGGTTCAAAACTAGGAGTTTTAGATGGACATAGCCAATGAAGAATCCACATTACACCGTTTCCTTATCTGGACAGTAGGAGTTCAATTATTCACCGCCAGATACTGAAAACGAGAACAGGAATGGAGGAAAATGGAGCGCATTGGTAAAAAGTGAGAAGATCCCATAGGATTAGCTTTTCACGTAATGAGTAGGTGGGTTAAAGAAGTGATCGTCAGCACAGTTCGCACGACCATTACGCCGTCAAGGGAGGGTTGGGAATCGCTAGGGGGAGAATTAGGACTTCTTCGAATTACGCGCGTAAAAGTCGAATACGTGCGAGGGAGTGTGAGCCACAGCCTGCCCGCGCGGTTTTTCCTCTTTCATCTCCCGTCGCCTCATTGGCCGGCCCCCTCCACACACACACATACACACAACCCAAACACCACAGACACATTCTCCCCCCCCCTTCTCCCCCGAATTTTATTATTTCCGAATGAGAGCCAGTTGTTCGGGGGCCCAGTTTCTCTCCCTCCCCCTTTCAAACGGGAGAGCGCCGGCAGAAAGAGAACTACTCAGATCAGAACAGAGTGGTCAGGAAACACGCGGAGGGCTTTAAGCTACGAATCAACGACAATTTAAACTTAACTTCGAAAATTCTTTCTACATTTTCCGGGGCGATTTCGAAAACTGAACGCCACAATTTTCCAAAAACAAAATACTATGAAGGAAAAAAGGAATTGAAGATTCCGACGAAGATCAATGATGAGCCTTTCGATGAGGATATTATACTAATTTTTTTTTGAAGATACAGGGACTAGCCACGGTAGTTACCTTTACGGAGTCACCCGCATATCGCACAGGATATTTTATATAATAATCAGACATGAAGGAAACACGCTGTTAGCTGATCAGACAATGGAACGGAAAGCTGCAGCAAACCAGTCTTCCGACCAATTACTGATTCTCATGGTAATCACAACGGAGAATTAGAAGGAACGACACTGCATGAACTGTCACAATTAGTTATGGCCGTTGACATATGGTCTACACTGTCCATAAACCAAGCGTGAAAAATCAACATCATTCAAAAAGGGTGATAGGCAATTTTGAATTCAATACCGACGATTATAGACATGGCGGATTGAGGAAGACTCGATCTATCGATATTGTTCTACACACCCCACAGTCGTGGCCAAATCGATGCACCGTGACCGGATCGATTTTTTCACGATGAACTGATAGGTAAGAATTGAAATATCGAAAACCCCCGGAGTTCACACATCGATGGGAATGCCACTTCGCTACGCTTGAACTTCCCCAAGAAATGCTGCACACTTACAGTTGCGATCAGTTATTTTTCAACGTTCGACAATTGACGAGGGTATCGACGACCAAGAGTGGCTTAAGACGGTAATTCCATGGATTCTAACAGGTCCGTCGGGATGATTGGCACATAATAGACTACCTACTCCTTTCTGGATGACCTCCCCTCCCCTGAGACGGGAATTCGCGATGCGTCATCGACAGCGCTTAGTTGAAATGCCATAATGTCGAAGACTGACAAGCTCGAGCAACGAGCTTTAAAAACATACACCCAAGCATTATCAACTGGAATTTCAAGCTAGAAAATTAGATCAAATCACCACCACCAAATGCCAGAAATTGCAAAAAAAAAGACTAATTGCTGCGAAAAATACCCAAATAATAGGCGAGGGCGAACTTCAAATTGACTAGCATGAAAAATTAACGGAATTCCTTCTGGTTAAGTTATCTTTGGCATCGTGTTTTTGATCTAGTCACCACGTTAATGCACACTCAGGATAGTTCAAACTTTTCACGCCACTCTGACAATACCAAGCAGCATCAGCAGAAAGAGTGACATTCCTCAGAGGAAAATCATTTGCCTTGACCGGGACTAAAACCCGCGAAATAAACTTTGCGGAATCGAGGGATTCGGGCTAGAGTCAACCTGCCCGGTAAAGGCAAATGATTTTTTCCTCAGTGAAATTTTGCACTTTATGCACTTGCAGGTGACTCTGTAAAGGTAATACCGTGGCTGCACCCAGTATGTTCACTTCAAAAGTGTATTCACCACAGACGATACTGCATGTAATTTTGAAATACAATTCACTGAGGAACCGATGAAAGAAATCACTATTCAACGTGATGGGATAACTAAACAGCTACAGTCGATAAAAAATAGTAAATCTCCGGGTCCGGAGGGAATACCCGCGCGTGTCCTCAAGGAGTTAGCGCCACAGATCGCACCGTTCTTAGACATAATATTCAAGAAGTCATTGTCTGAAGGAAAGATACCATTAGACTGGAAAATTGCAAACGTTACACCGATATTCAAAAAGGGAAACAGACACGACCCAGGGAACTATCGACCAATTTCATTAACGTCGATTATAGGCAAGATACTCGAACATATCGTCGTTAGCAATATCATGACGTTCCTGGACAGTCGTAACGTCCTCCATGGCTGTCAGCACGGCTTCCGGAAAGGTAGATCATGTGAAACACAACTCGCGCTCTTTCTTCATGACGTTCTCAAATCTGGCGAATCGAAAAGACAAGTTGACGCATTATTTCTAGATTTTAAGAAAGCTTTCGACACGGTACCTCATAACAAACTTTTATACAAATTACAGTCATGCGGCCTAAACGAAACAGTAGTAAACTGGATACGCGACTTTCTGAGTGATCGTAAGCAAAAGGTAGTTCTTGACGGAATTAGCTCTGATGTCGTTAAAGTGACATCAGGTGTCCCGCAAGGAAGCGTGATCGGACCCCTTTTGTTCATTATATACATAAATGATCTATGCTCTCGAATTAGCAGTAAAATACGTCTATTCGCCGACGACGCTGTCATCTATCGTGAAATTAATGATCACTCTGACTTTGAAACTCTATCATCGGATTTAAACAACGTTCATGTGTGGAGCCAAGAGTGGGGACTCGAACTTAATCTGAGCAAATGCACGGCGGTACATTTCTTGCGGAAGTCGTCCAACTATTCCCATGTATATGCTGTGGATGGTGTTAACATAAAGGCGACAGATGAAGTGAAGTATCTAGGAGTTACGATAACTTCGGACCTATCGTGGGGAGCACATATAAGAAATATTTGTGGCAGAGCTCTGAAGAAGCTAGGATTCGTCAAGCGTATTGTGGGAAGATTTTCGGATGAAAAAGTAAAAGAGAGGTGCTACTTCGCACTCGTCCGGCCACACCTTGAATATGCAGCGAGCATATGGGATCCGGTGCAGAAAGACTTAGTCCGGGAACTTAATAAAATACAAAGGAAAGCTGCGCGATTCGTCAAAAACAGCTACGGGCGTACTGACAGCGTTACACAGATGTTAAACGAATTAGGCTGGGAGCCGCTAGAGACTCGGAGGCTGCGCGCTAGGCTTAGATTGCTTGAACAATTGAGAATAGATATCTTTCAGAGCGACACGGAGAACATCATATTAGAACCCCACTATATTTCCAGGTCCGACAGAAACGATAAATTAAGAGAGATATTTTGCCGAACGGATAGGTATGGGAATTCGTTTTTCCCCCGAACAATAAGGGACTTCAATAAATGCTAGGCGTAATTTCATTAGAGCGTTTCCTTTTTATCTTTAAGCGGCTGGTGTCCTAACACCCCCCGCCACACGCCTATTGAGGCGGCTTGCGGGGTAATATGTAGATGTAGATGTAGATGTAGATATGTTCAAAATTAGCCGAAAGTGTTGACACAAGTAACGCATGCCAACATCAAACTGTCAACGTTGCCCTGCATGTTTTAGCTGCTGCTCTGACGTGGCCTAATCCCGTGGTAAGAATGATTGACTTTTGATTCTTTCGAACAGAAATACCAAAAGAAACAATCTCTCATATTGCATGCGTGAATCAATGGAGTAAGAAACTGTATTAAAATTAAATGCGGCATCATCATTTTTTCAAATTTGTAAGTACATACATATTACTATGCCTTGTCACAACGAAGCGCAATTTACAAACCATAAATTTTACCGAAATGAAACAGCTCGGCATTAATTGGAGGCTTGTAGGATTCTCGGAATCGCTAAACCACGGCGATAGACCATTCGAGATATTAATCCCACGGCATTCACGTCTTATGCCTACTGACGAGCAGCCCCGCGCGAAAAAAAACACTCCGAACGACTCGCACGCACTTAATGTTTCGTGCTCCCGAGAAATTTCATCCGAAGACCGATAAGACCCAGAGATAAGAAGGAAGGTACGAGGAAGAAGACTCCCTTCACGCCTGAGAAGTAATACTATAGGGACGCCGATGAGGGCGTGAGGGGAGAAGAAGGTGCCGTGCGGAGAGGGAGAGAGGGAAGGAAAAAACCAAGAATTTCGAAGCCCTCTTTAAAAGAAGGAAAGAAACGACTTCTACTCCACTCCCACACCACAATACAGTTCTTTACGGGTCTTGGCGAAATGTGTCCCAAACGAATTGTGCGAATTTTCTTTCGTGCCTCCTTTAGCGCGCACGAGGGCGTAAAAAAAGGGAAAGAGACGGAATATTGGGCGTCCATAAAAAATAAGCGAAAGCTAAAAAGTAGTCGGCTACCGACCGCTGCCGCTTCTATGCGGGTCGTCTCTCTCTCTCTCGCCAGCGTTTTCCTCGCTTTGACCCTGAGGGCGGAAAGAGATATGGACGTTGAGGAAGAGAGGGCATCAGGCGAAAAAAATCTGTTGGCGGCGAATCGCTGCAAAGGCTTTCTGCTTTTAAAAGCCGGAGACTTTCGCACAAGTAGAGGGAAGAAAAAAAAATATTTCCTCGGGATCTTGAAGACGAATAATAGCGGAAGGAGAGAGAGAGAGTGAGACCTTGGATTCGGGAGGAGAAAATGCGAATCTTTTCTCGACGGGTTTACTCCACCCAGGTTTAAAATGTAAAATTTGGGGCCCAGCAGACAGCCCCCTTCGGACAACCCATGCACCCGAACGAAGGATTTGTAGTAACGCTAGGCCAGAGTCAGGGTTGGTTATTTCAATTATCGTGCCCGCCTAGTGCTAAGAATTCCTCAAATATGGGCGTAAGATTTCACAACGGATATTCCATTCCGTATCACTGCGCAATGCAAACAGTGGAATCCCAAATTTCCAGCATTTTCGGGTTTCCGTCCGCATATCTTGTTAAAAACAGACAACAGTATCGCCAGCTATCCTGATAGACCTGGGCTGACTTTGTATACCTACGAACTAACAGTGGAATCACAGATTTATCCGCATAAGTGCTGCGGTGGCTTAACCCAAGGAAGTGGGATGTGCATCAGAGGGTGAGGACAGATTTACTTGATCCGTTTAAACATAAAGATCCTCAACTATAGAGCTACATAATGAATAGCTGGAAGATCACCGGAGTCAAAACAATCTTCAATAAATTTACACGTCACTGTCAGATACGAAGAAAGTCACCTGCCCGATAGCATGAACCAATGATTGACTTTAAAAAAAACTCTGATGTGCCTATTAAAAGGCGGAAAATAAACAATTACCATGCATGTGGTACGCACGCAAACGTAAGGAAAAGTCCAATACTAAAGAAATATCTCACAAGGACCTCATAAACTCGAATTTCCCTCTTTGGCACCTCGCGTAGTAATAGAATTTATCATTTATAACCCACCTACAAAGGAAGAAAATCATTGCAAACAACAGACTCTCCCCGAACACTCAATCAAGAGCCACCAAATTCAGAGATGTCTGTCCCCACTCATTTTGCTCGTCCAAAAATATTCCGCATGAGAAACAAACTCACAGTGGAATAGCATCCCTCCCCAATTCTAAATTTTTGAGCAGAGTCCATTTTTGAGGTAGCGTCCAATAAAAGCGACGGAATGGATTCTTTGCCGTGGCATCTGCATTACAAGGGCCACGCTATTTACGATGGAAAGATAGACATCCGAGCTCGGAGGCGTCATAAACAATTCAAACCGCTGAAGGATCGGAGGACGTGTGAGTGAGGAGATGAGGGAATTCGGGAGGGGGTAGGGGAGATGAGGTGAAACAGGGTGGAAAAGGATGTGAGAAACGAAAGGAGGGAATCTGAGGAGGGGGAAGAAGTGAATGAAGAGAGAGAGGTGCTGAGGGACATGGAAAGAGTGAGTTGTCGGTGGAGGGAAGGATTAAAAAAAAATAAATCGAGAGAATTCCTTTCTTCTTATCCTACGGACGGAGAAGGGATCCGATCTCAAAGAAGTTAAAACAAACAGAGGGCAAAACAACAAGTGAGACGAAGTGTTGTTTTTTTATTTATTTCTGGCTAAAACAGAGGAAACCGAGGTACGGGAGAAGTCGGGAAGGAGAAGGCTACTAGAATGAATGCGTTTTTATTTTATTTTTCAATCGACTTCATCGTAAAGGGAGAAGATATACGTAGATTGCCAAATTGCTATCGAATAAAACTGTCCCTCGCGACTGACTCGGAATGAATTCATTCACAATTCTGGCTCTGAGTGATTTGCATGGTCCAGGCCACGTCTTCAAAAGTACGGAAGCTGAAAGATCAAAAGATTTTCCCATGATATCTCCCGTTTTCATTAATATTTTCAGAACAATGGCCAGAAATATCGCCCACTTTCTTCTTCTTACGCATAAAGAAAAAGAAATTGACTGCCTCGTGGAATATGCATGCATAACTCCAAGCGATGACAACTGGAATCAAAAGCGATAACCACAAAGTGAGTTTTCAGTTCTACGGACATAACTGCGGCGAGAGCTATAGCGGGTAGGTATGAGCCATATTAATCTTCCAGCCTAAGCGTGATCAGGACGAGATATTTATGGAAATGATGGCAGTTTCCTCGGATATTCATGTCTTTGAAACCGTGTGAAGTGCTCAAGGCCACTCTGAAATGGAAGAAGGCAATGCGCAGAGTGGAAATGAAACTCTTAGTTGTTCCACGCATGGATGACCTTCCCGTCACCCGCACAAAGGTCCACGTTGTCGGAGTGCATTTGAAGACAATCACAGTGATTTTTTTCCTTCCTTTTTCACTTTCTGCGAACCCTCACCCCCCCAAAAATAACTTCCTTCCTCTTAAAAAAAGTGAAACTGGGAAAGGAAAGGCACCAGAGGGACCATGCCGCCCCTCCTATGAAGTAGTATTTTTATGACTAAGGGGGGGGCAGTTACTGCACTGATCCTTCGGCACCACTCTCGTCTTAAACTCCTCCTTCCCATTCCCTTCCCCTCTCTGAATTCCTCCACACAACAATCCATTACAACAACCCCCCTTCTTCCTCCCGACCATCCAACCCCACTCCCGAAAAACCAAAACATGTCCAGATGACTTCGACCTAATTCTCTTTGTTTTACCATTTAACAGCTTCCGCTCGCCCGAAAAAGAGGTTGGAGGAGTACAATAAAAAAAGACTCGCCATCTGTCCGCTGTGGAGAGAAGTATCGTCAAAAAGCTCCACTCGAGTTTTATGGAAATTTTTATTGGGAAGAGTCGAAAATGGCCGTGGAAACCATTGTCTCAAAAAGTCGGAATTACCAATGAAACAAACTTTTTTTTCTTCCCTGGCTTTCTTTCATTTTATTCACGAACAGTTAGGCGTTATTCCCCTCCCCCCTGAATTGAGCCATCCGGAATTAATAAAAGCTCCGTAATTCCTAAAAGTGGTAATAAATATTTCGAGGTTCAAGTCAGATGAGAAACACGAGCAAAGTTCCTTCCCTCGTCCTAAGATTAGCGGACGTGTACATTTTTCCCATCAGCAATAACGAGAGCGAATGATTTTCTCAAAGCGATAAAATAAAATATATAAATAACTATAACGAGGCATGTCGTAATGACGCAATAAAACCTTACGACCACATCAATGATTACCGGTCGACGAAGTATCCAGAGAGAGATACGGCGAGAGTAAAAAAAAAGCGTGTCAAACGAGAAGTCACGGCCGCAGAAAAAAATCCATCTCTCGAAGAACACGAAGTAAATAACGATTGGAAAAAATCTATCGTGCATGATGTGCTTATTTCTTCCAAAATTTGGAGAAACGAGAGGTTGGAAACGGGCAGAAATAGACGCGAGTGTTATCCAGATAAGAACGTCAACGCGACTCCTTAAAACGCCGACGACGGGACTTTTTGATCTACCGCGCAGGGTGGTAGTGGATTGTGGACCAGGGAATCGGTCGGGGGGAAGGGAAGGAAGAACTGAAGGACCGATTAGGAGGAAGATGGAGATGCTTGATTAGAGACAGATGGGAGCATCTGCTACACAGGAATCCGCTCCCTTTCGAGCACTGAGTAGGAACTGTTGCATATAGTATCTCCCTTCGTGAAGGAGGAGACCCCGTACTCGCCAAGAATGTCGCCACAAGAAACCTTGGTTCTTAAGGTGGTCGAATTGATTTTTGTTTATGTACAGATTTGCGTAAAACTTTGTGTACGTGTTCCCATTAGTTATATCTACAGATAAAAATGAAAACATTGCATTTCGCCGACTTGGTGCTTTAGCAATCCAATGCTATTTTAACACGTGGCACAACACATTTCGTAATAGTTCGATTACACATGTACAGATTTTCTTATAAACTCGAAATTATATATTTCTTATTATTATAATTGCTGCCAACACATATCAAGGTGTCACGCTGAGTCCAATATTCGAAAAAAAAACATATTTCAAAAAACAAACCTCGTCTAAATTTTGAATACCGCGCCGAAAACGCTAGTCATACCATGCTTTAATTATAGAAATTAATTTATAATATAATTTTTGTAACATTTCTATTACTGCCTATATGGTGAGTTCCATCGCATAAACGGATGCATATACGTGAAATGTGATCCAAGAATTTTTTCCCCGCCTTATTTAAGAAATTATTAAATGTTCACACAATGATGCGCTTCCCGTTTAACAGAACGCCAGGACCTATTCCCGCCTTGGTGACGGTAAAATTTTCACCATTCTCCTCCTCATCCTTTCTAGTTTTCCGAAAAAGGACTATCGAAGTACGTGAACAATATTTCATGGTACTCCCGCTACTTGTCCCAGAGGGAATGCGACACACAAACAACTGCAACGCAGAAAAAAGGCTTCAGATGTCAATTACAAGTCAAATAACTCCCACATTCATTGATAGATCACGAATTGTCCTTTTCCAGCTAGCTAATGAACTCAAGAAACCCGGAAGGTAAGCCACTCATATCCCTGTGGTTACCTTCAGAAGCAGGACCGTATATTCGGCTAACTCAATGTCTTTGTTGACTTATCTCCAAAAATGTTCAAATGGTTGATTATAGTTTTTATAGAGTTTTGACCATATATTCAAGGAAACTTTGACCATGCCAAATTTCGGATTCCGGGGTTAATTTACTTATCGCACTACCGGTGGCCTAAGATCAACAGTCATAATCGTCACACACAATATATCCTGTGCCAAACATAAAAATGTCCTAAATAATTGCCATGACAGCTTAAACAATTCAGGAAGTAATGCAAGAACATGAAAGGTATTACTTTATCTCGGATGAGCTAATAATATCAGCTGAAGAAACGGATACACTTTTTTGTATGCCAAATAGCTAGCAACTGAATTGAGATAAATTAAGATAAAATAATTAATTGAGGAACGATCAAGAATCATTCAGTGCAGGGAAACCAAAGAGATAGCAACTGAATGGTAGATAAATTAAGATAAAATAATTAATTGAGGAACTATCTAGAATCATTCAGTGCAGGGAAACCTTTCCATATAAGGAAACCTTTTTGGTAGGAGCGATTATTCAAGTTCCTAATGATTAGCTTCCACCGTTATGACAAACGTTATACTTCCAGTTCACTTTCGTGAGCGATATCTTTCACAACATCTCATATTGTATGTACAACGTATATCCCTTAGCGAATGACCAATTGGTTGACAATTTTACACACGTGGAATAAACTTAACTAAGCACTATATTTCGGTGAGTTTTCGATACCATCGCGCGCTAATGGCAATTAAGTAAACCTATAATAAATAACTGAACCGTTAACTGCATAATTAGTTTACGATCTGAGCATTTATACGCCGGATAGACCTCTAATTTCCCGTGCTGATAAATCGTATACGAAAACGGTGGGACCGTAAAAACAAAAATCGCCTCCCAAGTTCCCCGTCTTGTAATATAACCCGATCAACTGTAATCACACCGCTTTTGACTCCTCAAGGCAATAAAACCAGTAACACTACAAGCTCATCCCCGCTCGTACCTCCTCTCTTAATATACATAAGGCAGCGAAAGCAGGTGGACCAACTCCTTTCTCACATCTGTCTCCATGCTTAACGCTCCTCACGAAAGCCCAGCGCCTTTCCCCAAACTCCTCCCTCTCACATATCTCCTCCCTTCCCATGTCCCTCCCCAACAAGCCTCCGTTTCGGAAACTCTTTCCCCTCACCTCAGACCCTAACTCACCCTTACCCTCCTTTCCGTCCTCCCCCATAATATCTCCCCCACGTCCTTTGGCAAAACACTAAAGCTTGAGCGAAGGAGTGAAAAAAGTGGAAGGATAAAAGAAAACAAAAGGCAAAACAAATACACAAATGAGGAGACCGAGCCGGTTGCTCATCGTGCCAATGGGAAGTGTATCTCTTTGCTTCTGGACGTGGGAGGGAATATAAGACGTTTAAGGAAGAGGGGGTGGCATATATTTCCTTTTCCTTCCCCCAAGAGCGTCCGACAAGCTGCTGCAGAGACAGTGTAATGCGGTGGGGAAGGATATAAATCGGTTAATGGGGAAGGCAAGGAACTCTCGAAGACCAAATGGGTTACAAGCGGTTGAGAGGAAATAAACTTAAAAAATATAGTCCTCCCCGCTACTACAGGACCCCGTCATGGACTACTTATACAAATACGTAGGCACTTCATAACCCCTATTATCCTTCAAAGAGCTCGAAAATAAATAACAAGCCTTACCCTCCTTGGCAGAGTGGGTCGCGTTCCCTGAATAACAACAAATTTTTTGGAAAGCTATCCAAAGTGCATGGACTAAGGTTTCTTTGTATCGATTATGCAAGACTTCTCACGTGATCATATTAAACTTTCTTCGAGTTTCAGTTATAAGAAGACAAGCACAATGTTGATCACGAAGACTTTGTTCGTCAATTATCTGCAATGAAAACACACTATACCTAAGCAATTAAAAGCTAAAAAGGACATTAGAGCATGCGTAATGTAAGCATTAATTCGTCATAAGTACGCTAGAATAAGAAACAGCACCAAAAATGGAATAGTTAAGCAATGAATGCTAATAATTTTACAACACAAATATTATTCCCTAGGCCTCATCAAGCGACTCTACCTAAATACAATTACATTAAGGTTATGGACATAAATAACCTGAGGTTACTCATATATTGGAGTACATGGTTAAAACCCAAGAGTTCAGCAGAAAAACATACATATTCTGAACCAAAAGCTGTTTTACTTGAATCATGTCAATGTGAACTGATTAATTTTATAACAAATGTACATTAGCATAGGATGGTTGTAAGTTTAAAACCGCTAAAACAACGGTGAAAAGCTGCTTTCCAGTATTCATTCAACCTTTGTGTCATTGAAACATTTCCAGGAAGGCTCATTCGTCCACACATACAAGATGGCTGGTTCTGGGGTGGACAAAAATAAAAGAAAGCTTTCCCCACAAACGACAGATGTAGGGCCGAAATATCTTTTCATCCAGAGAGCAAACACTGCCAACATTCTCGGTGCGGTCGACAGAATGCAGGGGAGATAGGGCAATCGCAGTCCGCGCGAGGGGCGTAGAACGCTTTAACGAGTGGTTCCATTTGTTTGCTTGCTTGGAGGGGAAATAAATTAAGAGAACAGCCCGGACCTTTATTTCTGGACGCGCAACACTCGTGCGTCACGCACTAAAATTAGGATTATTTTTAATGTCCAACTGCCTCCGTAGTTCCTCATATCAGCCAAGCTCAATTTTATTGATATGCCAGACTAAGTGAGGGACTATTTTCTTCCATAAACAATTTCAGAATAGGAGTTTTAAAAACATAATGAGATTAAAAATAGGTGTTTATTTTAAAATAATACGGTAGTAACAGATTATTCATGAAGAGTTATCGATGACCGGAAGTACTGAATAAGATAATTCACAAATGTATACTCTCATTACGCGTCAATCCCAGATAACTACATTTGACTAATAATAATTATACTGATAAATGATCACAAAATTCTCATTGCATATTCCTATTAAGCACCAAAGTATTTTTTATGCCGCCTATATAGCGTTTAAATGGGCGGATCGCTAACTTTTTTGCTCGCCTAAACATCACACTAATATATAAAACACACAAAGACAACAACTTGTTTCTGTCTGCAGCGAATGACGACCAAATCAGAAAGGGGGATGCGCCCAAATTTCGTAAACAAATTAGTCGGAGGAAAAACCAACACGAAACAAAACACGCACATAAAGAAACGCTTAAATGAAAACGTCTTTGGCATTATTCTCCTTCGATGGGGGACGCTTGAGCGATGATTGTTTCGCCAGCAGACAGACGCCGAGGGCCGACAAACTGGAAGGCTTGGAGATGGGAGAGAGAAGATTGAATGATGGGACGGCGCACAAGGCAAACAGCCAGGGGATAGGACGGAATAAAAATTGAAAGCAAGAGTGTGGCAGAGGATACCTATTTTGTATGGAGTTGAAAGCGTTGTTTAGTGGGGGGGGGGGAGAAGGAAGTTTAAGAGACTGGATAGGGGTGTAACGAGTGGAAATGGATCCGAGAGAGATAGAAGAGCGCAACAATGACCAATGCCACGCAGCGACGACGCAAAAATAAACAAAGCGTTGATTGGGATTTCGTCGCCGATGAATTATGAGAAGCGCTTAAGATGTTTCGAGGAGGAGGAGATTAGGGGACTCGATGGCGAAAGGGGGGAGAGGGGTGAGGATGGAGACTGGAGGGGAGGGAGAGAGAGGTAGAACGGGCAGGAGGCTTGGAATGACGTCGAAAATAATAAGAGAGAGGAAGATCTGGAAAATAAGGGACTGGCGGATAGATGGACCTAAGAGGACCTACAACCTAAAGCGGTGATAATTAGTGAGTGAAAACGATAATTTAGCAATCGTTGCCATATTTATAGTTTGATCAGGAAAAGACAATGTAATTTTAAATCAGAAACAGTCTAGTTCTCATTTTTACTAAGTATTGTTCAACATTCAAATCTACACGAATTGCAACCAGTAATTTCATTTAATCCAGAATGTATATTTTACCTAACAACTGATATCAATTTATCAAAAATGCTGATTTAGTACATGAAAAATCCAGAATACACGACTGTTTAGATTTCTTACATATTTTTAATACATGGGTCTCTATAGACCCTAAGCATGTCACAATTTGCCTCTTTCCGGGGAAAATAGTGAAACATTGCACTGAGGTATAAGGTTGACTCACGGTCGTTCAATTCATTTAATACTTTAAAAGTGAGACACTGAAAATGGCTTTTTGGGATGTCTCCATTGGAAACATCTGGTTAAACTTTACATCTATTACATATATCTTTTAGAAATCAATAAATGTAAAAAACTGTCACAACTGGTCCCAGTCTCCAATAATGGCGTGAGTGTAATGAGTAAGGCTGCCAGATAAATAGATTTGTGATACTGGATACTTTCATAGGTGACTAGAAGGGTACCATGTAATCGATGTAAATAAAAATAGAGGGCATAATACCGAGCGGGGGGGGGGGGGGGGGGCAAGATTCAACACTTGTGGGGCAAGGCGTTCAGCGGGGGAGGGGAAAGGCGTTCAGAAGGGGGAAGAGGGAGTGGGTTGAGGTCTGAAAGTTGTTAAGGGAAGTGAATTTGTCATCGACTGGCAGAAAATACGTTTCATGCTAAGTGACTCATTTAACGGCTGAAACCCGAAACCCCAACTCTTCAACGATTCTTGGCGAGGCTATGGTGGTATTTGTTTTATTCCTGGAACATTAGGACGACGTAATACTTTCTACCCGGCCGGATCCTCAAGAGCTTCATTACAGAAACGACGATCTCTCGAGACGAAATCCAAACGATCTTATCTCGCAATCTCCTTATTTTATGAATACTAATTTACATTGTGACGACGTGGTGGACCAGTTGGTTGAATCAACCCGCAGCGAACCGAGGACTTCCAAATCCAAATCCGCAAGGTATTCAGGATATCCCAGCACTGAAAATCTAAGCAATATGACTTACTAAGCCCCATAACATCCAAAGTCCTAGAGGAATCTGGGATTCTTGAAGGACAAGACGCCCAAAGAAATTCAATACGAGTTTCCAAAATTAAAAAAGAAACTACGACGAGATATGAACACATTCTGTAGATAAACTGCGGCAGTTTAAAATGTACAATATCAGTAATAATAAAGTTCAACTTTGTAAAATATAAGGGTGATCTAACATTACTTTCTTAAGGCGTAACTAGACCATGACCCCAATCAAATTTGTTGAGCTAGCCCCAGTACACCCGCGACAAGTTTTCTGATAACATAAACGTCAACAGTCAAATACAAACCTCCAGGATCACTGAGTTACTGAGTTAAAATCAATCTATCTTACTATCTTTCCTCAGTTATAAATAAACGCATATTTTCACGATAATGACAATTTTGGTGGACTTCAACACGAATAATTGAGCGGAAAACCCAAGTTAACTCCAATAGCGTCTGCCATCCTAACAAACAAGTAGCTCAAATTACTTATTTCACACAAAAATAAACTTAGTTTGGTGCACTAACTTACAGAAATAGACAGACAGACGGACAGACAGTCAGACACCATTCAATTTTTATATATTAGTTTGATGATGAGCCACGATAATATAAATCTGAGGTGAATCTCTGATGACAAAACGTCTCCGTCACCTCCATTTCGGGTGGTTAATGGACGCGAAATGGATGAATCACCCGAACCCACACAAGTCCCGTCTTTCACCCTCCCATATAGGAAGTAGGGAGGGAAAGCGAGATCGACTCTCTCGACACTTAAATAATCGAATTTGGGATCCTCACTAAAAATGTTCACAGAGCTTTAAAATCCAAATCCCAAGCATTCCCAACCTCAAATTTCCATTTGCACTCTCCCACTACGGGCCCCAAACTCTCTCCACCCCTCTCTCTCTCTACACTGCGAGAAGCCCCCATCGCCAATCTCACCCACCCCACCCATCCCCCGCCCATCCGAATCATTTTGGATCCTCCCTCTCTCTCACTCAACATACATATATTCCGATTAGCATTTAAAATCGTTCCCTTCAAATCCGATTGGTTGGTTACCTTTGCTGTTGCTCCTACGCAAATGGGAGGTGGAGGAGGGAGGGATGGGGGAGAGGTGATGACGCTTGCGGGGTGTGTGTGTGTAGCTGGGTACGGGAGAATGGAAAGAGAATCATCCGCGCTCGCTTAATTTGCATAATTTCGTCCCAATGGTTATTGTTTCTCCGTTTACGTCGTTTTCCCGGGCCCACAGGAAATATCCCCTTCCCTCCCCCACACTCTCCCCCCCCCCACCCACCACCTTCTCTCCTCGCGTTCACAAAACGTAGTCTTTCTCATTCCCCTCCTATTATCCCGACCTCTCCACCCACTCTCCCGTATCCTTCTTGAAACCTCAAAACGCCACCACGGCACCACCGACTCATCATCAAAATCCCCACTCCACCACCACCACCACTCCCTCTCACTTAATTTCTCACCTCCTCATCCCTCACCACACGGGACCGCCCCCTCGCGGACACTCCCCCTCCAGCCCCGCCTCGGAAACCGAATAAATCCCTCATCCCAAAGCCGAGCGAACAATGACACTACTATCCTGTTCCATTTGCGACCTAGGGCGCGCCGGGAAGGAGTCCGCAAGAACGGACGAGATGGGCGTTGCGGAGGCTCCACTGAAAATGCATTAAATCTCACTCATTTCATACTCCGGCGGCTTTTATAAAAATGTCCTCTTTTCGATATGAACAACCAAATCATATCTTTCCACGCTGCTTTCTTCACAAATTGAACTTGAAATTACGTGTCATTTGCTGGAATGGGTGAAACATTGATAAAAATGCCATTTTCGGTATAAACTCTGAGTAAGAAGCGAACAATCTTAGAGAGTTGGAATTAAAATAAAATGTAAGCTTCTTACCACCTTGTTATTTTATGTTACTAGCATTGAAACAATTGAAGTCAAATTGCGATAATTTAATGGAAATGTCGATGCAATCGGCTCTTGTATGGCTGGTAAAAAGTATTTATAAAAAATATATTTGTTGAATAATCTACATATTTGGTAACGTATACAGGAAAACGTGTCCTGCGTTTGATATTAAAAACGAAAAGCTTCTTTCCAATATAATGTTTTGGCTGAACTTGGAATTAAATGACTTTAAAAGTTAGAAAAGGTGAAACATGGAGTTAACTCCATTTTTATGGAAAATAAAATGCCATTTTCCACGAAAAACTGTTAACAAGAATCAAATTCTTTCAATGATAATCTTTTTAAAAAATCGAGCCAGGCCGAAAGAATACGAAGCATTGAAACCGTAATCCTCCTGAGCTGACGCTAATCATGTCGGTAAACGTCGTCGGAATCATTCTGTCACGAAATATGTCATTTCTTCAAGCGATCCACTTAAACCGACACGTGAATTCAGATAAGTGGGCCATAAAACGTAATTATTACCCCGTCACCATTCCTTTAAAATACCTCTCCAGTTAGGGAAAAGTTGACGACAACAACATGGGTAAAAATAAGTATCAACAACCAACCTACATGAAAGCGAAAGATAACGAACAGCAGATGTTACGCGAAGGCTCAAAAATGAAATCATTCAAGGAAATAATGTGCAATAAAATCGATTTCAATTAGTTAAGCAAGTAAATAACACCCACCGTAAATGTAAATATACACATAAAACCGTATGGTAAGTCTCGCTCTTTTAAGACCTCCTGTCCACAATTTAAAACGATGAATTTTCCTTTCTTCGGCCCCGTCAAGAAAATGGTTAGGTACGCCATCACCTCGAAAGTTCACTCTTGAATTCACCACTGGTCATTTTTTTTCGATACGCTGGATGACAAAAAAATTAAATCGAATATCATAACTTATTCACAGATACAACTGGACGATAAAAACAAAGTGGGAATTTATACCGGCGTAAAACTTTCGCCGCGGGTTCCAGTCTATTAAAAAAATGCTTTTAAACGTCATGCCTCCAGCGGACCTCCCATTCCTCAGCACAAGGTGGGCAATAAAGCAATGTTTTAATTGGTTTCCAAATGCTTAATATACGATTTCTCTCTCTCTCTCCTCAGAATCCTGGCATCTTATTCCCCGGCGTTGTCAAACCTTTCTCACTGCCGGCGAAGAGACCTCTCCGATAGAATCCTCCCGGGGATAGAGCATCTCTTCATCTCTGGCGCAGCCTCCCGCCAGGTCCACTAAGTTTTCTTCTCCTCCTCCCAAAGACCGCCTTCCCGAGAAATTATTCATGCACGCACGATGATTCTCTAAAGCCTTCCCTCATCTTCCTCCATCACGCGTAGCACTCGCGATACCACCCTATCCGTGATCAAACGGAACAACCTTTTGGTGAAATAGTGTCTCCCCCCCACCAAGACGTGCAAATCGGACGTAATTGAGATGCAGGGAGGCAAATAAATTAATTGGTTCTTTAGGAAGTAAGCCATGTGGGCAGCTCGTGTGGATAAAGAGATGAGAGTTTCCGTTTCTGACGCCGCACCTCCACGTAGCATGAGCGTGGAAAAGGCAAAAAGTTTTATTCGTTCTCTAGGTTTATTTTAAAATACTTTATGCTGTTTAACGTATAAATAGTTTTTTTAAACACCTACTTTTATAAGGTTTTTGACTTCTCTTGAATTAAATCCATTCTAAACCTTATCCCCTGATCAGTCCCATAATAAATAAGTTACACTATTAGCTCAGAGGGTAAATTTGGAGAACAATTGAGAGAATGGCTGATTTTTTCCTATTTAATATCAACTCACAAAGCAAAGTAGATTTACGTACATTAATATTTGTTCCTTGACAACTGTACTTAGGATCTATCCACAACCTTATCCGCTACCATGTAACATTATTATTTCAGTATTTTGGTTTCAACTGAGGGAATGGTTGATTTCTTTCCACCGCGATATCTACCCACAAAGTAAAGTAGACACTACATGATTTTGGATCGTATGAGCTGGACCTTCTGATACCTTAAAAATTTTCGAATAGCCGTATTAAAAAACCCTGAAACATAATACTCACGCTTTTAAATCACCAATGCTGTCAGACAATAGACATTGACAGAAGAAACCTCCCAGGACGCGTTCCAGTAAGGCTCACCCCTTATAAATCCACATTCTAATCTAAGTAAATTTAAACCATGTTCCTCCTCCAACACGCTCCGTTCAGATACATCATTAGTTAATGTTTTATTCCCCAATCGCAAATGATTTTCGAGAGAAAAATCAGATTTGGCTTCAGGCAAGATTCAACACTCTCTTAGACTCCTTCTGCTTGCGTCGCTATTTCAATCGTATCCTCGACACCGAAGTGTAAAGATTAATCTCAGCCATTACAGAAAAGTGAGTGCACCGCAGGACGATATCCAAGCCAGGACGATAAATCGACAGCATTTATCAGACAATTTCGAGGCTGACACACGGAGTTAACGTCGCGTCCTTCATAAAAACAATCCTAAAAAAATTTACACAACAAAGGGCGCTAACCTAATACACGTCTCATCTCCATCCTATTCCACTCGCATATCTCTTGCTTTTGATTCCATTTTTTTTTCTCCTCCAACGAAGAAGCACTTTTCTACCCTCCCGCCCGCGAAACTCAACACAGCTACGAATGGAGGTCTCCACTGTTGGGCGCGCTGGGAATAATAGAATATGCAAAGCAGACGACATTCTTATTCCATTTCGCTCACTCCGGCTTATAACTCAAGCGGCGGCAACCTCCCTCTCCCCCCCCCCCCTTCTCCATTCGACAACCAACCTCGCATCGTCCGGAATTCGCATAATTTCTCTCCGTTCACTCTCCCTCGTTTTCTCGGTACCTGAAGAGTCCTCCCGTCCAACCCCCTGTTTCACTCTCAACCCCTGGGGGGATATATCCAGGCCCCGCAGGTGAGCGGCTTATAAGCGCCCCGTTTCCCGCCCCTACTCTGCGCCTTAAGTGCCCACCCCACCCACCCACTCCCTCACTCTGGCCCTCCGCTTTGGCGAAACCTTTGCTGGCATTCCAACCCCCCAAACGTCCCATCAGAACGTTCACTGCGCCCACATGACACCAAGGGCCCCTATCTTCATAGATACGAGTCAAGTTACAAATCCTTTTGACTTTCCCAGGGCATACCGACGATTATAAAAAGGCAAAGTACTTATCACTCACCCAAGTTCCATTATACCCGAAGAATGCTTTAAATTAAGTCCTCGACCTGTGAGGGGTTGAAATTCGGCTTGCACCTCATAGAAACCGGCCTGACCACTCCGCGCGTAGGCAGAACACTTCTTCCGAAAGTCTCAGAGTGGCTCACTTGCAATTGTAGAGGTCGGGACGCATAAATGATACAATTCTGAGTTCAGGTTACATAACTGTTGAGGTTCTACGCATTTTATAACCATAGACCATAATCCTATGGAATACATAACGTCTAACTATTTTTGTAGAGAGATTCGAAACTAGGCTAGACGCTATTCCAGCCTGGCTGAGATTGAAATAAAATTTAATATGTTGTCACTATATAACATTTAAGTAGTTGAGTCAATATATTGTAAACCAAACAAACACTAGAAAAACATGTGGAAAACATTATCGGACCTCCGTCAAGACAACCTGGTGCTAATAAGTCAAACTAAACACGGAAAGGTATAATTTCTTTATTGAAGAATCCGTTAAGATAAACTGGTTCTAATAAGTCATACTAAACACGGAAAGGTATAATTTCTTCATTGAAGAAAAGTAAAATTAAAATCCGTCCTGCTCCACTCAAGAATTCAATGAATTTAAAAAAATCGTTGATTTTGACCCTTATGCACTCATATAAATCCCAAATAACGTTGATAGGAAGTATAATTGATAAACAAGGACGTTTTGATGCCAAAAATACTGGGAATGTGTCCTATTTCCCGAGCAGACTTGGCGATTACAACAGTTTTAACCAATGGAAAACCATTCGATCAATCCAGAACTGATTGGTGACCTGAAGCCTGATTGCAACCCCGGATAGACCCTGGAAGGCTATGCGTATGATATATTATTTATGTAGATGAATGAAATCCCAGACCAGTTCAATTCTCCTTACCGGAGACGGAAAAAAAAACATTTTCCCGCAGCTCCGAAAATAAAAAACGATTTCGGAATTAAATAGCCATCATAATCCAATTCGAAGAGAGAGCTTCCGAAATTTACGAGTCCAGTTTCGCAGTCAAACCCCTCCAGGTGAATTTTTAGCAGTTTCCCCTCGCGCGAGTGATCAGGAATAATTTATTCATTTCAAAGAAGTTCCTAGAGAGTCGTTTCGTGAAATGTTCCCCAATTGACGTCACTGTGATACAGTTTTTACCATGATACGCCTATCCGATTACTAAGTCTGTACATAATGCCTTAATAGTGGAAAGTAACACTGCAATTCATGTTCCACGCTGCAATTCACGGTGCCATTTCTCCGCCACATACATACACACACGAGAGTACTTGCGTGACGAAACCCAGGTAAGGATGTGCATGAGGCTGTTCTCACTAAGACGCTCTTAAATACTCTAAAGAAAAGTATTCCCCCCGTGAATGGCTTAAGATCTCAGCGGAGGGTAATCTTCAAATGATTATCATTCATCGCCATTTGTCAAAGATTGATTCCATGAATAACGATGAGAAAAATGAATGGTAATCGATTGGGGAAAACTTATACTCACGTCATCAATATAATAAGTGGTATTCAGTCTAATCTTTGATAAATGTTCTGTAGTGGTAATGGAGAAAGTCATATATCGACACTCGGCATTTACATAACTGTCAAAGCACAGGTATTGAGACGGATTTGAGTAAACACAACATTTCAGTTGACAAAGAGGCTGAAGGATGACTTAGCTGAGTCGTAAAATCAATTATCATTCTTATATTTACTCAGAAATAAATACATTTCTGCGCTAAAAAGTGTGACGTTAAAGATAGCGGAAATAATTTATCATTTTTCTGATCTGGAATCAAAAGTAACATAATACTAATCCCATTAAATAATAGTCGTCAAATATTCGCGAAGATTTAATACAAATATAAAAATTTCAGAATACGGATTCCATAGTTTTATCTAAAAATAAAGATTTAAGTATTGCATAAAAATATTCACCTAGACCAAAGAAAACAAATGTTTACTCTTGAATAAATGACATTAAATCTTTCAGCATGAATACGATTATGAAAAGAAGTTTTGTAAAACTATTGATTCTGAAATAGAAGTAGGAAAGGTAAAAAATAAATTATGAATCGATAGCTTGTGATAAAATTTACTTAACTAGAATCGCGAAATGAAAATTACTACTACTAACAAACACATCACACAATTTTTAACAATCAGTAATTCCTATTACAACGGAAGTAAGTGTTGAGCAAGGGACTTGATCTCCATGTAATCGACGCCGTGCCCGGTGAACTCGAAACAGAAGTTGGGTCGATTAGCGACGGTTCCATCGGCTTTGAGGCATAACAAGAAGCCACGCCTGAGACTCGAGTGCACGGAAAAAAATGCGAGAAACCTGGACCAGCTGAATAATAAGGATGGAGGTGAAGAAGTGGGAATGATGATGGCAGAGCAATGGGTCGTGAGAGAAATATTTGAAGGAAATTTCCTTCTGACTTCCTACACTTAAAACCACCACCATTCACTACGATATCGTTCTCAAATCATTTACTACTCGTTTCCCGCGTAGACATATTCGAGAAATTTCGTCCACCAAAACATTTAAAAAATTTATTTTAAAAAAGTGGCACTATAGGAGAAAATTATTTATTTTTAAAACTAATATGTTGATTTCCTTCCTTCTTTAGTTAGAACCACTTATTAAATAAATTTTTGCAGTTAAAAAAATGTGGGTGTAATATTCTTTCAGAAGTTTGTAAAGCTAAAATCTTAAATATAGGCTGTTACACCGTAGTCACAATTGCACTCTTAATTGTCTATAAGCACAAATTTGCTCTAATTTTCAAAATATTTCAACCCGAACTCACCCGAAACGAAATCCTGGATACGTTACCACTCTACAGAATAAATATGACCAGGTTTCACGTAAATGAACTTGTCTCTATAAGTTTTTTTTTTCCCTAGGAACAGTTACTGTGGGTTTTGCTCGATCACTTATGGTTGAACTGAGTACATTTTCACTTTTTTAGGCCAACGCTCGAGTATATATCGCCAGATTGAAATATTATCGTAGAAATAAAAACGGCGAAAAAACCCACGAATCCGACGGAAATAACTAGGAGCGATAAAGGAAAAGGGCTTTGCGAGGAAATGAATGAAGTCAAAACGCGAGGAGAGGCGAGAGCTCAGGTTCCAAGGAGAAAATTCTTTCTCTGAGCGCAACTGTCTTCCTTTGGCACCGTATTGTTGGCCGACAAGTGTCGCAGGTCTTAAATTTAGAGGTATCTCTTTCATGAAAGGAGCTGAAACGGGAGATGAGATGGGAGTAAGGGGTCCACTGCGGCGCAGCATGCTAATGGAGCGGCGAGGTTTGTCTTTCCTTCGCAAGAGAGGAGCTCGGATGGTGAAGGGAAAATGGGTGGAAGGGGAGTGGGGGGGAGTTAAGGCATTCGTTCTGCCTCCACAAGAGAGGGTAAGAAAGGAGAGTAAATTAGGAAAAGGGAACGAATTTGATCCTCTTTTATCTCTCCAAATCTTTTCCCGAAAAGCCTCTTTCTCCATCGGCCATTCTTCTAATTAGCACTTCGTAACGAGGAGAGGCCCTGTTAGAATCAAGTTCCTCATATTTCCGGAAAAATACCAGAAAAAAAGAGGGGAGAGACGGGAGAAGAAGAAATGAGGTTGGGCTCCCTCTGAGAACCTGGCATCCGAAAAAATTTCTCATCCCCTGACTTCGCCCGCCCTCTGTTCCATTCCCACCCAATGTTTGGGGAGAGAGAATCTTTTGTGAATTTGTTCTCGCCCGGCGTCTCTATGAATCCCTCTTCTTGCTGCCGGAATCTCTTCTTCCCTCACTCGAGTGTAATCCCCGCCACTTCACAAACTTTAAACTCTTTAGGACAAAATTCCACGTCTCTCACACACCCCCCCCCCCCACCTCCAGCCACGTGCTCCCGCCTCACGCCCGCCCCCGTAGCCCGCCTCCAGCTCTGCCCCCCTCGGGCGGCACTCCCAGCAGCGCGGCCCCCCCATGCACACTCGCTAACCACTTGAGGGAACTTTGTCACATTATTGATTCTAACACAGCATTACCTAGCAAAACACGCCCTTTCATTGAATATGGCAGTACTTCATCATCACTCTGCGAAAGGCTACGCAGAAATTACTCTCTTCGCTTCGTAAGGCCGAAGGATTTGGTCGTTACTTTGTGAATGGACTTGGACACTGGTAAAAATTAACTCGGAGTCAATATTTAGGCTAAAATTATTTCTCACACGGTTCAGCATCAATAGCCATTGCATCTGCCATGACATCTGTCTTAACCCATTTTTTTATACACTTAAGGATGACAGTGAATTGTCGAAACTGATTTGCGTACTAAAATATTCGCACGGGAAATGGAGACAAAATTGATAATTCTATCCATGACCAAGTTCGCATTAAAAGTCTATTTTGAACGCACTAAACACTGGAAATAGCTCAGCACTCCTTTGTCACATTATTGATTTTAAAAAAATATCCTGCAGGTGACAGCTACAACCTAGTCTGCAATAGGTATATTTAGCTATCGTGGAAAATCAGAGAGCAAGGTTTCCCGCATATAATGGGAGATATGTCACAGTTTTGCACCCGGCGTGTGAAATCTTTCCTCCCCTTCTTGACGACACAAGAGAACAAATTTATCAAATCAGACCGCAGTGACGTCGGTAGTAAGTAGAATTTCTTACGATTCCAGTAAAAGACAAACAGACTTTAGTCACCATGCTCCCGATATAGTTTTCCCATCGACAATGTACCTGAAAGTTTTTTTTATAAATACAGCAAAGTTTACTCCATCTTGTGATAGCAGGAAGGCTTCGTGGAAATCAACCGATATGGTTGATAAGTCGATTTTGAATGTAAAAGGTGCTTATACTTTACTTTTATTAGAGGGTTAAATGCAAGCCATATTTCTCGAAAGCTAATTATAGCACAACTAAATTAAAAAGGACGGTTTAAACTGATAATTATTTATCCATTAAAATTACATCCCGAAAATATATTAGTTTTCTTGTAGGAGGCTTACTTTGACCGGGAAAAATAAAGTAAAATTCTACATCCACCACTGAGAGAAACCACGACGCTAAGTAAATTACCGACCCATCCTCTCAGGTTCTTAATGGAAGCAGGGTCGTGATGGAGCTTCATTCTGGAATGGTATCACCGTCAGCTTGAGCCTTTTTGTCACACGATAGTAAAGGCAAGCTGCGTCCATCTGCGGAAATTAACTTATCGCTTGGAAACATTTTACCACAATTTGCAAACAAAAAAAAGACCCACCACTGGTTTCTGAATGAGGATTTTCTGCGGACGTAAGACAATATTCCGCGAAATTTTCCCGTATCACGAATCCATTACAAATATCCTAGCGTTATAAATGCCCCGGGGACCAGGCAAACACACCGTATTTGTGAGTAAATAATAAGCCCGCAAGGCTCACAAATACAGGTATCCACCGTTTATCTCATATACCGTCGTGATATCTCTTCACACTCTTGGAAATAATTCCAAGAAAATTTCAACGAAATTTCTGTGTTGACATCTCTCTTCGACATTTACTTCTCTACAGAGTGGATTGAAGCAGTTAATCTCACAGCGAGTCCTACGCGCGTTTCTTACCGATTACGTTTTTAACCGTGGATTCCGCATAACCCACTATCTTTATACAAAATGTTTATGTTCTTATATCTAGTCATAGGTTCCAGGGAGGAAAGTACCTAAAACTAATGAAAATCAAAGATATGATTGAAATTTACTCATTGTTTGGAAAATAATGAGTTAATTAACTTTTCGTAAAATATGCTATGTGGTATTTTCGCCATATTAGAAACGTCAGTGGATCAGGTAGAACCAATGTGGAACCAATCATTGCGTGCATTAAATAAAAGGATTATTTATTGGTAGAATTTTATTGTATTGTCTCTGGAAGAATTCGAAAAATAAATACACTTGCTACTCTAATGGGCATTTCAATTAACTACAGTGAAACAGGAGCATGTGTGCAAAATTAAAATTTCCAAAAAATTGCATGAGTGGGATATAAACAAGTTTCATTGGCATTGTTGTTGCACAGCGTTGAAAATGCCGGTAAAGTTCTACATATAAGTTAAACAGAAAGCTTTGCCACTTTTCGATGATATGATTGGGAATAATACTAACTTTTCTCTCAAAAAATTCTCTTGAACAAAGTCTTTTATAACTTAACGTCACTAATTCCTCCAGATGTTTCAACTAGGAATTTAATGATGTATTCCTCCGCAGCTGTTGAGAAAATTCCAATATACAATGGCTACCACAACTCGAATTCACTATTCACTCGCATGAATTTTCAAACGGTAGCCGAAAAAAGCTACCATAGTGTGAATACAAAGAAGTCCTTCCGGCTTGCTAACGTTCACGCTCTATTTTATTAATCGTCTTGATGATCAATGGCATTTAGTATGGTGTGTTTTAAGAACTATTGAATAAATCATTCATACCGGAAAGATAGTGCGTCACAATGCCACCACATCCGGTTCCGTTCTTCTCCAAGGCCATTTGGTCATACTTTTCACTCAATAGACATACACTAATGTCTCAACTTGCTCCCGAAAGATCGATAAGGAACCGGCAATACGAAACCAGTTCTTTTCATTGGAATTTCTACTCCCAATAATTATATCCTCACTGCTTATTCCCCGGAAATGAAGTGTGCAGGTTGGGAAATTTATTATTCTCGACTGGAATCAAACATAATGTGTCAAGTCCAGAGAACGGTTCGAGTAAAAATATCGGCCTGTAACTGCTTGGTCTAATTTTTTTCAAAAATATTGTCCAAATTGCATTTCGGATGAAATAATATTCATTGAAAGATTTAAAGGACTGGACTGAGCGAGCCACATTACTTTTACCACATCAGCGGTAGTTTTTCGTCAACGAATAGATAGGGGAAAAAGTGGATTTTCCCATGAAACTACTATTAACGTAAAGTGATAGTGGGTGAATTCACTTCGTGGAATTACGATATTATCTATCAAAATAATAATATCTCCATATATTCCACTCTTTATTGAGTAATACCAAGACCTTTTTCAACGCTATCTATGATCGCGTCAATACGTAACAGTAAACCTCTCGATAATGACGCGAGGATAGGTAGCGTCGAAACCGATCGAGGTAGTACTCAATAAAGAGTGGAATATTCAAGGTATTATTCTTTTGATTAATAATTATAACAAAATTTTAGAGATGAAGAATTATTTTTGAATTAAAATAAGGATAAACTTTGTTGGTTTCACAATTATATTAATTACGTGCGAGATAAAGAGTATCATCTTCTGGCTAGATGATGATATTTCATGTTGATTCCAGTTGCAAGTAATAAATATAATTGTAAAACAAAGTAAGATTATCCTTGTAATGATTCGTCATGAAAGTGTTCAACTAATTGACGGATGCCTCAATCCACTGCAAGGATTACTGTGTTTTATCTCAATGGTAGTCATCATAACTACTCTGAATAACAGACTTAGTGAGAAAGTATCCGGAGAGTTTATATAGCATTTTCTTTTAAAAGTCTTAGTCATCGACCGTGGGGTATGGTTTAGCGGAATTCAAATGGGATAGAATGGTAAGAGTCAGTACTAAAGGAAAGAGAGAGTGGGTGAACAAAAAGGGCGACCCTCACCGATTGAACTCTTGCGGATTGGCAGCCATCGTCCACGGATGGAAGCCCCGCAAGAAGCTCTTGGGTCGACCCCTTGGGGTGTGTTGTTGGGCACACGAGCGGCTAGCTGACAACGGAAGCCATGCCGGGTGACTGCAACGACAACCACAGTTTATGAAGGGAAGACGGAAAGGAGGACTACATGGCTTATTTACAACACCACCATTAAACCTGAGCCCACCCCATAATTCAATTAAGTTTTGCATTAGCCGTCAAGATAAGAGTTGCAATAAGCAGAACAAGATAACATGGAAAATCAAGTACAGTTGAGCATATTATTACATAATGAGAAAATTCTGGCATTTTGAATGGAAATCTATGGTAATCATTATTCCAAAAAATTGAAGCCTTAGAGAATTCGCTACTATATTACCAAAACAGACAGACAGACTCAATACTGATTCATGGCTTACGTATGAGGGAAAACGAGAGCATTCGCGACTTGAGTTCCGCTTAGAATTTCGATGTTAACAGCTCATCACTTGTAAGGAAACTTAATGATGATTTTCTACACAAGCGCTAGTTGTAGGCATAATAGGTAAAAGAATTATTAATGCGAAATATAAAAAAATCTAATTCTGATACGATAATTTTAATAGGCCTTGTCATCTAAAAAAGCAAAAATTCACAATTTTATTACACACTTTCATTATATTCACTCATGACTACCTTAGTCTACCTTTCACACCATTCACTCCACTATCACATATTAATTTCATTATTTGACTCCCGTCCATTCTCTCAAAATGGCCAGACCTTTCATGAATATATAATTACTGGAGCATCCGACCCACATTCTTCCATGACTCACTCATTCCTAACCCTTCCCAACCTAATTTGGCCGAAAACACTACTCAGGTATCCAAAACTCTTTCTCAGACTCTAAACGTTCTCTAGAGTTCTCAGACTCTAGTGAGGAGGAACATGTATAGGAAATTGTGTATGAAGTAATGCAGAAATTTAATAGAAGCGAAAGAGGTATACAAGGATAGGGCATTATGGAGGAAATTATTAAGATGAAGCCAGTTTCATAAACCTTGGAGCGAAAAATACGTTATTTGACATCGCCTAACCCTTCTATGGGGATGTATGACTCTAGACACTTGTGACAATGGGAATTTATTGGACACTTTTCTAGCCACAAAGCAGAAAACCAAGAAAAAAATAATGTTTACGCTCTAACAAGAAACTCAGACCATTGAATCAATTCCCAGCGTCTGAGGCAAGCTACTGGCTGTGGAGAATGGGTAGGCATAGAGCACACTGAGTCAGCAGCGAATGTAAAAAAAAATAAAACCTTCGAAAAAAAGGGAACGAGGAAGCAGATAAATGGGCGTGGAAGAGAAGAAATGAAAACAGAGGAGAGATGGTGAGAGGGTGAGGGGGAGAGAGATACATATATATATGTATTGAGTGAGACGAGTGAGGCCCATCGGTTATATTTATGGAAAAAAAGGTCGAATCGATTTCATTGTCTCTGTCTGCTCTAGCAAAGCACATAAAGATGAAAAATGCTCCGCCTGCCTTTTTGGTTTCCGAAGCTATCTTTGTGAAATTATACACCTGGGATATTGAAGCGAGACGGGAGGGGAATGATGGGAGTTGGGTAGGGGGAGCAAGGGATGAAAATGAGGGTGATCGGAAGGCGATAGAGGAAGGGAAGAAGATGGATATGTGGGTCTCATGAGGGAGGAGAGACTAAGCGAGTGATACCCAAGTCCCGCGCTTCGGGAAAAACGTGTACATACGGCTGCGATGAATCTTGATGCTTAGTTCCACGGTTGGTCGCCGACTTCAAGCGATCAAATGCGCGTTTCCTCAAGCTAATCTTCCACGATTGACTTAGATGAAGCCAGTACTTTGGGCGGTTCCTTTCGATTCGTTTGCAAATTCATTGTATTCACTGTCAACTTTGGCTTGCCAATTCTATGAAATCAATTTTTTGCCAAATACAGTAGTAACGGGACACTATGCTATGCTTAACTGCGTTGAACGAATGCCTATAGCTTCATCTTCTCTCGATTTTGGCCTTTTAAGGGCCATGTAAATTAACCCAATGGATTCATTTTCGTTTCTTACTTTCCTCTTCTTTTCTAGCTCTTCAATTATGCTTTATCTACCTTTTCTTCTCCTCTCTTCCATCCCAGTGTTGCTTCTTTCCTTCTTGCTCTTCTTCCGAAATACCTTGAAGTTTCGTATCAATCTTCTAAATTTGGTTTTATACTTTATGTTGTGTCTTCCGTTCCCCCCTCTCTTCCACGTGTTTCTTTATCTCTTCTAACAACTGGTTGCTATTCCTACCATTATAGACATGTTTAAAAAGCTTGAGGCTATTATGACAGAAAAAAAAATTTCGTCAGCTCGGAGTACAATTCCTGACTCACTTCCATTCTATTTAATCCTGTATCTAATATCATATTTAAGCTTTCAACAAATCAGTTTTTAAATATCCGCGTTGCGAGAAGCATTCACGGAATACGCTACCAGGAAGCGATCATGAACATACCCCCCCCTCTCCTTCCAATAATAGCACCTCGGGGAGTGATTCACACCGGCAGAGTTGGCCACGCCGAAATCGGAAGGAAAGGATAAATAGAGAGGAGGGAGATGTATGGGGATGGAGAGGAAGTTTACGGGAGACAGAAGAGGAGTAGGGTTTGGGGAAGGAGAGCAGGAAGAAACAAGGAGCCAGGCCGATGAATGCGAGAGAGAGGAGGGAAAAAATGGGAGATATCGCTTGTAGGAGGGAGGGGAGATGAGCCCCCGAAAGAAACGTTTTACCTCGGAAGGGGAAAAATGTATCCCACCTCACAATTTTTTTCTTCTCTCCCTTCGACGCTGAGGTACGAGGAATATAGGCGCATTAAGGCTCGTGCGCGTGTGTTCGTGTGTATGTGTGTGCGTGAATAGTGGGGATGGATTGGCTCCAGGGGATGGCAGAGAGAGACGGGAGGGCAACGGCAAAGTGGCGGGAAAAGGAATGAGTGCAAGGTGAGGGTGAACTGCGGGAAGAGATACGAAAAGGAGAATGGGAGAGAGAAAATGGGAATTGACTACCTGGGAGGCTTGAGCGAACCCCTGAAACACACCCCCTCCCCCTTTGCCATCACTTTTCCGGGCCACGGGAAAATGTATGTATCCCCACCGCTCAAAAAAATATAAATAAAAATACCACACCGAACTCAGACGGCGCGCATCCCTACTACCCGAAATAAGAGCTACCATTCCTCCCTAAACACAAATACACACTGAAAAATCCGTAACCCCAAGAGCAGTCTTCAGATGGATACGTACTCGCATTGGGAATTCGCCGGTAGCAAGCGTTGGTGCGCGTGTGATTTTACGAGTGTGGGAGGGTAAATAGCAACCCACAGATAAGAAGGCACTCACAGAGGCACGACCCCTGAAGAGAGGGGATGACGTACCCTTCGTGCAACCAAGATCCCGCCGGGAGGCAGAAGTTTAAAAAAAATAAAATACACTCACTAGTATACATACACACATATATACATGTATGTAAATACATATATGGGACAACAATCTCGAAGAAAATAACATAACACGCGCGGAATGCGAAAAGAATTCTCTCAAAAAATGGATGGAGGTGGAGACGAATGGTATGGGAAGGGACGCGAGGGGTAAAAATGAGATGGAATTAGGGAAAATGGGGATTCCGGAGTGAAAAAAATACATCTATAAAACAAGGCGGTGGGCACGGGCGGAAAAAGGGAGAGTATCGCATCGGTGGAACACATCCCTAAGCGATTCCTCTCGAAAGGGAATTCGGTCGTGGCTGACAATCGAGTTGCGTAGTGTAGGCTTGCGCCGACACACACAAACGAAAAGATCAGGGCGTGGCTGGAAAGTCTTTTTCTGTCTCCAAAAACGCTTGATACCTAAAGGACCGCGAAATGAGCAATGGCCCTTCAACGAAAGGTTGATGGTTGGCTTCCCAAAAATAGTTTCACGGGCGGTAGTTTCGCAAACTAGTCAGAATTGGTGGATATTGATTTAAGTTAGATGCGTAAACAATTGCGATAACTCTGTTATGTCACTAATATTTGTTATTTTGAGTAATAGGGGAACATGATGAAAAGAAATCACAATCTTACATACCTACCTTTCAAATTAAACTGATGAGGGTAGGCTACACACTGAGGAATTTTGCTCCGTGAAGTATGATGAAAAGGAATCACTTGGTAGGCCTTCCACTTAGGTTCTAGGTGGAAAAACACCAAGTGATTTATTTTAATTATGCTTAACATAGAAAAATTCCACAAAGTGTAGACTGCCTCCATCAGTTTAATTTGCTAGGTAATTACAATTTTGATAGCGATGTATCATCTAGGACACTTAACATTCCCTATGAACCCTGCTGGGTGGGATCCAGATGCGTGGCTAACGGACAGCCATCTATATCTGCTTTTGTGAAAGCAAAAATAGGACAAGATTCACGATTCTATTACTTTATCTTCCTCCAGACACTTACTGCATAAAATAGATGTAGATTTCGCGTAAGGTTTCCGCGGCGTTGATGTGAGGATTCCTGCATTTCTCCGGGTATTCACCACGCTCACTGTATCTGCCGACAGCATTTTCACCCACTGGAACACGGGAAAAAACTACTCTCATCAGACACAATGAACTCGGTAATAATCCGGAAGAATGCAGGAATCTTCACCTAACACAGAATTCCAAGCCCAATTTATGATCAGTCTCCACAGCTGAAGAAAACTCAGTCGACCTGGCGACGAGGGATCGACGATTAGTCTCACACAAGTTTCGAAACCACAAAAAATCAGCTTTGGGAGACTCGGAATTCAAAAACCGCCTAGGTGGTGTGCATCCGGCAAGCGCGTCCCCAACGTCCAAATTAGCCACCCCACTCTTTCCTCATTCGTCGCCCGGAGCCAGTCGCGGTGCCCACCAATCCAACACACTCCCGACCTGCTCACCTGCTTCCTCCTCTGACTAAGCCGGGCGAATCCATCACGCGTCTTCCTTGTCTCTTCGCCTGAAGAATAAAGCCCCTGTGCTCACACCCATTCGATTAGGCATTCATGGCGCGCGCGCACTGGGGCCCGACTTGGAAAATTAGCGCGAAAGAATGACTCTTTGGGGACGCAAAGAATGGCGGACTATGATCGTTTATTTTTTTTCCTTCCTCCTTTCCCTGGATCGCCCGACCATTGTCCTCGAATTGAAGACTCTTGAGAGAGAGAGCGAAAGTTGATAGTAGCGGGGGGGAGAAATGATTCTTAAGTGCTAAACAATACACTCGCTTTGTTCGACAGCGCAGCGCAGGAACTAATAGCGTATATAATAGGGAGCGCAAAAATTCCTTCACTTTTACGATCGTAAGTGACCATGGGATGCTAAAACAGTATTAAATTCTCGAGTCATGAATAGCATAATCACCACGTCAAAATGGATCCCATCTGGCAGAAACGGAAAGCAAGAAGATGAATACAATATACAAAACGAGAGGACACTCTTAACTGTTTCTCTGATAGGGAAATCGTCCACTCCAACTCCAAGTTGTCCTCTTCTTCTAGGATCGTCTGTTAAAGTCCCTATCCAAGAATAGGCGCTTCGCCAGCTCTGGTGAAACGGATTTTGGGAGTCCCAGTGTCATGTGAAGACGTAGCGGGGCATGCTAGTCGCGGAAGTGTTGGCAATTTACTTCAAAATGTTAACGATAAGAGAGAGTAATGAGCCAAGGAGGTCGCTCTATTAGTTACTATACTTACTGGCTTCCGAATCCTCGTTAATACTAGTTAAAACAAAGCGTGATACTAACATAAAAAAGTCGAATCTCGAATGATTTAATACCAAAAATAATAGAAAACCGTACACTTTCAATGCATAAAAAACAAAACAGAACAGCGGTTAATAGCTACGCATCCACGCGAGCACAGAGAACCAATAGCACATAAGCCCCTGTAATACGAATACACGTGTGAAACACAATCTTTCTACGCAAGCATGTTTTATTATTTCCATTTCATAAATTTCTGCCACTCAACTTATTCAGGCTTCTCCCTTTGTCTTTCTCAACCCTCTCCATCTGTGTAACTACTCCATCTGTTTGACTCGGGCGCAAGAAAGAATGCAGAATGGGCGTATTCTATATCGGCCCAATCCATCACTCAAATCAGTCATTCTTCCAGTCAATTCTCAGAAATTTATTCCACCCACGCATCCACCCAGTTTTCTCCGTAGATGTTTACCTCCATCGGTCGCATCCCATACACCTCCACCACCTCTCCATCAAACCCATCAGAACTAACCACCCCCAGACATTTACACAGACACACAACTTGTAAAAATTCTTTTACTCTAAACCGCATGTACCCAGAGTAATAATGAATTGATTTTATTCCATCAAAACAACCTGTAAACCAAAACGTCTAAAATACGTTTTCATTCCTACGATCGGGATCCTGACACTTTGATGCACTCAGAATACGCCCTTGCAAAAAGTCCTCCACTCACTTGACCCCATGCATACACCCTCACCCTCTGTGCTCTCCACTTCTATCCCTCCCCCCTACAATACGCGCCCCTTTTCCACTTCCCCGACATACGTGTGTCCGGCCCCAAGAGTCACGCGATCATGCTAGCACGGAGAGCCGTGATTGACATCGCTGAAGAGGCTCATGGGAAGGGAAGTCACGAGTCAGACACGCGTTGGAGGGCCACTCATTTAGAAGCGAGGGGTGTGGGATTTTGAGGCAAAAATGAGAAAGACAGAATAAAACCAGAGGTAGGAGTTGTTCGCAGATTGGTGTGACGATATAAAGGAGGGGACCCGAGTCCCAATTTGCTTCTTACGGCACTCGTATGGCCTATCCGGTGTACCAGGTTAAGTGAGCAAGTCAACAGGAAAGCATTGTCGGCGAGAGAAATTTTAAGACCTCCCCCAAAAACGTCAACCCCCCAATCTCTGTCGTTCACGATGTAGCTCGACCGCTTTAGTGGAAAGGTCATCTTGCGGCAGAAATAGATAGCAGTGCCGCATTTCAAAGCTTCGATCGGCTTAAGAGAAATAAGGCCATTCTATTCATTTACAATTATGGATTAACTTTACTTTCATAATTTTAATTCTACACGCAATTTTCCCATATTCCGCATCAAATACCATTTGAGATACGCTACGCGAAGTATTTTACTCCTTTTATACCTTCTAGAGACGAAAACAAAACAAATGTGTATCGGCGCTGAAGAGTGTTTTTGAAAGTAAAGGGGGAAAAATAATTTAATTCCCGATAGTCTAAAAAAATAGTCACTTCTACTCTCGCTTCAAATAGCACTCCTATTATGACCAAGGTAAATTGCGCAGGAACTCGGCGGAATAATAACCAACCGCTTTCATTCGGGGTAATGACCGATTCGAATGATGATTGGCAACGCTCCCACCAGAAGAGAACATTATCACGCGTTGAAGTCACCAATCAACCTTTCGAACGGACTTTATTCATGCAACTGCTGGAGCTATTAGGAGTCATAAAGGGACGGGAGGAATACGGGATTGATCTTTCTACCAAGTGAGCGGGAGGATTTAATGCATACGAAATACATTACCGGGAATATATTTCGTTCAGATAAGCTACTCTGAATGAATGCTAAAATTAACTTCATAACATGCCAGATAAATAAATTTATACATTAATTAAAGTTGAATTTTCTTTTGATAATTTTCGGTATCCATCGCGTTTGATTGGTTATTTTACGTTTATCCTATTTTTTCTGAAGGCGTCGTCGGGCAAAGAAAGGTCCTTTGTCTGACGACGCCTTCAGGCACGTCAAATAAGTAAACGAACGCGATGGATACCAAAAATTATCAAAAGAAAATTATAAAAATATCGCAGAAACCTAAGGAATAATTTTAAAGTTGAATTAATATTGAATTGAATTAAAATTAAAGTTGAGTGCATAGATTTCCCATTTCAACATGCATCATAATGATTTTAAATCACATGCACTACTGCAATTTCAATGTTCTCAAGTTTAAAATTCTGCAGGGACGTATCGATGGAAACCTAATACTCAACGATTCTCTAGCCTCGAATCAACTCAAACGTTACTACTACTGCATCTAGAAAAGAGAACGTGAAGTTTTCTTTAATTCGCATTGTTGAAGATTTAGACGCTCTTTAAAAAATAAATAAAGAATATAGGACTTGTGTAATATTCCTTGTATTTCTTTCACTCAAACGAAAGGAATACATCTTCCGAGCGTTCATAATCAGATATATTCAACGGTATCTGACCCCTCTTATAATGAACATATATAAAAGGAGTGTGCTTCGTTGGTTTGGAAATGCCGAGAAAATGGGAGAGAGTCGAATAACGAAAGATACATTTAATATGCGAGTGAATGGTGTGAAAGGAAGAGGTAGACTGCGGAAGTCATGGGTGGCTGGTAGAAGGAACTGAAGAGGAGGAATATTAGGATTCTTAAGAATTGGAGAGCGTGTTTAAAGCAATGCAATAGTGTAAGAGAATCTAAAGTGGTTTGTAAGGATAGGACATTATGGAGGAAATTATTAAAAGCGAGTCAGTTTTCTAGAGCTTACGGCAATAACTGAATTCTTTGACTTTGCCCCCCCCCCCCCCGCCCCCTCCCCCCCGGAGGTAATGGCGTGATGGGAATGTGTGTATGTATCTGAAGAGATGAGGTGCGATTACGAACTGAAATAATAAAACTTGGTTTCGTCCACTGAATAAATTATTGCATGTACAATTTCAACCTCAAAGGTAGAGGTAATGTACCTAAAGAGCTTCAGCGTTGAAACCCGCTGGACCTACAATAATTTATTCAGCGGACAGTACCAATTTTTATTATTTCAGCTCATAATCAGATGGCGCAGAAGCCTACAATTATGTTTCTCTCTACATCTCGGGCAGCGTAAAAGAGGAGTGGGGCAATCATAGCTTCAACGGAAAAAAATTCCACAAATATGCACTCTGGAATAATCATTCCAGAATTAAAGAACAGAATGGAGAACATAATTTTCCCCGTACCAGAGAGAGAGAGAGAGAAAAGAGATTGCGCTTTTGGTCATAAAATAAAGAGATTTGCAAAGGAAGTTAAAAAACGATCGGCGAAGGACAAATCCACGAGAATATATAGCTCTTTCCCTCTCCGCAAATTGAAAATTGATGGAAAGCAATCACAATATGTTTTGTAGCTCCCATGAAAATGTCACATTCAATATCACCCTCATCTCGAAGGTAAAAGGGAAGTATTTAAAATGAATTTGAAAAGAACGTATTTAGAGTGGTCCGGGAACTGCACTCATAATAACTGGCTGAAAACATGAAAGGAAAAGCAAAAAGCAATAATATTAAATAATGAGCGCAATGAAGAGAGCTGCTTTAGAATTTCAATACAAACATATCACCTACGCCTGGCGTGGCGTAAGACAACAGGCACTTGCAATTAACTTCAAATATCTGATAGACTTTAATGAGCATATTTTTCGGCTTTTCTATTTCCATTAGCAAGACAGCGACAAAATTTTCTTCGGAAAAATTAAAATGCATGAGGCAAGTAAAAATGGGCGAAGGAGTGAATGACAATTCGAAAACAGGGTCAAAAATGTTATTATAAACATTCAGCGTGGTGAGGGAAGAGCAGCACTATAATATACATAAATCTGAGAGAGAATAAATAAATAACCTACGTTCATCATTTACACTTATTTCTATGAGACAAAACATATCCAATGAGGAGATAGAATCAGCAACATCTGCCAGGACAAGGAAAAGGTCGCGGCGTGGCAAGATAGCTGGTATTTTCTCTCATTTACCGCAAAACGAAACATTCTACAATCCAAATTGGCTAATGTATCCCTCATATTCCTTAAAATGAATAAACATCATGCTTGTTCACTTCTGCAAGTGTTCGTTAGGGAAACAGAAAAGGGAAAATGTCACCTAGGCGGCCATTTTCGATCGCAGTAAGGGAAAAGAGGGAGAGAAAGAGAGGACAACTTTTTTCCACCATGGATTGTGCGAAGAAGGGGGTTGGATGAATGTTTAGTCGGAGAAGAAGCAGAGATAGAAAAAAAAGAAGCTGCCCAAAAGGAAGGGAACAATTGGAGCAATGCGGAAGGCCCAAAGGGAGAAGGAGGAGGTGCATGGGAACCGCGCAGAGCTCGAATAAGGAGCGCCATCTGTCACTTTCTAAGCATTCACCGTGGCCACCCCACTCCATACATACAACACTCGACCCTTCTCTCTCGTTCCTCTTCTCTTACAAACCATTTCGAAGCCCCGCCCCTCATCCTCGCTCCCGAAATTCGTCTCTTTTCCCGCTCTATCCCACACCATTCGTCCCCCCCCTCATTACCTAGGAACCCCGCTGCGTTTTAAAAAAAACTCCAAATACAAAGAGATTCAACCCCGTGCAATCCTACGTCTGCTCATCCCATATTCCCTCGGATTCTAGCGTTGCCCAGATTCTGCTCTCTCGCAGCGGCACGCAAGGTATGACACATAATGTGGTATAAGAAAAGAAGAGAATTATCGGTACTCGTACGTAAGTTATCGGCAGTTACAAAGCGATACGAAGGGGCTGTTACATGGACCATTTTTAATTCTGCAGCCTTTCAAAAGCTTCAATTTCGAGGCAAAAATTTCCCAAACATGAACGTCCGAAAATATTTGTGAGCAGTTCATGTTCCATTTCCATAAAAACTTTTTCCAAATTTTTTCCCTATTTTCAAACCACCGATGCGGATTGATGAACATATAGCGATCAGAAAAACGAGAACAAGGCAATATACTGTACTAGTTTAACTCTATAAAAGATTGATTGTCAAGACAATGAATTACTCGCAAGAAAACATTATATTTCGAAAAAGATGACGCCGTTTCATTAGGCCAATTCAAATAAGTCTTTTTACTTTTTTATATTACATCGATTTCTGATGCACCCAGAGCAAATATTATAATTCTTCTGACTGCAAGTATAATGCCAGACAGCACACGTACACATTAGACCAGTTTAAAAAGAGAGTTAGGGTGAGATTATCTGGAGTCAATAGTATAAAACGTGGGACGTTCTTACTTAAATAAATTAATGCACTTGGTCCGTTTCACACTCAATTTACAACATCAATCAGTATCAAATCCTGCAATGTTTTCTGACTCCAAGTCATTTAAAATCACAACTTGGGTTTAAAATAGTAAAAAAACCCTTAATAAATAAGATCGGCATCAAACTTTTTGAATTCATGTCATCAACAATAAACTGAAAGGTAGCGCGGGAGCAATGATTTGAAGATGAGAACATAAAGGTCGGCCATAGACCTTTACTCCCATAGCTCTGCTCTCACATACACAAAGAGGACAGAAATACAAACATGACCGTCATGTGGTCGCCGCTCAACTCCGCACTGATAGGCGTTTTCACCATCCGTGTTCCCACTTCTTACCAGCGTCCTTCTTCGTCAGCGTCTTGCCTCTCGCTCTCCCTCCCAACTACTGCCGCGATGGGGGGGAACATCACTCGCCCTGCTTGTCCCTCGCACAGAGACACGAGGTGGAATATCTATCTATGCAGATGAAGTCCGAGGACGAGTGGCGAATCGTGGGCGTATATATGTATGAGCGTGGAAAGCGAGGAGGGAGATTTGCTGCGCGATAACGGAGTCGCGAAAGGGTAGCGGGAATGGCGAACATGCATTATTTTAAAATATATACTTGTAAGTAGACTTCGTGTCGTTAAATGTACTGGGCCAAAAAATTGGCCCACAGGCAATGCTGTTACATTATTTTTTTTAAATTACGCGTACTCTGCGGTGTCAAAACATAACTTCATTGGAAGTATGGCGTATGACGTAACGTATGGCGTAACGGAACGTCATTGCTACCAGGAATCCCACTTAAAGCACTAAAAATCTGTCTGATTTTCAAAATTTACTTGATGTTTGAAAGACTAAGCACTCTTTCAAAACTTCATTTAAGTTATCTCTCTTCACAAAATCTATTAATGCATCAGTGCCGATATGGCAGGTGAATAGCGAACGCTCCATTTCTTGCCCCTTGCTTGCGATCACTTGAATTCCACCAGAAGATATATGATGCAAGTGAAACGGACGACGACATCTGTTGCCGGCAGGTTGGCGAACGAAACCCGGCGCTAGAAATGTCTCCATGAGTACCTGCAGGTCTGTACACTGCGCGACATTTTCGGTGTCATAGCCGGCACCGTAAGTGGTTAGTGGTAACTTCCTCGGTCTGAACAACCATGCTATTGCCTTGCTCTGATTAAGATTACAACAGGTTCAATTTTTCTAGTGAGCTGGCGGCGAATTTGTGCGCATTTCCGCTCTCATTTCCTTGTGACTAGCAGGATAAAATTGTATGAAGAGGAAGCTTTTGAAGTGAAAAGCTAAATATGTATCCAACAAATCAGTGTATTATACAATCGATTTCTTTCTATTCTTCATGTGCATTATTTTTAATTCTACTGAAAATTAATAATTATGCACAGGTTCACGATCAAAGAGTATATCTCCCATGACAAAGCATCATAATAACAATGAAGATGATCAATTAACTCCAGTCATAAAAATAATGCAATGCGTTACTAATATCATAAATTATCGCCAAAACAGTCTTAACGTCATCCATTTCATATGCAAAGCAGTCAACCACTATCAACTGTTTCCGCGACTCGGTCGCTGCCCGTGGCTTCGTGTGTACACAGCGGTGAACTTTTGCTGGACATCGGTAGCAGCCGTTCCATCCGGCATGGCCGGGCCCAGAATTGCAGGCCAATTCTGGCACAAAAAATGTTCCCGTGTGTAGAAAGCTTCGCACACCGACTTACGACGGGCACATTAACAAAATAAGGATATAGAGTGAAGTGAAAGATAGAGAGGAAGTAAAAAAGGAACACCTCAACCCAAGGAGGAAAGGTGCCGGGAGCGGGTGTGGATAATTTTTTCCTTTTCGAGGCATTTTTTTCACTCCGCCGTTACGATCGAGAAACACGACATTTCGCGTTTCTTTTGTCGTTCTTCAGTGGTGTTTTTGAAAAAAAAAAAAACGAATCAAACTTCCCGTTTACCGAATGGGGACACAATGTTTTTTTCCTTAAACAACAATAATTGCGATAATAATGCGGGGAATAAACTCAAAACTTCTCCGCGCTGTAATGATTGTCATTAATGCTGAGTACTGCGGAATAAACGAGTTTATGATTTCTTGGCGAGCGATAGCCACATTTAGAGCAACGCTCGAGTAGGTACATACGAAACACTTCAAACGACCCGTATCACTCCACGGCGAACACACAAGCGACGAAAGGGTCCTAAATCCTCAACCTTTGTAACCAGTTCACGCTGAGTATAAGCATACAGACTTTCCGCAGCTGTCAAATGAATCACAATTACTACACACGAGACAAAATCATGCTGGAAAGTAATAGCATCGAACACTTGACAAGATTCAGAGCGAGAAGTGTGCGTAGTAAATACGGACCATTTGGGAATTAATGCGTAAAAATTGCGTGAAATGTGAAAATATTAATGACTATGAATCAATAAAATAATTGGCACAAATCCAGAGTATCTTTTGCAACATTTTGACAAGAATACTTTGAAAGAGTTCATGGCGTAGCAAGAGTCACAAACCTGAACAGATCCATCTCGAAAGCATATCAGCTTCGGCAATAGTGTTGCGCCCGCCTGCATCTAAATAAGAGAAGAACATCACGCAGCGCATTCCCGCAGCGGAACCTTTCAAACTTTTTTAAACCCATTCAATCCCCCAACCAGTTACAAGTTTTAATTCGATGGCTATTCGTACAATACGCTTTATTGTTTACTTTCACGGCATTGAAAATCGCATCGGCGAGAGGAGGAGGGGTTTGGGGACCTCGTGCCACTGGACACCACCGGACTTTTCCATAAAGAGTTTGCGATCCCAACTCCCCTTCCTTGCATCCGTTCCGATATATGCCTACAACCTCCCCCCCCCCCACACTTCCCCAGCGTCCACCACACGCCATCCTTAAATACATGTCCCTCTCTTCCCTCTCGACACCCGTTTGCCAATAACCAACGAATCGGAACCATGGAAACGCACAAACAATCGCGCAAGCAGGAGCCATTATGCGAAGCTCTGTTGCAAGTTCAAATTTTCCATCATCAACAGCATTCCATTATTTCTCTTAACGAGAGATTGCAGACACAATGGATGCAGAGATCCCGTATGCAGTTCAAACCTCTCTCTCTCTCTCGTCCCCGGCTTGGTTTCTCAACTCCTCTCTCTCCTCAATAAACACACAGAAGCACGATAATTGATTCGGTGTCGTTTGCTTGCACTGCCAAACAAAAGATCACGGGAGAATTAAATTTTATAAAACGCAACAGTGGAAACGACGCAAAAACGTCCCGTATTTATTTTATGCTCTCATTCAAAATGCAAAAATAAAAAAAATAAAACAAGTGAATCATCCAGCTTTGATGTTTTTATTATTAATCAACCCGGAGCTTTTGTGAGCATAAGCTTCGTGGATGGTTTTTTCCACATTGTTATTTTTGACGCCACGGCTGCATTTGTATCGCTGCGTTGTGAATGGAGGAGGGAAAAATTCTTGTCCGCCAGGAAATTAGTCTACATGGCGAATAAATTATTCCATAAATAGACTCTAACCTCAATACCATAAATTCGTTCTAGATATTTTGTTCTGTGTTCCACCATTCATTGTTCATACGTTTACCTACGCCAATAACTTGACCTTTCCGAGGCACAGTGGATTTATATTTGCATTGGCCGGTTATCCAGCACCGGTTATTCGGTATTGGAATATAAATTCCATCAAGAATTCGATCAAAGCATTTTCGTGACAACTAGGAAAAATCAGAAATAGCATTAATAAAACTCTAGCATATTAGGATAATATGAGTATCTACAAAAAGATATAATACGGTAAGTAAAAGCTCAAGAGTTTCATTTCATGAGGACAATGTGTCATCAATTTATCATAATTAAACGTCGAACTGAACTAGAGGATCTCCCATGCTCATTAAATTTGCTTATGAGCTAAAAAAAATATTTTCTTTCATCACGCTGTTCCTGATAAGACAAATTCAAGATGTAACATTTCAAACAGAAAAAAAAATAGCCGTAGAAATATAACTCTATTTTAATGACAAATTACATAAATTAACACACCATACAGACGGCTTCTTTCCGTCATTATCTTCTCAAGACAAAAATATCAGGCCCGGGATTAAGATAAACCGACGATCTTCAAATTAAAAATACCCAAATAATTACAGTAATATAAGTTTCGTAGCAGGTATATCACTATAATCTAGACAGAGACCTCAAGCTTAATTCTAAGCGGTTAAAAGTGTTGCAAATGAATTCAAGGAAACGGGCAAGGAGATTTCCAAGTAAGTATTTTGGAAGGATAAGAACGATGTCAAGTTCACTTATAAACTTGGACGCTCATTCTGAAAAGATTCCGAGATGAATAGAGTAATTTTGGATGCATAAAATATACATTTAAGAGCTAGTCTTACGGGAAGTCATTAACTCTAATTGGGTTACAAGAATGCTCGGTCTGACCAAACCCATTTTCCACAACGCCCAGCAGAAAACTACATCCTTAGTATAATTACCCAAATATGAAATTAACCTTAACTTCATTTCCCGGAAATTGAACGAATGCGAAGAACTCTACACATACCAAACCTTACCGGAGCAACTTTGACATCACACAGTATTATAAATAAAATTAGGCTGAGACAATACCATCAGTAACGGTATAATAATCTTCTGCCATTTAAAATAGCCACAGAAATATACTTGAAGAGTACAAAAATAACAATAGTATAATGAAAAATGTGAACAAATACACTAATGTAACGACAAATACGGATTTTTCTCATTTATTTTATCGTAATTGTCTCTTCTACATAAAATGAGAGTGATTAAGAGTTTTACGTAAATATACGCAACAAACCCCAAGATTTTGGTGAAATAATATCAACGATACATCTCAAGGAAATAAATTATTAACTGTGTATCACAAAATATTTTTCCAAGCATGATATTCATATAAAATGTGGCAATTAACAGAGCGATAATAACCTCTCATTGCACAAGTTTCTTGAAGAGCAATTTTAAGATAAATAGGTGTCCAGTCCACTAAAAATACAACGGATGAAACCTTCATCTTTTTCGGTATCTCTTAAAACTGCCAGCCAAAAACATTAATCACATTTTTTAAATTATTCATCTACCATAAAGATTTCGCCAAGCCTAATATATGTGGGTACACACCGGTATCGAGAAGCTCAAAGGCGACTAAAAACTAGCACAGAATCACCTAGAAATCAAAAGAAAAGTAAAGGAACTTAATGAAACACGTAAAAAATGTATTTCTTGGCCCTATTAAACCATCAACCAGATTTTAAGTGGGATACTTATTGACGCCAGAGTACTGGTAAGGCGTAATGATTCACTTGCATCGTAACACGCATTTCACGTGACCTGGCTTATCGATCGGTGGATCTATCGCACTAACCCACACAAAACTTCTCCCGATGAATTCAAATGAGCACGCACACTCCCTGCCATCAACCCTTTCTCCCAATCCCACCACACCACTTCGTCAACCCCACCTCCTCCACACAAGCGCGGCGAGGACGACTCCTATACGCTATAAAGAACAATGGCGCCCGGGTGGGAGGGTCCCTCCTTCCCCTCCCTCCCTCTTACCCCCTCGCTCGTGTGGGAGGCAAGGGGGGGAGGAGATCCTTCAACAATGGCACATTGTCTCCGCCCTAAGATGAGAGGTGGAGGAAGGAGGGTGCGGGGTGGGGGGAGTGTCGATGAATTGTAGAGGAAAAGGTGGAAGATATGCTTGAGACCGAATCACATCCAGCATAAGACCAAAAATGCTAACCGGAGCTTGCGGTACGGAACCTAATGTGGTTTTCAGCCATCCTAGAAGGTTTCACAAGATCAATGAACTTGTGCTAGCGAGAAAGCGGTATTTTCATTCTCATCATGGAGAACGTCTACTATAATATTAAATTACGCACTCTCTGGGAGTAGTTGACCAAAACAGCTGTCGGGACATTTTTATTTATTGCTGATTGCATCACAAGAAAATCACTAAAAGCCGCTGGTACGCATAGGAGGCTCTGATTTCAAAAAGTGAAGATTGCACAGTGACTGCAAAAGGTAGCGTTATCGGTCGACAGCTCCTAGATTCTATTGGGAGCGAGTAAAAATCGATACCACACCAATTATGTAGTCTAGTAGCCCAGCGAGTATTGTAGTAATAATGGTTGCTAGCCAGTAGGTATACTGGTTCAGTATTACATTATATTGGAAGAGTATCATACTAGAAAGTAAACTCAAATTTGTGCTGGATCAAGCATCTTATGATACGGGCTTGAGGATAAAGAGTGGTAGGATATGGCGGATATATGGAAAAGTGAGAGAATCAGGAAGTGGTAGGTGCGGCCGGTGTAACCCTCAAGAGAGCTTGAATCAACGTTCATCATCGAGTAACAGTCAAATTCGACGGGCAGTTAAAACTTTTATCATTAAAGTCTTAAAGTCTAAAATTACCTAAGTCACATCATTCAATAGAGATGATCAGTCACGTTACTAGAAGTTCGGCAAAATAAGGAGCACGACCGAATTTATCGGACTACCACGGCAAATACCTTGCATCACATTACTCAAATTATTATATACCACAATAAATATCACCCCTTTCGACTCGTAGAGAAGTTTACTTCCAGCTTTCATGAACGACCCAATATTAATACTTATAATAGGGTAGATAGCAACATTAAGTTTATTTCCGAAGAAAGATATTAGAAGATGATTACTGAAACAAAGATTTCTTGCGAAACTCAAATGTCAGAGAAAAATTATGGTTTGGTATTCGACCAAGTAGGTATGTACATACAAAAGAAGAGTAGATAAAATTATGGCCGAGTAAATAAAAAACTTTTTCCTAGCATTTACATAATAAAGCCTGTTCAGTCACAATTAAAAAGCTCAAATATATTTTCGAAGATATTAGGGGAGTAAACACTCTCTGAAGCGTCATAAATATTTTCAACACCAGCTCTAAGAAATAAAGCGTAATTAGAGGGAATTTACAAATATTTCTTTCCTTGAATTGGATTGAGCAATCATATTAACCAACAACGCGAGATTAGTAAAAATAACAGACAGAGCACTTACGAGCAGGACAACCATTCCCAGGATGACCAAAGAAAAAATAGAGTGACATGTTGAAATTGCATCGAAAAAAGTAAACAGGCAATGTGCCTATCAAAGAAGAAGATGAAAAACAAATCGTAGCCAAAAAGTTTTGCCAATCTTTCTAGCAGCAGGAACACAGATATGGTAACAGTGCTGTTCCCTTATTCTTCAAGGAAAGCCGATTTCACAGGCCTTAGTGACAAGAAAACACTCTAAATCCCAGGAGAATGCATGAATCATGCAACGTTCAATTCATATTGGGTGGATATTAAGGTGAACATGAACCTTGAAGAATGAAACGCTTCTGGGAAGGAAAATTCACCAACTCCACGCTTCACGTGAAGAAGCGTTTCCTAGAGGAGAGACAGAGAGAACACACAATGGACTCCTCCGAGATTGGTCGGGGAAACCCGGACCAATGAATGCTTGAATAGATTGAAAAATTCAACAACGGAGCGGAGGTTGTCGCAGTGAGGAGAAGGGACAATATGGAGGCGGACAGGGAATGGAGGGCGAAGGGACGCGAGAATAAGTAAAGAGGACAAAAAAGAAAGAGAGAGCAGTAAGGATATTTCAGTGTACCTGTTGCTTACGAAACCAGTCAGGACAAGGGCTCAGGGGAGGAAAAGAAAGAAGTGGCTATACATAAGGGCTGGCTGGGGGGAAAAGAAGAGCGGTCGGGAGAATAAATCCGACGTCAAATTACACCAGCGAAAGGGAAAGAGAAAATCCCAGCTCCTTAATTCCTCCAAAATTCTGCTTAATTAAAAAAAATAGCGGGAGGGAAGCATACGCGACGCGGGTGGAAGGGATGAAGGTGGGAGGAGGAGAAGGTGGGGCCGGGGCAAGAGAGAATGCTTAGAATGAGGGGGGGACAGCAACTCATGGGGCAGGCGACAAGTGGAGAGGAAAAGGAAGGAAGAGATTCTGCAGGCTTTCGTGGACATGGAGAAAGAGAAAGGGAGAGGCTTGTGAAGTGAGCGGCAGAACGGTCCCGACAAAACAAGACCTCAAAACGACAACGTTTCTCGAGAGGTAAGAGGGGTGAGAGAGAGAGGAAAATAGAAAGAAGAAAAAAAAGAAGGCTGAAAAGACGTAAAAATGAACTCTCTTCCCCACACCACTTCAACCTCACTACCCAACCCCCACACCACTCCTCCTTAATAATATGAACAGGAAATCAATGATGAGGCATGTTTCTTTTAATTAACTTTGGAAACAAATGACTGCAGCTAAGACGGAGGAAACCGCCCAGCCCCCGCCTCTTCGTCCTGGCAACCCCCCACTCCTCTACCTCCCTCTCCCCCACGCACATAAATTCCTACTCCGCCCCCTCCCCTCCCCACCACGCATCGACTCCTATCAACCTTGTAAACCTTCCCCTCTGCACTCTTCTTCCCCCACTCCTACTCCTTCAGATTCACCCCTTCCCCCACTCCCCCATCCAGCCTCAACCCACTAATTTCCCGAGCAGACGTCATAAATAATGACAAACGCGTAGGTATATATAACCAACACGATCGCTCGGGTGTAAAACCATTTTGCGCTTTGCCAATCGGAAACGCTATCGAAGTGAGCAAGGATAGGAAAATGCCCACTTAAGAGAATCTACATAAAATTGATATAGCGTTGCGCTAGAGCACCTAGATATCATTACTCTGGAGCACTGCAGATGCGAATAAAACCGGCTGTCAATGCTCGGCCCTTTCCCTAACCGTTCGGAGAGCATTTCCGCATGTTTCATCCGACACACTCGGGCAAACGTGAAACATGGCTACCGGTAAATAGAGTGAGGGTAAGCAATATTTACACTCTGGAGCGCATCCAGATATGACTGTTAGAGAGGGCGAAGTAGTAGTACTAAGCGTAGATCATTGTCAGACAAGCGATACATGAATGGTTAAAATGCATTAGCACCATGAGCAGGCGATTGAAAGTTAGTTACGATAAAATTTAAGGAACAAGAAGAGATATGGAATGAGTGACAGTCTAAGAATCATTTCATTGGAAAACAACTACTTTACACTTCTGTTTCTCAGAATTCAATTTCCTCCTCCGCCAAATCTCATTACAACGACAGGATGCGGAAGAAAAAGATATTTGAGGTAGGATTGCCAGGTTTGATTCCTGTGAAAGATATATTATTACTGATAAACTACAATAGCATTAGTTCTTCATATTCCACTGTGAAGGGGAACTTATCATTTATAACTTTGTGATGAAAACGGCTAATGGGATATTACGCAGAATTAATCTGCCTTTAAGGTTGATAAATTACAGAAATGCTAAAAAATAACAATTATAGTCGATAGTAATGGAAGGAAGAAAATTAGTTTCATACAACCAATGATTAATAAAAATGAATAGCATCAAAAAGAGTATGAGACGTGTTGTTTTGCCAGCATCATTATAAATATTTGAGTTAGATTTAATATTTTAGCTAACATAACCCCGCAATTTTCAAACGTATACCCAACGACACTAAGTTTACGTCAAACACTGCGAAGACGGGGGAGAGGACCAGAGTACTGAATTTAGAAACAGCAACACCGCAAAAGAATGTATTTAATGTGATCATGTAACTCACCCGACGTGAATATTAAATCATGTCGTTTGCATGCAGCTGGATTTCAAAGAAATATTTTTTGTAATCCTATGGCGTTTTTAATTAATTTGTCAGCATTAAACACGCCCAGAGGAATAGGAATTATTTCTTCTTTATCCCGCATTGGCGTCACCACCCCACGCGGCAAAGCTATTGGAATACCAATTTATTTATTTTTTCTTGACCAACAAATTCCAATTAGAACCCACGCGCACAAAATTGTTTCAATTTTTATTCGTCAGAGAATCGTCGATAAAAGGGCACAGATTCGACGCGAAAAATATATACATGCATATTTATGGATCGAATCACCTAGGGCAAACAACGCACATAATGCCTTCACCCCCTCGAGGGTTCTGAAGGCTAATTAACTCTCCGAGCCAGATTCTCGTCATTCTGAGGAAATACAACTCTCGGGGAATCGCGCCCCGCCTCAAACACCGACGGATTGTCCTCGCCTCCTACCTCCGAACCGTCTCTCCGGTCACCCCCCTCTCTGCCAATTCCCCTTTCCGCGACACACACAAGAAGGATACAGAGATAGCGATTGGAAGAGAACAATAGCGGGGAATCTTTGGAGGCGGCTGTGTAAACGACAAAAATCTACCGCACGGAGAAAATAAAATTTTCCTTTGTGGAGGGAAGCTGTTTTTGTTTCCCAAAGTCTTTCATACGCTCCTTGTTTCACTCTCCCTATCGGAGAAGAGAGGGATGTCTGCGATAAAAGCTCTGTACTCCTCCGTACGGAACATTATAAAGTCAAATGAGGTCTAGTCTTCGGGAGGGAGGGGAGAATGATTTTATATATTCCAAACTCGATCCGATGCCCAAAGACTGTATGCGGGCCCCGGCATCCTAATTTTTTAAAGTATCGATTAATACTGTAAAAGACCATGTCATTATGATAATATTATCCACCTCATAAAAACATATATTTGGAGCTTGCTCTTATATGGCGGTGAGGCCTAGAATAAAATTAATAAATGCAGAGCAAAGAAGACTGGCAGCAACGGGAATATGGTGCCGGAGAAGAATGATGAAGATCAAATGAACGACAGAGAGAATCACCAATGAATAAGTCTTATGGAGATTTGGAAAGAAAATATGTGCGATGAGAACTCTGGAATGTAGAAGAAACAAACTTCGCTGTCTCTTAAAAAATAATTATAGGAGAAATGAATGAAAACAATTCGGGTGCTTACTTTCGGCACGTGAACGGTTTTGTTGACATTGCAGCCAGGTTCTTAAGGCCCAAAGGCTGGGAAATCAATTCAAACATTGCCACCTAAGCTTTTGCGTCAGGTTTCATTGTACTCGAATACCATTTCTTGGATGAGCGAAAGATAATAATGAAGCGCCCTTTCATTCAATTCTTGCTCCTCATTTGACACGATTTTATATACGAACGGGAAAATGACATTTGACAATGGTTTGAGGATTTAATGTGATATGAAACAACCAAGCTAACTAAAACACATTAGAAATAATGGGAAACAAAAGAAATTTCGCGCTAGTGATACTGAGTGATAATTTCTTTTTTATATAGGATTTAAGTCTTAAAGGCGGGAAAAAACTGACGAATCAGGGAAAACCTAATCAAAATGTGACACTATAAATATATGGCAATTCTGGCAAAAATCATTAACCCTGAAGACGATGGCAGACTACGCCATTGAAACGTCGGTGCAGTGTAACACCATTACCCGGCTGGAAACCCGAGAACTATTCATCCATTTCATTTTAAGTTTCAGGTTCAGCCAGACAATGTCCTTTTCAGCCGCAAAAATCAAACCGCTTAAGTTATTTCCAAATCTGGAAAGCCGAGCTATCAAAACACGCCTTGTTTCACCGTCACATTAACATATGAGCACGCAAACCGCATTACTCCCAACTCCATTTGAGAACTTCGGCTTTTCATCCTCAATTCACCAGGACAAATTCCCACTCCGGTTGCATTCCTCCCCAGAAATATATGCGCAGGTCTAATCATTCCATTCCCTTTCGACCTGGCTCTTCGTAACCATCGTCCCCACAGTGTGCCCTCCTCCTCTTCCTTAATCTCTCATTCTGTCTTCTCCACAAAGCGCGAAATATCTTTTAACGCAACTACTTCTCCGACCCTTCCCTTCTCGCCAGAAAACCAACCCGGGCGATGAATATTCATAACCCGTAACGTTAGACCCCGCGAGGTAAACTCGCGACGCTCTTCCTCTCTCACGACTCACCCGTTATATAGTATATGATAACTCGGGGCAGCAGAAATTTTCGCCCTAACGGGAAACCGCGTCGAAATATAAACAATTGACGCGCGGGGAGATTGAAGGCGGGGGAGGGGGGCAGGGGGATGATCAAAAAAGGGAATATCCCTCCCCCCCGGTGTCAATGGAAATGCGACCGTTTGCTCTTTCTCCCATTTTGGATCCACAAAACCCCCGCCGTTTCCTTAATTCTCTGGAGACGTGAATAGCATTACCCAACACGTCAGAGAGGGAGAGACATAGTACCCAAAGCACTCTCCCTTTGGTAAGCCCTGGAATAGGAAGCATTTCACAAGCCCTCACATCCAATCGCGGTGCCAAAGTTATACCAGTAAATGAAACCCAAAGGATAATTACATGCGGAAGAAAAGTCGTAGATAGTCTACGTAGTACATGAAGGAATGAATGCTTGTCTAAGGAAGCAAACATTTCAGTCTATGAAAGTGCACTCCTACCCACTTCATTGTATGGCAACGAAAATTGGGTGTGTCAGGATACGAAAAAGAGTAGGTTAAATGCAGACGGCCTGGGGTATCTGAGACGTGCTTAAGGTAAAAGCAGAAGGGATAGGATTAGGAATGTGTGGGTGATTAAAGAATATTTAATGGATACTCTGGTAATGGGCACGTATAAAAGGAAAGCGCTTCGCTGGTTTGGCTCCGTCGCGAAATGGATGAGAATCGAAAAACGAAGCAGATTGATGAAAGAGAAGTGAATTGTGTAAGAGTAGACCACGAACGCCAATGGTGAATGTAGAGGAGGAGAATCTGACGAGAAGGAATATTAGGTATTTAAGGAATAATATAGGTTTATTAGGTAATTAAGCAATTTATGTGCGAAAATGAAGTAAAAGAGGAGGGCAGTGAGGAAGAAATTATTTTAGTAAAAGAAGAGTCAGCTTTATAGGTCTATCACAGAAATTAAAACGTTTTTGACAGATCTTAACCCGAGAGCAAACATCGTAATGGGTATGTAAGAATTAAATACAGACGGAGAGAGTCAGAACTTTCCACTCCATTATTTAAACCTTAAAACTGAGAAATGCATGGTGGGCTAATAAATAAAATATTTAATACTTCAATTTTGGCTATCACGCGGCTGCCACAATCCTTCCTAAATAAAATATACTCATCAAAATCATTCAATCTACAACATCATTCTTAATGCCATAGGCGTTTACTGATTTTGAAATTGACATTCTGTGCATGCTCAGCTTGCTGTCGAGAGATTCACGAAAAAACGTAAAACAAATATTTTTTTCTTCTTTATTTGTATCGGATGATCACTCCCTCGATATAAAACACATCAATACCTGCTGAAAGGGTGTTCCGGTACCTAATTACGTATTTAAAATTATCATAGAATGGGAGATTATCATTTGAAATGAATAATATGCACTACATAACTTTAGTGTTTACGTGTTGGTTAGACAAAAATCAAGACGTAGTCATAAAAGTAAAGTCGCAGAAAACAATTGTAATATATATGGCTCTTTTTCAAATACCATGAAATCAAAAGAACAGAACCGCAAATGTATTTATAGAGAGACCTTATACAATATGTTTTATAAATTTGGAAAATTAATTGTTGCACGATTCGCAACGAAACACAAATTAGGATAGCTATGCATTACTGCCAACTTCCAGGGCAGTATAAAACTAACATACAATCACGAACACTGAGCTAAAGGTAAAAAATGCCTCAACAACGGCTAGTTTAGCCATCCTCACAAAAGATGAATTCCAATTTCATATCTACTGATAAAAATTAAAAAACAACAACGCCACTCCATAACCTCACAACAGGTCTCTGACCATGGACCGCGGGCCAAAATTCCACGGAAAATTTCACGGGACGCCATATATTTATGGAGAGAGCAATCACTTTGATCAAAACACGTAAAACGAAAAATAAAAAAAACTAAACGAACAAACAAACAACGCGGGGGGAATAAAACACCCGAAAACCTTTCGCGGCACCGAAATGGGTGAATCATCGATTCGAAATTAGGATAACCCAAAAGGGGTTTATCTCATATTCAAGGTTGGGCGAACGGGATCCATCACGTCCAAACGTTTTTTCCTCGCGCACCATACGAATGGCTAATCCTTATGGAGCACCCGACCCCAAAAAAGAGCAATGAAAATTTTAAATAAAAATATAATGGAGAAGTGAAAATCGAATGGAGAAGAAAACGAAGAGTGAGAGAGATAGGTAGAGATACACGTACGGGCCGGAAGTGAAGGCCGATTGCAACGCCCTCCCCAAAAGCGGGGCAGTTCATATTTTCGCCGTAACGGCTCTCACGCATGCATGACAGCGTATTACGGCGGCTCACGAAGCTATCGCAGATTTACATCGCATGTCGCCCAGGATACGTATTCGTGTGTTGAGGGCTCTCTGATGGGGGTTGGGAATGGGAGGATTGGAGGAGGGGTGACAAGAGAGGGGCTGACAGAGGGGGAGGAGTGGAGGGTGACGCAGTCATGGGGGAGGAGGGGAGAGAAAAGGGAAAATGGGATGGCAGGAGTTGGGCTAAAACGTTCGGGCTAGTGGGAGAGGGAAGGAGGGAATTGAGGAGGGGTTTATCTAGGAGACAATGTGTATTGGGGTGCGGGAAGGGTTGGGCTGCAGGAGAACCGCCGACAGGGTAGATGGCAGGGCGCGTGTCACCTGGGGGATGATGTGAAATGCTCGTAACGGGGTGGGAAGATGTGATGTGAAGGGGAGCTGGACCCAGTAGCGTGGGAGGATGAGGAGTAGGTATATATTGTTTGAGGGAGGAGGCAATATGGAGAGGCGTGGGAGGACTGAGGATGTCCGAATACACATGACTAAAAGGTCCCGCGATAAAACGTCGCGGGAAAGAGATGAAGGTCCGGGCCATCGAAAGAATGAGAAATATCGAATGTTCGACGCGGAGGCAGGATTCGATGTTAAGGTAGTTTGAGCGAGATATCACAACAAATGAAATTCAATGAATTTGGCTTTAATATAAAGAAAAATATCTCATATTCTTTATGATGCCAAAGTATCAGTCACTAATCGTACTATTTTTCGTGATCATAGCCAAAGGAAAAACGCAATTAACCATTGGGTTTGGTGCGACTGTGGGGAAGTTCTGAGGCACAGATCGTGTCAGAAATGTAACGGTGAGTAGATCGTATATTTTCTCGATTCTTTTTTATAATACATACAATTATCATCTACTGTAATACTTTTTATGAAATCGCAAAAGAAGACGATTGTGAAGGCATTTTCAGCGTTCGGTGTGAAACCAATAAATCAAGTTAAAGCTTCAAATATGCATATTTAGATAATATCTGAGAAGTTCAGTCATATAAAATAAATTTTCGCGCCATAAATATTACTACTTTCGCTTCATGCTTCTTACAGCAGCTTAAATTTCAAAATAATATCCGAATATGGTCTCCATTATCACTAGGGAACAAAGTGGCGCAAACTGCCTTATGATGACGAGCCAGAGACGTTTTGAATGGTTGGCCCCAGCGTAAGTGGGACAGTGGAGAGGTTACTGAGAGGAAAGACGATTTACTCATACGATATTAATCAATTTTTGTTCGTGGTTCGAGAGCATAATTGCCTTTATATCACCAACTTCCAGAATAAAAAACAAGGAATGTATGATGTCTTTCGAATGAATGATGTCTTTCAGATGACAGAGATAATTTCTCTCTCGTCCGAAATTAGTGGTCAAATTACGCAATAAATCCTTGGCGCAATTAGGGAACGCAGGTGATTAGGAGGCAGCCATTGGAGAAGGGGGAAGAAAAGCATGGCGTCGATGATAAGTACCCAGTGCTAAAGTTTAACGTCCCATGTCTTGCGTAGGTGCCTTGCACTTCACCTATCATCGTGGGAACCTAAGAGCACCGTTTCTCTTCACAGCACCGATACTAGGTTGAATATGGAGCCCACACAAAAAAGTGGAACACAGATCTTCTACGATGAAGATCCGCACACAAGCCATTGAATATTTTCGATAACTTCAGGATTTCCCCACATTCTGATAAATAAACCAGAGGCCAAAGACGAATTATAAATCCCTGAATCATGATCGCAATGATAATATAGGATAACCAAAAATATGAAACCTAGTCGTAATAAATATCCCCACCCTAAAATAGTCACAAAGGAGTTGAGGCCACAAGTAAATACGGCAACAGAATTGAGGATAAGCTATCCGGTCACACGTCCCCCGTATCATCGAGCTCCATTAACTTCCCCTGGGTGTCATTTTTTCCAGTCACCAAAAGCAAGGCACCGCAACCATGCGGGACCTGCCGCGTGGCCCGAATGGTCAATGGTTTCATCCATGCGGGGAATGCATGAAAACTGTCAATCTTATCTAATGTCCCATCCATTACATTGGGATTTTTTCCCATGGCTGAGGCTTTTCCAAAAACTACGAATGAGTCTCCTCATTTCATAAGTTGTAGAACACGAGTTATCGTGGGAAGGAGCGTAGACATTCTTAACTCCCTTTAACATTTAAACGAATGACACAAATTGTACGAAGTAAATCAGTTTGAAGATAATCGGCGCTGTGATTTTAAACATGGCAAAGGCCTTTGATGCTTTTAGCAAAAGTTGTCAAGGACTAAGCTGGGTTAGTTGAACAATTCAGTGCAACATAAGCGCTTCTATATAATTTAAGCTTCTCTAGTGGCGGATTTCCAAAATGTCTTTAAAAAGCTGTGGTAATACCCTTATTTAAAAAAGCTATTTAACAGGAGATTTATGAAATTTTTTGATAAAAATTAGGTCCTAAGTCCATGCCAGTTTGGATTCCGGTGTGGAATGGGGACTGAATATGCTTTAGAAAGCCATTTATCTAATATATATAAAGCTGCCAATTTAAGTGCCCGCAATGTAGGCTTACATGTCGATATAAAAAAGGCGTTTGACACTCTCGATCACAGTATACTTCTGGAAAAAATTCAACGGATAGGGATTCGCGGAATTTCATTAAGATGGCTTAAGAGCCATTTATCATCACAGTTCCAGTGTGTCAAGGTTGAAAATGTTTTAAAAGTGAATATAAGCTTATTGAAACTGGTGTACCACAGCGCTCTGTACTGGGGCCAATATTATTTCTTTTATACGTAAATGACTTGTACAACCACCAATTTATAGGCCATGTAACAGCTTTTGCAGACGATATTGCATTATGTTACAATGGACATAATTGGACAACCATTGGTGAAAATGTACAAGAAGATCTAGATTTCATAAGTAAATGGTTTTCATACAATGGACTGGAGTTAAGTGAAAAACCTAAGAGTATCTCTTACAATCTTGGTAATCGTCCCGATCCAGGTGATTTAAAACTGGTCTACCATCACCTAAGTTGTAAAAATAAATCATGTTTCTGTATGCAAATTAGTAGAGTTAGTAATTTAAAATACTTGGGTGTCATTCTTGACCGGTCGCTGAAATGGGACCATCAAATTACCGCTGTTTCTACAGCTTTGAGAAATTGCCTATCCAAATTTGACTTTTTTCGAAACAAATGTACACTTGCTTTCAAAAAAGTAATTTATCATGCCCTTGTTCAATCAAAGTTAAATTATGGATTAGAGTTTTGGGGAGGCGCATACAATAACAAATTAAAGCCTGCAGCAATCCTCTAAAAAAGAATCATTAGAAGTATGACATTAAAAAACAGGTTTGAACATTCGTACCCCTTGTTCTTAAGTCTGAGATTGCTTCCATTACAGCATTATTATGTTTTCAAGGTAATGAAATCATTTTATGTAATTAGTGGTAATATCGCAACTATATCTGGCAGAATGTTTAACTTTAATTTGAGAAAGGGAAGTGTCCCATCAATTAAGCCAAAGTTAACTATTTTTAAAAGATCCTTTGTTTACATGGGCCCAGAGGTATATAATATGTTGCCTGAGAAAATAAAAAAATTTAAAATTTGTAATAAATTTATAAATTTAGCCAAGTCATGGATACTGGCTTCGTAAAATGCTGTCAAATTGTTTTTATGTTATTAGAGCTTTTTTTAGAAAATTTACTCGTTATTCTGTATTTATACTCATATCATTATTATTTCAGATGTTAATGGCATTAATTGTTATTGTTAATTTCTTTCACTTTTGTTTGCACAACATTGAAGCGTTAGTAATGCATATAAATTCATGAAGGTTGCCTCAGAACAGGTTGTACCTTTGAGGCAACCCAGCTTTCTTGTTTGATTTGTAATTAAATTATTGTAATAACTTGTTTTTTTGTTGAAAGTAATAAACTTACTTACTTACTTATTGAATCAATTTAGAAAAATTAATTATGTACAGCGTCCGTAAGTAATCATAAAATATTACATGAATCCACACAAGTGAGTTCAATAAGTAAACCTTTAGTTATATATAACGGATTTTAAGTTGAACGTCACTCAGATGATCATAAAATGTCAAAGGAATAAAACATACTTAAAGTTAAAATTATGATTGCTCCTCAAGTAATACATGTGAGACGTTGTTAATTACTATTTTTCGGTTGATTTCTCTCCACTGAATGCCAGAAAGTTCAAGTGCTCATGATTATTTATTAACAATACATTAATGGAAGAATAACAGTTACATCCCCAAAACAAGTTTTTCAAATCGCGAGGATACTCAACACGTGGAGTGGAGTTGTCAGCATGGCCACGGACAAAAAGCATTTTAGGAAAGGATCTTAAATTTCTACGTGAATTTCATAAAATTTGAAAAAGGATACTGTGAGTAATCGTGAGGAGAGATGGTTGGAGGGGTAAGCAATCCACGTCACTAAATTTAAGCGTGATGAGAAAGAGAGAGAGAGTACAGTTGCCACACATGGAAAGGCGAAGAGAAGCCGGACGCATATAAAACGGGGAGAGTCCATTGAGGAGAGCAGTAAAAAGGAACGCGGTGCGATTGAAACGGCCACGCTGCCGTTTGAAATCTGAAACCGGGCATTTAAGGCCGAGTGGGGAGGTCCGCACAGCGGGACCCCCCGACGACGCGGCGACGGAGCCACGCGCGGCGAACGGAGCCCACGGGGCGACAAACTGAAAAGCATTGGGAAAGGGCGGTTTGAGAGCAGGGCGACAAAGTCGGACGGACGGAAGTCGCACCCGCTCTCGCATCGCTGAAAGCAATAAACACTCGACTCGGAACGATCGCAGTTAACCCATCTCATTCTCTTATACCCGCCCGAAAACCGTGAGGGGATAAACGTTTCGTAGCGCACGGGAGGAGCATCCGAAATCATTCAAGTCTCCCACGCTTGGGAATATGAGAATCCGCAACGGAGACGGGTTCCGAAAATGTGGAAGTACTGAGATGCTCAAACGGCCGTTGTTGTCAGCGATGAGACATTTGAACGATCTGCCAGTGTGATGCAAAAGGACAATGGGTACTTATTCCCCAGGACGAGGTTTGGTCGCCGAAATCAAAAGTTTGATCGCCGATTAAGGGTGAGTTATGCGTATAATATGTCAATTAACCATGTCAAAATTTTACGTCAATAATCACCCTAAAATATATAAAACTATTTCCCTAAATGAGCGAAAAAAATTCATTACCAAATATTAAAAAACAGAAGTTTTCCATCATGATTTTCTCCCATAAACCTTGGACAACACTCCCACTTGCATGTAACAATCGATCCAATCATTTACGTAAAACCTAATAGTATGTACCTACTGGTAGGCACCTCCCTAAGCACCAATCGAACTAGTATTATCATTTCCGGAGGAAATATGCATTAAAATAAAAGAAGTATAATAAGCACTCTCAATAATTTAAGCAAAGATAAAAATGATAAAAAATTTAATTTTAACCTCCGTATTAACCTAAAAATTTTCAATCTTTTCCAAGCAAAATTCAACATGAGCGATTGGCGCCAAGTCCCACATAGCGCACCAGACCCATTTATTAACGCTAAGTCGCCTTGAAACGCCAACTTCGTTAATAAGTTAAAAACTTTAAAGGGATCATGGTCGCAAAATTAGTGGATAATCAAAAGTTAAAAAAATAAAAGAACGAATAATTGAGTGAATTCAAATTCTAAAGGCTTGGAAACCTTTCTCATATCTCAAGCAGCGACGATTTTTCTGCCAAAACTTGAAAATATCGAACCCGATCGATAAATCTGTCTGTCGAAGAAAAAAAATGCCATATCAATTCCGAAACAATTATACTACCGGACGGGAAAAAAAATCATCCACAGGTACGGCCGTCGTAAGTAGTGGGAAAACGCACGCAATTATAGAAGCACGACGCAACACTCAATCGAAGCCGCGAGCAATGATTTTGAATTTTTGGACGCCTTCCAGAAAGGCTTCGATCTCATTTGATGTGCGGAGCGGAGGAGTGTGGGAATCAAGTCAGGATGGAACGTAAAACGTGAGAGGTGGTCAATCGAGAACCTGAAGAGGAAATTGTAATAAAAGTGAACTGGGGGCCGACGGAGCACTCCCGAGACGATATCACTCAAGTAATAATTTGCATGCAACTGTTCCTTTCGCGGAACGTGTTTGGTGATAAACAAATATGGATGTTTCTCCCCATTGATATATTAACGACTCAAAGGCAATGCGAACCCATTACTTACAGAAAAAAGAATCATGTTAACTTCGATAACTTTCCACCCAATTCTGAATTTGTAGCAAACTGGAGAGTAGAATACTTACTTGAAACCTGATCCTTTAACTTTATACCCATCTCCCTTAGTTTTTGGCTCTTTCACTGCGTTACAAGGATACAAAAAAATGTTAATCATTTCTTTTCGCTTAATGCCAATTTTCATTGTTTAACGCCAAATTTGCAACTAAAATTTTAAACCGTAGTAGCATGGAAGTAAATTCATCACTGTAGATACAAAACCTCTTGGTATATACTCGATCTCCGCAGTAGAGGGAAAATATTCATTCGGACATTTACGAACTTCGCGGAAAATGGGTTAATCTGTCACCGAAAAAGATAATAAAATAAAAGGAGACTCTCAGTTCTCATTCAATTTTATTCGATGGCTACTTCGAATTTTTCCGGTAAATAAGATACATAAAACGTACCATGAAAAGACAAAATGGAGCAATGAAAATGAATAGTAGCTACTTGAAATAACACACCTGATTTATTTCTCTCGTCCAATCGATATTCACCAAAGGAATTCCTCGCTAAGACGGGAGTATCACTAAAACCGCTGGGAAGTGACTTTATCGGCCCCGGGGGCATCAGAAAAGCTACCCGCCTACGTGGACGAGCTGGAGCGACGAGTCAATAAATAAAGTAATTTTGTTTCCGATTTTTTTGCACCTGACCAGCATTTTTTTCAACTCGAAAACGGTTCCATTTATGACCATAATCATTTCTAGGCTAAACGACGTTGTCAAATATCGCTTCTCGGAATAATTCATTAATATAAATGAGGGAGTGAGCATATGACGTCCAAAAATTACCAGCATTTAAATGCCCAACCAAGAATGCGAGATGAGGGCATAACGGGCCATGAGCTACACATTATCTTCGATGGGACGCCTAACGCCAAAATATACATTGATTAACTAAATTCAGCTAACTACTGTCAAACAAGACTTTTATCAGAATTTATTTAGGAGTATGAACATATCGATTGCGCCATCCATTACAACTAAGGTCGGTAGGATAGTAAAAATCACCGTATACGCCTGAAGGCAACACTTCACTGATCAAAGTCAATAGCAGTGAGGTGATTTTTTTAGTATACATTGGAGATAAGCACTATTGATGATAGGTGTGTAGCTAGAATTTATTTTAACCACTAAATGTTTCCTGAAAGCTATTTCCAAATATATTGATATAAAAACATTATTATATTATACTCAATTAGACAGTGTCTAAGATATAAAAGGTATTGCCAGTATACAATAACTCTGCATTTAGATTTTTAAAACAACGATCAAAAATGAATCAATACATTTTCTAATGAATTACTGCAAAAAAATAATTTAAAAACGTTCATAGCGACTTGACGATCGCGCATTCACAAGGCTGTCAAAAACTATAGGTGTCGGCAGAGGAGAAAAGATCACAACGCATGTATCATCATCGAGATTTCCCACCATTACAACTACCGGCACAAGATTCAGTAAGCTAAACACAAAACGCGTTAACACCGGGACCTTCCCATTTTACGACCGGCGTAACGCACACGCTGTGAGAGCCGCATTCATTACGCTGCAGTTTTGCCCCTCGTCCACGCTCCGACGGCGCGGCGTAACTACAGCTGCAGTTCGGCGAAGGGGTCGCGGGGTGTTTTACGCGCCGCGGAACAAGAAGAGGTATCTGTCCTCGCGGCGCGTGTGGAAGGGGGATAACGGAGGCAAGCCGTTGGAAAGAAAGAAGACGAATTGGAGAGGAGGAGAATGAATAAAAATATATACAGATATACTTTTACATATAATGGAAACCTAAAAAAGAGACGCGTTTTCTATTAAGGCGCGTGAGGGTTGGGCGACATGCAGAGGCAAGGATAGACGGGGGAATAGATAACAAAAAAGCGGCAGCAACACTATATAATATCGGATGGTAGCAGCGTTTTGTGTGAGCTTGGGGGGGATATGGATTTTTGGAGGGTGAGGGTAGGGGTTTGAGGGGGCGTTCAGGGCGGTTGGAGAAGAATCCACCGACCCCCCTCCCAATTCCCTCTTTTACGTTTGGACCCCTGGCGATGGGAGAGTGAGAGACGGGGGGAAGGGAAAAAATGTGAAAAGACAACCTCATCGGCTTACCGATTTCTCCTTTTTATCCTGACTCATGATGACTATAATGTGAAAGGAAGGGAATGGGCTTGGGGATGCCGCGCGAAGATATGGGAAAGAATGGGAGGGAGGATTGGTCGGTGGCTGGTCGTTGTGAAGAGGGTGGAGAGCGGGCGGGGTTAGCGTTGCGTATGACGCGGTGAGGGTGACGGAGGGAGAGGCGAGAGAGGTCAGAAGGTGGCGATTAAGTAGGTGTGGATGGGAAAAGGGAACGAGAGGAAAGAGGCTAAGATCAGGACTAATTGAGCAGGGAGAGGGAAGAGTTGACATTAGCAATAATGAGTACATTTCTCCGCGGAAAGCGACTCCAAAACGATAAAAATGAAAGAAACTTAGTACACTCTATGAAACCTTGGTTGGAAAGTTAAATAAAATTGTTTCGTGGACTACGCAAGATTTATTTCATTTTATAATGGAATACCACAAAATTACGCCTGAAAAAAATTAAGAGTAAACGCTGCAAATGAATTGATTTTTATAAATAACACCTTCGTAATCACGCATATCTTAAGAAATGATAGGTGCGCATGAATAGAAGGCAATTAATTATTCAAGCTGAGTGTTTAACCTCTTTCCATTACATAATTCTCTATTTCACCATATAAAGGAAATGTATACTTTTCTTTAGCCCATCCTAAAGTTCCCCTGCCACACCCCCGTTGAGGAGGCTTGCAGGGTATTTTGTAGATGTAGATGTAAAGTCACTGTTACGACCTTTTCCTATATCCTCCCTACTTCCATTTCATTTTCCCTTCCAAAGCCTTCGACATCTCATTGACTCTGTTTATCTCCTCAATCAACCAAATCTGTCTCATTTTAATACTAGGATAGGAGAGACAAGCTTACTTTGTGGTTGGATCATCGCCGGGCTCTTCTTTATCAAACTCATGTCCTCAATCTACCCCCAAACCAACTCTAAAATCAAAGCACTCTTTACCACTCAGTGATTAAAAATGCCCATTATTTTACAGGAAAAACAAAATGAGAGGACAAAGAGTTCATAGGCGAGAGCGAAACGCACACCATCAACAATTCATGTTGTGATTAGCATAACAAAAAGATCTAGAGCAGAAAAGTACTCTCGACAGCCTCCTAATAACACGGGTCTTGTTTCGCCGTCAACGTCGATAGGAATTACATTATTTCAAGGTAATTCTGAGTTATGTTAATTTATAATAGAGCCGGAATCAAAGCTCTATTTCTTAGAGGTGAAAGAGTCAAATATATTTTAGAGCCAAAAGGAAGAGACAAGTAAGTCCGTCGAAAGATGCCATGAAAAGGTTGATACAAACGTGTGAAAATACATTTACTCACTCATTTATGAGATAAAAATGAACTCATGGTTGCACAGAATTTCTCAGCTGCTTCTAGTAGTAGTTTCAATTCGTTCATTAAGTGTTATGTTTTTAATCAACGGCCAAAGTTAAGGATTGGTAATCAGCTGACCTCATAGACCATTACCATTTTCCAGTTCCTCCTCTCGAAAGACATTATACTACATAGCATGTAACTTAACTATGTGCTAATTGTAATAAGAATTATTTGTGCTAAAATAGGGTGATGGAGAAAATATCCATAAGATTTATTCGACAATTGAAGTATGGATTAAAAACATACATATTATTCGTCTCCCACGACGGCTGAAATCATTACAGAAACCATATTCTGATAAACCGTACATATCTAACTTAATAAGAATCTTCAAGCACAGTACTGCACCACAGTATTATTATTTTTAAAATCCACTCTTGAAAAAAATACCACCACGAGAGCTCAAGCTTCCGCGAGAAATACCCATGCCCATTATTTTTTGGGTGTGCCCCCAGGCAATTGCTTTCAGGGGAAAGAAAGTATACCCACATGCGGTTACAGACACGACAGATTTTGGCGGGCGTTCGAACGGTAAGAAAAGAAGAGTTTAGAGAGAGAGAAAAAAGGAGATGTGCAGAAAACGAGATGGATATGCGTGGCTCTCTTCATGAGGTAAAAAGAAAAAAATTGGTCCGTGGGATGTGATGGGGTAGCGATGGGCAATAATGCAGCCTCACCCGCGGCTACTGTTGTTGTGGCGTATTGCGTGCGGTGGGCAAAAGGTACTATACCTCATCTCACACGGCATGAAAAGGAGCGACCGGCGGTTGGGGGTAGGAGGACACAGAAGGGAAAAGGAGGTAAGTCGAGATAGCGAGAGGCTACGAGACAGAAAGAAGATGGGAAGGAGAGAGAGAGAAAAGTAGGTATGAGATATGAAGATATCGGAGAGTATGAGGAGATGCTGAAGAGCATGGTGGAACGGAGGGCTGGAAAAGGATGGGGGGTCAGGAATATGGGCAGGTAGAGGAGGGAAAAGGAAAAAAAATGAGGAATACAGTCTGAGAGAGCGAGAGACTCAGTCACGAGATAAAAGCAGGGAGCGGAATTGTTCAAAGATGTGAGGGGAGGTCTGAACCTTATGGCGGTGCGATCCGCGGGGGGAGGGGATTTGAACGCACGGGGGGGAAGGGAGGGAAGAGGTGGTGAGAGGTTGAGGAGAACTGGGATGGGAAGTGGGTGTGCATCTGTGTGTGGCTACATGTGAGAGGGGAGGACGGATGGGGATGTTCTGGGGAGGGGGGTGTTCAGTAGGGATGATGACGAGGGAAAACGGTAGGCGGAATGAATCCGCAGGGCCGACGAGGAGGGGGGTGCCAAGGTGTAAAAGGGTTACGATTGGTTCGTTCGTCACAGTTCCGACTCGATTTTTTCCCCCACGAATACATATATGCATGCTACGTACATGCATCACATCAACCGATAGCACATAAGACACGTGCATTAACGTGAAACCGGCCCCCTCCTCCTCCTTCGCCACTGTCAATCAGCCTTCAGACAGAATGGGGAGGGAGCACAATAAAAAATAAATTACGCATTCATGGAAGAGTGTTAAAAGAAGTACTGGGACCATTATGAGTTGGCACGATTGGGAGTGCATTTTTATGACGGCCACGATACGAACAAAAGATTACTTAAAAGCCAAAACGAATCCCTCTTATTTTTTGCGAAACAAAAAAAAGATCAGCCGGAGAACAATTGAGATCTGACACAGCAATCCAAATTCCAACCGATTCGCTATATAGTATATTATATACTTACGCTCTGATTTCTGTTTACGACGGACGAGATAATAATCTTTGAAAATATATTTACGACCGCTAGGATTTTTCGTGGATCGGGTGAAGCGGAGTATTATTCGTAATCGTCGTCAGTTAATTCCATCAAATAGATATTTCCCCGATAGTAGAAGGCGATTAAGGAGGAAATCAATACCAGACCTAGCGACCTCTGATTCACGAGCGACTTGACCTTATCTTCGGGTTAAGCCTGAGCCTGGGAAGAAATGATTGAGAAAACATAAAAACTCCCCATACGTGGAAGTAAGAAATACTGCATATCTCCGGAATCATCACGCAAAAATGCGATAGACTTCTTTTTCACAGTTCAGTTCTTCCATTACGCGTAAAAGGGGCTTTCCAAAGGCAAGGCCATTCAAAGTCGCCACTTAAACATCAGACAGGGCAATGAAAATATTACTTAAAGCTTCAATCCTCGATGAGGTAAGCCTCCTTGGCAATGGCTAGGGCATAGGAATAATTTCCAAATGAGTGATTTAGTAATAAAAATATTAAGGGTATCTCCTATCATTTATTATTCGCGAAATAAAAGTAGGCCTCCGCCATATTATATATCCCAACCATTTCTCTAATTATATATATTTTTAGCCGATCGTATCAATTCTTCATAGACTCAGAATAAATCCTTTGATTAGAGATATAAATTCAACCGAACGAAATTTTTATAAAACATTTCTTTAATATTACGACGATATTATTAATAATAACCTGAGCATTGACTCTCGCTTAATGGCGACATATTGTACAGAATTGAACTACCAAACCCGGGATCAACACAGAAAAATCCGACGGTAATCCAAAGGGAACTAGGATGCAGCAATCGAAAGAGGTAAGTATGTAAGATTTCATGAGCGGAAATGCCTAGGGATTTTATCTCAAAAAGACAAAAGAGATAATCTCTACGGATGATCGGTTTTGGGGTTTCCAATGTACATCCTACTCCTAAACGTATACACAACCATCACCGCCCAGTGCAGCGAGCAACAATGGGACTACCCTTCACCCATTGTTAAGCAAAGGTCGTGAGGTGCAGCAAGCGCGGATTCCTTGAAGGAGAAGTAATAAAAAATATAATCTAGCAACCGCCGCCAAGACGTGACAGTGGGATGGACTAGGACAGCGGGATGAGGACTGTGAGTCTGAATAAACGTTAAAGTGTGTGGAGAGAGTCGCGAGGTCTTGCTTCAGGTAAATGCGAGGAATCAGAGCGGGGCGAAGTATTCACTGGAAGATGGCACAGGCCTAGAGCACACGGTGTGTGAATTCTTTGGAGGCTCTTGACGAAGCACTTGGAGCTAGGATCAGAAGTGTGAAGACATTTTTAATGACTTTTTCGGTCACTTCCCAGTCGAAGTCATTTCCGGAAGAGAAACCTTTTATTTAAATTAGTCGCTCAGCAATCTCCTTCCACACGGAATGATCGATAATATATTGCTCATCCTTTCCGGAGGACATTATGCTTCAATCTATCAGTATCACATAAACCAAAAATGTAATGAGTAAACTCATATATGTATATATTGCTGAAACTTTTAGGCAAGGGATTCCAAAAGTGCATATTGAAAACTATGACTGAGACAGCGGATTTTGTCACAAACAACCATCAAACTGATAACTTTAGAAGAACTAAATAGATATTTTATTCCAATTCTACACAACTATGGCTTCAGAGAAATGCTTTTTTTCATTACTAAAAATACCGAGTGCACATAGGAAACTTTTTACATGCAATTTGAGGGTAGCGCGCCTACATGTTAAAAACATTTCTTCATTTAAATTTGGCTAATTAAATCCTCTCTACAGTAAAAACACATTATAAAAGTATATTCATTAGTCGGTAAGGCATGCAAGTATAGTATTAAGCACTGCAATTAAGTAGAAGAAAACCCATACATATGATCAAAATAAGTCCCAGGCTTCACTGTAGGCAGAGCATAGCAATGAATTGACATATATTACTCTGAAATAAGGAAGTACCCATAAATGCAATCGGGTATGGTTACTATATCTAATAGGAGTTTTTGAAAAAATCAACTGGAGGTCTTCACCGACACAACACAGGCAACGTCACCATTCCGAAAATTAATTTTATTAAAATTATAAACATTTTCTCCGAAAAACGTAACTAAAAATAAAAAAAAACAGCCGGAAAGGAAAAACAGTTTCGAGAGAAAGCCATAAACGAGAAGGGTGGGGGAGGGGGGACCTTATCAGGAACGGACGATCAGATGGAGGAGGGAAATTTAAAAAAACCGCCGGTAAACGCGAACGGGAGGGGAAAAAATTGCAAACCAAATGACAGAGGGTAAAACTTTCTGGCGGAGGGAGAGGAGGCAGAGGGGTAGCGGTTAGGAGGGAGGTGGGGGGGGGGACAGCAGAGGAAGGGTGTCGGACATCGTGGAGAGAGGAGGGGCGAAGTGAGAGAGCGAAAAGGTCCGCTTTTTCCACCACCACGGTTTTAAAGGGTTATTCCATGCGGAGGTTACACCGAGGTCCTCAATTGGTCGGTCACCTGGAGGACTGAGCAATCCTCTCCCTTTCCCCGCCCAATCCCCAAACGGGGTGCGGCCCATGAATAAAGAGCGGACTGCTATTACGGGGCACAACCCCTTTCCGCTCCGAAGGACTGCGGATAGGTGGTGGTGGGGGGGGGGGTCCTACTACCCTCCCCCCCCCTCCGCACGAAAGAGAGGTGCACGGGGAACAATGGCTCAGGAGGTCCCCACCATCACACGCCCAGACACACACGTGGTTCTGTGTCGACCATGCTGCTGTGGTCTTGGCGAACGACATCCCGCGAGGAAAAATGCAGAGGGACTCACCCCATTGGCCGACGGGAACTGGCGCGGCATCCATCTTGAGTGAGGATCGCAACGACGCGACGTGAGGCGACATTTAAACTCGACGTGGTGACTAAAATCGCTAGACTTATACGTGACCTATTTTCACTGCGAAAAAATTGAACCGAGACGCAACGCAAGAAGGTACGCGATGTTTAGTGATTGGAAATTTACACGGTCGACATGGCGGTTCACGTCCTCAATCATATGACAACAAACAATGCACGATGCGCGTACCTAGATTTATATCTCTCCACGGTGGTATGTGCATCATAAGCACGCAAGGGTTAGTTATAGACTAACTTGCCGACTTTGAAGCGACAATTTAAAGTTTGATTCGATCAGTAATGCAGTAATTCAATTTCTTTCACAGTAGTAAATGCTGAAAAGTATAAGTCAATCAAGGGAGACCATTCCAAAATTATCTATATTATAAGGTGGAGACAAACTGGGAAGAAATGTAGTAAAAATATTTGTTTGATTAGCCCGATAACAAGCCATGTTTATCGCCACTGACCCCAAGAACACGATAATTTAATTAGTAGAGGTTCAGTACAAGAAATCTGGGTAAGGTTATTTTCTTACGCAATGAATAAAGAAAACTGAAAAATATTTTATAGATATGAGCACAGATATTTCAGTGGAGACCTTTCTCTTAGTCCCATTAGGCAGGGCAACGGTGGGGAAAATCATTTGTAATGAGTTAACACAGTTTTGTTTGAATAGACATTAACTAAATTCTGAAAAGTTTTTTTTTTTTTCAATTTTTCGAAACGATCAACTAGTGAAAATCCAGGAATCGCATTATGTGAAACTTAAATTGAATTAAATAAATAAACCTTGAATTTTGTCACATTCCTGGGACGCTTATTCTTCTGAGGGAAAAAACTGATCTTTCGATCCACACCTTGCCGGTGAGAAATGTATTCCTAGACCTATGGAAACCGCCAGACTTCATAAATATGCAAATAAAAGAGATATGTGAGACAGACCTAGGAGCTATTGTGCTTATTCAAAATAAGGTAAGAGAAAATTAGTTCTCTTGAAACCTAAGCAGATGATTCAACTTCCTTAGAGAGTTTTCCCATTTATTCGTAGAATTCACATTTTCATAATGGATTATCATTAAATAGAATCACAATCCAAAAGATCAGACGAAAAAAGAAGATAAATGCCTCTATTCCGATAGATTTAACGGAAAGAACGAATTAATGTACATAAATGAAAATGATTTACACTTCCGAAAGTAGCCACAAATTTCTATGCAAATAATAAACATGAATGGCATAAATATGTACACAAATGGCACTTTGAACGCAAATTAAACTTCAGAAAGAGTCTATTTTCGCAATATTAGGGTGACACATGTGAAACATATCAAGTGCCTGAGATCCAACGATCAAACGCAAATTGAGAACCTAAATAAAATTTTCATGGATTTCGCCTAAATTGAGATTCTTCGGTATTTCAACGGTCGTCAGGGGAAGGGTAGATAGAAAGTTTCAAAATGGCATGGAATATATATTATGGGAGACACTCCATGAACATAAACAAGTACACGTTTTGAAAATTGACAAAGGCATAAGACATATGCGTTAACTTCGTAGATCGCCGGTATTGTTTTCACTCAGATGGGGGCTTCGGAAAATCACAAAAGAAAAAAATAAGCTGCGAGAAAAAAACTTATCTTGTCTGTTATATAATCTGATAATTAGTTTTCAATTTAACAAAAAAACAAAATATGTCATTACGAGCGCTTCAAGTTGATAATTCCACATCCCCGCCATTGTTGCCCGAGACCTACTTCCAAGAGGCAGCTGCCACGAAATAAAATACAATTTAGATGCGAATAATTATCCACAAAGAATTTTTCGCAACTCGTATAAAATAACAAATACGACATGAATTGGCTTTAAAACAGTGCAAAAAATAATATGGGCAAGATTAGTTGACTTAAATTAAGGAGCACTAAATAACAAATAAATTCGTTCACTCATTAATCAGACTAAAATTGGAAGAATCAATCTCTGCCACTCTGATTTCAGGAGTTTTAAGCCATTACTTTTCAAATTAAAATTTCCGCACGCTTTTAATGTGATCTCGCCAAAATCATGACGGTGTCTATCAATGAAATTGGCCACTCATGAAGATCATCAGCAACAAAATAGTTTCGCTAATTATTCCATCCACTTTGCTAGCGCCCCGAGAAGGGAATAGTGTGCCTTGAATGACGAGGAAGATTGCGGCCTAGCGTGCAACGCCCTATTTTCCGGTGCTAACAGGGTAAGAACAACAATTAAGCTAACAGGATAAAAGTTAGCGGAATTAATTAGAGTCCCTGGCGAAGAATATCTTACGTCACAGGAAACTAAGAAAGTGAATAATCTCAGGAGTTGGCGTGAGTTTTTTCGGTCTTTGTGCGATTATCTCCCAATACTCTCCGTGTTTACCATCCCAAGGAATAAGAGAGACTTTTAAGAGTGCCTTTATCACACTCAACGTAAGATTGAGGAACGGACTAAAAGCTTGACAGGTTATCTTTCAATAGGTCTAGTAAAACAGGGACTCGGAAACTCTTACCAAACATATTCGAGCTTAAGATATCATTCATGTAAATAAAAATTCCAGCAAGAAATCGTGTTTAGTTTGTTTTTTAATGATTATCTCCAAATCGATTTAGCAATAAATTCATATTTAAACTTAAATTCGTAACTCAATTGATTATTATCGACAATTATTGTCACTCAGCCTAATACTTACGAAAAAAAGAACACTTGCCTATCGCTGGTAAGATGAGGTACGTGATGGCCGTGAATATCTGGCCCCTTACCATGAGAAGAATATAACCGAAAGACAGATTTCTTAATAAAGCACACGAACCGTATTTTACGCCAAAACCCTAGATAGATTGAGATTCGTTCCATATAGCCTACCTCACGTCATTTCATAATAATATGAGATAATATTTTAAATTCGAGTCGATATTATATTCGTCCCGGTTTAGCTATCCCAGCTTGCAATCGACTGATGTATTTTTCCCACAAATGCGCGTAAAAGTAAAGGAGAAATGGATGGCGCTTACGGGAATTTAAAATCTGATCAAATCCTGAAGATGTATGTTGGGGGAGTCTCGAATCTAATTCAGGTACTTTGATAATACTGCACTGATCTTCAAAGAACTTTAGAAAACGGGAAACTGGAACTACTTCAGGTTTGGCTTTAACAGTATATATATCCACCATTTTCCCAATAGAAGTCAGAAAACATTCGATAGCTTTCTACGCAAACATTCATCCTTTATTGTTAACCATTATACATAATAACCACAAAATACGACTAACTAATAAAATTAAGAACACGGCAACACGAAGCCGTACTGAAAGCTACTCAAAGAGTTTCTTGTTATTGAAAGCGGTGAAATTAGAAAATAATAAATACTGGTTTGTGCAAAAGCATACTGCAAAACTCAGATTGATAAAAAAACAAGAAATTCCTAATGTATTATTCCATGTAAACATGAATCCATGAGTTTAAACACATTTCTATCGACCAAAACAAACGGCTATGGTATGTAATCGGAGGTTTCAGGCGTGATGGAGTGGAAACGGAACATAACTGCAATTAATGAAAATGAGCAATTTCCACAGGTATAACATTTATTGCACGACCGGTTTCGCTTTTTGCAAGATGCTGTAAAAAGTGAAATCGGTCGTGCAATAAATGTTGTACCTGTGGAAATTGCTCATTTTCATCAATTGCGGCTCTGGTATGAAGTACGCGAGTTATCACCTCCCTGAATAGCAGCGAAACGACAGGGATCCATGGCATCCCTAGTGGTCTTCAACGAATTTAGCGTTAGTGAACATGAGTAATGTTCAATTAACCCTCCCGATAAACAAGTCAGAATTAGTCGGCGCATGTAACAGGGTTTCTTGCTTCGACAAAGGGGGATTGTAAGCGACTCCGGAACGAACCCGATCAATCCGCCAATATCCGCATTATAAGGCTGTCCAAACCGCATTATCAAGTCCCAGAGAATAACTTGCTCCCACGACGCACCGAACTTGCGAGCGGGTCCCATATTAGTCTCGCTGACGTCCGCGCGCGGTGATTGCTCTCCGGAGAAAAACATCCACGGCACTCCGACAGACGCCTGACGCGGGAGAAGAGAAACAGGCGACGACCTATCAACGAGATCTCCATTGTTCGAGAGGAATAAGACGGAGATTTTCGAGTCGGGTTAGAGTGAGAGAGAGAATGGAGGAGGGTTTTAAGGGCTAAACCAAGTGTCTTTCTCCTTAGCGGTGTGTGATAAGTCACATTGGGTCGCGTTGATAGGAAAGAAAGCGTTTTAGAGGAGGGGGAGGGAATCGGTGGACGAAGCATGGAGCCGATACGGACTAATGATAGCGAGGGCTGGGCGGAAAGAGAGATGTAACTATAGCCAGCGGGAGAAGGTGCAAAGAAAGAATAACCCGGGTGGAAGAGAACTCCTCAAGACAAGGAGTGAGGGGTAAGCTGCGAGGTAAACACGGAGAAAAATATCAGGGAAGTTCCGCTCTTACTATTGAGGTAAAGAGAAGAGGACATAACAGCTTCAATAAGAGAATGTTTGACTACCGAAAAAACTGAATCACAACTCCTCCGCGCTTTGAGAACACCTTCGTAGCAAAACACTCACCTTTACTTAGCTTTTTTGGTAAATGATGACATACGAAATGATTCGATTGAACTAATACACGTCATTGACTTCATTTTCTAATTTAGGACACAGAAAAAATAAAAGTCACATATTTTTTACAACCATTCATTCAGCTGACTGAATTGGTGGACATGGGATAATATGTGCTCATAATTCATCTTTCCAAGCCCATTAACCACATGGTCGGTAGATTACCAAAAATGTCGTACGGCTAAGGAAATACAACTGTTTACCCACCACAGCAGAGGGAAAAATAGCAATCCACGCAAGGTTAGGATTTAAGAATGTTAAGTGGTTATAGCTCTGATACAGTCGATTGCAGAAATGACGTCCTTCAGTGCGATTGGACATTTTTTCTGGGTCATTGGTCATGAAGCCACACATGACGTGAGACAAATGTACCTCAGCGAAGAAATCGGAAAAGGTAATTATAAAGGCAATGAAAAATGAAAACTGATAACTATAACCCGGAAAAAAAAGATTAAAGTAAATTTAAAATTCGACAAGAAGAATGGCGTGTTATGAATCATTCATCAGGAATTAATTTTACGATGGAAGTTTTCAAAAAAACCGTTAAAATTTAATACAAACTGATATTGCAAATGGATTGGAGAATGCAAAAACACCGAAATTCGAAAAATAATTCAAAATCCCAATAATTGAATAAACCAACGTAAGACATTAATTTATTTTCTAAAAGCAGAATTCCTCCATTTAAAACAGCCACCTTATATTAATGAAATTTTTAATGCGTATCAGAAAATTCAATTCATCAGCAGGTCTTCAAACAAAAGAAAATGGGGCAGTTTTGTAAATCACGGTACTGGTTCCCAATACATTAGCTCGTCGATCATTAAAAACGAAAAGTTGAAGAGTAGGATTTTATTCTTTCCCGGCGAATGCTGCTTGGAAAATTTTCTCGGGAATTCCACTGGATTAGATTGGTAAACAGCACCGACGTTTCAACGGAAGACTCGTCCATCGTCATCAGGGTGAGTAAATGCCGTTGAGTATAAACAACGTTAGCCTTATTCGGGTGCAACGATGAGGTGACTCCTGATTGGCCGGAAGGAACGCTAAAAAAGAACAATTTCAACCAAGACAATTTCAATTTCCTTTTCATTTAGCATTTTAGTCTTGGAAAACCCGATAGGTCTGCTGTAGCTGAACACAGTATTATTCTGTACCACAATGTAAAAAGGGATAGTGCCAAACTAATCTGCTGCTCTAACAACTACTGAGATAGGCTTACTAAGGAAGCCATTGATATTAGGCTAAAAAAAGAACAATTTCAACTGAGACACGGGTTTTAACCTTACCAATTCGTTGAAACCTATTTTAAAAAAATTAATTAAAAGAAGTAAAGAGAAGATTTTAAAGAAAGGTAATGAATAAAAACACTCGGTAATCTTCCACAGATTTATATTCTTATTCATTAGGAATATCGAGAACTTCCAACATATCCAGCCTGAAACAGTTATAAAATTAAGTAAGATTGAACTCCTCCTTTCTATCGCAAATTTGAAGATTCTTCCGGCCAATCAAGAGTCACCTGATTGCTCTACCCGAATAAAGATAACGTTGTTTATACTCAACGACATTTACTCACCCTGATGGCGATGGACGAGTCGTCTGTCGAAACGTCAGTGCTGTTTGTCAATTTAATCCGGTGGAATTCCAGAGAAAATTTTGCAAGAGTTAAATTTCATTTCCAATGCGCTAAAAACGATTTAATTATTGCTGAATAATTATTTCCAATGATCGAGGTCTTAATGGTCTTACCTAAAAATTACCTATTTTTTTTAAATACACACTATCATGCATAAACATTTAGCGTCATAATATGACAACCGAACAGAACAATTCATTCACAGTCATTCACTCTCTCTCTATATATATCTACACTTCACTCCAAAATCATAAAAATCCAACTCACTTTAGGTACCTGCATGCGTACGGGTCCCAACTAACATTAAAACGCTTGAACTCATAGGCATCAACGAAGAAGGTCTAAGAACTGAAATATCCTATCATTACCATGGCATTGTTTTAGCTTTGCTCAATTATTTTAGTCAGACATTTTAAAAATGAAATTTATGTCGAAATATGGGGGGATGTGATTTAATTAATTAAAAATATGTTGACATCGCTGTCGATACGTGAGGTACAAGAGAAACCATTAAATGATTGCGACTTTTGGAGTTCACTTTCCCACCGACCCCCCAGTTTCTGCCATTGGCTAAAAAATATAGCCCCCACACCACTCCAGAAGCAAGACTACCCCGAATCCGTGAGGAGTAGTTTCATTAGATTACCATCACATCACTCTCGGCAATGTCAAGAGATCCATTAAAACCGTCAATGGCAAACGGTAGCCCCTGAATTAAATTCTATGGCAAAAAAATAAATTCAGATATAGTCAGGCCAGTGCCACAAAACGGCGATGGTCGAAATTAGAAGCTCCATAAAAGCTTAACTCACACTTTTTTCGATGCGTTATCAGACAAGAGGTGTTACTTCGGTCAGCAGTAAACCGAGTGTTTCCCCGGAAACAGCTGATAGTTACAGAGGTGACTGTTACACACCGTACTAACGGGGGACCGGGAAATGAAGAGGCGATGAAAAGGGAAGAAGGGTTAATTGGTCCCTTAATTCGACCACCAAATATGGTTTTTTGATGGACTGCGGATATGTCGAGACTGAAATCGAATACGTGGGACATACCTCAAGTTTAAACAATCACCTTTTTCGAAATGTAATAATTGCCCACCACAAAAAAGAAGCATTCTGCAAAAGCAAATACATTAGCGGGTAAATTACCGCTACGGACTAAGAGAGAATCAAAATGAGGAGCTCTTGATGGGACTTGTTTTCATGTACCTAACGATGGTACATCCGTAAGTACGAAGTCTAATTACTGCTCTGAAGATTTAAATACATTCTAGAGAAGAAAGCTAAGAAATCCCTCTTCAAACGGGAGATTTACGCTGCACCATACAAGCAAGGTACCGAACAATCACTTCATGCTACTTTGGATGGGCTTGATAATAGCAAGGGAACGGTCAAAACTCCCTTAATGCTTCACGGTCACCATTGAGTTTCTACTCAAAGGCACCCATAACGTTGGTTGTGTTCACACGAAGCCACAATTCTCAGACAAAGGGGTTATAAAACATCTGTGCCATTTTCTTAACGCGCGAACCGGCATGTAAAAATTTCTCGAAGCTGCCGAGGCCGATTATCAAGAAATTCATCGATCACAAAGGTACAATAAATATGTTGGCATGAAAATTTTCACTTCTTGGATAGAGATAGCAAAGAAGCAGGAGCGGAAGTCATTTTAAAAAATGGAAAAAGATAGTGACCATTGTAGGAAACAATGAAATGCTTTCTCCCACACCAGCCTCCTATCTCCCAAGCCTTTTTCCATATAAAATAAAAAAAAAGATTAAATGAAACCGATTGGAACGAATTTATCTCGATAAGAGGAATAGGTTGAAAAGGGAATGAGTGCGGAATTGATTGTATAAACATCAACTCCAAGCGAGTAAAGAAAGCCAATGCCAGTATTCACGTATTTACATTTAATACGCTCGAAAAAGGCCCCATTTTTCGAATGCTCAAAAAAGTAAAAACTCTCTCACAACGGTGACCAATAATGCCCGTGATAAAATATGAATAAAATTCTTTACTACATGGGTAAATGATTCCCAAATTAAGCAACGAGAACGATAGAATCGGGGGGGGGGGGGGGGGGGGAAGAGGGTGCATGGGGGAAGGCACCATGGGGGAGGAATGTGGGTCCACTTAACAAGTGAACGAGCAGCTGGAAGATGGCGTCGGCGAAAATCGACGCGATAGAAATCGTGATATAGCCTCTCGAAAATCGCACCCCCCGTTAGACTGCATCGACACCTCTTACCGACCGAATTAGCCTAATTACGCAACACAGTAACGCCCAAACCCCGGGTTGGTAGCCAGAGACGGGTCGCTTAATGCGCCCCAAAACCCTCACACATTTCTCATGCATCGCGGAACACAATTCGACCTCTCGGAATTCCCAATTCGACCACGCGTATTTCCAAACTTAATTGCTCATGGAAAGCAGGCGGCGGATGAGAAAATCGAAGAACTCCGCATGCATATTTAAATTGTAATCCGTCACTACTAGGCCACCAAAGCGCGTTGCAACCAGAAATGAGAATCAAGCAGTGGAAGTGAACGCATCTGACACGCGGACAAGACTTCGTTTCCAGAGGCAATAATAATGATCCCGGAAGATCCAGGGCCTTATATAGCTTCACAACTCCCAATTTCTAAATACCATAACGGTGCACCTCCTAGGCAACGGTTTCTTTTCCCATATTTAAGAGCCGTTGCTTTCTTATTGAGAGCACAGAGCGTCAATTGCATTAACTACAATGCTTCTGACCTAGGAAATGCAATTGACCGTGAAATCAAATCCTGCGAAACAAAGAAAAAAGATCCATTTCAAAATAAGCCATCCCGCTTCCAACTGTGAAGCTTCTTTGGGCTAAAACTATCCCATGATACTGAAGTTTCTCTCGATTCAGAAAGTATTTTTTCTCACGAAATTGATCAGAGGCAATGAAATTCACAGAACACCAGAAATATTCTAACCATGGACGGTGAACAAGACCTAATAAAATCACATCTGACAGTGGAGCATTCAAAATTCCTCGTAGATTTGAGCATATGCAAGGACGTAATTATATTAACTACCTAAATTTACCAATTCTTTATATATAACAAAGTAAAGAGAGTTTATTTAGCGAGAAAACAATTGAGGGCTTTAATAGATTACATGAAATACACATACAAAGAATCAGTGCCACAAAAGTAATATGTAGCGTCAAATTGGAAAATGAGGATACTATCGATACCGGAGGAACTAGCAGGATATGACTTGCAGATAAGCATATAAATCATTTACTTGGACGACGGAAATCTTTGTTGATAATTGCGACCCATATTTACGAAAAAAAAACTGCTTCCTTCACAAAAAAATCGGAGGCAAAGCATATAAAAATATGCTGCAATCCCTCACAGACCTACATAATAAAGTTCAAGTACGCCATGCCTATGGATACATTGCTATCAAGCCACAGAAACAGTTGCCACGAAGAATGTCTCTGGCTAATTGTCTCTAGTGAGAAATGTACATTTGGTTGCGGAGAAAAAAAAACACAAATAAAATGAACCGATAAAATATATGCGCAACTATTACCCCTGACATTTTTAACCAAAGATCACGAGTCATTCAATTTAAGTCCCATGCGTGACGGATAAAATACAATCTCCGTGATTTGATTTGATGCGATAAATTTCATAGTCCATAATCCTGTCTATAACAACTCACAGGCTGAGCCCGGTGACAAATCTTTTGCCTTCCAAGCTCCTTTCACGCATCATATAGCAATCAATTTGGGGTCGTTACCTAAAAGAAAACAGCTTAAAAACCGTGTGACGGGCCGTTCCTCCCCTCCCTCTCAAAAATACTTCCCGCACCACTATTCCCCTTTCCAATCCCCCACTCGAAACAACCTTGCGCCCCCACCACCTTCCTCCCTCCTAGGGTTACCTATCTAACCCCCTCTTCTTCCCGCCATCCATTTTAAGAGCTGGCAATTAATTACGGCCAAGGGAGAGAGAGAGAGGCGCCCAGATATATCCTGGGGAAGGACCGTGGACCGTGAATGGCTGGATGGCTTGTTCGTTATGATGCGCGGCGCCGAGGGAAGGCAGGTTTTTTTTTGGACCCAGAGCAGGGGAGGTGGGGGGAGGAAGAGGGCGAGAGAGAGGTGAGAGGTCTCGGGGGCGTGAGAAGAAATGAGGAGACAAGGAGGACGGAAGAGTGAAAGGAACCGAAAGATGAGGAAGAAAGCAGAGCGACGGGTAATATCTCAAAAGAGAGAAGGAAGGGGACCCAGGGAAAGAACAATGAATCACGTGCTTTAATTAAAAAAATACCGGCAACAAAAAGGTTTTGCATTGAAGTACGTGGTTTTACTGGGTTACTGCTCCGCGCAGAATTTGCATTGCGTGAAAAAAGTTTAGGATCCATCGCACAGCTTTCATTCAGAATTTCAAAGTCCTTTCAGTGCTTTCAATGATCGCCGAGCAAGCCATCAAGAGAAATACGACACATTAAGATTGCACACAAATTGTAATCAAGGTCTACTTTGAACTGATTTCATGTGACATAATATTTACGCTGTATACTCTGTCTACTCACCGAAATTCGCACGAATTCGGACTTGATACCTCCGGGAATTATCCCCATTATTGCATTTCAGTAATTAATGGAATTTACTCATACCAGTCCACTGTGCATGAGTCTTAGCTCGATCATAGCTTCCTATGGACTTAGATCGTAATTTTCAGGTACCCTTCTCCTTAAATTTGCTCGTAGACTAGATGTAGGTACATACTATACGACGAGTCGCTCCTGAGGACGATTAGAAAACTAACATGAACGTGGCGAGAATGAACATGGGAACATGTACGGGACAAAATGGAAGAAAGTGTAAGATAGGCATTTTCCTTAAACAACAGCCAAAACAAAAGAATTTTCATCGCGCCATACACAATAGACCAGGGAATGAATGTACATCCATAATACACATTTGACCCCGACGTTTTTTACGCCGATTTGGAAAGATAGTGTTAACGATACCCTGAATAACATATCAGTATAACGCAATATCGGATACTGCAGAAAAATGCTTGAGTCCACAAAAAAACCATGCATACTCTACAGTTCTCAGTATGTTTGCAACTGTTATACTAAACATAGAACAACGTAAATTCATTTCATAGTAAACCAGCTGTCATATCGTAGTCACGTTAATCAAACGAACTTTTACCCAGGGTATCTTGCTTGCTTAAGGCGAACAGAAATTTAGTTTCTAACTCAAGCGGCAACGTCGTTTGCGATAGGCACTAACCGGTCAAAGGATTGAGATAGAATGCCTGAAAAATGACGATGAGAGAGGTCTGTAAACCGAGCATCCTTTACCCACACAGGGTAATCAACGCATCGAGGAATCCGTTTTGATTCACATGAGACATGGGGTTTCCACCCACGTGAAGGAGCAGGGGAGGTCGAAGGGTCGGCCAAAGAAGGGAGGAGGAAGAAGAGGCAATGGTCACCTGAGGACAAGCAAACTTCCGCCTTAATTAAGGTCCATGGGGTCCGCCGAGGAGGCAGGCCGGGTAGGCCGACGCATTGAAAGGAGATGGGAGCAATGGAGAGCGAGAGAAGGCCAGGGGAGAAGGGAGGAAAAGCGGGGCAAAAAGAAGACAGTTTCCCTGGAAGACGGGGGGCATCAAAGGGAAATCCCCCAAGTGGACCGAGAGAGGAGGCAACGCTAAGGTTCGGATTCGGAAAAATCTTGAAAGGCCCTCATCCAAAATCCGTGGGCACATTCTCTCCCCTTCACCGTTCAACCCCTAAACTTTAAGAAAAATGGCTCTTTGCATCGGTAGAGACTCATGAGAAAATGCAACACAAACCTCTTCCCCCCCCCCCCTAAATCCACCTCTCCAGCGTAGGGAAGGCGGTAAGGGGGGACAGTCGAAGGGGGAATCGAACGGTCAAGCTTCCCTTCCACGAAATGAGAGGACTGGCGACGAGCTCTTCCGACACCACCGCTCACCACTCCTCCCAATTGAGTGAGTCTTCCTTTCAAGAAGCAAGTGGGACCCGAACATGACCCTTGGCATACACCCCTTTGGGGCCGGCCGATTTTTACTCCTCGATTGAGTCCCGCGTCGAATTAAATCCGTAATTTGGCACCCTCGGCCACCGTGTAAGAGGAGACCGGATACGCAACTGGGGTGAGAAGTACGGCTTCTCCATCAACAGCGTGGTTCACGTCATAAATGCCTTAACGGAAGGGAATGGAGGAGATATATCCAATGTGAATGGGTAAGACACAATGAAACAATTTTTAAAATATTACGCAACGATGTTCGACGGAAAATAAAACAACAACATACAGGACAGGGACATACAGGATGAAGTAGCCATTCCTTCACTTCTCCTCGAATTTCAGCCGTGAAATTCAAATTCACAAATTCGAAAGTATTCTAGAGTTCTCTAGATATTTCTCTCTACTCGAACAATTACATAAATGAGCTCAGAAAATTTCTTATCCGCCGTGGAAATCTCAAGACAATTTGCAATGGAGATTTCAATGGAAGTCGAACAGCAGTAGTACAATGTGTAATTTTAGTAATTGTAAGAGTCCTAAAAATGACAATAAATAAAGCATAGCCAACCTACATAAAATCTTAGAAAGGCGGAAAAAAAAGGATTTCAGCACGCGTGCACCTTAAGAATTAGTTCTACAAACGTTCAAATAGCGGCCACGGAAAATTTAATCCTTCACCCCACATTGCAATGAAAATGTTTTCCTGCATATTGCAGGCTATTTGAAAATTTACCCATAAAAAAGCAAGTAACAAGGAGGATCGAGCGAAAGGCCTTCAGGGAATTTTTATGCAACGAAGGGGCCTCGGTTTAAGAGTACTCGAAGCCATTAGCAACCACCATTTACCCTCCTCGCCTCTGGGTGATATTTAAAAGCGAACATATGGCTGAAGTCGCGAGCATAATGCACGAAAAGTGGAATGGATAATTACGGCCAATAGGGGGGGGGAGGAGGAGTTGGAGCCACTCTACTCCAATAGTCCCTCGCCTCGTGGGTCAAACTATATCTCTTTACTTTTTTATCCTGAAAAAAAGAACGCGACCTCTCACTATATAAAAGCGCGCGCGTCTCCGAGAGGAGGTGATGAGGAGGGCAATAAAAATAGAGGCGGACCGCGAGGTCTTCTTCGGGCGACCGGGACGAACCGTTTGCCGGCGTCGGACGGCGCTCTTCACCGCGGGCAAGTCGGCGATCCTCGGCCGAGAGCCAGCTTGCGGAGAGGCGGGCAGAGGCGGGCGTTTCGTGTGAGAGGCCGTCGTCGGGGAGAAGAAGAAAAAGATAGCGGATAATGGGAAGCGAGCAAGAGAGAGCCGAAAGGGGGCAGCGCGCGAGGGAGGCAGTCTCCCCACCGTGCGGGGGTCAGGGATGGTAGGGAGGGCAGCGAACGGGGGTAGGGGGAATCCGCTTCAGGGCCTTAGAGAAGGAAAGATGGACCCCGAAAGAGAGCTAAGAGAGGGGGTGAGAAGGTGCTGAGGTGAGGAGGGGGGAAAGGAGGGAGTGGAGAGAAGGTATAGAGGTGGCAGGGAGTAGACTTTCGTCAATTCCCGAGGAGGGAGGGGGAAGGAAGAAGATAAGGTAGTGTGGTAGGAGAGGAGAAGTCTTTGAGTCAAGGCAAAGAGTGAGGCACTGTTCACGTAATAAGTCGGTGAAACAGGAGTAGGGAGATGGGCGGACGTCTTGAAAGCGAAACCGATTCGGGAAGGAACTCGGTCGGTCGGGGGAGTGGAGGAGAAAAAATGGATATAAATAATATTTCCGCAAATACCTGACCGCCAATGATAAGGGATGGGCCTCCCACGAGTATTTTATTCGTGAGAGGAAAAATACTTGTAAAAAAAGACTTACACCGATCCGATCGCGAGACCGCACGGGCGACGTGCACGTTTAACACCCAGACGGATGGCCAAATTTTCGCGGGCGAAATTTCAGACACTCGACATTTCGGACGAACTAATTTGTCAAATGTATTTGGTTACAAGTGAAGGCGAGGCGAAGGGTCCCTTACATCAAATGCGCTGCCACACAGGTGTTATTTAGTAGCTTCGTGTTCTTCTTTAAAGATTATTAGGGTAATTATTTACAAGGTCGCATTGCCTTAGAACAAAAACAGACGAATAATTCATGAAAGGAAAATTATTCTAAGTTTTGTTGTTTAAGCAAACGGTAGTTAAGGCAGTATTGGCTGATAAACATCTAAGGAGGTAAAGGAAGACTATGTAATGACTAAAGAAGCAATATCAATATTAGAATTTATTTCCCAGAGAAAATTATAAGCACACAACTTCTAACTTACAACCATAAAGAAATTACTGGTCGGAATCATTTGTGTTCGCATACAGGTAGGATGTTTACTGCATTATTGGTACCATAATTAATAGAAAGTTCGGCATTACAAGTGGACTTATTTGTAAGTCCACTTGTAATGCCCTTTGTATTTCCCCATTGCTTTGGTTTAATCAAATAAAAGGTTATTTAAAATCCAGTAGCATGACTAAGATAGTAAAGAGGGCTAACCATGTGATTTTAAAATAAGACTGAAACCAATATAGGGTGCGAATTGGTAGGTATCAGGATAACTGGGAGGTAAGACCATTTTGCTACTAACTTGATGGCCTCAGGTTCAAATTCGGGTGAATCGGAAACCCCAAGCTAAATCCGAGCTGTGCGATTTTCTGGGAACTGGAACTTCCTGGGAAGCCTCAGGCAGCACAGAGAGGAGAATTGAACCCTCATACCCCGAACGTGTTAATTACACTAGCCGTAGGGGTTAGTACCTGCTGTGCACAACCCACGCCAATAAACCCAACCTTCTGGTTAAAGACTGAGGGTTTTTTGGATGAAGGACAAGGGGCTGACCCAATTTTGTAATAGGTTTCACTCCAAAAGGGAAAATTGTATGAATGACAGAAAATCACTACCTATGAGAGCAGCGACTGATGTTTAATTCATTATATTTTTCGGTAATCATGATAAATATGTTCCGAGAAGTTCTCTCAAACATAGAACAGGTACAGAAGTTCCTTGTCGTAGACAGAAGGTACATTGAAAGTTGACAATTACTACATAGTTTGAAACTTTTCCCAACGCTCCCTATTAAAAAGTGTTTAATTAACCTCCAAGCTAACAATAACCTGTAAACTACGAAACTGTCAATTAAAAAAAACAATGGGAATATTTTTTAAATACTGTTCAACCAAAGACAATCAAGGAGGCAAACATTTACCTCGCACATTTTCACGGCCGATGAAAAATGACGGATCAAAATTAATAAGCAAGCGCACACAGCGAAAAAATGACAGCAATGAACGTAAAACACAACTCTGCCGCGAGTCAATCGAAAACATAGATTAGTACCGTCATATTGCCGCTCAGCCGCGTCTTTTGTGCTGTTTATGGAACACCATGGGGAAAAAACTCCCCAGCATTAAAAGTAAACTGAATGAAAAATATTGCTCCGCGTCTATCAGCCATCTGAAGTTAAAACGCAAATTTGCATTGAGTTGACAACAATAAAAGCTAGGGATCACGAGAACAACAGAGCGAGAGAGAGTCCAGCTTTGTGCGTACTCGACCCCGCGGATTCGCGATCAGCTCAAAACGCACATCCAAATTTTCCGTCACACTGAGCATTCGTTTCCAGCCATTCTTTTCGTGAAATAAAAAGTCGGGAAAAAAAGAATGAGCCGATGAAGTGGCACAGACGAAACAGAAACTACCACCATCCGCGCATAATCCCCCCGATAAAAGCGCGAGACGCGTCGATCGGAAAAAAATGCCGCCGTCCGACCAACCCGGCGTAAAATCCGGCGAAAAAACTGCCCGACGGCTGAGCGGAAATTAACGCGCGGGAACCCCCCAAAAACCGGACGCCGCCGCCCGAACGGGCGCTAAAGGCGGGGCGGGGAGAGAACGGCTCGCGCGGTCCGACACCGACCGCCGGCGCCCTCGGCTTCGATCGCGTGGCGAAAAAGCACCCGCCCGCTCGGCGGTAGACTCGCGGCGAAGGAGGCTGCATCTCCCCGTAAAATCTCCCGCGCGCGCACCGGGCTCTTTCCCCTCTTCCACGCGCGCGGAGCGAACGCAGCCTCCCCACCAATGGGACATGCGAAAGCCATTCGGGCGGCATCCTCCCCCTGGACCACTCGGATCCGGAATGGCACGAAGTTGGACTGAGAGCGAGAGAGAGAGACACAGACAAAACACAGTCGGTCCCGAATTCCAACTGCGCTCGCCCAGAACCCTCTCCCCCGCCATCCTCCCGCCTCCCCCCCTTCGGGGGCTCCTCCCTCGCAATCGGAATATCCCCACTACGCTCAGCCCCTTCCCTCTCTCTCTCTCTGCCGAATACGACTCCGGAAAAGACGCGGGAGAAAGGGAAAAACAGACGGCATGGCAGACAGAGCCCCCCCCCCACAACCTACCCTCTCCCCTCGGGTCTTGAGGGATGCTGGAGTCGGTAGTAAAAGGGTGGGTCGGGGAAGGGGATGGAGACACTCAGAAGACAGTCGGAGAAACGGAACGGGGGAGTAGGGGGGGGAAGCGGAGACAGAGAGAGAGGAAATGAATGGGATTGTATGAATGAAGGGAGTCTGGCAGCGGCGCACATCCCTCAGTTCGCTGGGGGAAGGTTAGTTCCCGGAGTCAAAGGAGGTTAGATCTCATCATGTAAGAGATTTAATTCATTTATAATTGTTTAATTGATGTGAACGTACACATTTGACTATCTCAGGTGATCTGCAGAGGAAGGTTTTCATTTAGTTAATATGAAATATCTTTTTTCAACGAAAAACTATATTGGCACAACCCCTTTCTGCAGACATCCATCACTCACCTGAGGATGGCTAGGTGAGTGATGATGATAGGGGTTTCGGCTGATGACAAAGTTTTCGCGAAAAAAAGCTATTTCATTTTAATGAAAACTGATAATATGTGAAAGTATTCTCAATATATTTTTTGAACGCTTATTTAGACTTAATACTTCACATTTTTTCAAATCTCATAAAATAAATTCTGAGATTTATTTTATGCAAATATAATAAATCAGTAAAAAGCAAAATAATTTTTATTTCACTTGTGTGGATAAGTGCACTCTATTTATTTAACATTATAGATTACAATTTCCACATACTGCATAACAAATTTCATTCAACAATTGACGAGAATGGGCGATTAGAAATAAAATAAAAATATATTTATACAGTGTTAAATCAATTTTTGCAACTCTGATTCAATACATACCATATTTTCTCGGAGCCTCAGTATCCTCAGTGTCTCGCTCATATATTAGAAAAACATAAGACATCCTTTCAAAGAAATTATTGTATTTAATGGCATAAATTAATAAGATACAACCCCTCATGCTTATTATACACACAAAGACTCATCGTAGTCAGTAGCCAACCTCAGGACCACCAGATGGAAAAATATGGAAATAGAAACGGAGGTCAGGAAGAGGAAATGAGAAAGAATCATGGAGATTTTGGAGAGAATCATGGATACAGAATGCGAGGGTGGCTGTCGGGATACAGAGATGGAACCGCGTTGAGCCCCAGCCCCTCCCCATCCCCCCAAACATACTGCCATGCCGCCCTCCTCGGCCATAAATGTACGTATAGACGGACACCTGTTGGGGGGGAGCATCCGAGAACGCAATTGTGCGTTTTGCTTCATTGAGTGCGTTTGTCAGCGGTCGGTTTGAGTGAGCGGTTTACATTTGTGTGAGTTTGCATGTGGGTGATAGGTGTACGTACGTGTGTGTTTGATGAAGGGTGAGCGAGAGGGGAGGGGGTGAAAGAGAAATATGGACAAACGGAATGCGTTTGTGATTTATCTCCGCATTTGTCGGCTGGAATGGCAAAAGAGATAAGCTGACACTAGGGGAGGGGTTGATTTGAGCGAATTCATCCCCCCATCCCACTCTCCCCGAATTGTTCCACCGAGGGAAGAGGGGTGGAAAAGGGTGGAGTCGAGGAGTGTTTGATGGATGCGCCGTTGCCCCGGGCGATGGTCACTTTTCGGTGAAACAATAAACGAAATGCTGTGTCTTCGGGGACGATTACCGAGAGCCAGTCCGAGCAACGAATTGTTTCGGAAACTGTCCACCAGTGAATGAATGTGATGACTTAATTAATTGGTCCTGTGCGCCTAATGTCTTTCCTATACTGAAAGCATTCCTTAAAATAGAGTTGCAAGAAAATGCGCCAAAATGTATAATTACACCATAAAATATTCTCATGTAAAAGTATATCACCACGCCTGATACTTCTCTTTTTGCTCATGTAAAAGATAGAAAGTTCGGACACAGTGAAATTAAATTTCAGAAAATTACATAGAATTTCACACTCATGAAATGCACGAAATTCCATACATATACATGAGTTTTTCTTGGTTTCAGAAAAACTTATCCTCAAACTGAGTAAATTTTTCATTTATAGAAGGTATATACATCCTATATGTTTGTCAAATGATTAAGGTAGAAATGTATAATGTTATCTTAATGTCTAAATTGGAATTCAGACAAATGGCGCCGTGTTTTTTTCTCCTTAAGAAGTAACAATTGTGTAGGTTTAGATGGACTAATGGAGTTACAAATTTCTGGATTTTGGAGACAGAAATTTTAAATGACATTCTCATTAGAATTTGGATAATGAGGTGAGCAGCTTATTTCCTGGGACGCTCTTGAATACAATCGAATAATAAGCGGAAACCTTCACGGAAACAATAATCAGTATTACTAGCTATCGAAGCACTGCGTACGGCAGCGACCCCGCGCCGCTTAGGCTCAGCGAGGGAATGTTGACATCTCAGTATCGATTGGAAAGACGTTTCTTAGCGCACAAGTGCAACAGGGAAGTGAAGGAGCATCAGGGGAAAGCAACATACTCAACAAAAACGGTAGTGAGCGGAATATTCGTTCGTTGTAGAAGTAGACATTGATAATCTCATGTTTTTATCAACATAAGTTTTATGCGAAACAGAATAACTCTAAAGCATTGTAGGAAACTACAAGAGGAACAAGTTAAGGAATCGCTCAGCTCTGTCTTGCATATGCGCCTTTGAACTTAAGTTACTCGGTCAGTTTCTGAAAAAGCCCAGAATAATAAACACCAGATGGTGATCAATGCATTAGAGAGAGTCATACCATGGTTCAAAGTTTATAATCCACAAGGAAAGTTTAATTTATTATCATGAATACTTTGGGTTTCCTTAAAAAGCTATCACTGTTGAAATAATTAGATTGCTTTTGATTAATTCCTTATATGACTCAAATATCGTGTTGTGATGCTTATCCATGTGGTACTTGGGATGTCACATAAAGGAAAAATACATCATATGAGGCTTGAGTCTGATTCTCAGAATTTCGTTTATTTTAATGGCAAAAGGCGTACTACCTCACCACTTTGGTCCGCAGGGGTGTCTCGCGCGAAAAAAAGGTTTGAAAATGGGGGCACTGCACCCCTAGCTCCTTTCCCCCACCCGCGATAGGTCGTATTGACCTCTAAACCTACGTTTAACCCTGGAGTCGACACCAGGGCGTTACGAAGGTGTAAAAACATCTACCGTTTCGATGTTATAGCAAATGAAAGGTCTATATGCACATGTTCGAATACGAAGTTCTCGCAATCATACTCAGTTTGCTGTGGTATGGTCGTGTTCACAGATTGTGCGAGAGAAAAGAATATATATAATTGCAATCAATCATATTATCTATCAACTATTTTCCAGGGTATGCGGATATCATCCGATGTTCTACAGGAACCTTATGATAATGACAGTGACATAATTAAACCACAGAGTAATATGATTACTCTATTATTAACCTTAGATCCCCTGTCGTTTTCTAGGAGCTTTATGTCCCAAGCCTATTTCGTGTCTGGAAGGTCTTCAGACACGAAACCCATTTCTAAAATAAAATAATGTGTAGTGATTTTTTTTGCTCTTACGAACCAATTTCGTATAATTACTGTCCTCCAACTCTATCATCGTCATCGTCCTTTATTCCAATGGTTTCAGAATTGTCCTTATTTTCTCCCAAATATTATGTTCACCAAATAGACATAGGCATAACACAAGGGTGACCCAGTAAATGGAAGATGACATACTTCTACTATTTTCCCACAGCATTTACCCAACAAACGATCAAATCGCTTCCCTTACTCTCTCAAATCGTGCCCTGTAGTCACTAAACACACTCGCAGACAATCCAGGCACGCACCCCCGCACATACCCGCGAGACACTCCCGTGCATCTTGGGAGCGGCAGCCAACGTGCGCCACCTTGCACCCGCTCATGCTCACCTTTCCGTGACGTGCATCGAAAAGCGGAAGGCCGTCATGCAACTTCCGTTCCCTCTCTCTCTCCACCGAGGTAAAACCTCGCGATTCCAGAAAACGAACCCTCCTCATTTCTCTCTCTTTGTACGACTCCTTGCACGCCGTTGAACTGCACGCGCGTGCACTTCCGTGTATTTCAAGTCCCTTGCACATGCACTCATAAGCGGGGAAAGAAGAAGTATTCTTGTCTTCTTCTTCCTTCAACATAAGTAGTAGGCAGATTGCCTGTTCTTTCTTTGTCTGAGCCTTTCATACTTGATCGACGGCGAGGTTATCACACCATCTTTTTATGTCTTCCTATCCTTCTTTTAACCCAACGGTAACTTATCACGGGCTACTTTAACTATCCTTTCTTCGCCCATACGATTCATATGGTCATTCCATTCAAACTTTATATTTTAGGTCCGCCCCCAATGTGTTCTACTTTGCAAGTTTTTCTAATATTTTCGTTTCGTTCTCCATCCAGTAATGTTTAACCCATGATTTTCCGGAGTACTGTCATCTCACCAGTCTCCATTAGCTACCTCCTTCTCGCTGTCTGGCTAAGTCACCGCCATATATGTCATTCTTGGTCTTAAAGTAGCTTTATATAGGCTATATTTTGTATTAAAGCCAAATCTAGAAGTAGTTTTGTGAGGGGGGAAGAGAGAGAGATGCATAAACTAAATGGCAGGCGAAAATGGCGAGTTGTAGATGTCTATTTTTTTTCTTTCAAGAAGAAGAGGTGAGGAGTTTTCTTCTTTGCCGGTTTAGGTTTGGGGGACGTGCGGAGGGTGAGTTGCATTGCGGGGGGTCGGGGCCCGAAGGGGGCCCTCTGCGTGCTCGCAACCAGCGGCACCCAGCGGATCGTGCGGAAAAGTTCGGCCGAGGAGAATCATATTTACGGTGGAATGACGCGCGCCGCGATGCAACGGAAGTGTAAGACTGAGGAAAGAAATCTAAGAAAAGAGATGCACACAAGAATGAGCACTGAAAGGGTGAAAGAGCAATCCGACACGCCAAGCTGTATGGGTTATATTCACAACCAAGGTCTGCAATCTCTTTTATCTCTGAAATTTTTGTAATCATTTCAAATCCGTAACTTCCCTTGAGTTCAAGTTGTAAACAATACTAAATTTAGCTAAAAATATTTCGGAGTACTTCATATTACCAAATGAATTTTGAGGTATATTTAAAAATCACAAACATTGCTTTTTAGACGCGGGATCTCCACTAGGAGGATTCTCTATGATACCAGGAATAAGTTACCCAGCTTTAAATACCCAAAACGTTTAACTTTTATTTTTTATTGTGAAAATGTGTCCATTACTATCTTAGTGGTATGAAACGCAAACAAATCGTATTTTACTTCGTTAGAAACAGCTGCTGTATTCGAAATTATTTCTAGTTTTAAACCAGTCCACCGGAATCGCTTCCACTACTCAGTCAGCTCATACAGTACAGCAATAAAAATGTTTTATTTTCCCAAGGATGTCTACTCTTTTGTCAATTTTAATGTGATGGAAGTTCCATTCAACAACAACAAGAGATAACCACGGGAACCATTCCCGAAAAAAATGTCCTTATCTATACATTATAAATGAGCAAATGGCAGATTTCTACCCCTATGATAGTCCCCGAGACCTTGATGTGAACATACTACGAATGAAAAATCGTGGTTTCAACGCTAACGCACATATCTACTGATAACATTTACACAACGATCTTATCGCCAAGTTCCACCAATCACTTGTTCACTATATTACAGAATATGTAATCGCCCGCGATGATATAAGGGTCGGACGTCTGCGGCATCAGATTATTCGAGTTTTGCTAATATTTATCAGAGTTCCGCGAAAAACCCAAGTACCGACGATACCGTTATCAAAACCTCTTTCCGATACACGACAATTTTTTCCTCGTGGCCAAAGAACTCTGCCTCCAAAGCTCAATACCGCTCCTCGAGACTCTGCTCAGAAAACTCCCCGACGTAACGCACACTTACACGATTTCCGTTTCGTCTCTTAACGACTCATCACGAGGTATTAATGACTCGAAAGAGTATATGCAGTTCCGCCAACCCTCAAAAGCCGATGAAATAATTCAGATAGCGCGGCGCACTCAAAGTCTGTGCAGGTGGCAAGAGGTGCAGTATTTCTCGCCCCCGCGTCGAAGAAGAGTTTTAGTTTCGTGAGGCGCCGCAAGGGATGATGGGGATGAGGAAAAACGTGTGCGGTAGGAGGGTGGGTTGGGGAAGGGAGAGAGGAGAGGCAGAGGGTGGGGGTGGAAAGGGTAAGGTGGAGTGCACAAGGCGGGTCGCGGGACATGGTGCCTACGGGATTGGCGGGGGAAAGGAAGGAAGAAGTTTTACAGATCGCTCCCGCGCGGGAAGAAAACCTCTCTCTACGGCGGGGCAACTAGACCTCGGAGGGAGGTAGTAGCTTCCCTTCCACACTTATCTCCAGGAATCCCATCCCTCGAACTCCCAAGAGGGGAGCCAGGCTGAGGATCCACGCTGTAGAAACCGGGGAGACCGACCGCACATGCGCCGGGTGCCGTGGGCATCCTTCGCCGGCGAAATCACACGGAAACCCAAATATTTTCCCCTCTCCGGTTACGCATAACCGCAGAGAGAAATCCACCGCTACCAAAACTTTTCTTCCATCCATGAAAATGAAGCCGTAACCCCGAATTGAGTCGGAAGAGATAATTACAAGGAGGAACCGGCAACAAAAAAGGGAATCGGTCGTGATATATTGTCCCCAGATACAACGCCCACTCCCACTTCACGAACATCGGCCGAACGGGAGGGCTTTGACGAATCGAAAAATAATTTCTCCCACGCTGTGCTGTCGCCCCTCCCCCAAGTGGACACACATCAAGTATCTTATAAATCCAGGGGATACAAAATATGTGCCCACAACGCAGTCGGACAGATACGTCCAACGGCATTACCAT